>JBAMNC010000812.1:467500-1175000 GCA_037902135.1 Cetoscarus ocellatus | reverse complement strand
CTGCAATCTCCAGATGTTAAGATATTGTACCTCAAGTCACTCCTGCCGACATGAAAGCCCCTGTACATTTAGAAATGACAGTTATTAGAAGAAGCTGTTGGCAGATAACTAAGAGAGAATCCTCCAGTGCCTTTCATCCTCCTCCAGTCAGCTATAAATAATGGCAGGTTACTAAGGATAGGCTGAGTGACTCATATACCTTCTCTGTGCTGCCACTGGCCTGTTTCTTCTCCTATAGCTGTCATAGAGGGCTTAAGGGGGCCGGTATACTCAGTCAGTCGCCTCAGAAGACTCCTTCCATCACAGCTTTTCTGATGGCGGATTAGATAGGAGGGTCTGTGTCAGATCATTTGGAGAAATACCTGAAAAGACCCCTTGCATTGCATTACATTGTCATAAAGTGATGTTAACATGCCAGTGAACGGCAAGCAAAGTGCACATGAAAGATCAAGAAATGACTTTGAAACACATGGCTGATGTTGCAACAAATGTCACAGGGGGGCTTCAGTTTAGGTGCAAGTACACCTAGGTTAAGACTGGGAAAGAAATGGTGGAGAAGTCTCAGTCAACCTATGTACCCATAAAGGAATACTCTATGCCTACCTTACGTCATGTAATTTCAAAGGGAGACCCCAATTAGCCAAACATAAACCAAATTTGTTTAAAGCGGCCTCATTCAACTTCCAATCTCATAGTCACAAACCATCTTATCAAACAGGTTCCATTCCATTTCAACTTTAAGAGGTATCTAATGGTACATGGTAACTTGACTTCAATCACTCCATCAGTAGTTGTCTAGTGCCAATTTCTAAACAGGCGTTATTTCAAGGCACTTTACAATAGAGCAGGCTGAAGCCATACTCTTCATTCTATAGATGCACATTAATATGCATATACTGTATACAAATAAGGATACAGATGGAGACAGAGATGTATCCATCCAGGCCAGAGACAAAGGAAATAATGAGAATTTATGATAGTGACACCCCCATGGACGCCCAGATCATAAATCTGTCCTCACCACGTGTCTCTGTTGAATCTAGTTTCAGTCAATCACTCTTATCTGTATAGCACTGTATTTATCTTGTGCTTGTATAGTGCTTTTCTAGTCTTTCTGACTACTCAATATGCTTTTACACTGCAGATCAAACCTACTCAGTCACACTCATTAACTCTCACATTCATGCACTGATGGTTGAAGTTTATTGTAAGTTATCCACAATATCAGGGAGCACATGCATGTTTGTTCATTCCTTTTTTAATGCCACTGCTACAGCAATGGGAACAATTTGGGGTTTTAGTGCCTTCATAGAGGACGTATCACCATGTTTTATGCCCCTTATATATTGCAGTTTTTAACCTTATTTTAATCTGGATTTACATCCAAAAGAAATGACCAAATTCTAAGAAATCTAATAAGAAAAACAATCTCAGTATATTCACAAATGTGTCTTTAGTTATATTCAAAACAGTAAATATCATTGACTGATGTCCATGTGTAAGTCAGTGCTGTGCTCAACCTTCCTTCAGCTTTTAGCTTCACTGCTCTGTAGCACATCTATACCTCTTATGTCAGTGAAGTAATACTGACAGATGTGCACATACTGGGCTCCAACCAGCATGTAACAAAAGCCCGTTGTTTTTCATAACATGATGAGGCCTTTGGTCTTTTCACAAGTTAGTTATAGATTGAGATTATTTCTCACATTTCTCAGAACTGGGAGACAGCTTTGACAAGCTAAGCATGTCAAGTGTTGTGCTGTTATCAGCAGGGTTCATATGTCCACTGTATTTTTTTCAAATGTATCACTGCACACAAACCCATGTGTCATGTCCATATCTTATGTCCCTATAAAGTCTAAAATAAGTCAACACAGTGCAATGCCAATGGTGTGTTCCTTTTGTCTCTTTCATGTGCAGCTATGTTTGTTCACTAACTCCGCTGCACAATAAACTTTGCTCTTTAGGCAAATCTGGCCCATCAGTTGTTGACTGTCTAGGACCGTTTGTTTGTGTTTATGACAAATTGGTAGAAATATCAAAGATTATTCATTTAAGTTTTCTTTCTACATGGTTAGGCTCAGAAAAAAAATAAAATAAAAAAGAGAGGAGACTTGTAGGAGTAGACGGAAGTATAGACATGCAATACTAGGGCCAAGGTCAGGAGTCCCACCAGTGGCCGGTGTGTCGACAACATCTGTCACTGTTTATGGTTTTCCTGCCCTACCAACTGAGAGCTAAGCAGATGCCCACAATGTTGACTTCTTGTCTTTTGAAACACACATGTAGTATTTTGGTAAACGTAAAACCCATTCATTGCCCCAGACTGCCACTCTTAGTCTACTGTTGAGGGGATAAGTCTAATATTGTCATAATAAGTCAGGACACAAGTGTGATTGGGAACTATTTCGATACTACAAACTAGTACAAATCAAAAGATTGACGGTCTAAAAAGTGTTTGCCCTCATTCAAACACCTGCCCATGATCACCTGGAGCTTTGGCTTTAGTCCCACAACACATCAGTGCACAACCCAGTATTTAGCGTTGGATTTATTCTCAAAATGCAAATTTAGATACTATGTAAGGTTTGTGCAGAAGAAACAACAAATGGGCTCAGGATTTTGGCTCCATCACTGAATTAAATATTCAAATTTACACTCTGTATTGACTTGCTGGACATCATTTAAGCATGTTACACACAAAACATCACTGAAGTTCATTATCACTTCATATGCACCTGTGGGAAATGTTCTTTTTATAATGTCTCCACTTGTTAAACATAAGAGGCTGAGATTTAACTCTCATCCCTTCCTTTAATTATATTTTTTCAGCTTAGCAAAGTAATTCATTTTACTCTTCATCTAAAGAAGTGAATCATTTGATTGACTGAGAAACAGTTTGAAAAATCCTGCTTTTTCCACATTTTATTTTATTGTAGCTCCCCCTTCTTCTGACAGCTCGCTTCCCTCTCTGCATTTCCATGCATGAGACACCACACTGCACCTTCCTTCTTTAATAGGCCCTTTTGCATATCACTAGTAATAGGCTGCGGAGTACACAGAGCAACAGTTAGCTCATGACACCGGCTGATGTGAAAGATTCCAACTGATCCATTCACGGAAGAGGCAGGATGGTTTCTTTCCTTCTCTCTTAGCTTTGTGTTGCACTTTAATACAGCTAATTAAACATTTTAATCAAGTATAGCTCTGTATTGATCCCAGTCTGTTTTAAGGGGGGGTTCAGTGTTAACTATACCACTCTGATTTTTCCTGCTCCACTAGAGCTGTCACTCACCACCACCCAGTGATCCCATCAACTCTCCCTCCTGCCCGTGTCAGGAGAGACGACCGCTGAAGACAATAAGTCGAAGTCATCTCGGACTTATAATTAATCTCGTCGACTTCTATTGACACGTCCACATCTTTGATTAAATAATTACCTAAGTGGCATAAGCCTCCATGATTGAGTCATAATCCAGAATAAGCTGTAACCAGCTATGGTCACCTCCGCTGCTACGATTAGCTCATCATTTGCTCGGCTGCCAGAGACACAGCCCCCCATCTGTCGTGCTCTGGTTCTGGGAGAGCACTTTTGGGTTGCTATGTTTATAAATCTTGGTAACAGTTCTCATTTGACTCCCAGAACAGTTAAACTGACGGGCTACGCAAAGGTGTGGACACGTGCACACACATATGCCTATGTATGCAAATGCCTTCACACGCAGGTCCGCACATTCTGACAAGTGCAGTTTCTCACATTGTACAGTGCTCGAACCCACCACAACAATCCACGCACACACTCCACCTGCCCACCCGGCACTCCTCCACACCTCACACACAAACAGCCTGGGCATCTGTCACAGAAGGGGGGTGCACACATACACACACATGTGCACAAACACACACCGGAACACACCAACACAGTCCTGTTGTCTGCAGTGAGCATAGCCTTTTGACCCTTTGACAGGTACACGCAGGATCTCAAAGTGAGAGGAGAGGCCTCAGAGCAGGTCTACAAGTCAGAGACGTGCCCTCTCCATAGGTAGCTGTCCAAGTCCTTGGGGCTTTGGGGGGACGGCGGTGCCTCTCCCAGGAAGCTATAACTCTCCTCTCAGGAAGTGAGGTGTGTCCGCGGCGTTATCTACATCTGTCTGGGTGAGAAGCAGGAGGACAAGAGGTCAGACAAGAATGGGACCACTTATATCATGTTTTATTTATGACGTGTGGCATGTGTTTGAATATTTACATGTGTCTGAAGGTGATGCAAATCGAGAAGAGGGGAGGAAGTTTAGTTTCTTTTATCAACAAAGACCTCCTGTAAACACTTTTGGATGATGCAATCTTAGAACTGAACCTGTAACAAAAGTGTGAATCATCTATCACAGCTGTGTGACAAAGACCAAAGTCATTGCTTAATATATACTAGAATGGTGATCTGTGATAAACTGCATATGTCAAATGTGTTTCTCAAAATCAGAATTATAAACTTTGATTTCAGTGTACTGAAAAATTATGAATATTGAAACCTATTTTATACCAATGTTGACATCAAAGTCCCTCACACCAAATATTAAGAAAATTCTGGATCCTCATTATCAAAACTACTAACCCACAATGTAAGTTTTCATTGGCAACGTCTTCACATTTTTTCTCAGTTTTCTAAAGTGTCATATTTTCCAAAACGATAAGATCATCATTGCACTGTAAAAATCAAAAAGCATCCAAAACTCACAATTTCAAGTTCACTGTCTGCTCTGGATTTTTGAGTTTTGGGTTGGACTCGTGATTTTAAGTTGTGAGAGAAACTTACTTAAAATCAAAACATCAGGGACAGACAGGGATCGAACCCTTGCTGCCTCAAGCATATATGGGCCACATCTAGTTGCTTACCACTGCACCAAACCAGTAACCCAAAGAATTTGGTCTTCACACAGACAGTTTGCCCAAAACTTGGCCTGACCTCGCCTGACCTCAGACCAATTGTTTTAAGTTCTTCAAACTTAAGTTAAGAAATGAGACCAACTTCATAAAAACTAAATAGAAAATTTAATAAAGATTGTTATGGTAAATACTTTGATACATTTATAACACATCAAAAACATTTTGTTTTGTTTACTATAAAGTGTATTTAATGCCAGACATTTTAAGTTTTAATTCTTACAGTGTATTTAATGTACTAGTTGTTGAAATATTGCTTAATGAAATTAATTAGTGTTAATTGGGCAACACCGCTGAGCTAGCTGGGCAGACAAATTGAACACATCTGATATGGATCATACTACAGTCACTTGACAAACTCTGTGATAACTGTTAATACTTTGTGTACACACATTTCAGTATGCACTAAACCCGTTTGATTTCAGATACCTCAGACTTTATACAGAGGTGGTTGTGGATGCCTTCGTCCAGGCTGGATTGGCTGAGTAGACTTTATGAGTGCTGGCACGCATTAAAACACCAGCTCTTCAGTTGCTAAAATTTACTGTTGTGCACCAGAAAGCATAAAGTCATCCAAAATGTGTGTATATTGATGTCTGTCAAGGTAATGAGAATTTTGTTTGCTTTTGGGATCTAGATGCATTCTAGCTCAGGTCAGAAAAACCTGACTTTTAGCTTGAAATGGCTCTTCCTTTGGTATTTTTGCTTTTTTCATGTCTATCTAACAACAATAGAAAATGAAAAAGTCTCCTCAACAGTAGACAGCTCCTGGCATTTCCATAAAAAAGGTGACACAACACACAACTTGTTTGCCAACAGCAAATGTAAAAACAACACAACACTGCTTGCTGGTCACTTTTTGTCTTGAGTTTTCATATTAATATATTCAGTATCCCAGGAGGTCATATTGTATGTATTAAAGATGCCTTATTTGTCAAAGATACATGATCAGCTGATCAACATTAATGCCTTTAGTACAACGTGGTCACCTGTGGTTTAACTTCATGCTCTCCCTTACCTCGGATGTCAACAAATTGACTGCCCACTCGTTCCCTCATCCAAGCTGCTCTGTCATCTTCTTAAGGGAACCAAGAAGCCCCCAAATTATTTTCTCAATCCTTTAATTAAAAATTTTAATCCAGAGTGGAAGTCTGTGTTGAAAACCAGACTAAAACCAACAGAACAAAAGCTAATCAGCTAAATTAATTGAGCTACACATTATTCAACAACATATGCACCCATATTTTGTGATGCCTTTGAATGTCCAGTCAGTAACATAATGAGGCATTCATGGTTGGATTGGTAAAATGAGTAGTTCACAAATCTAAGTACATGATGTGTTAAATTAAATCATACAGAAGGAGATTCAGACTTTGTCTGCACCTTGAATAAATTATGTTGGGGGTTGAAATTTGTCTCATGTTAATATATGAAATAATTACATTGGTTACATTAGAAATAAACCAGTATTGGGTGTTTAGCTCTTTTATTTTTGTTGCTGTGGTAATGAATGGGTAATTAATATAATCTGATATTTACTGCAAAATTAGTGATCTTATATTCAGTTAATCTAATTAATTTAAATGATATTTCCTCATTTAAGACTTAACATTTTAAACAGGTTATATTGTGGTGTTATAACAATATACTGTATGTTGCTTTTAGGATAAACAGTCTTTTTCTGCATTAGGCCAGCCCCTTTTTTAATCAACTTGAGCTCTAACTGTATTGATATTAATGACATTGTCTTAACCCAGTTCTTGTTTTGGAAACACAACCGTTTATCTTGAAAACTTGTTATACTTGAAACACCAATCTTTTGATCAGGGTGCCTATATTTGATGATGCATTCCCTATGCTTATCCATTAAATGATCTGACAGGTAAATGTTTTTTTTTGACATTTTATTGCATTAAAGTGTTTGTCATGCTCTTTTGTTCTTGTATAACAACTTTGACCTTCAAATATGAACTGAATTCTACACTTATCTTCTCTTACTTGTGATGTTTTCTCAAATTCCCTCTGGTCTTAAGTGTGTTGAATGACCCCTGAAATACACGTTTGAAGAATATAAATGATGATCCCCCTCCCAAAGTCGAGTTAAAAGCTTTGGGGGCTATCCTTGTGAACTCTTTGTACACTCCAGGCATATAATTAAAAGGTAGTTTCTAATTTCTATGAGAGTAAAATTAGCGCCACGGCTTCATTGTTAAATCATGGCTTGTGGCACGTAGCCTGTGGAGATGGATTGAATAGCGATCAGAGAGGGTTGGACAGTCACTGGATAATTTTGACAATGGGGTCTGGGGTATCATCCATCACTCACCAGCTTACATGAAAGTTTTGACAGGTAGAGGTCATGGCAATGTTGGCAGGAGCCACAGAGATGGATGCCTTTAATTTGGGTAATGAAGAGTTAACCATCTTGGAGAGCAAGAGGAGCGTTAAATGGAAGAGCCATCCGCCATTAAAAGAAAGTCTTATTTAATGCCCCCGACCCTAATGAAAGACATCGGAACACAATCCTTGTTGACAATGAGTCCCTGGCTGTAATTCCCTGCAGACAGTTCACTTAAGTTCCCTCCCTTTGTTAATCACAAATATAATGAATTGCAAAACTAAGGTTAAATGTGGGCAGCGTGAATTCATTGATCACTAATACATTAGACCATAAGATGATTTACAGTGCGGTCTCTCTCTATTTTCATTAGCGGTGAATAGCTTGATTTAGCCGAGATTCCGTCAGCCCGTTCATCGTCGCCATCAATCTCTGCGGCTTGGTCATTGTCCTCCTTTTGTATCCGACTCTCTCACTGGAGAATGGAGCAAAAGAATGAAAATATGTAGAGGCAGATGACCTGGTGCAAAAAATTATTCTCCTGCTTTTCAGTGTGAGTACAAGACCCCTCTTTATCGCCTCCTCGGAAATTATATTCATCCTGAGCTGTCATTCAAGTTCATCCTTGACCCTGGACTTATTGTTGCAGGCTTAATGGTAGTGCTTTCACCAAGATATCAGTTAATGCTCCTCTGTCTACCAGCAAAAGGCCTGCAAAGACTATCTCGCAGTAAAACACCAGGGACCCTATCTGCATACTGAGCCGATAGCTATATGGACATTCAAAATGCATGTTCCTATCCCTATCATTCATTAACCAAAAGAGAATGGTATCTGAACGCATGTTTCTTTTGCAATGCAAAACTCCTATGTGAAGTATGTTTGAACTCTGCCACAACAGTGTTTGCCACTCTGCAGCCAGGGCAACACTCCCTGGTATATTCATATTTATGCTTGGAGGAATTCATACATAAATCAGCCTATTAAGGTTTTTCACCCACCAGCAACATGGCATTACCCAATTTTCCCTGTTGAACATTGTCTACATTCCTTTTGTAAGAGTTATTCACACTGGATTTACCCTACACTCTTTCACAAATGGGTCAAAAATGACCCATATTACAATCAGTTTTTAAAAGGCTGTTTTTTCTCATTTTGATTCACAATATTCGTGTCTACTGTTTTCTGTAGGACTTTTTTCTTCCACACCGGAAGATTTTTAGTTTTTAACTTTTTGATATTTTTCACTCTTCAATACAAGAAACACATTTAAATGCAAATAACAGTATGGAATACTATTTTAAAATTTTATTTTTTCCTGTAAAAAAATCATACAGTAATTTTCTTATAAGACAGAGCATTTTAGAATAAAATTCTGCATTTAAAAAAAATATATAGATAGATATATATGCTGTACCACTGATATGTGGTTGCCGTTTTGTGACAGACCAAATGACTCAAAAACTGATTAGCATTTCAGCAATTTACCAATATGTTATTCTTTAATTGACTTCCCTTTGTCATACTTACATCCTTTTTAACTCTGGGTTCACATCCCTAAAGTATAGTGCAGCATAGAATCATTTAAGTGGCATAAAAGCACATGCATGTATAGGTATGTTGAGTGTTAACTAGGGATGTTTCAAGGTGTACTCAGAAAATGTTCCACTTTAAGCAATCTTTGTTCTTTACATGATCACAGCATCAGTAGGGTAAACAGTTTGAAGCTGGTTTGCAAAGACAACTTGTGGCTAATGCTAATGTTAGCAGTCCCAGCAAACTCCCGTTTAACATTTGTATTATTGCATGTAATGTTGTTACTCCATGCTTTGGTAGAGAAATAAATGTGAGTGACACAGTCTACCTATTAAGATTTAAGGCAGGCAGCCACAAACACTTGACTGTGACTTCCGGTGTGCTTTGACAAAACATATAGAACTAGTTTGGCCAATTGTAAATCTGGTGATAAGCTATACTGTTGTTAGACTTAAGCCATTTAAGGGGCTGACAGCGCAGCATGAGTGTTGTCTAACTCTTTAAATTAACTTGTTTGATGATACATGGTACCATAGGCTACTTTTGTGCTATAAAAAGTTCACGCACATTCATATAGCAATGTTAAATTACGATCATTTCAACTATATCAAATATCCGCTGAGGTATAAAAAATTAAAAAGTGTTCTAACAAAAACACAACCTTTCAGTCCACACCCATCTGTCTGGAGGTGACGTTTCTACATAATGTTTTGTGTTTTCTGTGGGTAAATATATTATATCAGGGTCATTTTTCATTCACTTAGGAAGTTATACCTGCTCAGGTTTACCTAAAAACAAGATGAAATGCTAAAAAATCGATAAAACAGGGACTAAAGCCTGTATTTGTGAGAAGTAAATTGCCTGCCTTTCTGTAAACTTTGTCATGGATATCATGAAAAGACTTGAGAAGTTGCATAGAAATTTAAATAGGTTTTAAGACTATGATACAGTTTTTGGGTGCAAGCAAAATTTTCTATATAACCAGTTTTAGCTTTAACATTTGAAATGTCTTGCATACCACATATAGCTTCCATGTTGGGATTTGTTTTTAATGACACAGAATTTGCAGCCCATGTAGTTTTATCAATAAATTTTCTCATATTAAAGATGTATACTTGTCTTCTTGGGTAGAGAACAACTAAACTTGTAGTTTCAGTCTAAAACAAGAAAAAACTAGAAAAGCATCAGAGAGCGCAGACCCCGCCAAGCAGCTTCGGTCCACTTTGGCAGAAATTGTCCTAATCTGGCATTGTTGAAGAATCCTTTAAAAAATTCCTGGATCCAGACGGTGATCCCGGGATCACCCCCAAATTTTAATCAGTTCTTCCCATATCCCATTTCTGACAATTCCTGAAAATTTCAAACAAATCCGTTCAGAACTTTTCAAGTTATTTTGAACACAAACAGACAAACAGACAGACAGACAGATAAACGCCGGCAAAAACATAACCTCCTTGGGTGGAGGTAACAAAAGGTACAAATGAAGGAATAAATTTCATTATGGATTTTGATTCTTGAATGCCACACCTTTTTTTTAAGACTCCATCTGTGCAGTGCTGTAAAAGGTTTCTGTGGATGCTGCTTGGGTATAGTAAAACAAAAACAATAATTTATTTAAACTATAAAAGATAAATGAATAATTAAAATGAGATGATATCAGAAAAATAACTTTTAGGAGGAACTGTAATATGAAGATGACTAAAAGAAAGCTAAAAATTACAAGGGTTAAAAATGATCTTCTTCCCTGCGTGCATGTGTCTGCATGCCTCTAAATCCACAAGACTTTTTGTTTCATATAACGTGACAAATTGCAGCAGTGCACTAGAGTAAAAGGCTGCAGCAAGCTCCAAGTGAGCGACAGGAAGGTTATGTGCTGCTAATGACAGGGTTTTAAAAGCTATAGCTACACTAATTGGGGGTGATGTGTCCGTCCCATGTCCCCCCAAGACATGTCTCGCTACCAAGGATTAGCCATGATTAAGGTACTGGTCTTCCTAGTGCTTTAAGACCTTTCACAGTATTTATCCGCAATGGTCAGATTACCCCCAGTGATGGACAGATAGAGATCGCAGGGTCGTGATTTATCTCGACAGTTAGTTTGAAGCGCATTATAGCCACCTCCGCTGGCGTGCTTTGAAAGTTACATATATCACCAGACGTGATATGAGAATGGTGCAGCGTGTAAGCTGAAGACGAGGGAGCCGATGTAATATTTATGCAATCAGCTTGTTATATAAAAGTAGTTCAAAAATAATGCCTTGGGATATTTTTCACATTTCTTGTTAAAAGAAAAAGGGAGGCAGTCCTTACACAAAACACATTCAGTGTTTAAAATCATTCTGCTCTGTTGGCAAACACATTAGTTTAGCTTCACACTAAGAACGCTCTAATTGCTCTCCCCAATTAACAAGACACTAATTATGCGCTGCTTTCTCTACAGGTTTTTCTGGAACACAATGTTTCATGGGCCATTTTCTTTCTTAAATACTTTTATAGTAAAACTAAATTATTCCTTGATAATGATTTTAAGAAGCTCAATAACTACTTTTTTGAGAACAGTTTCACTTATCTTAAGGGGATTAGAAACTCCTGAAGTGAAAAATAAGAGGCAAATTATTGCCTTGAGTCACCAGCCAGAACCCAGAGCCGGGGGTCCTATTTAAAGAGACATACACTGTGCTATTTAAAGGAATAAAACAGCTTTGTGAATTAATGCTGAACATTTTACTGTTTTAATTCCAATTTTCAATTTGGTCAACGCTGCAGTTTGAATAATACTCAGTAAAAGTCTGTCTGATATCACCTTTAGTAGTCAGAAAACTAAAAACTGTGCATGGAGTCTGTATCCATGTGTGTTAAACAAAAGACCACAAGAGACACTGCTGCAGTCACAGATGAAACAGTGTTATGGTTCAAAGAGTGACCGTGTTTACAAAGGACAAATTTCTCATTGGTCCTAAAAATACTCATGAGATGTGTCTTTTACCAAACTTCAGATCTTGACACCTCTTTTGTTCTGATGATCCTTCTGCTTCCAATATTGTTTTTTTATATATTATTTGGACAAAAAAAGACAAAAACATACAAACAACATAAGAACATTACAAATCACAATACACACAACACAGACTTGACACTGCAAATAAAAACAAAACACAGTCATAACGAAAACACCCATGTCATCGTGAACTTCATCATCAAGGCTTTACAACCTTAAATATATAAGCAAAATACATTTGCTTACCAGCCTTCCACTTCAATAAACTTTTTTCCACCTTTCTAAATATTTTATTGTCCTATTTTGTCCTCACAGTATATCCCTCCACGGTAGTGTAACGTTTAATAAACATTCAAGTGACTGATATTCAAGGAATCCAAATCAGCAGTTTTTAAAAATAAATATTTTCCCAAACAAAATAATTAGATTAATAATATAATTGTGTGTGTCTCTTATATTACCCAGTATCACAGAGAAAAAAATCTGGTTGAAAACATGATTTTATTGCAAAACAAATCCTTTGAACCTCCCTCCAAAAGACGGACACAACTGGGCAATACCAAAAGAGATTTACCACGGACTCTGATTCTATCGAACAAAAAGGACAGTCATCCATCTCAGAAAATCCCCATATACATAACATTTTTCTCGTCGACATAAAAATTATACATCATTTTCAACTGAAAAGCTCTTAAGAAGGTGTCTATTGCTGTTTTATACAGTAACCAAAACACTTGTTCCCATGGTATAGCTCTGTTAAAAGTAGTTTAAAGTAAAAGTTTATAAATCCTTTTGTTTATCTTATTACCTGTCAGCCATGTTGTATTTCTTATAGTCAGCTGGTGTACTGAAAGCTTAGTCATCCCACTATTAATCCTTTGTTTCCAGTCTTTTTGTAAGGCAGAGATCAGTGGTTGTAGTAATGAGGAGAACAGATGGACCATACATTTCAATGAACTGGTTATACACCATCATTTTTCCCATCTACATTTACAATATTGTTTATAAACAAAACATCATGATTGAAAAAAACTTTTTTTCCAAAATATCATTTCCCTTCAGTTGATATATTTGAATTTAACCATGCCAATACTTTAGATCTTAGCAATCTCATCAATAATGGTTGATTAGTTAAGTTAATAAGAAATGTGTCACTTCATGAGGGTTTACTGATGTTAGAATTCTGCAGTGTGTGATAAGGGGGGGCATAAAATTTGTTTAAAATGGAAGTTTTAATTACTCTACACAAAAGGACACTGCATTTATCAAGTGTGGGATCCTTCAGAAAAATTTCAATAAATATCACAGTAGGAAAAAAATATTACAATGTAATTTTTCAGCCCTAATGTGAATCTTTAGTGTTACTTTCCTTTACAAGAGCTCAATCCTGCTCAGTTGTTTCACTTTAAGACACTGCAGTGGCTACAATGAACACATCTCTGAGGAAAACATATCCTCATTTAAACTATATCTGTAAGTCAGAGTTAGAGATGATCAAAAGTGCTGAGCCTTCCTCTCGTTTCCTTGTTAGGACTTGTCTGTTCCACAGGCACCTCTCATGTGTTTTCATTTGAGAAGAAGGCTGGGAATTTAAAGAGAGCAAAGAAAAGTCTACCTTGTTAAAACGAATCGTCATGTATGCTTGACAGACACTTATAATGAGATTAGTGTCGAGACGTATCAAAAAGGAAATGTTGGAAGTAAGAAAAGGGCTAATCCCATCATGCTTTATGGTTAAATTCATTCTTTCTCCAAACTTTGCTTTTCTTTTCATTATGTGGATTGTCTTCAGCTCTTTTTTTTATCCTATTTCCTCACTTGACAAGAAAACTCAGACCCCGTGAGATCTGCATTATAACATTTTGTGTTGACATCATCAACATATCAGAGCTGAGACATTTTAAAGTGGTAGATTTCTTTCATAAGATGTTTTCTGTATTGTCTCCTGAATTTTTTTGAAGATTACCTTGGACTGCCTCTGAAATGTTTGTGCTTGTTCACATGCACATAACGGCAGGAGACTATTTCTGTAAGAAAAGAAAAGGAGGGGGGTCGTGACATACATATAACATTGCAGCTTAAAAAAAACGATGTAACATAAAAATAATATAAAGCAATGTTGTGGTGAACAATCAGCAAAGCCTGACGATTTGATGACATCATTCATGCTGCCTCATTTGACATATTCACATTATGTAAAAAACAGCAAAGAGCATCGCAGTGAATCAAAAAATGTGGCAATTTCATTTGTTGCAAGGAGGTGACCTGAGTTGTGAGATTTAAAAAGTTTTAACCTCCGTCCATTGATCCTTTTTTTTTTTCATGTGTTTCGTGCTGAGTTCACACATCTGCTAAAACGAAACTGAGATAAAGATATACAAGGAAGCATGCAGGAAACATGAATGGAAAAATGTGAGTTTGGAGAAGCCTATTCACACTTGTACAATAATCCTACACATGTCTTGGAATTTTTTTTTTGGTTGAGTTGCATATTTAATCACAAACAGCAGGGTTTTCACCTCGACTTAACTCTAAAAATTCTCTGCTGACCCCCCTGTCTTTTATCCCTCTGCTCGAAAACATTTGTATGTAGGGGACACAGGAATTGTCTGAGTAGGTTACCCCTTATAGTTTGCAGAAAAAAAAATTAATTGATTAAGTTTAAGTCAAAAACTCTGCTGTTTGTGTCCAGAAATGCAACTATTCTCGGAAATTCCCCCCTAAAAAACAGATTTTTTCCTGAAAGTTTCAGAAGCCCTGGCTTTAAATATCACAAATTTCTTGTTCACACTTGTTCCTCACAGCAGGATTTTTTTTCTGTCAAAAAGACGAGTTTAACCTGACACACCAGATGAACTGCTCAATATCTATCACGAGTCAATCTGGACAACAGCCTATAGAAAATGTTTGGAAATAGGCAGAACCTTTCAAAACAAATCCAGAAAATTGTTCAGTCAACCACATTTCTTATGGCCAGTCTGGTGATGTATTCGGCAGGTGCTACCGCAGCTGTGTTAAACGCAAAGTGTAAGCCACTTTGTAGAACAGACTCTTACCAAAACATGTCACAATTGTTGTAGAATGGAGCTTGGCAAGAGGGATTTGCCTGATTACAGACACTAAATCAGGCTGATCCAGCTGCTACACAAGGTTCAGACAAGCTGGGGCAACAATAGAAATAACCCCATTCTTACGTTTTTTTTGTTTTTTTTTATTTTGCTTCATGTGTGAACATCTACAGTAGGCTTTTCAACCAAGGCTTGAGTTAGATATTTTCCTGCAGTTCATCACTCTTTTATTTCCCAACAGGCAAACTGCAGAATTTCTTACAACTGTGGGGAACAAGTGAGATGAAGCAAATCAGGAAACTTTCATGGTAAGTTACCCTGAAATCTTCCACCCATTTTAAAAACAGTTACAAGACTGAGTTTTCAGGTACAATTCTGGGTAAAGTTGAAATGAAACACTGAAAATGTGGCTGCTTGTGTTAATACATGATGTGAATAGGGCTATAGAGGCATAAGAAGTAATTGGATTTTCTTGAACCACTTTTAAAAAAAGTTTGTGTGAAAATATGGCTATTTTCACACCTGCACCGCAACCTTTCTGGGATTTTATGGAAAATTATGTACGTTTGAACACCCGCTTGTGAGCAGTTTTCACACATGAGCTCTTTGAATTTGAAAAAAGGATCCCCCCACTATGTGACACAAGTGTGAACAAGCAAGTCGAGAAATCTTGATTTCTATGTAATTTACCTGGCAAGAAAAATACAGGGTAAAATTGAATTGAAAAATTGTTCGCATTCACTTTTGCAACTCTACCAGAGAAGTCCTGGATATTTCCAATACTTCTGTGCGTGTGTGAATGGGTACAGGTATAGATACAGAATAAGTGAGGAATATACAGAGTGCTGTCAGCCTAGTTATGTACGTGGCCCTCATGTACAGAGGGATTCTTCCTCAATGCTTGGACCTGAGATTCAATCTGGCCTTTGGCTCTCCGTCGACATGTCATTCCCCTCATTCTCTCTCCAATCTTTCTGACCTCATCCACTTTTTCTCACAAAAAAGACAAGAAATACCCTAAATGTTATCTGAAAAAGGAGGAAAAATCTAAATTAATCGGTTATTTATGCAACAAAACATTATTATCATGACTTGAATATAATCTGTAACTTGAAAAATCCAGATGTTCTCTCCCTAAAGCCTCCAAAAATCGTTTGACAGAAGCTTCAAGCTTTGCCACACCTGAGTTGGTCCCTGACTGCGATTTGACACACTCATTATCAAACCTCCTATTATTGATTTCTAGATAGTTGTTAAACACTCTGCCATGCACACAGCTTAGCCTTTCCATATCCCTCAGTCTCCTCCAATGACCTTTACTGTTAAGATAGAGATAGCTCTCAGCGCGTACAGACGGGGATGTAGAGGATTTACTAAAAAAAAAAAAAAAAAAAAAAAAAAGAGGACATTTATGAAAATCTTTCTTGAAGCCTGTCGGAGAAATCCTTAAGAGACATGAAGGAAAGGGCAGTGAGTCAGTGTATGGAGAGGACACAGCGAGGCTCTGATATGGATGGAAAATACCCGTCTATATGTGCATATGTAATGCAAAGTAGAAAGGAAGTCACCGGACTCTATTGAAGTTTTTGCTTTTTTTGTTGGTCTCTCCAGACATACTGCCAGAACATAAATGTGTTTGAGGAAAACTTTGCTCACGGCCATTAACGGTTGGTATTGAAATGACCTTCACTGTAGATAGACGGCTGCTATATGAAGGAATGTACACACGACAATCCCTCCTCTAATACAAGTCAAAATGAAGAATAGTTCTAAAAAGGACTGTGAATCAGATCTGATTTCATAGAAGATTACAAGAGCTGGCCTCACAACAGGAAAAAAGTATGTTTTCATTCTAGCCTGCATGATTATGATTATGTTTACAGAGTCTTATAGTGTTTACTTGGCTTGTTTTATCTTCGTGCAGGAACAAAGAGCCTTTACATATTTTCTTTGTAGACTTCTCGGTTCTTCGCAGAATAAAGCTTCAGAGGGGAACAACTAATTCCACTTCAGTTTTAGCTGGTTATTTGTCACCATATGTGGTTTGAAGGATTGATTTTCTCCCTCCCACCGCATTGATGAAACCCCTCCCGGGGCGTCCTCTGGGAATTCATCTTGTGCTGATAACTTTGAGCTATCTTATCTAGTCACTGTTCAAACAAGAGTGAATGCTCAGATTTGCTTCAGGTGTTTGTCTCCACATGGGCTCCATTTCTTCTTGTTTTTGTTTTCAAGGTTAAAGCCTGATTGATGTGGCTGATTTTGTGCAATGCTGTTTTTTTAGTCCAGCCTGCAACTAAATCTCTTTTATTTGTTGAAAAAGGGAACATTGGGAAGAAGATTTACAAGCAGCTCTCAGTATTCTTGCTTTAGTTTGTATAATATACATCTTCTGTGTTTCATTTTGTCAAGCAAGAATCATAAATTTGAGGGATAAAAACAGTGTTAGGGAATTTTCCTTTGTGCTCAGCTGATCTGAAACATAACTTATCAGATGGTAACGGCTGTAAAACAAAGCATGATCATGCGCATTGCTCATCATTCCTCCACTTTGGTTTGAGTTGCATCTACTTTCTGAAATCATTACCTCTGCTAAGGGCTTTTAGGTCATTTATTAGCATTAATTATCAATAAAAGGAACATGAGGCAGTTATCACGGGCTAAATAAAACTAACAAACCCTGATTTAATTCTGGGATATCTAACCTTCTAATTATAAAGCCTGAAAGACCTGAGACGGTGCAGCCCTGCCTGAGATTTATCCACAGGGCACGGATTCTCAATTTGTCGTGCTGCTTTGAACTGTAGCTATTCAGCTGGTGGTGCAAAGATCATAAACCTGTAAAACTTCAGAGCACAGGATGCCACAGAGGCTGACCAAAGGCGACTGTTTTCTAGGAAACAAGCAGCTCATTTGGATGATTTTTTTGGATCACATCAGGAATGAAAACTGTTGTTCCTGATCCAAACAGCTGCACTTAAGCTGAGGTGAAAAGCAAGTTGCTACAGCAGTTTTGACACAGAACACTGGCCCCCTTAAGAACAGCAGAGGCCCCCTCTCCTGTCTGCACAGAGTCGCCTGTACTCAACACTATCTTATCTGGTTAGGGGCAAGTCTGGGCAGGCATGCGGGGAAGCAGAGTCACATGGCTGCAGTGGGAATGATTTTATACTTCTAAGAAAGTTGGTGGAGAAACATGATCAGCACATTTATTTTTCCAAGATATCAAGGAATGTGTTTATGCACAGCAAAAACTCAAATGTAAGCATCAAGTGTCTGATCATAAATATATCTTTACGCTCATATCAAGCCACATTTACCCCAAAAAATACAGATAAAAATCAAATTACAACTGTAAGTGCAACTATACTGCCTTTAGAACTGAAATGATTTCATTTAAAGACACTCAAAAACCTATTCACCCTATTGGTGGATATTTATGTATTAAGAAAGTTAATAATGGATTTTCTTATTATGAAAACACTAAGGTGATAACTTTTTTTTTATAAACACAGAGGTTTACAAAGTGCTCTGACAAACAAATAAAAGCGAACATAGAGCATAGCACAAGGACCCAAATAAAAGAATGACACCAACTTCCTAAGTATTGAGAAATAAAGCAGCTCAAGTCAAGCCACATTTAGTTGGAGCACATTTAGAAACAACCAGTCTTGACCAAAGAGCTGCACAACAAAGTGACATTCAGATTGAGGTTAAAGGGAGGTAGATAAAACAGAGGAAACTAATACAGATAACACAGAGATGAATTAAAATAAGAAATGATGATAAAACAGTGAAAAGCTAAAAAAATACTATCATTGTTAAAAACATAACAATAAATAAAACTGTAAAAAAATATCACAGTTAAAAAAACTACCATGACATAAATAAATAAACATTAAGCTTAGGGTCAGATTGAACTAGAATTAAAGGCTAGAATTGATGGTTCTTTAGCTGTGTTTCCAAAATGTCTAGGGACTGGACTGATCTTACTGTATATGGAGGGGAGATTGTTCCAGAGTTTAGGAGTAGCAGCAGCTAAAGCTGGATCCCCTCTGGCTTTATGTTAGGATTTAGGGACAAACAGTATCAAAAGAACCTGTTTATAAAGTCTAAGCAACATAAATGACCAAAAGAAGAAAAGAACCCAAGCAATAAATCATGAGCACCCAGGCAGACAAGAGCCCAGCAGCATAAAATGAGACCAGGAGACAAAAACAACACAATAAAAATAATCAGAAATAAAGGAAATAAAAAATAAATTCATTTAAAAAGTTCATAAAGCTGTAAAATAATTAGAATGAAAACAGTAAACATCTTTGGACCTTCTGGACTTTTCATTTGGATGTGACTTAAAGTTATTCAACACACTTCAGTCTCTTGAGGGTTTTGTGTCATTTTTTGGGGGTTTGCTGTAACCTAAAATGCATGACAGCTTAAAAAAGGAAAGAAGTTAAGGCTTAAGCTGCAGTTTTTAAGGCTTTAGTTTTTTCAATGTCATCACAACACCAAGTGATTTTTGCATAATTATTTGCAACTGTTTTTGTGTTTAAAGGCACATTGCCAAAAATAGGGCTCTACATCACAATAATTCTGTGTGAAAATATGTTTAATTTTAAAAGTTATTAAAGTTTTGCTCCTTCAGTAGCTTAACAAGATACCCCTCCACCTTCACAATCATTGCTGTACTGAAGTTTTAGGTGACGTGAAATAATGGTGTAAAATGAGAATGCTTTCAAAATGAGACTTTTTAATGGTTGATTTTTAGCAATTTACAAAAAACAAAGTAAGCTGACAGAAGTAAAATATATTTCAGGACAATAATTTGGTGTGACTACACTTTGCCTTCAAACCAGGATCAATTCATATACTTACACTATACACATAATTTCTTATACTATACACATACTTGAACAAGAAGTCAGAGATTTGTAGGTTTGTAGTCATGAGTATGATTTACCAAGTAAACAGCTGAGAGCCTACATAGAAGCATTCTTTCTTGACATCATTTCTTTATTATTTCATCCATGTATCTGTAAGAAATCATTCTAAACCCAGTATATTCAGAGATCTACACAGACTCATCAGCATGAAGTGTAATAGAGTTTATTCAAACTTTGTTTTAGACATCACAAGAAAACAAACTGAGACAGTAATCTTTGTTTTTAAGCTTTTTCCCACGTGTCATTTCAGCTGTTTACAAGTAATTTAGGCCGCTTAGACTAAGGCCCCGTTTACATGGAAACATTTTCACCAGAAACGGAAAGGTTTTTCCTTTGCCTTTTCAAAAACGATCCGCGTTCACACGAAGACGCAAGACTGACTGAAAACGGTGTAGCGTGCATGCCAGGCCAGTAGATGGCGATGAAGGTTTGTAGAGAAACAGCGGTGTTACAACACGGGTACGCTTTCCAGTGAAGACAAACTTTTCACAAACAACAATGCCGAGTGGACGCACAAAGACATAGGAGTTTCTTGTCTGGACAACAAATGTTTCTGGATAGTTTTGTCTGGATAACAAACCACTGTAAGCAGCACACATGTTGCTCGATAGACGGCTGAAGCCGTTGTTGTTGCTGTTGTTCCTGGTATGCGTGCACAGCCTTCATGTGAAAGAGTACTGCGCATGCGGTGATGTCAGCGTTTCAGGGTGAAACACTGAATCTCGTCTACATGGAGACGGAACCAGATACGTTTTCAAAACTCACCACTCTGGACCCTGATTTCAAAAGTTTGTAACTCTCTGTTTTCAGCCGTATTCGTGTAAACGGGGCCTGAGGATGTAAATGTTGATTGGCTGGACGGGGGCTGGGATGATCCGTCAAAGCTGAAAATTGGTTAAATTTGGAATAATATTAATGATGGCAAAAGCAATCTTTTCTTGAGAAAGTAACCTTTGACTAGAAAGTACATGACTACATTTAATTAGAGTTTTTGCATAGAAGATAATCTATTTTGTGACTCCACTACAGAAAAAGGCTTCCACAAAGACTTTCCTTGATTCATAAAAATGTAACTGTGCTTGTACTAACGTGATAACTTTAAGCAGCATCTACGGTACACATATTATGTTTAATAATCTTACAGTTAAAACTTTCTCACTGCTTCCATAGTCTTCCCTGCAGTGCGTGAAAGAGCAAGACCTGACCTGCAGCCATACAATCCATCAGCATTAGTCCTACACAGTCTCCAGACTAAACACACTCTCATTACAGCGCCTGCGAGCGCCTGCAGGGCTCTTCCTCCACAAGTTTATTAACACAAGACACAATGTTCAACACACACAACCAGCAACAGCGGACTCTTACAGTAAACACTGCTTCAATGTTGCTGCTATGTAATTAAAGGATTTAAATGGCCGGCTTATGGGCAGTGACATGGAGATATGATTACCATTGAACACAATGTGCTGTGTTAGCCAGAGTTGCTCGGGGATGATGTCATCTCCTCCAGGCCATCGTGGACTCCCGCTGCTTTGTGGGGCAGCGCGTTTGCTGTGAGAAGAGGGAAAGACAGGAAGTGAGGCAGGAAACTCTTCACGCTTTCTTATACAATTCAAACACTTGTCACCTGTAGAAAGACTGGCAACACGCAGCCAGCTAATAAAAGTCCAATTCCCATATCTCACTCTCCTAAGTGCAGCAATTTCCTTAGTGGAAAAGTATTCCATTACAAATCTGCATGTGTCCTAAACACCCACACTGATCCTCGTGTCTCACACTTTACTTCTCTCAAAGTTTATAGTCTCCCTCAGGGTTTAATACGAGCTGGAGTGGATGGGTGAGACTTGACCGGTGAGGTTGTTCATATTGGTTATTTCAAGAGTAGCAGAGGAAGTGTTCAGAGATTCATGTGAATTAGACACAATGCCAGAACAGGCACACATTTTTGCTCACAGCACTTACCCTAGCTTCACTTTGACTACCTGCCATGGGTCATTTAAAAAAATAAATAAAAAAGACATAATAAACAAATAGATAGATAGATAGATAGATAGATAGATAGATAGATAGATAGATAATAAATGCAGATGTCAGTTACATGTAGATAACAATGATCACCCCTTTTATTTGTGATTTGAAAATAATAAAAAAAATACTTTTTTTAAATTGACACTTGTCATTTGTAAAGGTGCTTAAAGAGACTGCATACAATGACATAGGGTTGCAAAAGTAGCGACTTTAGATGCTTTTTATACTTTTTATGAATGTGAGACAACCCAACAGAGCACAGTCTTGGGATGATTTCACATCTAAAGTATTTGGTTTGATTCGGTAGAAGATGCAGCAGTGTTGGGATTTTCATTAACTTTGATTTTCTTTCACACTGCCCTGTGCCATGTGGACTAAAGCCTGACAAATGTCGTGTAATGTAGCTACAGACACTAGTGTGGGCTGTAGCTGCAGTCATTGTTCCTGCCATCAAGCCTTTTGTCGCACTATGGCCTGGAAATACAAAACTGTGCCTCAAGGAACACCATCGGTCAGCTCTAAGCAGTTCAGAAATGTACCAAGCAATAAAATAACAATGCATTTAAGTTGCATCAGGTGGCACTTGCATATTGATTGGAATGATGTGTAACCATATCTGTTCAGATTTGTATATGTTAACCTGTTAAGAGGACCAGAGGCTGGTGGTGCTAGCAGTGCTAAAGTTAGCCTCATACTGCTCTATACTGTCTACAACAGGAATGAGCAACTTTGACCACCAAGAGGGTCACTTCAGAGTTATCTTCATTGCCAGAGGGACAGTTTTTTTTATTTTAAGGGTACTAAAGGGGGGCAAATACACATTTGCTGTCATAAGAAATTACCATGTATCTACATTGACAGTCATCAAAACTTAAATGCAATTATTGATAATTTATCTAATGTAAAAACAAATTCAAACCAGATTCAGCTACTTTTGTATTCAAGTTACAGAGTATTTAAAGCTTATCACAGTGTGTTTTACTTAGGTTTTTATTTCTGTTCTGCCAAATGTGGTAAATGGAGTTTCACAGAACCTTTTATTGAAAATTGTGATTCTATTTCAATGTTATCTTAGCTGATTTTGACAGATTTTCTACATGAACATACATTTTTTTTATATATACATATGTATTGACCAGCGGGCCACATTAAAGAAGATGTAGGGCCACATGTGGCCCCCAGGTCACCAGTTGCCCAGCCCTGGTCTAGAATGATGTCCATCTTATTTAAAATGCAATCAAGTTTCCTGCCATCAGCACCACACAATTCAACAGTGGGTTGTGTTTCCTTCATGAGAAGCGTGCATGGCTCTCAGTGCTAGTTCACACACCAGCCTTAAGCTTAAAAGAAGCCTGTTGGTCTTCTTGGTACTGATTATTAAAATGGCTGAAGATAAGAAACAGCGGAGGAAGGAGTTGGCCATATAAACTAGCACAGATAGCATTTTCTCTTTGTAAGTTTACGTATTGTTAGATCAACTTTCAACTCTTACTTCATGTCAAAGGTGTACATGCTGTAACTTTAAATCATTGCTTACATCTGTTAAAAACGTATCCATCTCTTTCCTGCAACAGTTTAGGTGCAAAACACACAACAGCTTTCAAGTAACTTTTGTATTTGACACAACAAACGTCTGAATGGATTTAACAGAGACTGGTGTTTGTTTGTAGCAGTTAGCTGTAAGTGCAAGTGTACGCAGGGAAACCCACAGCTTCAGCCTCTGATTGCGTATGTGTGTCTGTCTGACAAACATTCCAGCACAGTGCTCAAGCATCAGCTGTTTACATTCACGACAAGATACTCCAGTCTCAAGTATCCGCTAAGCATCAGACCTTGAGAGACAGAGGCCACATCAAGGAGGTCAACAAACAACCTGACACCCTGGAGATACATTTGCATTGAGTCGAGAATGTAAAGCACCAATGGCAGGGGGGCTGGAGGGGGCATAAAATGGCCTCAGAGGCAGCAAACACTTAAGTGGTAAAACAACAACCTCCAAACTTCTGTGAGATCCTCCTCATTGTCAGAGCTCTTCTTATCTCGAGAGGGGGGAAAGAGACAGAGGGGAAGACAGGATGATCTTTGAGGAATGAGACTACAGCGACAGGCGGCCGGCGAGACGAATTCTGAGCCAGCTGACATAGCTCGTTTTAGTATCATCTCACGAGTTAAGACAACAGAAAGGGCTGCGGTTACTCACTACAAAAATACAGGCCATAAATCTCCAGATTCACAAGCTAATATCTGGTTACATCTTCAGCCTCAGCCTGAAATAACTTTAAGTCTGTAAATAAAGAGATAAGGCTGGCTTTACCTCATAATACTTGCAGTCTGTATAAAGTCTATGTGTAAGACAGAGCTCAGTTTCTCCACAAAAAAAGGTTGGATACTGACAAAAAAAAACAAACAATAAGACTGTTGCATCAATAAGATTCTAAAAACATATTTGATGAAAAGAGTAGGAGAATATATGTTTTGACAAGGGAGACTACAAGCAAAGACAGTGTGAGAGTTAACTAAAAGTATTATTGGCAGGCTGTCAGACATAAAAAATCCATGATGTGTCTTCATTGTGTATATAATCTGTACGTCAAAATACAAAGTGAGTGTTTGCAACCATTAAGTAGAGAAGGAACTCACAGGCATGTGAAATAAGCATGACAAATCACAGCTGAACAAATACAACAGGATTGCTGTTGAATACACCGGAATATATGGCCTGTAAGCGAATCAGCACTGCAATTAAAACTGAACCAAAATGTAAAACCATCCTTATGTAAAAAAAATAAATAAGTAACAAAAACCCTGTCAGCTCATCTCTTACTGGGAGCAGCATTTAAACTTTTACCTCATAATAATAAGTGTGTTATGATTTCATTATAATTTATTTCATGAATAAAAATCTAAATAAGCTTTGATCTTTGTGGCTACAGTCATATGTTGTATTATCACCTAACCTCATTATTATGAAATGAGTGACAATGTGTCAGATTTTGTTCATAAAGCATTATACAAATTGATATTTTCTTATAGCTCTATGCACAATACAACACCTTTGCAGTACTTTTATAACCCATTATAAACAATAACATAATTGCTATTATGAAACATTTTAAATTATCACAAGAGCTTATAAGAGATTTTGCAGCATTATAGGCACATTATAACATATGATGATGTATTATAAACTTATAATACCTTTATGAAATATAAAGAGGAGCTTCAAAGAAAATGTTTACAAAACTTTATTGTATTATTTCTATCAAATAATTGAAATGTATTGATATTCTCCATCAAGTATGTCAGTCTCAATAGTAATTAATTAATAACTCCATTACTGCTGTAAAGGTCCTCCACCACAATCCCCCAGCCTCAAAGTTCTTAAGTCTTATATCCAAGGTTTGTCAGTATTGTCTTCTTACTTTGCATTTATCAGTAAGTAATAATATAGAATATTTTTTAGATGTTTGGGATGCATAATGTTATTCGAATTTTATCAGTTCCTGCAGATAATAGCTGATGTTACTGTTGCTATTATCAAAAAAATTTCTTCCAACGTTTACTGCAGCAGCACCAAAAACTCTAAACCTTATATATGGTGAGGTGTTGAGTTTGTGACATTCATGCGCAACAAACATAATTTCCCCCATTAATCAATAATAAAAATAATGAGTATTAAAAAAACACCTTCATTCCCCATACCCCAAAGCAGGAGTGGGAAACTTGCAGTCCTCAGCCATGCTTAGCCCTCCGCAGCACACAAATCAATTTCAAGCAACAAAAGACATGCAATCATGAAGAAAACATCCCAAAACTTAACATTTAAACATTTGCTGATTCTTGAGTAAGTTTATTTGCATGAGACAAGAGGTGTGGCTATAACTTCTTTTCATGTTAATGCACAGTTGTATTGGCATTGGCTAAAGTGAGTCTAAAATATTGGCACTTCAGATATCAGCAAAATCTAAATTCCATGAACACCTGGCAGAAAAATCGATTTACAATTTTACCAATTAAGCTAGTCAAAAGAGGGGAAATATTTTGACCAAGAGTAATGACTAAAATATAATGACTTTTTAAAGTCTGAAACTTTATGAAAATGTTACTGGGTTTTTGTGGACTGCAGGGTAAAAACGAATCAACTGACCAAAACTAATGAGCTTATAAAAGACTCAGACTAAATCTGAAGTAGCTGCCAAAATCAACACTGACACCGCACGATATTACCATGAAGTGACTCCACTGTATGGGCCAGAAAAACTCATTGTGTGGCAATAAACATTGTGACCTGAGTTCTCAGAATACTTAACAGTGTGTCTGTCAAGTTAAAAGTCAATTTGCGTTTTAATTTGCTACCAACAGCCCCCCTCCCTCTCTTACCAGCAGCTTTTGACCCCCCCTTCTCCTGCCTCCACCCCTATTTCACCTATTGTGAGGCCATCAGATAGCAGCTTCCAGAAGTCCACACCTGTCTCAGGGCCCTGCAGAGGAGATGGATCCATGCATTTTGAGCATCAGATAGCCTCTAGCCAGGGTTAGTATTGATCTGACGCTTCACTGGCCCTTTGTGAGTGCAGCAGCTGCTTTGGGGGGCTTTTAGATAAGCAATGCAAAAGGGAATTGTTTCTCCTGAAACCTCCTCTCTTTCAACGTTCCTACATGAAAACCATCACTTAATTCAACACTCCATCGCTCTGGAATAAAAATGTCCTCTCCCTTGGCATGAGAAAAAAAACAGCAAATAAGCATTAAAACATCTGCCTTTGGGGTATTGGAAAGCGGCTGGTATTAGAAATCACACAGTGATAATGCAGCTCTCTGGATTTTCGCTGTTTAATCATATGTAATCTCTGGAGTGTGAATGAAATGAAAACACAACATGTATCCCACAACTCTCTCTTCTCTCTCTCATCACAGTCCCAGGCACTGAATGAGGCAGGGTGGGGTAAGACGAGGAGGAGGAGGGGAGGGGGGCTTATATTACGGCTGCATCTGTGTGAGGCAGACATGGCGATGAGACCCTCCCTAAGATGACTCATAGAGGCTGTACGAGCTGACACCAGCACCTCATTCACAGCCAATAATGAGCCATGCTAATGAGCAGGACAGCCACCCTGCACGCTCATCATTAAGCTGTCCTGTGATTCATGTCCAGCATGAAATTGTCATTTAAAAAGATAAGGCCAGCTGCAGCGGCTTAGATAGAGATATGTACAGATAGGGAGCGAATGGGGAAACAGCAGGTGATGGTTTTGTTTTTTGGGACTGATTGATCATATTTTTCAAATGTCTTTGAAAGGGGAGGGAAACTGGAGGTACAAGGGCCGCAAGTGGCCACTCAGCTCACTAAATATGGCAACAAAGTAAATTTTACATATCTTTACATTATGAGGATGAAGTGGATGGCAATTTAGGCAGTGAAAGACCTCATTCAGACTTGACAATTAACAAAAACAAAATAAAAGTGCAAAAAACTAAACTTGGAGAAAATCAAACGGCACTTAAAAAAACACAACACAAACTGGATTGGAACTATATATGTTAAGACAAAGTTATGACATTGACCAAGGAGCTTTAAGTTTGTTCTGTGTCTATATTACTACAGAGCTGTTTTTTTCATAAGGACTTTTTAAATATAAATCTGTGAGGGAGAAATTCTGATGTGAGCTATATGTTTACTTAGGGATCCACAAAATATCAGCATAACATAAGCATCTGCAAATAATTATATTATGTTATTTTTTGGCATCTGGAAATATGAAAATGTCTGCCTTGTGTTGCTGATAAATGGACAAAGTTTAGATAAAGTTTAGAGAAAGATCAATGCATTTACATAAAGTATGTTTTTTTTTATCAGTCCTTATTTATCAAAAGTACAAAGTGTTAAATATTCCAAACGTGAACATAAAAGTCTAAAGTAATTGAAAAATGAAAGTTCTCCCTTTTTCTTTTTTGCCTCATATATTATTTAAATATTTTCAGTATTTTACAAAGCCATATAAGTACTATACTAGCGTATTTATTGATGTTATAGGATGTATCTAACTGTGGGGACACAGCTGCCAGGAATGCGATGACAGACATGGTAGGGCTGCTCAACTGTGGCGAAAATCATAACTGTAATACTTTTGATGGATATTGAGATCTCAATCATGATCACGATAACTCACCAATTTTCCAACAAGCAGCAAGTGCAATCATTAAACTTAAAGACTCTCAACAATGTCATTTTGATCATTGTAGGACATTACAAATATTCAAAAATAATAATAATAAAATAACATTTATGTGGCCCTCTAGGTGTCTGAAATTGCCCATCCGGCTTTAGGGTATCCCACATTTGTAAAAAGCTGACCCTCTGGTAGTCAAAGTCAAATTTATCAGGCTCTCTTACCCACAGAAGTTGCCCATCCATTGAGTAAGTGTAAGTAAGACTTCCTCTACCTTTATTAGACACCCATGTGCTGCACTCAGGGAGACCTTCCCAGAATTCCACAGCAAATATGTGCTTTCAAATTCCACCTACATATTATGCCATGCTATCGGTTCATTTGAAATAACCATCTCAACCCACGTCTGCCCTGATCAGATCAAATACCACTCAAATGAATCTATCAGAAAGAAGGCACGCTGACAGTAAAACATGCATGTGCATGCGCCAACCTCCTGAGACTCCTGCTCCGACACATATATCTGATAAGGCTTAATCAGCATGGGGTGGTCATGATAAAGCATTTCAGCCCTATCTCAGGCTGGGAGAGAGACACAGACAGGGGGCTGGAAAGCCAAGATCCCCCCTCCATCTCTCAGCCTTCAGTCTCTTTAGGCTTGTCTTCGCTCCCCCTGCATGCCTCTTTTTCTCTGTCTTTCCCCTTCTTGCTCTCCTCCTCTGCCTCATCCTAGCCGCTTCTCCCTGTATCAGTGCAGACACTTCTTAAGCCCCAGCTGGGGGAAAATACGGTGGCTTGGTGGGGGGAAGGGGTTTCAAAAGGGTAAGTGATTGCCCTCTAGGGGACGAAGCAGAGAGGGGAGAGAGAAAAAAGCAGGACGCCTTATCGCCTCAGCCTCCAATAGCACTGCTGGCTACCACCCAGTGCCAAGGGGAGAAGGGGAGGGGCACAGGAGACGCCAGCTAGATGCTACGCTGCCTCTTGACACAGCAAACTCAGCGGGGAGCCTTCTATCCTATGCCTGGCTGTATGGTCTCATGTAAAGGCTGTGCAGGCAAATGTTCATGTCTGATGAGCGTTATTGCTCTGAGAGATCCAAACACAGGAGATTTGTGAGGTTTTACTTATGAGGCAGGATTAGAGGATATAAAATTTAATTTTTTATCTGTGTGTATCTACGTGTGTTCTCCTGGAGATAAATTCTCATCTGGTCGTGTTTGCAGGATGCTACAGATTTGTTTTGGATGCTCACACACTCCAAACAAGACCTACAAGAGAGACTGTACTACTGACCTATTTCCTGCATCCTTATGCAGACATGGAAACAAACAGGAAACAAACCATGCCAAAGTAAAAAAAAAAAAAAAAAAAAAGGGATACGACTTGGCCACCCAGAGATTCTTTTAAAAAACATGAGCTTATACTACAGTTAATGAGAGATTTCCTTTAAATCCATTACCAGCTGCTTAAATGCATCCTTCTACAGCAGTCAGGCAGGCAGGCGAACCAACGCAACCAGGCGTCTGCAACAGTGTCCAAGCGCCACCTTCAGTATCCAACCTAAGGGGAGGAGAGAGAGCAAATAATCACACAGCCTACATCGTTTCCTCCAGACGCATCTGCACAGAGCAGCTGTCTGGAGCAAATAAACGCACATCCTCTGTTACTTTATCTTTGCGAAAAATTAGGGAATAGCCCTTTAGGTGCTGTGCGTATTTTGGTGCGTTCTGTTCATCTCTGGAGCGCATATATGTGTACTTATATATATATAGCGCTAACTGTGTGTTTAATATGCCTGTCTCGCCCGGCGTGTTGCCCCAGACACTGTGTACCACAAATCCCCACCTCCACTCCAATGAGAGACTTCGGGAGGGGAGGGAGGAATAAAAAGGGTTAAGGGGAGTCTTGTATGGAGTCTGCTGGGCGGAGTGGAAGGGACCTGATTGGATGGCTGCGCGTGACGCAGGGGACATGAAAAAGCTGATAACTAGTTAAGAAGGCAGTTTGTAACTCTGGAAAAAGAGTGCAGAGCTTGAGACATACATTACGCTGAGGACGCGGACGCAACCCCGGCGCAGAAAACAACACAGAGAGCTTGAAGGCTGAGTGAGGGGAGAGGAAAAAAAAGGGGGCGCAGAGAGGCACTGCAGCGTCCGGACACAACTTGGAAACAGAGGGACAATGGTGCAGCACACGGACAACAGCGAGACGGACGGGAGCATGTCCAGGGAGGCTACAGACTCGGAGGAGAGTGAATTTATGGCATGCAGCCCCGTGGCGATAAACCCGGACTGGTGCAAGACAGCCACCGGCCACATCAAGAGACCCATGAACGCGTTTATGGTGTGGTCCAAAATCGAGAGGAGAAAGATTATGGAGCAGTCGCCCGACATGCACAACGCGGAGATCTCCAAGCGCCTGGGGAAGAGGTGGAAGATGCTGAAGGACAGTGAAAAGATCCCGTTTATCAGAGAGGCGGAGCGGCTGCGGCTAAAACACATGGCAGACTACCCCGACTACAAGTACAGACCCAAGAAAAAACCAAAGCTCGACAGTTCAAAGTCGTCAGCGCCGTCTCCGGAGAAGTGCGGCAAGGTTAATAAGACGCCTAACAAGAAGTGCTCCAAAATAAAGACTAATAAAAGCAGCTCCAAGTCCTCGCACGGCGGCTACGGGGACGAGTGCGTGTTCCCCGGCTTCAAAGTTGCAAAGACTAGTGTGAAAAGTGAGCTCACCGACGAGGAAGATGACGACGACTACGAGGACGACTACCGGATGGGGATTATTCACAGCAAAGCCGGGGACGAGGAGCGCGCGAGGCCGTACAATGTAGCCAAAGTTCCCGCGAGCCCAACTTTGAGCTCCTCCGCGGAGTCTGAGGGCGCGAGCATGTACGAAGAAGTGCGTAAAAACAACCGACTGTTTTATAATATCAAAAATATCACCAAGCAGGGCGCGTACCACGCTGCCTCTGTCTCACCAGCATCCTCCAGGTCAGTCTCCACATCCTCCTCCTCCTCGTCTTCTTCCTCATCCAGCAGCAGCTCCTCTTCTTCCGGGGAGGACGCGGACGATTTGCTGTTTGACTTTAGCTTAAATTTCGCCTCCAGTGCCCCTGGAGCGGAGCTGGGCAACCCCAATTCAGGAAACCTCTCCCTGTCTCTTGTGGATAAGGACCTGGACTCTTTCAGCGAGGGCAGCCTGGGCTCTCACTTTGAATTCCCAGACTATTGCACGCCAGAGCTCAGTGAAATGATAGCAGGGGACTGGCTGGAGGCGAACTTTTCCGACCTGGTCTTCACATACTGACTGAACTGCAAAAAAAAAAACAACAAAAAGTTGCTCTAGTAATAACAGAGAAGGGAGAAAGTAAATTATATATGTGTCCTGGTCAGAGTTGTCCCTAGCCCTGCCTCCTCTTCTTCTTTGTGGGTTTTTTTTGAGCGGAGGGGAAGGAGTTGGAGGACCGAGGAGGTGAGGTTTGAGGAATGAGATGCTTAAGAAGCTGGTAGCAAAAAAATACAAAAAAGCAAAAGTCTGCAGACGTTTTTTTCTGGCAGCATGACAGGGTTTTATGGATTTTTTCCTCCCCGGTATAGGTCTGCATTTTACACTTCAGCTTAAACGGACCACAAAGGGAAAAATACGTGAACTTCTATGCATCTTTTCCTCTTCAAAACAAAACTGCAGGGAGCTGATACACGGACTGTGGACTGACTCAAAGCAAATCTGTGAACTGACAATTTGTTCAGGATGTTACTTTTGACAAAAAAAAACGGTTTATGTAATTTCTTAATGCCGCAAAAATGTTTGTTTGTTTTTTGTAACTGATTCAGTTTACCTCCTGGTTTGGACAATTCTAAGCAGCCTAAACCTCTGCAGAGTTACAGGTGTGGAGGGAAACATTTTGATACATAACAGACCTCATCTTTTTAAAAGAAAAGTAAGATATTTTCAGGCATATTTTTGTACAGTTAAAAGGGAATGTTCTTACTGTGCTTTCAGTGAGTTTCAGGCACTTCTTCCCTTTATCATTTGTTTTTAAGCATGCAAGGGAGTCCTGGTTTTAAGGATTAAGTTAAGTTAAAACTTGCATCAAAAATGCCTTGTGATTTCAAACTAGGTTTTGTACAGTTGTAGAGCAGATTTGTTGAGTATTTGTAGACGATACAATGGCATCATGGGGGAACACATACCTCAGAGCTGGAACTAGTTTCAAGATTGTATATGTACTGTAATATAGTAAAGTTAGGAGTTTATGTATATCATACTCGTGATATGTGGATGGGTCCCGATCGCAGGTGTGAAACTGGATTTTGGTATTTTTTATGGCACATACTGTTTTTCCCCCCTCTCATTTTTTTGTGCAATATATACTCTTAAGATACAGACCATCAACAATTGTAGCAAAGTGATGGAGAAACAGACGTGTGCACTGTCAACATCATTTCATGTTATGATGCTGAAGCCTGTCCGGGCAGGAGAATAAACAAATCAGCTGGAACTGATACAAAACAATGTAATATGGCCTCTCATGGTGTGATGCATACTTAAGGTGGAGATATCACAATTTGAATGTTATTTGACACATATCTGACACCAAAACAGCTCAATCTGACTGAGAATTAAGGAGTTCTGCAAAAAAAAGGGCATAGTCTGGTACAATGGTGGTCTGGCATTAGTTTAACAAAGCAAGCAAAAAAGAACATTCCATAGTCCTGTTTCATAAAATGAAACTTTATTTTAAAACTGAAGACTGCCTTCTTTTTTTAAAACATTAACCATAAACCTGTATTTTTTATTTCTTGCACTTAAAAAAAGCAGATATTGTTTATTTTTATGTGGGTCTTACATATGAAGTCTGTTTGATAAAAAAGGTTTTTTGGAATATGACTTAATTATATGCCGAGACGTTTTTGTTGGAAGTTCTGGGCAGTAGTTACTTCACATTCCAAGTGTGAATCTGTCTTTGACTCATCTTTTAATAAATAAGTACCTACCACCATCAACTGTCCTTTCAGTTTGTGAATATATGTACACAGATGTGTTATTTGTTCCGTTTGCAAAAAGGATGTGATGACAGAATGATGCCTCTTTTGTATGTAGGCGGATACTCTGAAAATGATGGGCTCAAACTAACATGTGAATTCACATTTAATAAAAAGGAAAAAAGGAAAACTTTTAAACTGCAGTGTTGAGATGCTTTACTCTGCCTGTCTTTCCCCCCTAAAACTTTGTATCTGCTCAGCTCCCTCAGCCTCACCACGCCTCCTCCAGAGAGAGAGAAAAAAAAAACGGACACTGCTGCTTTAAGAAATTGAATTGCCCGCTTGCCCGCGCCGAGCTGTGCGATTGGTGGGCTTGCTGGTCCCCTTGGAGACGGCGCTGGAAACAGGAGCTGCTCCTGGCTGTGTGTGGGAGCTCTCAGTGTGTCTGGCTTCCATTCAGAAAAGTAGCACTGTGGCCGGCACGGAGATGACTCGAGGGCTGTGTGAACAGAGGGGCCGAGAAAAAAGTCTGAATGTGACATATGTTTGCTCAGGGATAAACAGTGGCACTTATTCCAGACAGATATTGTTTAATCTCTGAAAAATAGGGAGCTTTTTACTAAAAAGATTATTCTAATGTGGAAAAAGTCAAAAGCTTTGTGTTAATGGCCTGTAATCCTTCATAATGTCACTAGTTACATCTGTTTCAGGAAGAGGGGCAGTGGGTCAGTGTGATTTTTGTTAGAAAATACCTCAAAATCTTTTAAAGAGGTTTATATTTTAAGTCTGAAAATAACGCAGATATCCTGTCTGAGAGTCAAGGATTTGACAATGCAAAGCAAAACAAACAGGCATGAGGATTTATATAACAACTTATTTTACAGGGCACAAATAAAACATAACTGAAAGGTGGCAAGGTGGAGCTGATATACATGAAGTGATAGAAAATTATCACTGCTTCAGTTTATTATGCCTGTTGTGTCAAAACGTAGCCAACCAAGGACCCACAAACTACAAAACTCCTGACTGGAGACCCCCTTTTGGACAATTTCTAGTTCATCACAAGCACAAGCACTCACTTTCTGAATATGCAGTGTTTTCTTATTAATATCAGTTGAATTATTTTGTTAATATTTAATGCGATGCCGTTAATGTTTTAAATATATTTAGTCAAAACATCAATCAAGAGTAACCCTGATGGCAAACATGTTTTTGCAAACTTCAGAGTTACATTAAATGTTTTTTCTGTTAAAATTCTTATAACATTTCTTCTTGTCAATGTTGAATAGCAAAATGAAACATGAAATAGAACACAGTAGAGACAAACAGAAAACACCACACATTTCAGTGGAGTTGATCGATGTTAAGAGATCCATTTTTTTCCCCATGTTCCTCCACTCCTCTTCAAGTTCACCCAGTCCCTCTTGTATCTCCTTGTGACCCCAAAACCAAAGGTGGGCTATTGACATCTTACAAGCAGCCCCACTTCTCTCACAGAGAGGCCAAGCATCACAGGGTTAGTGCAGATGTCAAATGTAAACATACAAAGACCATGAAAAAATAGATTCCACTCTAATGTTTGTTTACCTATACAAGTTCATATCTTAGCGAGGAACTACAAATATTATCAGCTTTATTGCTCTAGGGACATGAAATGAATCTTGAAAAAGAGAAGAGATTTGAATATATAGTTCACTGCATTAAAAATGAGTTTTAATAAACTTATTTTACCAGAGAAAATATTTTAGTTTTTTTTTTCTGTTGTTCATTATTCATTACATTCCTATCTAAATTACCATTTCAAAAATCTTTGTTCATTACCAGATATAATCATAGATATACATAAGGTGTGAAATAGAGAATAGTACACTCCAAAAATACTAAATTATCCCTGTACATGAATTAAAAAAAAAAACAAAAAACATTTAACAGCTCTAACATATTGTTCATTGCATCAAAATGATGGCTTTTATAGGCCTTAGTTTTGTGTTGAACTTGTTAAGTATTACAGTTTTAATATTTTAGGTTTGGTGTAAAATTCTGATCAAGACTATACTTTTGTCCGTTTTGTCAAATGAAGTAATTTTGTTGATCTATTTAGGATTGTCCTACATTTATGATTATTTGGCCTTTTGGCAGAGACAATTCAATGACTTTGGCCTTTTTGGTATCCAAATCTGTCCACCTCTGTCTTAAGGGGTCTGGACCCCACTTGTAAAATCACTGCATTATGTAATGCTGAAAGACGCCACCATAATTATAACTGCAGCCACAGTTTGCAAGTCCTCTCTGATACTGTGCCATTTATTAAGAGAGCTGCACAACAGCAAAGGGGATCTCATCCATAAGTGATGTCATATAATCAGTGTAATACGCCATTTATTTCAAATAATAACACCTTAACATTGTTAGAGTAGCTGCTAAGCCTCCAGAGGACCACAGATGCAGCCTTTTGTCTGCACCTTTAACAGATCATACATAAAGAAGCACAGGCCTCAGCCACACAGAGATTTGTGTTCATTACAGCCAACGAATCTAATGATGAATATTTGCCATGCACGGCTGCACAGGTACTGGCCCCCCCATTAAGTCCATTTGCAAATCTGTAATAAAACATTTATCTAGCTATTACTTTAGCTGACCTATTGGTCAAAGTTGCTAATGGGTTCCAGGGCTATTCCCAATAGAAGCTCAACATTGATTTTGTGCTTCTCTGAAATATCTGTTCGGGGCTAATGCCACCGGTACATGTTGAAATGAAATTAGTGACCCGTTGAAATTTCCTCCTATTTCCTCCTTAAATAAATAAATGGAAATGTGGCATGCTCAGGAGACGCTGAGTGAGATAGCATCCTTCCAGGGATGCTGCAGCTGGAGGGGAGGGGGATAGTGCGGCGACAAAAGAAAGTAATTTCCAATCACTTGAGCGTTTAAATCATTCATATAAGCTGGGATGTTACCGTTGAATGCTGGACGTGACACCTGTACAAAGCTGCAGAAGAGAGGGCTGGGGGATGACCTGTGTATGCAGGAGTTACTTTAGTGGACATCTGAAATTTCCTGCGCTTGCCTAACTCCTTAAATAAAGCTTGATGGCTGATGTTTAAACCATAAAAAATGCTTTTTTTTAAATGAAGAAACAACTCTTCAGATCAATATATATGTAGTTATATCTTTTTTTTCTTTCCACTGTAGTACAAACTCCAGTTAATCATTTGAAACCATATTTTTAATTATTCAACGTCCGTCATAACTCTTGTTTTTCTGAATTTAAAAGTTTGTACTTATTTATCACATTGATAAAATTTTTCCAAAGTAGTCATCACACTTTTAATTTCCAGAGTGGAACATAGAAAGCCACAGGCACAACTATAAATTGCAGGTCCCATGTAATGATATCACACTGGGCCCATCCAGCACCCAAACTCATCAGGCGAAAACCCTCCATTATCCCAAAGAAGGCATGCTAACTCCTCTGTTAAAAGATAGTAGTTCAAACATTTAATCTGTTTTTTCCCTTTTCTGTATTTTCTCTTTAATAACATGAAAATGCGCTCCAACAGGCTCCCTCAAAATCAGCAGAAAACACTATGTTTGAGGGAGGTCCAAATATTTTATGGAAATGGAAGGGAGATTAGCAATGAAGAGTAACCTGACAGCTGACTATAAGGAAATGGTTTATTGCCATGTAAAGAAATTTTACTTGATGGGGATTGGTTAAAATTTGACACAGTAAATACAAAGATTTTAGGACCTCTGTCAGGTGCTGACCCTTAGAAACCTCCTAACTCTACTCCCCTGTGTATACCCTAAAATAATATCCAGAGTAAGTATTAATGGGGAACAAACATATTTTTCTGTAAACATAATGGTACTGTATATGTGTATGACAGAACAATAAGGAATTAAATGATAACTACTGGTCTGCAGGGGTGTGTCCAGGTGGGTGACCAAGGGTGGCATGGGCCCCCCTTGAAACTTGATTGGTCACCCCTGGTTCCACCCTAAAATTCAGGTCAGTATCACTCACCTTGTTAGTGGCAGACATTACGTTGAAATGAGCCATTGTGGCTGTTTTAGCTGGCTGTTTGTGTTTTTCTTGGCATTAAAATTTTGCATGACATTTTCTGGAAATACTTTGAAATTGCTGACCCTTGCAAAGTCAAACATGCAAAAGAAACCCGTTATAGGGCATATTGGTATTGAAACGATGCCTAAAAGTTTGTCTTATGTATGTATTTTCAAGTGTGATGGAACTTGCTTTACAATTTTTTCAAGGACCCTGTATTGTTAGGCTGGAATTCATCTGCTGAAGTCAGATAATTTAAATAAAAATATATATTTTTTTATTTTACTTGCCTTTGTTTACAAAGGCAAGTAAATGGATTGTTGTAAAACTTTTTAAAGTGAGTGCAAAAACTTAAATTAAGTTTGAATTTCAAATTGTATATCCTTTATGGGAAGTGTTACATGATAGGAAATAGATTTTTAAATAAATGTTACATTTTGAACAAGAAAATATTTTGGTCTAGATGTTTTATTTCTAAGAAATCAATCTTTTTTTTTTTCAAAATGATTGATTTCTTAGTGCCTATTTGAGAGATAGGTCTATTTGAGATGTAGTTCAGCACCTCTATTAATGTTCCCCATGCAGTAAAAACAGCATTGACACAGTCCTGAAGGACTAACCCCAGCTCTTGAGTCATTGCTTGCTCCTTTGTTGTATACAGACAATAACATAGTACATTTTTAAATTATTCAAAACAAAATCATCAAGAACATTAAGACTAGAGCAGGTCATTTTTGACCTTTAGGCAACACTAAAGGTTAAAGATTCAATTCCCTCTGGAACAGTCTTTGCTTTAAGCCAAGCAGGCAATAATAAGACCCGTTATGTTTCCTCACGTCTTTTTTCCCCTGCGCACTGACTTGCAGGGAGCTCAGATGCATTACATCACTGCTTAGCCGTCGCCGCTGCGCAGTAAGATCCCATGTTGTGTCATCATTGATCCACATGTGCTCCTCTTCTCCCAGTGGGAGGCTGTCTAATATTGCTGAGGGAATACTGATATACGCTCAACTGAGCTGGAGGTTTGAGCACAACAATAACAACACTGGCTCTGCCTAAATTTAAACCTGTTTACTGTCTGTTAATTGACGTGTGGGCAGGATTTACGGTATCCGCTCCCAGATCTGCTGTCTGAAATTTGGACGCCGCTGCCACCCCCCTTCTGTTACACAAGCGTGTCATGCTGTTAGACGCTGCCAGTGCGTTACAGATCCCGCAAGCGGTGTGACAGAGTATTGAAATGACACACCAGCAGTTGGTCCCTCTTGTGCAACAATGAGTCATGCGCTATGATCCAAACAGGTGAAAAGCTATTTGGAGCATGAATATCATTTATTATCTCTGAATCCAGATGACAAAACTACATGTTTATCGCAGGAAAAAGCCCGTCTAGCATGAAATCTTTGCTGTAGCGACCTTAGAAATACTTCTTCCTCATGTTTTGCAGTTCTGGATGAATTTGTCTGTAAAATTGTCTGCCTGAGCAACAGCCCAGTCCCTGCATCCCCTGCTCCAGTCTTGGCCCGGGGCGACTCCTGCTGCTGTTGATGGCTATCCATTTGCTCGGCCCTCCCTGTGTACGGGAGGGAGCATCGGCCCCATCTGCTGCACTGATATTTACTATCCCTTCACATTTGTGAGAAGGAGGGGTGGCAAAGGCCCAATTCCCTCATGGTGTTTTAGCACTCTGGCAGATGCACACATGTGCACGCACACATTGGAAGGGAGAGAATGAGAGACAGAGAGATAATCAGTAAATGGACAGAGCAGGAAAAAAGTAAAACTCAGATTTGACTTGGATATACAACAGTATGTGTAACTGATAATAAGTGCATAGCTGGAAGCGAGTAACCCGCATGCTCCTCTCCTGCCTAATTTACCATTCAGAACTTCATTGCGGTTTTTCATTATTTAGCAAAGGCAATGAGACATTGAAAATAAGTTTGGTTGGAGGGGGGAGCCATGGCGCTGAAAGCAGACACAGCAGGTTGTCGAGAGCAATTTGAACCGGCAGAGCCATTGTCTCATTGACACAGAAACAAACAGTTCAATCACTCCTCACAGAATATGTCCTGACACGCAGTAACATCTCATTGGAAGAAGGTCACTTTTTTTGTGTGGGGAGCTGCTGGAGGTCGCACATCAGTCATGTGAATTAGCCTCTGAGAGGGCAGGAACTCGGCTGCACACCTGCTTCTCTTTTCAATCCTAACTCGGACTCTTACAGTAATGAATAGAGTGTCCTTCCTGCTTTATTTTACAGATTTGGAGTTCAATATGTGATGTTTCCTGCTTTCAAAGCGCTGCAAAAATGTCATTTTGTAAAATAATTGACCTTGTGATGCTTCTTTATGGCGTGTGTTGATAAAAATATTAATAGTACTGTTTTTTATTACTTTTATTTCCAGTGGTGTAAGTTTGTAGAAGTGGGTGGCTCTGAAGGCTGTTTTGACAGGGGCATCTTAGGTCAGTAGCATGTTCTCAAAATAGCACCTAATGGGGAGAAAAGTTAGGATGACTCAGTGAATACATGTCTGACAGGGGCCCCATAAATATAATAACATTAATTAATTTATTCCATGTTATTTGACTTACCTTGTCATTAACAGCAATGGCATTTCAAGCTTCATTTTAATTAAAAAAAAAACAACTTAATTTCTTTTGTTTTCCTAGTTTGATCTTTCAAATCTGACAAATAAAATCATGACTAATAAAGACTAAAAAACACTGCCCTGTAGAACAGATATTAGAGAAGGCTTTAACCTCGCTTGTATATTTCAGTCATTATACATAACAAGTTACATAATACAATAAATATATTGTAGCTTTTAGACAGAAACCTTGTTTTGCCAGTTTTCCTGACTACCTCTGCCAAAGAGATTATGTTTTGGCTTGCATTTGTTCATCTGACCGTCCATCCATCCTTTCATGAGCAAGATCGCTCAGGTTCTTGGCAGATCTTGATGAATTCTTCAAGGAATGTTGGTCATGGCCCAGGGAAGAAGTGATTCGATTTTGGTAGTGATCTGAATCCATATGCAGATCCAGGATTTTTGTCAGAGGGCAGCTCCTTGGTTTACTCCTGAAACTCGTGAACTTAAACAAGCATCCCGTAAATTAGAGAGAATATGGCGCTCCAATAAGAGGGAGGAGTCACGTATACTTTGGCGGGAAAGTCACAATAACTACATGACAGCCTTACGACATGCTCGAGCTGCCTACTACTCCTCACTAATTGAAGAAAATAAAAACAACCCTAGGTACCTTTTCAGCACTGTAGCCAGGCTGACACAGAGTCAGAGCTCTGTGGAGACTGTGATTCCTCTAGCTCTTAGCTGTGAGGACTTTATGAGCTTTTTTAATGATAAAATTCTTAAAATTAGAGATAAAATTAGCAACTCCCTGCTTTCACCTGAACCTACCGTACCATTACTTGTAGTCAGACCTGCGTTAGATCATTTTTCTACAATTAGCCTTCAGGAGCTAAATTCTCTTGTCTCCTCCTCCAAACCATCTACCTGCCTTTTAGACCCGATCCCAACTAAACTGTTCAAGGAGGTCTTTCCCCTAGTCTGTCCATCCCTGCTGGAGACAATAAATATATCTCTATCAACAGGCTACATGCCACAGTCTTTTAAAGTAGCTGTAATCAAACCTCTCCTTAAAAAACCTAACCTCGATTCGGGAACATTGGCTAACTACAGGCCTATATCAAACCTTCCATTTACTTCAAAGATCCTGGAGAAAGTAGTGGCTAATCAGCTATGTGACTTCCTTCAAGACAACAGCCTTTTTGAGGACTTTCAGTCAGGATTTAGAGCTCATCACAGCACAGAGACTGCTCTAGTTAAAGTAACTAACGACCTACTCTCAGCTTCAGATGAGGGACTTCTCTCAGTACTTGTTTTATTAGATCTTAGTGCGGCTTTTGACACCATTGATCATGATGTTCTTATACAGAGATTAGAGGTATTACTCGGGTTTACAGGGACTGCCTTAAATTGGTTTAAGTCCTACTTATCTGATAGATACCAGTTTGTACACGTGAACAACAAGTCCTCTGTGTACACTAAAGTAAGTTACGGAGTTCCTCAAGGCTCTGTGCTAGGTCCAATTCTCTTCTCCATTTATATGCTTCCCCTCGGTGATATCATGAGGAAATACTCCGTTAATTTTCATTGCTATGCTGATGATACTCAGCTGTATGTATCGATGAAGCCAGGTGAGACAAATCAGTTATCTAAACTAGATGCGTGTCTAAAGGACATTAGGACATGGATGGCCCAAAATTTTCTTCTCCTTAACTCAGACAAGACAGAGATCATTGTGCTGGGCCCTCGACACCTTAGAGAAACCTTTTCTAATGATTTAACTGCCCTAGATGGCATAAGCCTGACGCCAAGCACAACTGTTAGAAATCTTGGGGTTCTATTCGATCAGGATCTATCCTTTAACTGTCACATAAAGCAAATCTCAAAAACAGCCTTTTTTCATCTTCGTAACATCGCTAAAATTAGGCCTATCCTGTCCCAGAGCGATGCTGAAAAGCTTGTCCATGCTTTTGTTACCTCTAGACTGGACTACTGTAATTCTCTTCTTTCAGGCTGTCCCAGTAAGTCGCTTAAGACACTTCAGCTGGTCCAAAATGCTGCAGCACGTGTGCTGACTAGAACTAGGAGAAGAGACCATATTACTCCAGTATTAGCCTCTCTGCACTGGCTTCCCATTAAATATAGAATAGAATTCAAGATTCTTCTTCTCACCTATAAAGCTCTCAGTGGACAGGCACCAGTTTACCTCAAAGAGCTTGTAGTGCCGTACAACCCCTCTAGAACATTACGCTCCCAAAATGCTGGCCTGCTCGTGGTTCCATCAGTCTCTAGAAGTAGTATGGGAGGTAGAGCCTTCAGTTATCAGGCTCCTCTTCTCTGGAACCATTTACCGACCACGGTTCGGGAGGCAGACACCCTCTCTACCTTTAAGGCTAGACTTAAAACATTCCTCTTTGATAAAGCTTTCAGTTAGGGACCAGCTCATAGTCCATAGTTTAGACATATAGTTAAGATGTAATAGGCTTAGACTGCCGGGGGGATCTGGCACATTGGGCTCTATCCCTCTCTCTCTCACACTCTCTCTCCATATCTGCCTCTGCCCCTTTCTGTTTGCTCCTGTACTCGTCTCTGGCTCTTGTCTTTTAGGTTGCCTGGGATCCTTGGTGGAGACTGCCTGCTGCTGTGGAGTCACGAAGCCTCAATAACTACAATTACAGACATAACACATATTTGGCCATCTCACTCCAGTTCATAATCATTATAGCTGTTAATGTTGATATTAACATGATCTTTCTATCCATGGTTGATACATCTATAGTAACTATCTCTAGCTCCACATGGACATGAGATCCCTCCTGAGAATGAGGTGTCACATCTCAAGAGGTCTACCATTAATACATTTATACTTAACGGAGACAAATATGGTAGGGATGCACTTGTGGTCTGGGCACCCATGAGTTCATCACTACCATAAATTCTTACTTCCAGTAAGACTTTTATTGATTATACTTCTATAAAATTTTCACCACAACCACACAGACATGAGGACCCTCCTCTAATAAATTTGTTTGCAGCAGAAACAAATTTGACGACGACAGGTCTATGATTGGTCCATTGATCTGTCACTAGCTTTAGTTCTTACTTTAGTCCGCTTGTCTCCACTTACCTCCCTCCCTTTGCCCACACACCCAACACAGCATCGTGTGGATTTGCTGTTCATCATGAGACTGGGGTCCACATTCAAGATTTCCTGCTGCTTAACAGAAGGTTTTTTCTTGCCGCCATGATGGAGGGATTCATGATTGGCTATATGGATTCATGTTGGGTGTTGGATGTATATATTTGTATATATATGTATATGTGTATTTTTATATGTATATATGTATCTATGCATATATGTGTATCCATAATATGAAGAGCTTTGTGCTCTATTGTAAAGTGTCTTGAGATAACACTTGTTATGAATTGGCGCTATACAAATAAAGATTGATTGATTGATTGATTGAAAAGGATCAATTAACACTATGTGATAAGGCAGTTTCCCCCTTTTTTTATCAGTAACTCAAAAAGTTGTCAACAGATCTTGATGATGTTTTCAGGGCATGTTGGTTGCATAAGCAAGAAGTGATTAAATTTTGGTGATCATCTGAATACAGATCCAGATACCTGAAGTATTTCAAGGGATTTGTTAACATTGTGGGAAAGCGCAGTCTTCCACATTTTCTGTTTTGCTCCTAAAGTGTATTGTTGAGGTTTTTGTGCCTTCATTGATCGAGAGAGTGACAGCGAATAGGCCCATAAAAAGGGGTGAGAGAGTAGGGGAGAACGTACTGCCAATGATACTCACTCTGGACTCAAACACAGGCCAGCAGAATTATACATGGGACATGTCTGGTTGCCCACCACTCCACCAAACCAGCTCCCAGTTCTCCGCATTTCCCTAAAAGCCATCGCTATTGTCACCCTCCATGATGTGAGTGGGTTTTATAAATTTAAAGCAATAAAAATATCAAAACCAGATGTTAATTATGAAAAGCACTTTGTAGCCTCTCTGGAAGGGTGAATAAACTTTACTTACTTACTTACTTACAATACAACGCACGTAGTGTTTCTTTTAAAAATTATGTTTGTTTACAATGAGGTTTAAAGATCATAGATTTGTTGGGACTATTTGCTACATTAAGGAATAGCTAACAGCGGCATGCTTAAAATTGGTTCCATTGCCAGAACAATGCGTGTAGTACTATTTACAGTATGCCTATACTGAACTACAGCTTATACTATACAGTACTGTATTTTCTTAAATTTTAGTTGTTTTGTTCCCTCTAAAAAGAATGCGTTGTTTGTAATAGTTTACATACATATCAAGAGTGACTTAAGAGTGTTTAGGAAACGTTTAACTTCCAGTCTAGCAGTTTATAAAGAGCTCTATTTAGAAAAAGTTACCTACAACAGCTTTATGATTTTTTTTTCTTTTGATATAAAATGTGATATGGAGGGGCAGGGGCAGTCTGGGCTGTGGTGGTGGGCCCCAGTGTGATTTCTTCCTTGGGGATCACAATTCTTGGTATTTCCCTAGTGCATGCACGCTCGTTCAAACACAAGATCTGCACACACAAATAGGTATATTGTCACATTATCAGACTAGGATTTAAAACTTGATCTAAGAGTCCACACATTACCCATAAATCACCATTGCAATGAAGTATGACAATAAAAGACAAAAAGATAAAATACTAATTTATCTGTTTTCAGGAGCGTATTAATATACTTCATTGCTTATACAGAGTAAGTCTGTGTTAAATTCAATTTTTGCATGATACAAATATTTTAACACAATGCTAGAGATGGATTGGCATGACTGAGGTTTACATGTCAGATTGTGTCAGATCTCACCACAGGTGAAATTTATCATACCTGATCTCTTTAGAAAAATAAGTTTAATATATATGGCGGGAGCCCATTGAACTGGACTTGTATCACAAAACCCCATTTAAGATGAGTTTTAAGGCAAGTATTTCTAATCATGCACTTCTCCACTTTACAACAATTGTGTGTGTGAATCAGTGCCTTAACAGTCGCAAGCAAATTCCCTACACTGTTGAAATTGCACAAAAACAGTTAAATCAGACAACGACCAGATGTGTGTGTTAAAAAATATTTACTAAAGGACATCGTCTGACTTTTGGATCTAGACTCCCACCTTAAAACTTCTTGCAGATTTATATATCATGCAGTCTTTGAGGAGTGATGAGATAGTTGAAGCACAGAGGTAGGTGCTGGGGTGGCAGAGGTCTAAAAGCAAGCACTCAATTCTGATGCAGGGCAGATGTGGCAGCAGCAAAGTAGAGAAAATAAATACTTAAACCTTGTATTTTAAATTGAATTATGACCCTTGTCAGGTGTCAAATAAATGCAGCTGGAGTTGTCTGCCCGAATTATTTCACAGCTGTGCCTTAATATGAACCTTATTGTTGCCACTGTTTTTGTGCAGTGTTAACATTATTCAAAAGATGGATTTCAATAATGCATGCTGAAGAAGATAACTCACTAAATGTTGGGTTAGGACTTCCTCTCTGTTGGCATGGGATCAAATAGGCATGATAATGTTTGATATTTACAAGTATTTTGACAAAGGAACAATATGTAATATTTGAATATTGGGGCCGGGTAATTTAGAGAGTTTTAAATGACACAACAATAGATTGTATTGTTGGATATTGTGCTTGACATTATTATCATTATATAAATATAGTCTATTTTGATGTTGACCAGAACATAGATGTTCTGACTAATGCTCATTAAATCCATTGTTTACAGATACAACCACTGGCACCCATATGCCCAAAAACCACAAGATGATGTTATTAAAATGTTTAGTTTAAATGGGTAATCAACCTTTTTGACGTACCTGCGGGTAAGGTGGTTTATGTATTTAGATTTTAACATTATGCAGCTGGCTGTTATCAAAAGTAGCTTTGTGAGACTTAGTTTATGTGCAGTTGACTTTACCTTTCATGTTTCTTAACAGAAGCCCAGTTCACAGTGCCATCACGCAAACGCGCTGCAATGAGGTTCCCACTATATTTACATCTAGAGACATTCACATTGATTCCAGAGGGCTGTAATATATGTGTCAATTGAGGCTGCAATAGAGCTTGGACGCACGCAACACCGTGCGTGCCCTCACATACACAAAAAGGTAGAGATGCCCACTCACAGCTCTTCTGTCTCCCGGTGAGTTGCGTTCCCCCCTCTCTCCAATACCACGCCTGTGCTACTACCTCTGGAGATGGCGCAAAGACGGGGTCAACTCATTCCCCCGTTCCACTTATAGGTAGTTCAAAGTTGAGGCAAAACTTCTCAGAGAAGTAAATATACGCCTTGAAACGGCAGTATGATTTGGGCTAGAGCGTATGTACAGGGGTATTTTGCTTTTATGGAACATAACACCAAGCTCTGATAAACATTATTGTGCTCAGAATTTTATCAGTTAACACTCAGTTCTAGGTCTTGTTAAAATAGAAATCCTGTCCTCTTGTGTGTCAGATTGCGGTTACTTAATGATCTACATAACCTTGTTTGGAATTAATTGTGACTTTATGCTCCATACTAATCTTGCTGCTTTACAGCTGCTGCTCTCGACCTTTGAACTTTCCAATAAGTGAAAAGAGCATAAACCGCCCATATTAGTCCAGAACCATAATGTATGCAGCCTGTAAATCAAAAATAATCCAGATTAGCACTTGAGAGTGTGTCTTTTTTTTGAATTACATACATTTGGTTCTGTTCTTATACGGCGTCACAGCTCCATATGTGTTAATATGTTGTTGTTGACCAGATAATGTTGTCGTCCTCTAATCAAATGGAGTGGATCTTAGTGTATTATCAGAGCTCAGCGCTCTCTTACGGCATGTGTGTATCTGCTGAGGAAAAGTCTGTTTGGCTTTTTGCCCAGATGCATGGATTTAAGGCCTCAGTGTTACCCCCCATCCCCCACTTTTTAGAGTTGGGGATTGTGATTGAGAGAGTGTGTTTATATGGATGTTTGTCGGTGAGATTATGATGTGTTTTTGTTAGTTTTATGGAGAGCAGGATGCAACACTCTCCTTGTAAGCTTTGTTGGTACCCTTTAAATTCTGCTCTGGGCAACAAACATTAGTACAGTGCTTAAGATACCTTAAATAAAAGCAGACCAATCTCTGTTTATATTTATCAGAAATTTAAAGGTATAGTGTAGGAACCATGGTTTGGTATTTCTTGTTATAAAGTAAAGAAAAAAAAACCTGAAAAAGACAGTGGCTGGACTGCCATACAATTTAAACCTTAAGCTTTTTTTTTCAATTAATCATTAACAACGTGGTACAGAATGTTTTTGCCATTTAAGTGTTATAAAAAAAAATGTTTATGCACTGAGCTGGTGATCACTTTGTTCTGCACCTACCCCCCTGGCAGGAATTTTAGACATTTAGAAATAACCGTATAGGTACAAGCAACGTTTTGTATGATGGTTTTGTTTGCCTTCATAGCTCATGAAGTGGCATAAGTTTTGTTTTAGTCTGTCACTTAATCAGCTAAAAACTCCACACAGGAGCGTTAACTTCTATTTATAGGTTAACTGTTTTGTCAAGATAGCATTTCCTTTTTATTCACGACCACCCTACATGCCAGTCCAAAATTCTACGCTGCAATTGGCGACTTGACATGTAAGAGGGAGGATATATGTAAAAATGATTGTGGGCAGCTAAACGACAGGTTTCTGTTGGCTTTTTGGTTCATGTTTAATGTTAAAAGTTTGGATGTTTTAGAACTTAGAATTGTGACTTTTGACCTAAATTGTTTAAATCTTAGAAGAAATAGGTATATGAGTTGTTTAGTTGTTTTCAGTTATTTTTATCTTTTTTTAAGATAGAATGGGGTAGGGAGGGGGAAATATTGGTTTAAGCAATTAATATTTTAGTTTTTTGCCAATTGAAAACATTAGAAATTGTTTTTTTTCCCTCAACTTAATCCGTGACTCCTTTAATCACACCTGTTAAAGCTTTTTGAAAATTGTGCCACTTTCACTGTTGAGAAAGTTGAGCCTGCCTATGTCCAAACAACATGATGTATCTTGGATTACAAAGTAACAGCCTGCACAGAGGAAAAGTCACTTAATTTTGTGAGATATTTTGAAAAAAACAATGTCTTTGTTTATTTTAATGTCATTTGCATTTTTTGGGAGGGAAAAATATAGAAATTGGAAATCATGCTTTATGACTAAAATCAGGGCATTTTTCTAAAGTCTTCTTGCCCAGCTATAGAATAGGGGTCAGAATGTTAATTAAAAAGTATGTGTGGATATAACAAGAACAAACAAATCCTTCTGATGTCTGTGCTTGCACAGTTATACTTGATGAAGAAATTAGCATTCTCATGTTTGGTTGTATTTTAGAAAATCTTAAATTTGCCCATTCATTAACTTTGGGGGTGGGAGGGAAAGAAAGTATACATTTCTTAATGGGGGGGCACAGCAGAAAGTAATGGGACGATGCTTAACTTAAATTGCCTTATTAACTTTCACTACAGCTTACCTCATCTGTGCATGTATCAAGTTTAAAGTATTTTCTGTGCTCAGCAGTTGTTATCAAAAAGTTGTGGCCTGGACAGAGCGCTTTTCTGAAACACAAGCAAAAACATATTTTTGACAATACTTTGTTTCCATAAAAAAAAAAAAAAAACATTCCATCTTTGTTTGATAATATTTAGGCTAACTTTATGTTGAGGTGATGTACAGAGTATATTTTTATACAGATTTTTTTTAAGTGACACTTTTTTTAAGTTATTTACACCATCTTCTAGCTAAACTGTTAATAATTAGCTGCCTTAACTAATAGTTTTTGCAGTGTGAAATTATCATGGTATTAATTATTTCTTAGTAATGTTTAACTTACTTATGATTATTGATTCCGACACTGTATACTTTAACACGTATAATTTTAATCTTGCGTCAGTTAGTTCCCATTAGAGGCACTTTTGGCTGCATGTTTGCAGTGAAAGCCCTATGCAAATAAAGTCGAGTTGAGTTAAAACATGTAAGGAAAGGTTACCCCTACTCCTCTGCAAGTCTTCAATTTAATGATACCAGCAACAGACATTCATGACCCCCTGCCTCCACACCCCAGGATTAAGTCAGGCAGTAATCTAGATTCAAACCTGCAGCTCAAAGGGAGCCTGAGCAATTCCTCCCCTAAAGCTCGAGCCGAGCCAGCAGTTGGTCATTCATATGCATCTGAAATCTAATACTCTGCTGCTGTGCCCCTCTGCGGCCCCACCTTTCCTGACTCACCAGTGAACCTCGACTCCTCCAGTGCACTCCGACCATTATCCCCCCCACGCTTCCTCCCTTTTTTTTCTCTCTTTTTCTCGACCACCCCCGCCTCTCAATTGCTCTCCTTCTATTTGCATGTTGCCCAGGTTACACTGTCAGGGTACCCCCTCACAGTTAGGCGCGACGCAAGGTCTCATTTGATAGTCTTTGCTGCTTCAGTAAATAATTAGCACACTGAATCCTCTGGGGCCCGATACAGGAAGCATGGCTTGCTTACCAGGGGGGCTAAGGTTCTAATGATTGCTATCCTGCAAGGTTTTTTGATAGCGGGGCCCCTCCTTGCCCCCTTCACAGCACAGAATTCTGAAAAAACACCACTAGAATTAATAATGAATGTGAATGTTGTATGCAGCGAAACAGGCTTGATTTACATCCGGAGAACTTTTGAGCATTTGTTTGAAAAAAACCTCGGTTTGCTCTGTAGGAGAGTTCTTGTACTAAAATGGATTTGATGAACATTTGTTTTTTTCACATTATAAGTTCATGAACATATAATAAGATTATACAGCAAGAAAACAGCAACAAAGCAAAATACCAGAGATGGGCTAGCAAGGCTCTTTCTGTTGGCCTTCATGCCTTATTTTTAAAAAATTTGTGTTTTCTTAACCAGTATTATATGGATTTTACAGTATTTGTTATCATTTATCTAGAGCTTGTGGCAAACTCCCTCAGTTACTTTAAGCCCAGTTCCTTTGGGTTACAATTTCAAACCAGTAAGACTGATACAGCGGCCCAAAAGTGCAAAACATCTCTTAAAACAGATAACATGAAAAAAAAAAAAGATCAGCTTATCATTAAGTCAACAAAGTAAAAACAATAGATTATAAAACTGTTGGATTATTCCATTAACAAGCAAGAGGGAATTGGTTGAAGACCTCTGGCTTCCAAATTCTCACCAGTTCATCCATTCATTGAAGAAGAAATGTATGCAAGTTTGAAATACACCCCAAAATATTACATAAGCTATTAAATTTATGAGAAAGGATGACAAGGTAACTCTTTGACTTTGAATTTTGACTTATGACCTCCAAGATAAAAACAGATCAACCCTTTGTTATGGTGGACATTTTTGTAATGTTGGAGGAAATCTGTTTTAAGTTTTCTTGGAATAGTTATTCAACTCCATTACCTTGACCTTTGCCCCCAAATCTAACCAGATTAATCTAGAAGTGGTCATTTTTGCAGAGTTTGACAGAAATCACTGAAAGCATTTTTGAGGTATTGTGACTCACAAGTAAAAGAAGGCCATGATGCTCTTTGACCTTGACCCTTGTCTAAGGATCCTTGGACAACAATAAATCCATGTGGACATTAATGCAAAGTTTGAAGAACATTTCAAAGAAAATGTTTGCCAAATTGGATTCACTTGTAAGGGATGACTAAAAGTTATTTTACAGAGACCTTCTCTGAGATATTTTCTTTGCAAGAGAAAAATCACTGTCCATGGATGACCATGAGGCTTCACAACCTTGTCTTAAACCCTCTGACCTCCAAAATTGTATTGGGCCATACCTTTTTCATTGTGGAAATTTGTGCAAGGTTTGAAGAAAATCCCTTTAAGCATCCTTATGGAGTTTCTTCAATAAGGTGCTTTTCACAAGCAGATGCAGTTGATGAGACTTGTGAGCCCAACTTTTGAACCGTGAGGTCTAATTGTTTGATGCTTTAAATAAAGTGGACATTTACGCCAAGTTTGAAGGAGATCCCTTAACGCATTCAAAAATCTTCTATCGACAAGCAAGGGATGATCACCTTTAAAAACCTTTCAAACTTACCAGTTCATCCTTGTGTCATGTTGGCCACAAGAAAATCCCTCAAAGCATTTTTTTGATATTACATTCCTAATATTGAATTTACTGGCAATGGATCAACATAAGGCTCAGGGGGCTGGATCTTTGAATTTAATTAATTCATCTGTGAGTCAAAAAAGACATTTTTGCAGAGTTTGATAGAAATCTCTTTTAGTGTTCTTTAGATTTCATGCTTACAGCAAAAGATGACCGCAAGACCCCATAAACTTGAGATTTGATCTTTGACCCCCCCCCCCCCCATGTGGTCAAACTTTAAAGAAGATTCCTTGAAGATTTTCTGAAATACAGTGTTTACAAGCTTGATCTGCCCATAGGACAACCCAACAACATAATGCCCCTGGCCTCAGCTGTTGCTGACGTGGAAAGATAATAACATATATCTGTGAAGACATGATGAGGTCAGTAGAAGACGGTAGGATAGCAGTAAAGGCCCTGGTACAAAAAGAATAGCAAGCCACTGCAAAACACAAAGCTAGAAGTTCACTCCAAAAGTATCATACAAACATAAAAACAGAGAAAAATGAAAGAAAATTAGATAAATGTTCCCCAAACAGATGTTTTAAGCTGCTAAATGCGATTCTGCTCTGCAATCAGTCAAATTAATATGTTAATCTACATCTCAAGTCATTACGACAATGAAAAATCTTGCAGCAAATTACGCCAACATCTTGTGTAATGCATCATATGTTCAGCAGTTGCATTAAAGATTTATCCTGAATCAATCAACAGCACCATCCCTCTGAATAACACTTCCCTTCTGGCAAGGCAATACGTGTTTTTACCAAAGCATAAAACATCAAACAATTGCCACAGGGATGCTTGACCTCACTGATTAGCAGAGGAGACACTCAGAGGAAGTAATGCCCTCTCAGTTTTGCATCTATAAAATGACAACTCCTGCCAAAAAGTCCATTAACTGCACGTAGATTTTTTAATGGCTTTGTCCAACTACGGATACAAAGAGACAACTTCAGATGTTAGTGCGGGAGATGGAGATTAAATGAAAATGAGCCAGGACCTGAGTGGGACTCAAAACTTCCCTCCCCTCTTCCATGCGTGCCCTCCAGTGCACATTGACCCCCCCCAATAGGGCAAAATAAATCACAGCGCTGAATTATTCATTTGTATGCCAATGAACAATTCATATGCATCATGCTGAATCTATATCCATTATGGACAGATGTTATACTCATGGAAAACAGCACATCCAAAGCTGCACTTCTGTCATCATCAAATCTGAGATGCGCCCAAAAATAGCTGAATGGGATCTCCATAGATGTACTATCACTGCATGCGAGTTGGATCAGCAGCATTAACACTGACACACTTTCACGCTTGATATTTAACTTTGACTGGCAGCAGAACAAGTGGGCTCTGATGAGTAAGAGAGTTGATGATGGACAAAAGTTAAAAGAGTGGACAGGGACTCATCTTTTAGCTAAGTAAAGTCAGGCTCCTTCTTTTTCTTTATGTCAAATATCAGATCCTCAGGGATGGGTGCAAAAATCTGGTACCAATTTCACACTGGTACCAACATACTTAACTAGGGTTGGCTATCACTTGGATTTTTATGATACTCTTGCTGAAGTTCAGTCTCAGAACCCACAACTACTCCCTCCATGAGGGACTGCAACCTTGAATTTTAGAAAATATTTGGCAAACTAAATAGTAGTAATAAAATCTACAGTTTGGACCTTCGATTAAGCAGATCACATGACTGAAAGAGGGACTGGCCAAAACAAACATGTTTAAAAAGCTCCTTTTTACAGAAGTCCTGGACAACAAGCATGAATACGGTTTACTTTCCTCCGTTTCCAGTGTAAATTTTGGTTGCTTGCAGGAAATTACAACAAATAAACATATAATCACGTGAAACCCAGCTTTGTTGTCTAATGAATTTGTGAGGATGTCATGAAAATGACCAAAATTTACTTGCTGACATTGTTAAAAGGATGACACAAAATAATTAAAAAAAATACAGATGTATGTAGAGCTCTTGTACACTAAAAATTTTAGTCAATCCATTTAATATTAATAGTTGGTAAATCATTGTTTATAGTTGGATACATTGCTAGAAACACCCCCTTGTATTTGAATTCAAACTTGTAAATCTCAACATCATCAGTTACCTGAGTGAACAACCTTGTAATTGGGTCATGTTCAACTGAAATGTGACAGAATTTCAAGTTTCAACATCCAAGTTCAGAGGTCAATAGAAAAACATTATTTTCACCCCCCTATTTTCTGGGCACCTTTTGAAAACTCACTAAAGAGTGAAGCCATTCTGTCGCTGGGTTTGTTGCTCTCAGCTCTTACACTGACAGTTAAAACCTTCTTGTAGCTTTTTCAGTCAAACATGTTCAATTCATGTGTTTATATTTTTTTATTTGTTAAGGTTACCACCCTTTTCAACTGTCAGCCCTGCCACAACTTCATGAAAGGGGAAATCCCCGCCCACTCAATGTTGCTGTTTGCAGAGGCACGATGCCATTTCAGGAGTACTTCTGCAGGAGACCCATCAGACTTTTGCTATTTAGAAAAATACTTTGTTTGGTCCTAAAATACACTACTGAATATTTTAACATGGTATATATTGCATGGGTAAGAGTCCTATAAAAGACTGCTCTTTGTCAGAAGCCTAAGGAAGGGGTCGGAATGGAGGACAGGAAGTACACTTTCCGAGTTTTGTTTGGGGTTGATGGATTGGTGCTCTAGTGTGACATCTACTGGATCAAAAACTGGATGTTATACCTTAAAGCAGCAGTTTTAAAGTTTTCTCTGCCTCCACTATTTCCCCATCATGTCACAGACTTTGAGAACTGGACCTGATAAAGATTTAGTCTGGTCAAAGCAACACGTAAGACAGCGCAGAGACACATTTTTATGCACTACTGGGCCATATGAAGTCTCAGCAGGAGGCTCTGGCTGGCTTTAGACTGTTTGTAGCCAGTGGGGACTGCAGCTATAGTGTCTGAGGAGATGTGACATGTAGCCCCACTCCTCACCACCGATACACACAAACAATGCTGACACACACACGCAAACACACCCTCGCCTCCTCTCTCCTGGCTGGTCGGAGTTATTCATTTCGCTGAGCACCTCAGCCGCCAGCAGAGAAATGCTGTCACTGGGTCATTACAAATGCCCACAGGCAGTGGAGAATGTCCTCACAGATACGAGAAACAAACGTGGGCCTGCATGCTGGAGTCTGAGTGCTGCTGCTGCTGCTGCTTCACGGTGTTCTGAATGACCTACATTTCTTTCCTCAAGATATTTCATATTGGACCTGATGAAATCATGGATCACTAATCCCAGACCTTGCAGAATGGAGTTATTTTAGCTCGTGTATTAGCTGGTTGAAACCTCAGTGGGGCTGTAAGAAAGTCTACTTAATGTGTTCAGTGCCTGTAATTCATTCAAAGACAACATGTGGAGTTGTAGACTATAGATTAAGAAGCTAGCAATGATTTGATTATTATGAAAGTTGAGTGTTGTTTGGTTGTTTGGGTCAGTGGCTCTCAACTGGTGGGTCAGGATTAAAAAGTGGGTCATGGAGCTGTCTAAATGTTTGGTGTATTTAAACACAATGCTGTCATACAGCACATCTCAATATTTTATTTTTCAGCATTTTGCTTCAAAATTATGTTTTTGTTGTGATCTTGATTTATTTATCAGTTTTTCTTGAGATATCAAAGCTGTATTTACTATGAAACATAAAGATATCTATGCCCCCTCATGGCTTTTGTTATGATGAAATGTTTATGTCCTGCTTCTTTGTTCATTTATACACTCACTGGCTGCTTCATAAGGCATACTTGTTCAACTGCTCAGTAATTCAAATAGCTAATCAGCCAACCACATGGCTGCAACTACATGCATTCATGCCTATAGCCGTTGTCAAGTCTGAAGCTTAAACCGAGCATTAGAATGGTGAAGAAAGGTGGCTTCTTCCGTGGCATGGTTGTTAGATTATTGCAGAAACTGTCAATCTACTGCATTTCAAGCACAGCTATTGCTTGGTTTACAGAGAATGCTCAGAAAAAGATAAAAAAAATATGTCCACTGGGTAGCAGTTTTCTGGACTAAAATGCCTTGTTGATGTCAGAGGTCAGAAAAAAATGGCCAGAGTGGTTGGAGATGATAGCAATGAGAGACTTACTCAAACAAGAGCACAAACCTCCGCAAAGGCATTTCCTACATTCTTAGCTGATGTGTTTTTGAAAATGTTAAAACTACCCATTCATGCAATGTTAAATTATCCTTCAAAAAAAATCCTGAATCTGCAGATTTGGATTTGGAACCACGAAGATTTCCTCACGTTTTATGTCCTGACCAAAATTCTTGGAAACTTACATTAAAATCCATAGAGAGGTTTTTGAGTTATTTTTAAAAATGTAATAAACTGCCTTATTTTACAATTTAAACAAATCCTTTTTAAAGTTCCTAGATCTGCATCCATATTTGGATCACAACAAAAACCTAATCGCTTCTTTCCTGTGCCGTGATTAACAATCCTTGCAAGTTTCATTCAAATCCATTTAGAACAAGCTTGCTCACAGACACACAAACCCACAGACGCAGGTAAAAACATATACCTTCCTCGCAAAGGTAAACAACCACAAGTGAGGTACGCAGAGAGCCATTTCTGAACACAACATGCCCAATCTTGATGCAGTTGAGCCACGGCAGCAGAAGACCATATGGGTGCCAATTCTGTCAGCTAGGAACCGGGCGCTTAGGCTACAATATGCACAGGCCCAAAGAAATCGTACTATAGAATGTTCGGAAAATATTGCCAGGCCCAATGAGTTTTTCTTCATTTAATTAGTTGACGGTGATTTATTTTATTTATTTCCAACCTTTTAAGACATTCCCTGTGACACAAATGGAACATCTGAGCCATACTTTGGTAAATATATTGCAAACCAATCACTAGAGAAGGTTTTTAACTATGTATTAACCAGCTCTAAACAGCTTTTCTAAAAACGTTCTGTTTTGGACACTTTCTCTTTAAGTGCAAATATCTTGAGGGGTGAGGGGGGATGCCAGCATCAGTGCAGCTGAGAATAACATGAGTACATATCAGATAAGGGACGGATGTTATTTTCATGACCTATTCTGATGACTGATGTCATGAGCCTAGATTCTGAACAGACTGCAGATTTCATGTTTTTAAACATAGTTCAACAAATAACAATGAACTTGGCTGGTATTTTTTTTTTTTTTCACATTTTAACATTTTAAATATTAATTTAATTTAATTATTTTTTTTAATGATATCTTCCCTTTGATAAGTGTTAAAATATTTAAAAATCAATGCTTATCCCTTACTTTATGAGGTTGGGCTAACAATTTAACAGCTCTTGTGTGTAAATAAAAAAAGAAATTGAATGATTTTCTTCCTCTGAAGTTGCACACGGCAGCCTGTAATGAAATTGAACATACTGTCAGTATTACAGGATGCAATATTTATTCTTGGATAAGCAGGTATTTTGGTTTTTGATCTGTTATTGACCATATGTAAATAGCATAAAAATCCCTCTAGAACTGCAGCAGAGGAAGTCATGTGAAAGGCTGTAGCCAACACAAGTCTCTCCTAGTAACACTGGACATCCCTCAGGGGTGAATGTGTGTAACTGATCTCCATCCCATACACACCTTATGTATGGCATATATTGACTACAGGTTCAATCTACATTCAATCATTCACACGGACTCCTGGTGAAAATCCCCACTCACTGCTGTTCTAGCCGTTGCGACTGTACCTCCTCCGAACATGTGGCTCACCTCTGTGGCAGGCTGGTCATCCACTTTTTTTTTTTCTAACAGAGTGGTAAAGATGAGGAACACAACTGTGATCAAAAGAGGACTGCTCATTGATTTTCAAAACCACAGATTATGCTGCAAATATATATCAAAGGGAACAGACTGCATGGCCTCTGTGATATGCTCAGCATGATTTAAACATGCTACGGCCATGTTTAAGCCTGGAGCAAACACATTTTAACTCAGAATAACGAGGTGTTACTGCCTCCATGCCTGCACATGGGAGCCACTGAGGTGAAAAAAAAATCAAAATTGGTATTAAGGGAAGAAAAGAAAGTAATTCTGGAAATGGTGCCACTGTGATTTGATGAATTATTAAACTCCCTTTTACAGATTTCTTAATTAGAAAGGGTAATCCAGTAATTAAAATGAGGAACAGCTGCCTTGTACAGAGTATCACCGAAACATATAATCCCACTTTCCCTCTCATAAAAACTCTTTAATAATCCCATTAGGACTTACTACAGAAACTATACCCTACTCTTTTTAAGTGCCGGCCTCAACCATGTAATTGCCGTACATTTAAGGCAATTTGGTCAGTGGCGACGGAAACCTGCTTACTGCTGAAAAGTTAATGACACTGAAAGGCAATACTATACCCTGACCACTTAGCCTTAGCGTTTGACCGCATTTGTCATTACACAGTTCCTTACCCGAAAACGGATGAGTTTAACATTCTCCTCTTTTGCTTTTCACTGTATTCAGGCAAGCATAAAAGAAAGGACAAAAACATCAGCCATCCACGTCAAGTGTGCCTGAAAAGATGTATTTTGTTCAACAGACCTGCAGGTATTTCTCTTTTTACGTCAGCTCAAGGTTTAACATTTAGCAAAAAAGTATTGGACTGGTGGATGAAATAGCAAAAACTGCATAAAAAGGACTTTTAGATTGGTAACATTTGTACTTATCAGCACCTACACTCCATTTGGCTGCTGAAATCACCAGAGGTCCCATACATTAATCACACCACCATCAAACCAACACTCCATTTATCAATTACAAGTACTTATACTTAAACAAAAGGTACAAATATAAAGCTTGCATTAGAATGAACTCTCCAAACATTTATATGCACATGCATTTAGTCTTTGTGAATAGAGCTGATCAGAGAACTCAGACTTAAGTCCTTTTCGGCCGGTTTAACATGTTTTCTATGGTGTTTTGTTTAGTTTTTGTTTAGAGGCAGGTGTGACTAGTGGTGCTAGCTCAGCTAACTTTAGCCACATGCTATTTTGCAAACAATCTACACATTGTTTACCCACTGATGTTTTTTCTTATGTTAGATTGAAAATGCTCAATATGGACTGTTTCCTGTGTTTAATCAATGCCAGTAGACTTAAACAGGTCCTATTTTGCCTTAAATCAGGTTAATGTTTCCTTTTTTTAATGTCAGCAAGGGTATGTTCACAATCACTTATGTTCAAACAACCCTTTACTTTTTATATACGAACACCCCCTGAGTGTGCCATTATTCTCTGTGTGTCTGAGACACTCCCTAAGAGCTTCTGACTCCCTTCTTGACATGGACCTGATGTGCTCTGATTGGTTTATAGGTCTACTCTGTGGCAGTTGGTCAGTTCAGCACTGCTGAGGATATTATAAACAATTCTGCATTCATTCTAATATTTGCTCTATGCAATGGGTTTGATGCCATGAGCCACTGGGCTTAAAATGGCAATGCCACACTAGTAGGTCTATTTCAGGGGACCAGAGGATCAAGGTGATTTAGGCAGCTGCTGGCACCTCAAAGAGTGAACAAGGGAGAGGTGTTAATGCTGCAGACTTTTTGTCTTGTTCATAGAAGTACTCTTTCATTTGGGGGATTCATGTTAAACATTATAATGGACATTTAAACAAAAAAAGCAGAATAAGGGCCCTTTAACAAAATTTGAATTTGTGCTCAGCTGGATTTGGAGTCATCTACATAGGCTCATCTCTTGCCTTATTCACAAACTGATGCCATGTAAGAATCTTTGGCATGACCAATATAAAGACTTTTATCTGACATTTTTTGACAAGACTGTCATGTTGTATCGTGTGGCAAAAGCTTAACACAGATTGTTGCCAATGAAGCTCAAACCAGTGAGAAGTTGACAGTGAGTGGCAACAAAGATGTGATCAAATTGTGTTTAAAGAGAGATACAAGGCATCAAAGTGATTGAACGGTCACCATAACAGATTTAGTTGTTTTCGTCCAATTTTCAATCAGGCGCCAGGCTTGTTCCTGTCATGACAGAGTCCCCTAGCACATTGGAATTGCGTGACTGATATCTCATACACTACATTTCTCACTTCAGTGCACCCTCGAATCCAACCTGAACAACCCAACCACCCACACATACACCCCCTGCCCCCCCTCCCTTGCCTCTCCACTCCCCTTTCTCCATTCTCAACCCCCTGCCTTCAGCCATCCATCCAAACTAAACCACCTTTATGGCCATATTCCTGCAAAGTCCACCGCCTTGATTTGCTTTGGCATTCCTGTCCTGATTCATCCAGTGGGGCTGTGAGCTGGAATAATTAGGAGAACGCCATAAGGCCCTGTGCCTCCTGACAAGTGATCAACAAACAATGATTTATGAGGCCATCTTGTATCAGGGGATGACCATTGATTTAAACACACAAAGAAAGCACGCACATGCATGAACACACACATGCAACTTCTGACACAAATGACCATATGCATAAATCAGATTCAATGTCTACCTGTATTCGTGAGGCGTTGTTTTCTGCTGACCTATCCTGTTTACCTGTCGTTTACTTTAATAAACACCAAAACTCATAAAGCCCGCAACTTGATATGGATTTGACGAGTGATCTGGGAATACTGTGTCATTTTAAAGTCCCTTGAATGCTTGAACACACCCTCTGCAAATCAATTTTGTTGCTCTTTTACTTCATATATGCTGATTCCACATATTTTCAAGCTGTTGTTTTAAGTATTGATCGTCACAGAGGCCGCAGATGCTGCAACGTCTGTATCTCACTGTTTGGAATGAGTATAGTATATCACGATGGCCTATCTGCTGCTTTGGTATGCCTAGGTGGGTTTTCTTGACAGACAACATGCAGACTGTGTTTTATTACCCCGCCAGCTGCAGGGTCATTATACATCGCTCTTCCTGTGAAATCGTAGGATCATATTTCTGTGTGTACTGGGAAGCGGTGGCTTCAGATACTGATTAATGAGTAATGAAATGGCTTTTAGTTATTACAGGATGAAAATATTAATATGAGAGATGCTGAGTGAGAAGAAGGGCGCCTTTATTATGTTACCGGTCTGTTCCATCATCTCATAGATCTGTCATAGGTTCATGGCGTCAAAGAGATTAAGAAGCCATATTAGTCATCAAATGCTAAGTGATCCTGTTCCTATTAGCATCAGCGGAGGCTGTCATCATCTTATAGGGCACCTTTTAGCACTCTATAAATCTGAGTCATTTTGGACTTGAGGTATGCTCCCTCTGGCAAAAATGTCCATACAGTTTACCATATGGTTACTTAATAACATAAATCAATCAGTCAGTCAGTCTACTTAAACTTTTCTCCAAACCACATCATGTCATTTTATAACCCTTTTCATATAATCAAGACCTTACTATTTATAATACAGAGATCCTACAATAATTTACCATGATAAACAATGGAAACAGTGGTAAAGACAAACACATCCTCATCAGGAGGAAACCTCAAACAGAGCCAAACTCATTGACAACCCCAAAAAATGAGTGAATAGAAATATAAATAAAATCTCATTAATACCTATGTCTAAAGCAGTGTTTCTCAAGATTCTCAATAATTCAAAGAAATATTACAGATAGATCAAGTTTAAATACATTTCTTTAATTGTGATATAAGTCCAATAAACAACATTAAACCACTATGTGCAAGCACTTAACAAAAAGGCAGAAACCTCAAACAGGACCAGATTTACTGGAAGATACCACAATATAAACAGACACATGACAATTTACATAAAAAGCTAATCTTGACAGTATACTCTCTGATGTAAACAGAAACTCAACAATAATCTTACTGTCTATTATTTCTCTCACCACCTGCAACAACTAGAAAGGCCTAAAATTACATTCAAGTAAATTAATTCTTTACTGCTGTTAGCCAAAAATAGTGGAACATACTAGTTCTATATTTTTCCTTCTTCCCTCCTTGATGGCTCTTGATAGAATGTATGTCGTGATTGATCCAGGCTTTGCAGATGGCATGATACCAACTAGAAAAGCACTCGTAGAGCGCAGACCTCCGCCGAGCAGCTCAGTTCCACCTATAAATTGTGATTTCTACCAAACATTATATTCCTATATTTATTTTATACGCACATTGTGGAATGAAAAATATCAATCTGCAAGAAGTGTGATTATTGGTGATATAAATATCATCCAATAGAGTGACCTAGTTAGTAGTGGGTCTTGTAACTTGTTGACTGAATCAATTTGCTGCTGCTTGAACAGATGGTTGTGTTGTGTGCGCCGCGGTGCTTCCAGTGGGTGATGTCGCCAGCTCGTCGGTCGGAGCGAAACCACGGCGCTTCAGTGCGTGGTGCGTTCGCTCTATGTGGAATGAGGGGGATAGGGGTTGGGGGGGTGGGGTTAGGTTTTTACACTCACACACACAGGCTTCTGCTATGACGGACTATTTTCATATTGACATTATCGGCAGCATTGTTTCGAGGGATAAACAGGCACAGCTTGAAGGACTGTGAGCGAGCAGAGCTGCTGCGTATGTTTCTATAACGTTAATGAGCTCACAGTAATGTTACTGGTAGTTTTGAGCTGTAGAGGACTGTGATGTTTATTACAATTTCGGGAAACTGCTGCCTTAATTTATCTTAAAAACCAAGGCTCCAGGAACAGCGCTGGACTTTCTCCATTGGCAATTTCTTCCTCCTCTCCGCTGTGTCTGTGAGTAGAACTGCATGCACAGTTTTCTGTGCTGATTGGCTGTTCGATGTGCCGTGCCTCTGCGAGACAGAGTAGAGACAGCAGATGGAGCGGCATGGAGAACTACTCCCCCTGGCATTGCAGGGGAAGCTGGGAAATGTAGTGACATAGGCTTGAAAAACTAGACTTCAATTTGCGAATTAGCTACAATTCCCATAATGCCGTAAATGAATGGGATTTCCCGTTATAAACTTCAATGTTTTTTTTGTGACGTCAGTCTGGATCGGATCAGCACCAAAATGTATTGGCTTCTTCCTTGGACCAAACTACACCTCTGGTAAAAAAATGTATAAGTCCATCCAGCAGTTTTTGCGTAATCTTGCTAACAGACAAACAGATTCACAGACAAGTAGGTGAGGTGTACATATTGGTTTAGCATAGTTTTTAGGCATTTTGATGCCTGGCAGCCTTAATAATTGTGGAATCTCTGTCCACCTAGTGGTGGCAGATGGCTGTCTTTCAATGAGGCCTATTCTAATCTAGTTGTCTTCTTTATGAGAGGATTTTTTCTTTGTGACTGTTACTAGTTGCTCCAGAAATACTTGTTTTAGTATTAGATGCATTTTAAGTGCCTTAGAGATGTGTACAATGTACAGATGAACTCTGCATTATTGTCTTTCCCAACCACAGATTGATTGTAACTGCAGTCAGGTCAATAAATGTCTAAACATGACGTTAATAAGGTGACTAGCTGATGATCTACATCACAATACCACAGAGCATGATGACGCAGAAGTGTGTTTATGTATGTGAAAGAGAATGCAAGACAGAGATAAAGTTGGCCTTTGAGCTGTAGGCTATCTCCCATCATTCTCCGATCACCTCCTCTGATGTTTGACGATATGAATGTCTGCCATTATGGCCATTGCAATTATACTGTTGTTAGCGATTGTTGTTGGAAAGAGGCTCCAGATCAAAAGGAGCAGATCCATATTGATTATCTGCCACTGTTAGGGGAATGACCAGGTCGAGCTCTTAGAATCTGTGCTCTGTGCTCAGTGATTGACTCCTCCTCAGCTTTAACTTGCATTGTTGCAGCAGAATAATCGAGCATGCGGCATGAATCCAGTATCAGAGATTCATGTGTCTCGCCCCGCCTCTTCCTCCCAGCCTCACTCAGTCGGCGGATGATTGAAAGGCCTCTGGTGTCTTCTTCTCTAGGTGGATAAGCAGTTGTCATAGGAAACATCAATACTTGAATGGATAGACAGTTTTATCCATTGATTAAACACTGAGTGAATGCACGGGTACTCACCCTCACGGTGAAATGACGTCCACGCCAGTGACTGCCTCTCCTCCATTTTTGTGATTTGGGGTGCATTTGTGTGATGATCTGTAAGTGCCATGTCATTCTCCCTTACCTCGCCATATTTGCAAGAGCATAATCGATAGCTTCATTTGAGCTCCCCCCCCCCCACGTTAGAGTGGAAAATCATGGCCGTGTTGAAACCGTGTTTTATATTGTTGCATAAGGTCAAGCCCATGTTTCTCCAGCTTGGAGAATTGGTTTGGAAATAGCCCCATCAACATTGATGAAGCAATGACGAATGGGGATTATGGTTTGACAGGGCAAAAATTGCCACTTTGAAAATTCCAATCAATCACAATTCCCCTGGTTTTACAGCAGAAAGAAATCCTTTTTTGGCCTTTTTCCTGAGACACTTTTATTTAATTTGCCTTTAATCTGATTTCAGTGCTCCTATATCAAAAAGGAGGATTATTTCATTTATCTCATGGGGATAAAATCCAGCAGACGTTCAATAATTGTGTGACTTAGTTGCCTACATTCATTCCACATTTATAATTCTAATAACACAAAGACAGAAGGCTCATATCTGACTGACACTTGGGTTTTCTGGTCAAATAGGACTCTTATTATGGCGGGGATCTCATTCAGATGGTCATTAGACAATCAAATGAGAATAATCTGCCTGGATCTCAATTAGGAAGAGGAAGCCAATCCTCTTGGTGCCCCAGTGGCCTTTCAGAGAAGCACTGAGCCTTACCAGGCGTGTTGCTCTAATGTCGATTGCTCATTTTTCCCCGAGAGATCTCACTGTATGTGTGTGTATTTGTGTGTAAATGCCCTTTATGATGGCAGAGGAGAATGCCAGCGGGAAAAGTATTGTGCATGAAGATAGAGCAGAAAGGGTAAAAACAAGCACCATTGTTTTCTGGATTTCATTCATGGCTTTTGTCACTGAGAGGCCCTCAGGATTCATTATTGTGAGCACAAGAGCCTAAATTTGACTGAAAACTGTCATGGTTCAAGAAGAGTTTTTCCAGTACAAATGAGAATAAGCCTCTGAAATAGCTTAAATATGTTAATGGGCACTGGGTGTCAGGTTTTGGAGAATAAACATAGAGTGTAGAGACAATTGAACAGGGTCTCAAACATTTGGTACTAAAACTTTCTTGATATTTCCCATATTTAAACTCTGTCTGTATTACTATACTGACAATAAATACTGATTTTGCCAAAATAAAGTATTAGGTATTCAGTATGCTAACAAATGCGAGATCCACACTTTGCCAAAAATACCTAGAGATCATACTGATTTGAAAATAATGGCAGTATGAATCCAACAAGTCAACCTTGTGCACTGTTTTTCTTGTTGAAAAGTGCCAACAGGTCAGAAGTCAAAATGGTGGACAGGAATAGCTTGTATGATAATGTCATAAGCATTGTTGGCAGGGGCATTAATTTAGTTAGATATGGTGCAGTAATGCACATCAAGTTTTTGAAAATGTGAATTTTCAAGCTGTTATATATGCATTTCACATCAGACAAGTGTTTATTTGTGAAAGACTGGAAAAACCACATAGCTCCTCATTTTAGAATTATGAGCTATTAGCTTGGTTATTGTGTACTTTAGTTTTCAAGACCAGGGATCCCCTAAGCCGTTCCTAGTATACTGTGAAATAAAGGCTGTCTGACAGTAACAGTACATATACTGTGTTCATTTGTAATATGTTGAAGGTACTTTCAAAAACAGCCCCTTACTCAATTAAACTTTTGGTAAACCTTTACATAACAGATGAGGAGTAGGAGCTAAGGTAGACCTTAAAATTCTTGACAGCTATCTACAGCAGGTTAGCATGGAGTTGTTTAAGCCACTCCCCTAATTATGCATACTATACATCCCTCTTCAGGGATGCTTATTTCAAAGTTTCAATAGTAAGACCACACCTCAACCACACCTATTACTACTTGCCTATAAATTCAAACATGGTGCTCACTGTGCCAGGGAGCCACTGTGGATCCCATTAGAAGTTTCCCAAAATTGGTGTTAGCAACATGTTAAACATTTTCTAATTCAGTATCCATACTACAATATTGATCTATACTTGCAATATATTTATCATGTTGATGGTCTGGTTCTTGCAAGTGTCTGTGTAAAAATTTGCATATTAACATGGATGGAAATAGTTGTATTTCCCCTCAGCACTCTAATTCGGTTCTGTACTTTTTTATTTGGTTTCACAGCCGTACTTTTTTGGCCCCTGTCTGAGCATCTTAACATACATCATTGACTATTGACAGAATAGGACTTGGCTACTGTGATGTTAGTCATTTAGTTATAAAAGGGAGCCCAACTTTGGATCATCCTACTACCATACAAAGAGGCAGAGTTTAGGGGGGCTTAAGACTGCCACACCACGCAGACTTAGCCATGCCAATTATGTCCTTCTGAAGAAAAAAGAAAATACTTTAAATAATCAGAACAGACAAGATATAAAAATACTAACCCCCAAACAGTTTTTGGATTTAGATATTTTAACCATTCAGACCAAAGCTATTTTTAACCAGGCAGTAAACAAGTTTATTTCAGCTGTAAATCTCGCGTGCCCCCCTCACTTTTATGTGACTTATGTTGGTTGCAAATGGCCCTTGACTCTTGAAGGATGGAGCTCGACACTCTGCAGCCTATCAGGTGAGTAACTGTAGTTTATTTTGCACTACAAGTTGCTGCTTGGAGGTTTATCAGTGAATGTACTGATCAGGTGTGATTATTTTTAGGATTCTGAACATCAAATAGTATATGTTACTTAATTTGAGATGATAACTAACTACACAATTCCCTTGCAAGTGGATAATATAATTATAGGCAGAGTAAGATAAATGCCAACAATAAGAATTTTTTAGCCAATAATCTTTAAATTTTCTTTTTTGACACATACTGAGTGTTGGCTTATAATCAGATGTGATTGCTTGAGTAAGCATGGGGGGCGCAGGGTCTAACTGTCTTTAATTTTAAGACTTACTCTCTTCTGTGTGCACCAGATGCAATCACATACACCCTGTTTTAGTTCTTTTAATTAACTTTTTTCCTCATTGGTGCTATATATAAAGATGAAACACAGTAAACCTAGAGTGACTCAAACGTCCTCTAACAGTCTGTAGCACGTTGCTTTCAAGGGCGTCCATTTGCTCGGTCCTAGGCCAGAACAGCAGTGGCCGGCTGCCCTCAGCATTAACCCCTGCTGCTCCTAGAGGTTAAAACCCTGCGCTTGATTTACGGCAGTCAGTGGATGCAGCGGCCATTAAAAAGATGTAAATTTGGGCTGTTTGTAGATAAAAAAGGTGCATGAACCCGTTGACGGACCACCCAACATCACTCCCTCAAACAACACTCTCCATGGCTGTGGCTCACAAATCAGAGGGGAGCTTTCATTTGGGGGAAGGTCATGGACCTTTTTATCACCTCCTTAAGACACCCTTTGGAGCCATCTCTCATGTTGCACAACTGGATGCTGCACTTCCATTTGGTGTGCTGCTATTGGACATCAATGTGCCTCAAACCAATGAAATGTGGTAAATTAGAGAGAGATCATAAAAAGTGTAATCCTCACATTCTATGAGGGTTAAAGCTACACCAGATCATATCCTTTACTTATACAAGAATTCTGCCATATTGCTAATCAACTCAGTGTTTACATGTACCTTCCAAATTGTGTGCACGCAAGGTTTGAACATCCTTGACATCTGCCTTTTGGCTCAAATGTGATGGATGGATTAAATGTCACGTATGCCCTGGGTGCTTCCATCACTTTCTGTACGCTGGTCGCTGTGTGCGCTTGCGTTGTTTGTTTCCGTCAGATGTTGGTGTTGTGTCTGTCAGTCTTTGCCGGTGCCTGTGTGCTCTCTTGTCCTGACGTGCTCTGGTGCATCCTGAGGCATTTGGCACCCTCTCAAGTCCCCTCCTCCTTTGCTGCACACACACACACACACACACGCACACACTGAGAAACACAAACACATCCACAATTAGCTAAGATAAGCAGGGATTCTGTGACTTCCTGCAGATTCTCACTCAGATAAGGGAGAACAATTTAAAGGCCCCCGCTCAGACAGAGACATGAGTATAAAAGCAGCTCTTGGGAAGCCTGAGGAAAAGACCCGCGCATACAAAAGCCAGAGCTGCCGGGCTCTCGTCTGTCGAAGCTGATGATTGGCCTCAGCATCCTCCTGTCATACTGTATTACTTTTGGTTTTTGCACCCTTCAATAGCACTCTTTGCTGAAACTCATTTATCACATAGCGGGGGATGGACACCATCATATCACAGGGGATGTTTCTGAAAATGTGACAACATGCTGTTGTGGAAAGTAGCAGGCAGTGCTTATTTGAGTCTCTCTGCAGCAGAAATCATCTCTCTAGGACATAAAAGCCTATGAGGGGGTCTGACATGAATTATCTTCTCAAAATACTCATTGTAGAAGATAAAGAATGACTCACAATTTGATTGAATTGTTAACCACTTCTACATTTTGCCTTTTATACCAATATTTAACTTTGTAAAGCTACTTTTTCAACACACACTCCTGCACTTACCATATGGTTTATGGATTTTTAAAAGGTTGTCTGTTAAATAAGAAAATTAATTGTGTGTATAATTTACAATGCCTTGATAAATTTAACAACAAAAAATTGAATGTATGCTGAACGACAGAATAGGAAACATGCCACATAATACAATACTTACAATATAATACAACACAGTAAACATGGAATGACATGACATTTTATCAAACAATGTAATATATCATGCTATGATACATATGTTGTGCTTTAATATGATATAATAAGATGTTTGCATGCTCTCCCTGTGCATGTGTTGGTTCTCTCTGGGCACTCTGGCTTCCTCCCACAGACCCAAATCATGCTTGTGTATAAGGGTGAGCGTGGTTGATTGTCTGTCTCTCTATATTGCCCTGCAATCAGCTGGGATAGGCTCAGACTCTGAAAAGGATAAGTGGTATAGATAATAGATAGATGACACAATATGACCAGATAAAGTATGATTGTACAATCATATACAATATGAAAATTATGATGAGTACAACATGATAGAATATATTATGATTTAATACAGTTAGGCATGGCACATTTCTGTGTGCTATGGTACAATACAGTAACAAAAAGGCACTCTGCAATATAATTCATTATGATACAGTTGGAAATGGACTTGGTAAGGTGTGGCACTCAATGCTAAGGTATGATATAGGCCTGCATATAATACTGTAATATGATATGAAGAGTGATAAGTTCAACAAAAGATCAAAAGTGCATACAAGGAGTACATATCACTTGCAGTGTCCAAGCCTGTGCTATTGCCCTATTTTTTATTTTATTTTTTTTTTTTTTAACTACACTCGCAGCAGCAATATCTTTTTTTCTAAATCTAAAAGAAATCCAAGACACTTTTGTCCCTACTTTTTCTTCCTGGGGTTTATTATGTAATTGCTATACAGCCTCCACCTCCATGTGTGTTTTCTGCTTGTCACAGACAGATGCAGTTCTGAAAGTCCACTCTGCAAGCTGTAACCCCACCCATCCAACATTCTTTGGGCAGCCTCTCATAGCCGCCCCACCAAGTCAGATTTCAAGGATTCAAGGATTAAAGATTTTTATTTGTCAATTCTTTGTTCGTGCATGATATACAGAGTAATTGTTTCCTTCCTTCAGGATGACAAGACAGAGTTTAAAATTCAGACAATATGAGGTAGGTTACAGCTTGTTGTAAACAGTGAGAGGAGTGTGAGGGGCAGTGCAAATATGTGGTGCAGTGCAAAATGATGGTGGTAGCAGTAGTAATAGAGAAGTGAAATTTAAATACTGCAGAGAGATTAGCTTTGATTGGGAGGTAGAACAAAAGTTGCAGTAATATCTGATGTCCAAAATGCAATATTTTATTTAGACATATACAAGTGATAAAGTGACGAACAGTGCAGCAGTGAGGTGTGTACCTTTCCAAATGAGAGGGAGAAAAAACTGCATCTGATCCCCTCAGACACAAAATTTGTCTTTTTTTGATTCAACTTTAATTAGATCCTTGCTTAATAGACACAAAGACATGATGTAAACATTTAAACACAACAGGACATGGATCCTTCAAGTACCTGATACTCCAACTGTTAGCAAAGTGGAGCATTTAGCACTAAAAGAGACAAATGGTTTTGTCAGTAGTTGGTTGAGACCAAATGAGAGCTAAAAGTCGAGTGAACATGGACTGACATTTATCTGCTGGACACAAACACAGCCTATGGCTAATGCTAATGTAGCATAGCACCTACTGGACGCATAAACAAGAATCTGATTACTAATAGCATTGCATATGTTTTAACTCAAGAGACTTTATGTCAGCCATGTGCTTATATTTGCTCCTTTTAAGAGTGGTTTTAAAGGATCAGTCTTTGCTGTTTTGAAATGATTTGTAAATTTTGGAAAGTTTTTTTTTTTTTTGGTTGAAATAAGCAAGACTAGCCAGGCAAGACCACTGAGAATACTTTAAAAACAAGTTGGGCTTTTACATTGGGCTCAAGGATTTCACCTTATATTTTAGGGCCCACTCCTTGCGTGGGTGTTTATGTGCCTCAGGTGTGGACTAATGTAGCCCACACCTGAGATAATGGTTGTATGAAATAAAGCAATGAACTTCTCTTTAAAAAAAGACTGAAAAAAGTTAAGTACCCCTCTCTCAGAAGAACTTAAAGCATCTCTGATTCCAGTGAAGCAGAGTCTGTCCCTCTGGTGTGCATATTACTGCGTCCCATCTTGCTTATTGCTGCCTAGGGTGCTATGACAACAAAAGTGAGAATAGATTTAATCTCTCTAGCCTTGCTAATAATACTATGTTACTGGCTAAGCACCAAAACACGCATAGAGGCCTAATCATCTGTAGCACTGAGCGTTTTTCTTTCTCGTACACATTTTCTCCCTGCACTTCTCAGAACTGTCAGGAGTAAAGAGATAAAGAATGGGCAGAAGGAGGGGGAGAAAAAAGTCAGCCGTGGTGTGAGAAGTGTCTGCCACCACGGCGTCATTAACACCCAGTGGTGCTGCAGCGAGGGAGGGAGCGCAGACGGGGCCTCCAAGCACTGGGAGCGAAATTGCAAACCCAAGGTTCCTGATACAACCTGTTATTATTTTTGACACAAGCCATTTACAATAGCTATGAAGGTGGCAATGGAAAATGTAATATTGATTGTATGCCCTCAAGGCTTTGCTCCCCTGACTTCTAAACGTCACACGTCCCACATATGTTGGATGTGATGATATGTTTTTCTTTTTTTATTTTGTTTTGTTTCCCCCTCACTTCCACAAATCCTATTTTAGGGGCTTTGCTGATAGTTTGTTTGATGAGGTAATTACACAGCTAGATTGAGAGGTATAGGGTGATGTTTTGGGAGTTGAAGAAATAATAGAAAGCTGCAGAACTACCATAGTGCAATATGATATGAGGCTGATGTGGCAGGTGTTAATATCCCCGATGGCAATGAGTATTTCATCTCTTTTTCATGAAGGAGCTTACTAAGTTACCTCCAAATGATGTTTAGGAAACATTGCGGGACTGTTGCACCATGGGATACCACAGCCTAATTTTAGAATTATTGAAATACACTCTTAAATCCTGTTCACATTCTGCATTAACATCCAAACTGGGCTTTCTGATACCAAAAGGTAATCCTTCATGTTTCTTGTGAATGCACCCAAATGTGGACTCGAGAAGGTTTAATGCATGATTGCTCAGACAGCATACAGAGTTAGTCTGAAATGGTATCATTCAGAGTGAACTGGTATAGACTCAAAACATACTGTCTGTCATAAAACACTACCAGTCAACAGACACTGTCTGTTGTTTGCCAGTAAAGAAAAATACAGATTATTTATGTCCTTCAAGGCTCCCTTGTAGTGAAAGGAATTCTAGCTCTTTGTAGAAAAACAAATCATTTGGCTCAGCTCAACCACTCCATTTTGTTTTCTTCATATATACAATGATTGTTGCACAAATATAGGAAAAAATTAAGCCGGCTTTAAAACAGGAACCAGCTCCTGTTGTTCATATAAAAAAAAAAAGTTGACCAGACAGGTAATCGGTCATAAAGAAAAATAGATATGGACAGAGGGATGGAGACTGACAGAAAGATGAGGAGATAGTCTCAGTGGTCAAAGATTAATCGATTTGAATCAGCAATCTAATCCTGATGTCAAAGATTAAAGTGCGTGGGTCCGTGGAACCCCGCATGGGTAGAAATCTAGCACCAAACAATGGACCGGTTGGAAAGTCAAAGATCGGTGTACTGAGGTTCCCCTGTTTGTCATGCAGCCTGCTCTACATACTTTCTCGTTACTGTTCCGCCTCTCCAATCCCACAAGATTCAATCGACTTTTAACCCCTACATAAGATTCACAGTAACAGTGTGAAGCTTGCTCGCCCCCAGGTAGCTAGCATAACTGCACAGAGTATGCTCCCCAAAGCAACCTCAACCTCAGAAATGAAGTCATGTGGATTTATATGATAGAATGAAACTTTCTGACTGCATGCCTGTCAAACAGCAGCACATGAATCTCACCAGTTGAGATGTCAGGATTAAAGCTTTGCCAAGATGCTAACACCAGCAAGCAGCAGTAGCACATACATACCCACATATTTGACTTGTTTGGAAAGTCACAATTCTGCAAAATTAATGTGCATTGGATCACCTGTAGCCAATTTTATTCCTAGGGCTTGTAGCTGTATGATGGGATTAAGAATGGTTGATTTCATGAAAATTAATAGACTTAAACATAATTGCATTATTTCAGATGGACTGCATTTCAGGTGATCAATTTAGGATCAAAACAAACAATTTTCCTAAACAGAGTGAGAGGGGACGGCAATGCCTGAACAATGTGTAAACTAGATATTCACAATCACATGGAAATAGTAAAAGTAAAGAAAAATTAATTATAATTTGCTGTTACTTTTTTTTCCCACAGGTCTTGTATTTTTTCACATTATTCTGATATAAAAACAGACAGAGGTTTTTCACACTGTTTTCTTAATTGACTTAAACTGTTACATTAGATTCAATTAATTAAAAGATTAGAATCTGGATAAATTGTTGTATTTGGCTTTAATTTGCACTTCTTTATTTTCACAATGACCAGATCAAGGGGGGAGATGGAGTAAAACATTATGGAAGAGCTTAGGCAACATGATACCACAATGGCAGAGAAAAATCAGTGTCCATTTTAAGAAAGCAGCACAAGCATGAATGAGATCCAGAAAAGCAGCTTCTAGAAGCAGTGACTGCTTCCATCTTTTGCAGATTTGCTTAGTATTTCCCTGCCAACAATAAACATGTCATGGCAGCTCAGACATTTGGTTTCCATGACTTAATGTGTTCTGTTACAGACATAAAATAACAATATCTCTGGTTTTAAAAACTTTAAAACATTTTTGAAGTCAAGACAGTATTTGAATAGAAACGAATATGTATAACATGTGATTAACTCAACTCAACTTTGTTTATATAGCACTTTTCATATTTAAAAAATTAGCCCAAGTGCTTTACGACGTGATAACAGACAGAAATAAAGGCGGAGAAATTGCTATTGACTAAAACAGTTAGAAAGGACATAAAACAAGTTAAAATGAATGAAAGTACAATAAAACAAATGAAACTGACAAGGAAAGTGAATTGAAAAGATGAAAAAAAATGGAAAAAATACATTAAAATAGGTAAAATGCAGTAACATGGTTTAGAAATAAAAAAACTGCAAAGTTGTTATAAATCACTTAAAAATACTAATTTAAATAAAATATGAATCTCAAATAAAAACAGAAGTAAGACTGATAGCTAGAACTACTGGATCAAACCAAATTAAAGCCAGATTAAGAGGTAGATCATAAGTTTACTTTTAGAGACACCCAGAAAACATGGGGAATGTCTAAAAGGGAAGTGATTAGTCATTTTTGTAATTTATTTATACATATTATAGGCATATAGATGAAATGCACTACTGAAACTTTTGTAATCCCTCTCAGAGAAACAGACAGAGAGAGAACAGTAATTGTCTTGGGTCTGAGCCCTGCAGAACACCATATGATAATACAGATTGGATGTAAATTCACTAACAGATACAGTGCGGTCAGAATAGTTTTTTTAAATGCCCAAAACGGATTTTAATGATAAATGTAAAAAGGGTCTAACCTACAGTGAGAAAATTCATTCCGACGCACAGATGGGTGGTATCCTTTAACTGTATTTGTACAGGCATGCAGGCATGAGAAAGTAGAGGAAGCTATTAAGCTCCAGAAACACAGGGAATAACTAAACAAACGGCAGAACAACTGGGAAGACGGTGGGCCTTTGGAGTACGCCGTCTCCGTCTGTGTGTGACAGAAACCTGTCAAAAGCAAAACAAACACGTCTAACAAGGCCCTCAAAGGACTGGAGACAATTGTGTGAGCCTGTGTGAGGTGCAGCGGATGTCTCTGTATCTGGGGAGATTGCAGGGGTTATCTGCCAATGTGTTAATTACAAAAGGGCTTCTCTCTCTGGTGAGTGTGACAACTTTCCGCTTGTTTCTAAAATGAATGCATGACCCACGCAGCACCCCTCCATGTAGCTAACCACTGATTGCTGTGTTAAAAGCTATCTTTGTGAAAAGTGCTGTCTAAGAGCTCATTTTCTCTGGTGGTAGGCGCTTTGGAAACACATAGTTATGGGCTTACACGATCATTTAGATGACCCTATAAAATTTCACTGAAAAGAAAACATAGCAAAGGGCAGGGCCTTTTGTGTTTTCAAGTGCTCTTCATATTTGATTTTCTGCATATCTACTTAAAATTCAGGTTTTTAAAAGCATTACAGATTCCTAATGGATTTTTTAAACCGTATTATCCCTGTTGATACATCACACATGGTGGTAGGAGTCAGATCAAAATGCTGCTATCAGGAGCACACAATGTTGAGTCAGTCCACGTTAGCACTGTCATTATTTGTCCGGCTAATAGTGCCGCTCATTCCACCATGTACTGTACAGTTAGCCTGACATGGTTTTATCTCTGTCATCACATTAGGGTGAGTGGAGGAAAATCACTCTTAATGACACAGAGATTATTGGCTTTGTGTTTTGGTCTACCAGTAAATGCCGGCCGTGCCAATGGGATTTCCCCGCATAAGCCTTCCCTATCAGTTTACAATAACTGTTGCATTCTGCTTTTATCCACAAGGATATCGCAGCACTATAAAACAAATCTGTGCTTCATCACTCGGTGACACTGTCAAGCAAAAGTCCTAAAAAAAAGCTGTGAAATACTGATAGCAGATGTTTCTTCAAGGCTGAACCAAACTATTTTTGTGAGGAGGATCGCTTCCTGCAACCTAAATCTTGTTGTGCTGTCAAAGATTTCCATTTTTTCCAAATCAAGTTCCTCTACAGTGAGCAAGCATGTTTTTAGCAACATGAGCCATAAAAAAACTGCATATGCATGTGAGGGCACAAACAGACAAGTTTTTTTTCTTAGACTTCACTTGAATTTTCTCTCTCACTGTCTCTGATGGGATCTTATGTCTTTCCCACCACACTGATCTGATGCCTGAGTTTTCACTTCAGTTGTCCAGATATTGCATGGACAAGTTCTCTGCCATTTTTATACAAATGTATTGTGCAGTTTTCCCTTTGAAAAACAAGGATTAGAACCCCAAAATATGCATGACGCTGGGCTTGTCCATTATTCTGTCCTCTGCAGACTCACCTTCACTCCATACCAACATAGTTGATGATAATTTTCTAGGACAGAAACTTCCAAGAGAAAGATGTCCCAAACACGAGCAATCAGTGCAGGGTATGCTTCTACCCTGATGATATTGGAAGCCATGCAAGGAGGCTATGTTTATGTCCCTTTACCATTTTTTAGCTCTGATAGAGAGTGAGGAATTTTAGAATAGTTACTTTAAGACAGAACTATTTTCGCCTCCGCAAGTCAATCTTACAAAAGATGAGCTCCCAACAGAAAGAATGTCATCTATCCCAGGCCCCTGGAAAGCCTCTGTTACCTACAGATAGCACTATGTAAGTTTAGGCAATGGGCTGCTGTTGTCTTGCTCGAAGTACATACAGTGGCGACCCATCACTTCACTGATCCACAATGACTGAAGTGAAAGAGGCAAAAGATAAGATGAAAGGGGATGGCAACAGCTGAGGCTGGGAAAAGAAAGGAGAGAGTAACTAAGAAAAAAGGAAAAGCGTTTAAAGTTTTTTAAGATACCCAAAAAACAACAGACTGCAAGTCAGGTTCCTAGCTGGCTATGTTGCTGTTGGACTGGTGAGAAGAGCTGTTTTATCACTGTTTCCTTCTATTTTTTTGACCTGCTATCGTGTTATCAAGTTGTTACCTTTTTTTTTTTAATCTCAAACTCATTAAACCTACCATAATGAAATGTAATAAATCTGCTTTTTTAATGTGGCCTCTTGGCAACATACTACAGACATCATGGAAACAGATGAATACACAAACAACATGCAAAAAGTTTACAAACAACTGGCGGTTAATACAAACAATCCATACTTTTACACAAGATGCTGTTCCATATTAGCTGATATTGTTCTTTGACTTCCACACCCTCTGTATGTCAACAAACACATGTAACCTACGAGGTGAAGGTGATGGCACTGTATTTTCTGACAGTGAAGTGACACTGAGTGGCCTCCAGAGAACAATTGAGAGCCATAAAACCAACTTTAGGTTTAACTTAACATTTCACTTTAACTTCAGGGCAGCAGTAGCTCAGTCCATTAGGACTTGGGTTGGGGACTGAAGGGTGGCTGGTTCAAGTCCCGACCGGACCATGTTTGGAAGTTGGGTTGGTAGCAGGAGAGGTGCCAGCTGACTTCCTGGGCACTGCTAAAGTGCCCTTGAGCAAGGTGCTTAAACCCCCCCCCCCCCCCCCAAAAAAAAAAAAAAAACCTGCTCGGTAGCGCTTCTGCAGCAAGCCATCACTCTGACATCTCTCCAATCAGGCATGATCGTAGGACCTGTTTGCATGTGCATGTGTATTTCAGCCTGTGTTTGTGTAGCATGTTTCAACAGTGTCTAAAGAATGGAATTTCCCCATGAGGGACTAATAAAGGATGTCTTTGATAGCAAAACTTTAGGATCAGAACTAATTGCTCTCGCTTTCTGCCATTGCACTAAAATGCATTCCTTATATATCACCTCCAGTGAAGTTCGGCAGTTTCATGCAGTTTGCTCTTGTTTTGTGTCTGAATGTGAAGATGAGCTGTCAGCCTCTCCACTCTCTCCCTGAACATCACCCTCATCCTGAGCAAGTCCCAACACAGTGGTAGCCACGGCCGACCTGGGCTCCCTGAAATCTCACTGGTCATCCCAAAATCTTTACCAATGACTGGCACTTTTCCGTGTCAAGGCATCAATGGGAAGCTATAATTTAGACAGTTATTTTTCTCATGGCATAATCAATAACTAAGAATATATTAACCAAAATTGGATGGGGTTTATTATCTTGAATACACTGCAGGTAGGTACTTCATCTTCCAGACATCCTCATGTCTTTGCCTATATGGCCCTCAATCAAAAATGACTGGATTTAAGTATCAATTAGAAACCACAAAATGCAAATACTTGCTTTTGCTTTGGAGCTTAAATGTTTTTTTTTTTTTTGAAATCTAGCATATAACAGAGAAAAACAGCAAAGCCAGAAGAGAGAATACATTGCAACCAAGTTTGAAGGCTGCACACTCATAAAAAGTATGGTACAGGGGACATAGTGCAGGGAATTATGGGAACAGTATCCACGGTGACTCAGGTGTACAGTATAAGTAGCATCTAGTCAGCAATAATTGGCACTCAGGTCTCCCTTAGGCCAACCACACGTATGTGTAGATGAATCAGCAATCCAATTAGGCGCTCTGTTCCGAGGACTGGAGATTGTTAGCACGGAAATGGTCACCAGGAAGTCAACTGAAATGTGACTTTGCAGGCATGATTAATGTGTCACAAAGTTTGTTTTTTACAGAGAAAATAGTCCACAGTTAGATGAAGACTACAGGATAAAGTGTGACATGCTGTTATTTGATGGATATGATTGGGTGGTGAAAAGATATAGCAAAAGGAGGGTAATAAAGGGCCAGAGTAAAGCTTCCTTAGATCAGTAATTCATAGGATGATAAAAGCGATCGATTTGATTCATAGATTATTTAGTACTCCTTTAGAATGATTGAACTCTGTCGAGGGCAAACGGCTGATTCATGCCTCTGAAAGACGCGAGGATGACATGGGAAGGCCCTGTCTCTTAAATATTGCAAGAACTGTTTGAAGCGTCGCTGAATATTTAGATTTCCACGGCTTTCATGTGGCCGAGAGTTGATGGGAAGTTCACCCTCTTCTATCTCTGCAGTATCCCTGTCCTCATCATTGTCTCCTCTGTCACACATGATGTCTGCTTCATGGACACAGAGAATCACATTTGCTCTGGGGCTTCCCATGGCGAGCACAGCAGCCCCAGAAGTTTTGATGAAAACTCAAGGAAAGGCTGCGAAAGAGGAGAAGATCAAATCAGCGGCTCTATCGGCCACTCGTAAGTGCTGATCCCCCCCGAGAGAGCTCGTGGGATCACAATACTTCCCCATAAAACAGCGGGAGCCCGGCCAGCCGTCTGAAAGGGACCTGCCTCTCTCTCCCTCTCTCTGGGTGGTGAGGGAGCGCTGAACTGGAGAAGGGGAATGAGTGGAGGGAAAAGAAAGAAAAGGTCTCTCGTATACGCAGGTTGAATGAGGGTCTTAGTGGTCAAACCTATAGAATTGGAGCTGGAATGGTGGAGTGGGAGTTGGTATGTGGGGATTGAAGGAGGAGAAGAGGTGGGAGTTGGGGGGACTTGTTGGTCATTATATGAAGCCTAAGTACAACACCAGCCCCTCACTCTGCCTCTCCTGAAGGTTCATGTCCCCGCTGTGTTTACCAGCAGCCCCCTATGGGCTCTCTTAAATCAGATGGGAATAAGAGGCATGACTGTGTACTCCCACTGCCTCACATTTACCTGAAGCTTACCCTTTTGACCTCCTCTCTGTGTGCATCTCAAGGGAACAAATTATATTCCTGATTAATCCTCATGTCCTTTTCAAAAGAAGTTACACGTAGCTTGTTGAGTTTTAAGTTAATGCATCAGGAAAGTGCCAACAATTGTTTTCTGTGATTTTTTTCTACTTTTAATGCATTTTATTTTCACTAACTTCAGTGCTGTTGATAAGTGAAATTCTGTGTACTCTTACACACTTTATAATCAGTTCAACTGTTCTTAAATGCAAATAGCTTATTAGCCAATCACATGGCAGCAACTCAATGCACTTAGGCATGTAAGCATGGCCAGGATAACCAGCTGAAGTTCTACCAAGCATCAGAATGGCGAAGAAAGGTGATTTAAGTTACTTTGAACATGGCATGGTTGTTGGTGTTGTTTGCTGGTCCAAGTATTTCGGAAGCTTCTGATCCGCTTGGACTTTCATGTACAACCATCTCTGGAGTTTATAGAGAATGGTCCAAAAAAGAGAAAATATCAAGTAGGGACAGGCGATATGACCTAAAAAAATAAAAAACACTTTGTGTCCTTTACTCTCTCAAAGAAAAAGAACTTAAATTCCGAACTCAAATAACACACAATATGCTCTTAGAATAAAAGTGCATACTGTGATCTTGTTATCAGTGGTAGATTGGAATTAGACAGGATGGTTGACATTAACACTGAAAGCTGCACTACTTTCACAAAATACTTACATAAAAGTCTGGCATTATAACTTAATCTTGTTAAAACAAAAACAGAAAAAAACCCGTAAAAATTAAAAAATTGGCTAGGCATACAATTTATGGAAACAGAAAGTGTTGTTGTGGATCCAACATGCAGGAGGGTTTTTTTATTCTTATTATTTATGCTCAGAGGGAGCAAAATGAGCAATAGAGTAATTCAAGGAAATAAATACTCAAATTAGATTTTTTTAAACTCCTGCAACGAAATAATTTTAATTACTTGGTTTAATCGATATATCACTCAGCCGTACTATCCAGTGAAAATGCCTTGTTGATGCCAGAGGTCAGAGAAGAAAGGCTAGAGAAGTTAGAAATGATAGGCAACAGTAACCCACATACCTGCTTCTTACAAGGTATGCAGAAGACCATTTCTGCATGCAAAACGTGCTGAATCTTGAAGCAGATGAGATAAGGACAGCAGAAGACCACACCAAGCACCACTCCTGTCAGCTAAGAACAGGAAACAAGGGCTAAAATTCTCACGAACTCACCAAAATTGGACAGCAGATAATTGAAAAATGTTGCCTGGTCTGATGAGCCTAGATTTTTGCAGTGATGGTCAGATGGAAGGGTCAGAGCTTGGTGTAAACAGCATTAAAGCATGGATCCATCCCACCTTGGATTAACAGTTCAGGCTGGTGGTGATGTAATGATGGGGGGAGATTGTCTTGGCACACACTGGGCTCTAGGGTGCACGGTGGTGCAACAAACAATGCTAGTGTCTTACAGAGAAGAAGTTGCTGATTTGACTCTCCTGGCGCATGGGGTTTTTCATGTTCTCTCTGTGAATGCATGGATCTTCTTCAGGTGCTCTGTTTTTCTCCCACACACCAAAAACATGCTTGTGAAGATAACTGGTGACTCTGAATTGCCCTTAGGTGAGAGTGTGCACGTGAAGCCCAGGGTGTACTCTGCCTCTTGCCCAGTGTCAGCTGAGACAGCCCCCTAACCCCAACATGGATAAAGGGTGTCGATAATGAATGGATGAATGAATTTTGAAACCCCTGGTTCTAAACAACACAGCCTACCTGAGAATTATTGCTGTCCATGTCCATCTTCTGATAAGGTGGCAAGTCAAAAATCTTAATCACACCAAATCTTACTTACACTCCTTTAGCTGTTATTACACCTCATCCTGTCCTGTTTCTCATCTTTTTAGCAGTTTCATAATTAAAATTCTTTAAACATCTAATGCATTTGACCTAACTGAGACCTTTATCTTGGTCCATATTAATGTCTGAGCCTAACTCAGACGATCTCACTTTAGATACGTCATATCTAGTTGTTTGTTTTCAGTGCCAAAGTAAAAGTACAAGTATTAGCCCAGAGCTCACTGTAATGTATTGCATCTATTTTTCTGAATTACTTTTTGGCAAACAGTTTCACTGGGGTCTCCAACCTGCAACTTGCACTTTTAAAGGGTGCCAGTGTTGCTGTCTTTGGCCTTAATGGGCTAAATGTGTGTATTTTGATTTCACAAGGCCATATAGACCTATTAAAACAAATGTGGCAAAAAATATTGAAAAAGTGCACATTTCTGCTAAATTACATGCCATATACAATTTCAACAGAAAAATAACCTTAAAAGAAAAAGCATGCATGTTCTGAAATATTGCTAATGGGACCTGAAGGTTGAACGTCTTTATTGTTTAAGATTATCTAAACATTTTTTGAACTAATTTCGAACAAAAAAAGCCTCTCTTTTTCAAGACGTGTTACAAGGTTTAGTAAATTGCCCGAGCAGAGGTGGGATATTTACCATGCTGTTTTACAGCCTTTTTTCCAGCAGTGTGTATTTGGCTTTTTAAAGATTGTAGTTACGGCTGAGGGGTAATTCCCCTCTCGTTCCCTGCAGTGAGATAAAAACACGAGGTAAAACATTGCCGTACAATGCTGCATTCTGAAACTTGTACTTAAAACCCTGAACTATGAGGGGAAAATGACTGAGCAAATAAATCATTCCAAGCTGTATGGCCATTACCTGGTTGAAAAGAGTATGAATGCATGGAATAAATATGTCGCCACTTTATGAAGTGTGAAATAGGCCAATGCAAAGTCTCACCGTCTGCTGCTCATTGTGGAGGTGACTCCACATTTATGGGCGTTTACACCCCCGAATCTCGACAGTTTGGAAAGCTCAAATTTACAGGTCCCACTGGCACTTAAGTTTTTACTGGTGAAAAATATTTCAGTAGTTGGTTCATTCTGATCATTTCTTATTTCGCCAGCTACTTAGGGTTGAAACAAAGTGTTGTTTCCATCCAGATGATGGAATGGGATAATGATGAACACATTAACAAAGTGGCTGGATTATTTACAGAGCCTACGGCTGTGTCCGGGGGTTGCTATTAAAATGACTCACAAACACATATACGCACATATCCAAGGACGAGTCCTAATGATTGAACAATTATTTCTATTTTATTAGCTTCACTACTAATAGATGAGAGTTGTAAGTTGTACATTTGTTGTTTCCTGTATAAAGAATGTCATAAAATGGCCTGTCAAACATTAAGTTGTGTGTAGATCAAGTGCTTCTTCTTCCATGGCTGAAATTTGTAAACATAATCAGGCTTCCTTTTCTTTTCTTTTTTTTTGTGTGACATTTTTACATGAATTGGGGCTCACAGTTTTCTGGCATGTTTGGATGTCCCTTTTTGTCTTTTTTCTTTTAATTCTGTCTGAACAAATATGTCCTATACAAGCAACAGCCTCCAGTGTTGAAATGAAGCTACTGGAGATGTGCAGAAAAAGTGCAGTTCCTCAAGTGTCCACTTGAGGCTGGCTGCAAGAGCACCAGCAGCACCAGATACACACTTCACGTTAAAATCAGGGAATTCAAAGCAGAAATGAACACATTTACAGCCTGATTAAAAGATGAGTTTTTGTTGAAATGGTTCATATCATTATGGGCACACACATGGGAAGTCCTTTTGTAATGGCACACCTGAAGGGATTTTATTATGGGTTTGAGTTATGGTTCTTTAAATGTATCCTCAGACAGTTTGCTAGGAAATCTTCCCCATATTATATTATTAGGAGATATGTCTTAGCATATCTGAATGGCTACAGTAAACATTAGATTACAGCAAAGGAGAGCCAATGCCACATATGCTTCTTCGCATGGCTGGACAACGCTGATAAGGGATTTCTGTTCTTTGCAGATCTGAATTAGGGGGGTTAAGACACATGCCAAAATCTTAGGAGACTGTAGGTAAAAAAAGAAAAATGTTCTAGGGACACCTTGGACCAGTGAAAACTTGTAAGGATATATAATATGTGACCTCTAAGACCCATCTCAGGTCCCCCTCTTTGTCTCTTTCTGTCATGAGTAAAAGTTGTTTGACACAGCATGTTTTAACCACCATGGTTAGTCTTCTAAAACCCTCCTCAGTCATCAAATGGCTGACATTGTTTGGGCTTTGTTCAGTTTTAATGAACTGACTCTCACAAATGTAGGAGCAGAGTTTTTTTGGCTGAGAATAAAAGGATAGCAGAATTGCACATATAAATCTTCTGTGCTTAAATCTTCTATTCAGTTTGGGTTGATTTTGGCACTCCCTTTGGACAAATCAGTATCACCGAACCTATTTTATTTTAAACTTTTGTGAGTAAAATTAATAAAGGTCCTTTTGATAAACAGCTACATTTATTAAACATTTAGTAGAATTTTTGACATTTTTGAGGTGGGAACACTGTTAAAAGGTTGCTATAAGTTTTACAGTAACTCTCTGGCAGCTTGGTTCCAGAATCACTGTGGCTAATGTATTTACTGTTGGTATGAATCTCATACAACCCAGCTTAAAAACAACTGAACAATCCCTCTGAGAGTCTGTGCCATGGCTGTTTCAACAGTGTGCTGTTGAACTCATCACAGCCATGACTATGCAGAAAGGCTTTTAGGCATTTTTTAATCATAAAACAGAGGAAGTCGTTTTTCTTCCTTTTGGGAGTATTTTTGCTTAAATAGAATCATCTGTGTTCATTTCAGTCCTTCCCATAACCAGGTAAAACTCCTATGAGAAGCTTTAATTTCTTTTTTTTTATGGCTAGAAATAACATTGCTGAAACAAAACTTTTAGTAAAAATACAAAACAAAGACTGCACCCTAAGTAATAGCCCATTTCAACTAAGTTGAAAAAAATGGTGCTCTGCTTCTCACTAGAAAGCCAACAAATCACATTTATGAGCTTTTTTCACTGCATGTACCCCTGAAAATCTTCCCTAGTTGTTCCTCTCACACATTTCTCACAGCCTAAGTTTTCCCTGTAGAGTACCAAGAGGTAAGACACAACGTGAAATAGACACTGCATGGTACATTTAATTTGATGCACTGAAGGCATCAACAACAAACAAGTGGAAAACAACATATTGTCTGTTAAGCATGTTTGTTACATCACAGAAGAGCAATGCCACTAAGATGCACTAAGACTGAAATGTGCGATTGCTTCTGATTTCTCCGTTTTGTTTACACTTTATTCAACTAGTGTCTCCGAACATTCTTGTTCTCATGTGGTCAGCCTATTTACCATTTGTCTACTCCCCACACCCCATTAAGAGCATGTTGCCAAAGGCCAGGACCTTGCGTCCATTGATTGTGTAGGATCAAGTCACATCATGTGTGACCTTTGACCCCAGAGTCCTCTCCGGCTCTTGGCCTTTAGTAAGCAGCTGTGGTGAGAGTTGGCATTCCTCCCCTGTAGGTCAGGACACCATTAGCATTCACTGTAAAGAATGCAACACCATTTGCAGTAACTGAACAACTGACAACAACAACAACCCACTTCAGAAACAAGTGACCGACAACCCCTTTTTGTGTGTGTGTGTTTTTTTTTCATATGGCAGAGCTTCAGTGGTGTGGAAAGATGTCATTTCCTTCACTACCCGCTTGTTAAATCCTCTGTTATTAATCTTTAAAGCTGTGTTACGCATTTTGTATCTCAAATTATGAAACTGATAAATTGTCATAGTACCATTAAATGTCAAACAGTGTGCATCTTATTGCATGTAAATACATCATTCATGGTAAATTTACATGACAAATGGATGGGAACATCTCAGGAAGACTTGCGATCGCTGTTGTTGCACTATGTAATGAGATTTTAATGGCTCTGATAGCTTAAACACATGTCCAAACTAAGCTGCTGCATGCAGGTTCAAGCTTGGTCAGTGTGACCGATGCACATATGGCAAACTCTGGATATCATCAAAGTCTTATTCTTGAGCTGGGCTTAAATCCAAAACTTTTTGTGCCTCTGTGCCGGCAGCAGAGGCCTGAGGCATAATGTTTTCAGGTTCTCTGTCCAGCTGGTTGTCAGATTTTGTGAATGCAACATCACCAAGATGCTTTTCGTGGCTTTTCTCAAACTTGACATTATTGCCTGCTCGGGCAAAAAATAAAAGAGTAAGATTTTTAAAGGTCAAAAGTCAAGGTCCCGGCACCTCTTGGCCATCTCTTGCTTGTCAACACAATATCTGAAAAATCCTGAAAGGGAATTCATTAAACTTTGTACACAAATATATCCTGGCTAACGGATGAACATATCTCGCTTTGTAGGCCACAGGTTAAAGATTAGTTTCGTGGGCCTCTTGTTCACCCCCTGCCTGGCAACACAATGTTTTGGGAATGTTGAGAAAGTTTACCGTAAAATACCAAATAAACGCCGAGTTCCAATTAATCGCCGAGTCCCAAATAAACGCAGGGTGTAGCAGCACATTTTGACAAATAAACGCCCGTTCCAAATAAACGCCGAGTCCAATTCATTAGGCACAGCCTATGAGCTACGGTCAGAGTTACAGTAGGCTACACACCTGCAAACACTGAGCTACCAACTGACAGCTGACGCTTGAAAAGTGATTTATTTAAAAAGAAACATGATCAGACTGTACCTTATCAGTTCGCATGGTTTATTTGTCTCTCAGGATGTCCTGTCTGCTCGCTTCGCCTCCCTCTGTATGTCAACAAATGCACATTGGTGTGAGGCGCTCTGTTTTACAACAGTGCAGTTACACTCAACGACCACTACGTCTAGGGCGCTAGAGAGCAGAAAGCCGGAATCTTACATACTAGGGCTTTGAAAATTCAAAGATGAAAACGTTGTAACTGCCGCTGCATGTCGTTTGCCCTTAATTAACGTCAGGAGGCCAGTCACGTCAGTTACTGGTACATTGCTGCTGATCGCCATGGCCCTGGTACAGCGAAAAAAAAGTAAGACCTTAACTTAATTAGTTCTTTACCAGTCGTAAGAGTGTTTAGAGAGTGCTGAGTTTAAAGAGGAAGACAAAAGTATAACTATGGTACTGTAATCTTGCCTTGAAAATGTTAAGGTGGTATTCATACTGGTGTAAATAAATAATCTGATTACATTTACCATATTTTTTCATTTTTTGCTAAGCAAGATTTTTTTTGAGAAAGGAGTTAAACGCCTGTTCCAAATAGACGTCTGGTCCCAAATAAACGCCTGGTCTGCTCAGTGATTGAAACAAATAAACGCCCCGGCTATTATTTGGTATTTAAGGGTATCTTCAAAAATTGCTTCAATTGTCACTCATACGCAAGGATATGAAAGTTCAAATTTTGAGGTCTCTAGACGGTAATATCTTCAAAATTTGTCCAATTGTAAACGCCAGCTAAAGTATGATATCAGACAGTGGAGGTCAAAGGTCAAAAGCCCATTTCTAGGAATGTCATGTTCACCTCCTGCTTGGGGATGAACACCCACCCAAGTGTGAGGATAAAGTAAGTAGACTTGGTGGATCACAGGTAAAAAGTCAGCATCAGAGGGCTTCATGTTCATCCCAGGCTTGTGAACACAAAATCTCAAGAACTCTCAACAGGATTTCCTTCAATATACGCGTAAATGGCCACTTTGACAACAAACATACATGTGTGAATTGTATAACTCCCCATAACACAGGATCAGAGGGAGATTCGGTCTTGTTTCTAAACCCAAATGAAAAGGCATTCATGAGGACGCACTCTTCTTTTATCAGCTGCTGAACATTGACATTTAGGAACACAGCTGGCTGAAAGTCACCAGCTGACAAAGTAAAAAATGAAACCACTATACTAATGAAACTTTTTATCCATTGCTCATCAGATTTTGCTCAAGTATTGACTCTGATTCAACTAAGACGTGATAGGACTTTAGAGGTCTATGGTCAAAGATCCACGGATTCCAAGATTGCATTATCTCTGAGACCTCTGCAAAACTGTTTTGGACTTTCTTTAAACTTTGGTTAATCAGCTCTGATGCAAGGATAAACTTGTACATTTTTTGACTTCAGTGATCAGTTTTTCTGTGGACCTTCTATTCCTTGATTAGAAGATTTCTATTGATCACACTTCAACAAAATCCACCCTGCCCCCCTCTCTCCTCACTGTTCTTTCACTGTTCGGCACTTGGATTCCTTGTGGAGGCATAAAAAAGCTTGATGGTGGTTTTAGTTTTTCTTAACTTTGCTTTTATCTTTTCCCTTTTGCCTGTTTACTTCAAACTTCCTCAATCTTCTCCTTGTTTTTGGTGCTAGACTCTTATATTGCTGTTTCCATTGAGCCCTTATGAGCTCACTTAAAAAGACAAGAGACGTCTATAAGCCTTCTGGGACCCCGCAGCCACAAGTGTCCGCAGGGCTGTCTATGTTGGAGCCTGTTTACTTAAAGTCTGGGAAAAGAGAAAGGCCTCACAGTTCCTCAAACCCTTTGAAATGCTGTTTTTGTGATCGATCCACAGACCAATCCGATGAAACCCAGAGGAGCGAACCCCTGCCCATATGCTCCAGGGAGGAGGTTTGAAGCTGATGGTATTTGCGTTTTATGCAGGCAAACTGCAGTGCGTTGATTTGTCCTGGGCATCCATTGCTCCACAGGCTTCCGAGATGAAGACGTTTTTTCCTTTTGCTTGCTCTGAACTTCTTGCCAATTTGTCTCACTGAGGGACGGCCCGTCTCACTGTTTTCCTCCTTGTCTTTCTAACCAATCCTCCATCTCGCTAACTCGCCCCGCAAACCCCTCTTGGTGCTTCTCCTCCTATTTTTCTTTTATTTCCCCCTGAAATTCATGTAAACTTTCAACTATCATCACTTTTTCTTTTTCTCACTCCCTTCAAACTTTTTCTGCATACTTTTTTTCCAAAGTATAGCAAATTTATCAAACCTGACACTCCAAGAAGAAAAGAGAAATTTGGACCTCCTTCGCTATCAATGTCTAATGCTTGTTCCTGCCTCAGCAGTACAGATGGCTGTCAGACTCAGCGATCCCAAACACTGTGTTCAGCTGAGCTTAGTCTTTGATCTCTTTTGACTAATAGTAATGGCTTGTTTTTGTCTGGGGGGCCATCTTGGCTTGCTATGTCAAACAGAGATTTCATCATTGCAGGCCATGTGTCTTTTTGTTTTTACATTTTTTACATGGAGACAGCCTGTGCTGAGTGCTAAGAGGCTAAATGTTGTACAGACAGGGACAAGATGCATGAGCACTTTTTGTAGCTTATCAGTGATCAATGTTTGAGCGGCTAATCCCCTTGGCACTTACAGCACTCGTATCTCAGTGACTAACTTGAAGCATACACACACTTTGCTGTAGTTAGTACAATAAAGAGGAAGAGGGAGTGAAGAGAGAAACTTTCTACTGGAGTGAACTTTTCATAATACAGTTTGTAGAATTATCCCACTAAAATGTCTAAATGAATTTAAAGAGCAGTTTGTAGGTTGGAGGCCCCATTGAATCACAAAATAAAAGAAAACAATAATAATGATTTTGGAATAATTTTGTACATTTGATCTTACTTCTGTATTAAAACATCCAACTAGCTCTGACATAACTACAGGATCACTGAGTTTGCTTGTATTTACATTGATTGATATTGCTATTAATAGCTAGAGTTGGGCCAAAAAATCGATTCATTCCAGAAACGCGATTCTTGAGATTCTGAATTGAATCATGTATGTTTAAAATCAATATCTGAAAAGACGTTTGTCCTTCCATTTTGAGCACCCAAAAACACATCACTCATATTTTTTGCACAGGCCACTATAGCACACAGTTGAAACCAAGGTGCATGCTGGTACTAGCTTCATTTCTGAAGAGCCACAGGGGGACACCAATGTGCCCTGAGCATCATTTACCACATGCTGTTTATTGTGTTTCATCATTATTTTTCTTCTAACTGCTGTGTGCTGAAATGTATTTATGGTCTGGTGGACTGCAAAACTGAAATGCCCTATGGGATAAAAAAAGTTGCTTGAATCTTGAATAAATCTTAAATCTTATCGTTTGCTTGTTAGTTTTTTAGCTTGTTGCTTAGCTTGCTGGCTTGCTTTGTCACCTGTTAGCCCATTAGCTCGCTGCGTAGCCTGTAAGCTTGTGGCTTTGTCTGTTTATAACTTGTTGCTTTGCTCATTGGCTTGCTGTGTTGCCTGTTAGCCTGTTCATTCACTGCCTAGCCTGTTAGCACAAGCACAAAACAGATTGTGATAAATCTTGCCATAAATCCCCATTCAAACAAAAAGAGCTTTGATTGAGAATCGTGAATTGGTCTCAATCGAAAATCGATTCTGAATCAAATCATCACCTTCAGAACCTGAATCAAACCATGAGGTAGGGAAAGATTCCCATCTCCTTTGACAAAGGGGGGGAATTTTTCATTCATACATATACAGTCGTAGGAAGACTATTGATTATGGACCTGTAAGTTTTCAAAGAGAGCAGAGACAGGCTGGGCTGAGAAGAAATGATAATTGAAGAGTAGAAATTAAGTTTGATGTGATGTGAACCAGAAGAGAACTGAGCAGGTGTCAAGGTGATTAGCAATAGATGTTCATGTGTTCAGTCATGTAAAACTCTGCATAGAGTCATGACAGACATACAAGCTGCTGCTAAAGTTTGCTTTAGATTCGATATTTGCTAATAACAATCTAATACGTTACAAACAAGCAAAGTGCTTGACAGTGAGAGAGAAACAGAAACTGGGTTCCTTGTCCCCTACACCTTCCTTTTACTTTTATAGAGAAGTTACAAATTACAGATTACTTGACTTACAAAACCAATGCATTATGTTCCTTGTAATGGCAAACAGGTAACACGAGTATTCTAGCTGATTACTTTTTAATGCTGTATACACCCCCTCAATATTAACAAGCAGGTGTTTATCTTCTCACGTGCTGCAATGAGGAATTACAGTAAATGGTGTAAATACGTTTTTTACCTCATGTAAATTAGCATAGAATGCATTTTTTTAGTTATTTGCATGAGCTACCACCTCTTATTGAGGCTTGAATTTTTACTTTAATATTTTGATTTTTAATGCTTGGTCATAGAAGGAAAATCATCTTCTCAGTTTCCTTGTCCTCATGTTTGGTCAGTAGATTTAAAGTTTGATTCTGATTTAGTTAGATGGGTGCCAGCATTAATTCTAAAATACTGGTTTCTTCATTAATACTAGAACCAAAAAAAACCTGTATAAGATCATCTCATTTAACTTCTCAGAGGGCTGGAGTTTTACACCATGCTGACTTTGCCGTGGGCTCTTGCCAACCCCGTGAAAGCGAATGCACCTGTGATAAATACTGCCTGCTATTATCACTCATTGAATCAATTAATTAAATCTTCCTTAAACATTTATGCCACTCGTTACCACACCGATCCCAACACGAGGTGATGGATTACAGGTGCTTCCTGTTGGCAGAAAAAAGACTGATTAAGGAGGAGTGTGAGGTGTTTTCTTCCACTTCTCCACCCCTCATTTCTCCTTTTTTCTCCCCCCTTTTGCATCAGTTTGTTGGTACACTTGACAGACACTTTTCCAATTTTAAAAAGGTGACTGTGGGACATTCCCCATGTGAGCCAACATGGGATGCTAGTGTGGGGTGCGGCGAAAAAAACAAATTCATGCTAAGTTATTTGTCGGCAAAGGGAGCGGAGAGACAGCTGACGGGGACGTGTTTAGACAGTTGTGCTCGGGCAGGGCATTCCTCGTCCTCGCACACACACACACACTTCTGCACATGTGGTGTTGCCCTTTCGGATACCGGCACACATTTAAACAAATATACACCCACAAAATATCAGGGCACGGCTCTCGACTCATCCATTACCCCCTGCAAACATGCTCACACACATACTCAGCGACATTCCAGCTCCTCTGCCAACATGCCAAGACTCTCACCCACACATTCATAAGCGCACACACACAAAGACCAGCATACAACACATGTGAGCTTGATTAGAAAGCGGTGGTTGCTTGACAAATGGCATGGTGTTCATATTTTGCCTCTGGCGTGGCGGTGGTAATGATTCCATAATTGTCCTGAGCGCTCAACACTCACTTCCAATCAGCATCCAGAAGAGCTCTGCAGCTGGCTACCCACGCCTCTGCAACCTGCACAGACACACACTTTTTACACAGATCATATAACACTAAAATGTTGCATGTGAGCATTTGTCATCAGGCAAAGGTAAGGTTGTCAAATGTCGGGGGCTGGGTTCTTCAGTGGACCTAAAGACGTTGTCTACATTCGTGAGCATGAGGTCCATCTATCCATTATCCAGACTGCTTTCGCTGGGACCTACAGTATCTCATCTCAACCTAACAAGCATGTTTTTGGTCTGCGGGAGTCAGTATACCTAGAGAAAACCCACAGATGTAAACTCCACTCAAAAGGACCCATCCTACACGTACCTGCTGCCCCACTGTGCAGCATCAAATAAAAGGTTTCCTACTCCTTATTGATTAAACTGCATAAACTGGTTGGCAATGTTTTGCAATGTGGTTGAAAGGAAACCCTTACTACTCACCAGTTACACCCACTGTCCCAGTATTTCCAACTTCTTTGAGCAATACAGATGGTGTCTAGAAATTTTGTATAATCCGTTTTTTTTTTTGTTTTTTTTTTGGTTCCTTGACTTTGAAGCTTGTTCTAAACTTATTCCCTCTTAATCAATGTTGCATACCTTTTAGTGCAGTTTACACAGTGCTCCCTCTCTCTTTTAATCTTGCAGTTCAGCTGGAGCCACCCGACTCAATCAGTCATCTGTCTTTAATCAGTTAGATCCATCTTGCCAATCTACAACAGTTGTTTGGCCCAAAGTAACACAGCCCGAAAAAGGTCCTTTAGAACAGGAAGAGGTGGAAGCTACTAACATGACGAAAGCAAGAAATGACTGCTGGAGATTAGTATATGCTAACAGCTTCAGAAGCAATTTGATTGGATCTGGACCACATTTAATAGTAAGGAAAACAAATAACACTGAAAGCATTTCTTGATAAAAAGGATATTTTCTGCTCCACGTCTGACATGTTTTGGTGAGAGTTTGTTCATCACAGTTGTCCACGTTTTGTACTTCTTATGGCAGCAGTAACATCTGCCGACAACATTATCTGATCGGCCCATCATCTGCCTCTGTATGACAGCCCTGTGACTGACTGTCGACATGTATACCATGCCTCTCATCCAATGGAAGCTGGGATAGGCTCCCTGCAATCTCCAAGGGGATAAACAGTACAGATAAAGTATGTTTTATTCCATGTTTTATTCTGACATTGTCTAAACTATTTTTTTTAAATATAAATCTTTTGACAAGTGGGTGAAACCTCACTCAATACCAGTTTATCCATTTGTCCAACACTTCCATATTTTTCTAACCTATATGTGCTATTCAGACAGTGTTGGGCAAATCTTTCCATTTTTGAGCTCCATCTTTTCAGTTATGAAGTGAAATCTGTGTAGATTGTATGAGCAAAATAATATCAAATAAGCGAACTTACTTCGATAACATAATTGTGTTTTTAGTTGAAAAACAAAAAAAAACAAAACTAGTGACATATTCTGTGTATATATAATCACAGGCAATTGTTCTGACAGTGACTTCATTGCACAAACCTCTGCCAAGGCGTTGTTAGCTGAGTTATTATCAAAAAATTAGAAAACTGTAGTATGGCACAACGTTAATGAATTCTTTAAAAAATTGTCCTGGCTCTTCATCCACATTCAGATGACCATGGAAATTGATTATCTTCGTCCCTGTGTCATGTCCAACATGCCCTGAAATTTTCATCAAAATCTGTTGAGAACTTTTTGACTTATCAAAAATGTGAAAAACTGCCCTATCTCGCATTACGAACAAGTCATCAAAAAGATTTCCTGGATCTGCTTACATACTCAGATCATCATCCAAATGACATCACTACTTTATTGTGCCATGACCGATATTCTCTAAAAATTTCATGAAAATCAGTTCGGAACTTTTGAGTTATTGTGCTCACAATTGGACAGGGAGACAGACAAACAAATAAACAACGAGACAAACGCTGACAAAACATATCTTCTTTGGCGGAGGTGATAAAGTTGGTAATGTTTAAACAAGCAGGTGAATTGGTCCAGGAGTAAGGATTCATCATCATTTTTACCCAGTGGTTAAACAATTCAGCTTATGCTCTTTCCATTTGATTGAAAACACCAAGACTTTTTTGTTTTTGTCCTTCAAAAGCCTCACAAAACTTTGCTTATACAATGATTGCTCTTGACTAAATAGTGAAGGGTCTCATGTTGGTCTTTGCCTGGGGCCTGCAAATCACTGAGACCACCCCTGCATGAAAGGGTGAGATGGTCACGATACCCTGAGCAAGGCAGCTGTTTGCCTTCACACATGTGCCTGCAGACTGGTTCAGAATATCTGAGAGAGATGGGGATCCATGGAGCTGGCTGTAAACCTGTGATTCCCACTTTGGCACAGTTGATCATATAATCAAGGTTGACCTGTGGAGTAGCTGTGAGCATAAAAGAGGGGAAACTGTGACACTTTTCTCTCTCTGCTGCATGTTCTGAACATGCTTTCCTCACATGTTAACATGTATGATGTGTTCCACGTGTGTGGCAGGGTTGCTATCTGGGTCACAGAGTGAAGGCTGGTGCTGAGTCCCTCTTTTTCCCTCTCTCTCTCTCTCTCTTTTTTTGCCTCAAGGGGGAAGAAAAATTCAAACAAGCAATCCATTTTGCCATGATATCACCCGGTGCTTTCTAGGGTAAAACATCTTGTCCAAATCATAGGGCTATGACTTCAGATAGCAGGGTTAGAGATTCTTAAAGAAAGATTCATCCCCGTACCCCATGCAGACTTTAATTAGTGATGAATTAAGCCTCTGGTCTGGAGCTCCAAGGTTCGCTCTGCTCGAATACTTTAGGACTGACCTCTCTGAGAGGCTGCCAAGAATGTCAGAAATCCTAGTTGCGTGGGAGCGCCCTGAGTTGCTGAGTTTCTCCTGGGCTGGCTGGTTGCTTGCTCTTTGTCTCTGCTATTAGCAGTGCCCTCTGCAGGACGCCTGGACCGCATGTGATGATGTAAGCACATTTCTCCTGCTCTGTGCATCTGCCTGTGGCTATAGAGCGATGCAGGGCAGACGCTCCTTCAACACTCTGTCTCCCTCCTGTTCCATTTTTGACTATAAATACAAACCTGTGTGGATCTTTGGAGGGTTAAAGTTATAACAGCTGCACGAAGAGTTGAAACTGTATAAAGAATGAGATTTTACATCTTTTTGCACACCTATATTATTTGATCTAAAATGTATCACTTTCAGAAGTGACTAGACGAGCAGGAGCACATATCACAAAATTACAGCCATAAAACAACTACATACATAGAAAAGCCAAACAATCAGTGTCACAGAGCCAACAGCCATGAGTCAAGCATCTACAACCTGATGCAACTCCTTTTAACAGTGAGCCCTACCAGACCCAAATCCTCCTGAAAAAAACAAGCCGCATACCCGAAATCAGGATGCAATTTGTCTGAAAATAAATGAAAAAACAGAGAGAAAGGGTGACATTTTCTCCGTAGGAGATAAATGATGTCCAGAAATGGGAAGAAAATGACTATCAACATCCAACATATTTAATATGGGTTCTTTATGACCGAGGAAGAAAGGGTTATGTAACACTCTCACTTGCAGCAACACCAAACATAAATACAGTGCATATTGCTCTGGTGCAATAGAGTGGCAGGCACATAAATAGCAGTTGCAGTGAGCTGCTCACTTGATAAATAAAAGAGGACCACTAAAGAAACAATGATAGAGCATGGTAAACTAATGACATTAAAACAGAAGTGTCCAAACTCGGACCCATGGCTCCCCCTTTGGTCCATGGCCACCCTTTAAATTCTAAAAGTAAGATCAAATTTTTCCCACATTGGAATTTTAAGGTTGTGCCTGACTTATAAATAAAGTCAACTGGATAGTGGCAAGAAAAAAAAACAGCCATGTGCTTTGCTATGTGTTTTTTTCTCAAGGTCTGATACCAAACATAGTGTGCTAATCATCCTTAGTCACCAGCAAACCAGCCAAGTTTGTGAACTTTATGCTGTCTGCTCTTGTTTTGTCAATTGGAGATTAGTTGTCATTATCTCCCCTCTGTGCTGCATACTATGTCCATCTCATCCTTACCAGTGACTGATGATTAATGATTGGATTTTTGCCTTACATTTATGAAGGGGTGTGACGCAGGCATTTTTTTTCTCTGTCACAACGCATTTTTTAGCTTGAAGCACCCGACTACACTGAAAATATGTATATCAATATGTCCCAGTCATCCTTATTTTTGGTTGTGGCCTTTGGTGGAAAAAGTTTGGACACCACTGCATTAGACTATATGACAAATGGCCTTCTATCAAACACTGTTTTGATGTGTTTTTATGAAGGTGTTGTGTTGTGTTTGTTTCTGTTTGTATTTGTATTTATTGTTTTGTTTATGGACCTCGAGTCTGTTAATAATAAAAGTACTACTACTACTACTACTATTGTCCCAAGACATAAAATTGGCCCATTCATCTGAAGACTTGCCTACACAGAGCAGCGTGCTGTAGCTACACATTCATCTTTCTATTTAAAAACACTGTTGACAAGTCCTGCATCCTCACAAGACTTTTGTATCCTTAAGTGTGATTCAGTGCTTTCTCTGCCTGTTTTATTTGATTAAAGCAAAGGTTTACCTGTATGCTCATGCCATTGTGTTTGTTTGCGCAGTCATCAGTCTGATAAGTAAGTAGGACTGCACTCAAATTTTTCTACAATTTTTTTTTTTAAATAACTAGTAATTGTAAATGGCAACATCTGCTGTTAGACATTGGACATGCATTTTGTCAGAGCAAGAGGAGGGATAAAGCATATCCCCACAGATGGTAAAAATGTACTAACAGAGAATGGGAAAGCAGAAGCAGAAGGGGGAAGACCCCATCTCTCTTGGCAAATCGACCCGTGCCTGACACTTCAGATAGCCAAAGTAAGACTTGCACAAGGGTCACATAAGACTGCAGGTTCCAGCACTTTCACAAGAATAGCATTGCACAGGTATGGAAGCAGGTTGAATATTGCCAAAAAAAAACTAGGATGTGCCTTGAATTTTGTCCACAAGTGGTCATTAAATAGCCTTTAAAATTATGTTTTATATATGCTCTTTAGTGTATTTTTATGTCTCCCCTGCATGATAGAAAATGGCTTGTTCCACTGGCCCCTGGATAGACTTACAGTGTGACATTCTTTCATTATTTTAAAGGCATTTATAAGCCCATCGGCTCAAAGTGGAAAGCCAAGTGCAGAGCAGAGACAGTAGAATGAATTCAGAGTCGTTGACAACAGTGCTGACCTCACCAATCACAACAGAGTAGACTGGAACACCTACCAGACCCCACATGAGGAAACAGGTCTGAAAGTGGCAGGAGCTTCTCAGACAGAGTGAGAATACAGCTGGATCAGGGGTACTCAATATATGAAAAGTAGAGGGTCTTTTAAACATTAATGATTTTCAACATACTCTAGCCAAAATCAAAACCGAATGCATGAAATTATGAGTTAAGGCAAAATATTGGCTCTTTAAAGGCCAGCCAACTTGAGCATTCAGAACACAATGATGAGTTAGAGCCTTGGATTTAGTGTGAACCTCAATGCTCCAAAGTATACAGCACTGACAGATTTCATGCATTATAAAGCTATGGGTGCACAAGACTGTAACTTAAATTTTGTTTCAAGTTGCTGAAGAGCAATAATGTGCAGTAATAGGCAAATATTTAAATTACATTATAGACAAGTGTTGTTAGATTCATACGAGTAATTGAACGATAACTTGGTTTTATACCTAAATAATTTACCATATAATTAATTTTAAGTATATATATTAACACTGATCAATATTAACATATGCAATTAATTATTGTAAATAACATTAAACATTAGTTTAGAACAGATATTTTGTGGAGAAGCATATTATTTGTATATACTTAATTAGGAGATAAATGATTATGAATACAAGAGAGTGCATTTAAATAAGTATTCATGCAAACATTAAAGATTATATTTAAATATGTGTATATACTATATGTAATATGTGTATGATGTGCAGATCTGTATCGATATATATTTAATATATACATTAATTAATGATTAATTGTTGATTGATTTTTTTTTTTCATTTTTAAGTTTGAGATGAATTAAAAAAAAAAAAAAAAAAAAAAAAAAGGAGGTGTATACCAGCCAGCCAAGGACTGAGCCTTGTGCTACACAAGGCAAACTATATGCAAAACTTGTTTTTGAAATATTGCACTTTAACTCCTTTGCAAGTTAGAGCCTAGGACTGTCAATCATTACTGTAGCACCTGATCTGTTTAAAGGATTATGTAGTCTCAATCAAATTATTGAATGTATGTTCAATGAATTTTCTTTGAATGTGAAAATATTATCTGTTTTTTTTTTGTCAAACAGCATATTAAAACATCTTTAAACGGCATCTGCACATGAATGTCAGTTTGTATTTGGAAAACCGATACACAATGCGTCAGTCAGAGCAGTCCTAAAATAAGCCCTGTGGCACACTGTTTTCTGTTTTGAAGAGGATATGACATCATTGCTAGATTAAGATTGTTTCTCCATAAAAAGAAAGCCCAAGCTGCCTGCCTCCATGTGTTATTGTGGCCTTCAGCTGTAGGAGGGAGGCTTGCAGTGAGCCAAAAGAAGTGACAGCACATGTCAAAATGATTCTGAATGTACAGATTCACAGCCTGTGCGTGAATACAAAATATGTCTCTGACACTGAATGCAAAGCTGACATGTGGAGGGTATTCTGGTGGGGGTGTGTGTGTGTGTGTGTGTGTGCGTGACAGATGATGGAGCAGGGTGGCCAGCTCTAGTCTATCTATACTGTACTGCTTAGTAAAGCCTTGGAGGTCTGCGGCTTGGTTCGCAGGAGGTCTGTATAAGGCTGCCTAGGAAGGCCTTCGGGGTCCTCTATGTTAATTAACTAATTACTTTGCTAATTGGACATGTTCAATGTGCCCCCTCCATCCTCCCTCCCCCATTGCCACCTCTTCTTCTTCCTCTCTGCTATCTGCTCAGACGCCTGGAAGCAACCTCTGACAAGTCAACACGGTGAGTTTTCCCTCTAAGCCATTCACTTCTGGAGAGGGGAGAGTGTTATTTTTACATTAAGATTCACCCCAGCAGCACACACACAAAAAAAGCTGTACCCGTTGAACCTATTGACAGGAACTCATGAGATGATGTCAGAATTTAGTTTTGGCTTTGAGATTTAACTGAAGGTGGAGTGCTTAAAGAGTGTAGGGGGTGTTTGATTCAGCAGACACAGATTAAGCTTAGTTCAAGAGTAATATGTTCCCTTCATCACTGCAAATATAGGCCAGAATTTAGTTTAATCTCTGCTTAACCTGTGGAAATTCATAGTCCGTATCCCGCGTGGTTGACTTTACAACTAACACTCTTATGTCAGATTTAATTCATCAATTCCTTGATGACTTTTTGGATTGTTTAGTACATCTCTTCAACAGAAATCCTTTAGTGCTCTTTAGAATGTAGTGAAGGATGTAGGATATTTTTTTCACCTGTTAATAGGTGAGACATTCTGTGTGTATTTGAGTCTGATCACATCAAGTGTGAGGGGTCCTTTTTATTTTTGCTCTTTTCTTCCTCTCCCACTTCCATTACCTTCCACCCTCTCATTTCTCACCTCTTCCTGCCTTTCCAATTTATTTTGTCAGCGCTTGCCCCATGCTCCTATTTCTTCTGCTTTTTCCACTTTCCTCTACTTTTTCCTTTTCTTTTACACTTATTTCCTTTCCTTGGCTCCCCTCCTCTCTTTTCTTGGTTTGTTTTCTTTCCTGTGCTTCATCTCAGTTTATCTTTTCCTGATGTTGTCATTATCTTGTTCCTTTTCTGTTGCTTCCTTTCCTTTCCTTTCCTTTCTCCTTGTATCCTTTTCTTTTATTTCAGATGTTCTCTATGTCTAACCATTTCAACAGATCCTCTCACTCTTCCAATCTTATGTTGTTTGTCCTTTTAGCTTTCCTAAAATCCCTTCTCTTTTCTCACCTTTCCTTTCCTGCTTTTTTATGCATAATTTCCTTTTTTTCATGCCTTGCTGCTAGATTCTGTCGCCTGTCTAGGGCTTTCAGCTTCCAGTATCTACTGACCATATTACTCTTCCTACATTTCCTTTCTCTTTTCCTTATTCCCCGTATCTTGTTCTTAATATTCTGTCTTAAGTTTTCTTTCCTTTTCTTTCCTTTCCTGTTACTTACCTTCTTCTTGCTCAGTTCCTTTATTCCTTTTCTTTGTTTTATTCCTTTTCTTTGTAAATTGTCAGTGTTCTCTTTTCCTCGTTCATTCTGTTTTTCTTTCTTACTGTCCTTCCACTCTTACCATGTTTCTAAACTTTTCCATCACTTCCTTTAATTTCCTTTTCATATCTTTTCTTTTCTTTTCTTTCCTTTGCTTCTTCCTTGTTTCTTTTTTTAAGGTCTATACTTGCTATCATTTTTTGTCAGATCTCTCTGTCTTCACATTTACAATTCCACTCTTTCTTCCCTTTTTCTATCCCAATGTTTTCCCTCTTTTCTTTCTTTCTTTCTTTCTTTCTTTCTTTCTTTCTTTCTTTCTTTCTTTCTTTCCTCTTTCTTTCTTTCTTTCTTTACTCTCTCTTCTTTACTCTCTCTTCTTTGACTTTCTCCTCCTTGATATCCTTCTATTTAATTTATTTTCCCTGTCTTTCTTTTTATTTCATAGCTTTACAGTTATTTTATCTGCTCTCTATCTTCCTGTTTTTCCTAATATTTCTATGCAATCAAATTTCCTTTCCCCATTTCTTTCCCTCCCTTTCCATTCCTTTTGTTTTTTCCTTTCCCTTCCTTACTTTCCTTTCCTTTCTTTTCCTTTCTTTCCCCCAAAACCTTTACTTTACTTCTTTTGTCTTTTATTTAGTTTCTCCTCAATCCTTTCTTGTGTAAAATGCTTTCCAAATGTTTTATCATCTCTCTGTTTTCCCACTTTTCTTGATGTCCTTAAACTATCTTACTTTTTCCTTCATCTTCCTTTCCTTTCCTTCCTTTTTCTTTTCTTCACTGCTTTTACTTTCCTCTTTAGTCTTTCAATTCATCCCCCCCCCCCAACCACACAAACACTTTAATGATTTGTTTTCTTCCTGTTTAAAAGCTTTCCAAATCTGGTTTACCTCTTTCTGTCTTCCCATTTTCCTGATATCCCCAAAATCAACCTTTACCTTCTTCCTCCTTTTCATTCCTTTCCTGTCTTGTCCTTTCCTTCACTTTCATTTCCTTTCCTGTCTTGTCCTTCCCTTTCCTTTCATTTCCTTTCCTGTCTTGTCTTCTCCTTTCCTTTTTCCCTTTACCTCTGACCCCCCTCTTCACCTCCTCCTCCCCTCACCCTGCTTTGGAACAGGGAGTTCTGGGTTGGGCGACAGCAGCAGCTGCAGAAGGAGCAGCTGCTCAGTGTGTGTTGGTGTGTGTGTGTGTGTGTGTATTATGTGTGTATACATTTGTGTGAGTGTGTTCGGTGTCTGTGTGGGTGTACATGCCACAGCTTGTCCCCTCCACCAGGCTGCTTGGGCAGGGTTGGTCCCAGCAGGGTACCAGAGCCCTGTCAACACCCCCACCATCCAACCAGACACACGCACACACAAACACACGTGCACATACACCATTCACAGACATTAGAACCATATGCAGAGCCATACACAGCACAATTTCACACACACATATTTAAATACACTCCTATTCAATGAGACAAGCGGTGAATCACTCGGCTGGTTATGAGCCGCGGAGTAACGTATGGAAATGTACGCTCACAACTTGTGTGAGTCATCTGTCTCCGTATGGAGTTTGCGACAGACAGAATGTAATTTAGAAATATTCTGTGTACGATGTAAAGGGATGAAGAATGAGGCAAGTGTTTTTTTTTTTTTTTTTTTCTTGATTGAAAAAAAGGGAAACAGTTTATGAGCGCACACTTTCACACTGCAGGCTCCAAGGTTTAGCGCCCAGGGCAATGTTACGTTGAACTCTGTGTGTGTCTGAAGGTGAAGGTGGATCATCAGATTTCATAGTCAATGGAGAGTCCTCAGAGGCATTCATCCTGTACAGAGGCGATTTCCATCCCCTCTCACACACACCATCATCATATTATAGGTATTTTTAAAACACTCTCAAGTTGCTGTTGTCTTTGTTTGGCCGCTCTAATGAGAGAGGGGCCTGAGGCGATGATTTTTCTCAGGTAAACAAACAGAGCTATAGGCTAATGTTTGCTTTAGGTGGACTCTATGTTGTGTGAATAAAAGGGTTTGGCTGGCAAGTTGTAGTGGTGCCGGGAGAGGAGGGTATTCACTTAATTTATTCCTGGGTTTTTTTTTAAGCAGCCCGTTCGGTGAAGGATAACCACCCACTGTAATAAACAATCAAATTTAAGACCATTCCTGCATATTAAGTTAAGTTAAAATGTCCTTTGAGTATCTGCACTGGTGGTGCATTTAAATGCAGCTAGAAAATAATTGAACTTCTGTGTTCGTCCAATAAAATCAGACTTTCTGATGCATGCTAACATGTAAGGTTGACTAAAATTTTATTTAATTGAATTTTTTAGGTCAGGCTTTCATACCTATATCCATGATACTCAATTGTTTGGCCCTTGAATACCTTTATAATGACAAATTGTAACCTAATTCGATAAAATAATTAAAGAAAAAAAATCACCCCTTTAAATTTACATAATCCAAAATGATGGAGCTTTAGCATAAGATAAAACAAAATATCAGACTATCTTCTTGAGGGCTCAACACCAGGCCTAAGTCTAATTGAGACCGTGTTCACCTGTCGGCAGGTATATGTGAAAACTGAGATTTTCTATCTCTGTTTAAAATTTTAAAAAATCCCATCTACACGTGAAATTAAAAAAAACATCTTTAACCACATCCACATGAATACACATCAACCCAAAAATGCTGTCACTAGATGCAAACTTTGTCAGAGTCAGTGACAAGCCTTGTCTTTCCATCCTTCCTCGCTCGTAAGTTCAGACTGTCTTGTTGATTTGCTGTTTCTGTAAGCGTCACTGTTTCCTGTTAGGCTTTTTCATCTTAAAAGCCCTCTGACAAATTAAGACATGGAGACTTTATTGTGACTGTTTATAGTATTGTTAAATAGAAAGTGTTCATCATCCAACTTGAGTTTGCTTTAGCTGACAGACAACTGGCGTTTAATAACATCATGAGGAGACACGATAGACGGATGAACCGCTGCATTTTCCTTTTTGGGGAAAAATAGACTGAATGCCCATTGGAAATGGGTTTTTAAGAGGTCATATCATGCTTCTTTTAGTTTAATATCCCCTTTAGTGTGTGGTGTGATAGAGCACCACTCTAAACAAAATGTTAGCAGCATTAAGACTTCCCCTCTTTGCAGGGCCAGCAGCTACCTATTAACCTGACACGCCAGATGGACAGTTTCATATTGGAAATATTTCACTAATCCATCTGGGAAGGAGCCATTTAAAGATGTTTTCCGTGGCGGAACCTTCAAAAACAACAGCAGCTTGTGATTAGACGATCGTTCGGCTCCTTACACTCATCACAGACCAATCCACATCAAGCAACGCTGCTTCGTATGATGTCGCATATGTAGCTGCTACACGTAGCGGCTAATGGCTAACAACAGTTACCGGCCGTTAGCTGTAGCGGCTAACTGTTAGCCACTAGGCCTAACAGATATTGAGACCGCTTCAGAAGCCGCCATTGTTTTCAAACATGCAGTCACTTCCTGTTGTCGTCATGTCCGCTGCTCCTGCAGCTCCCGTCTCTCTTCCCTGATTGGGCCGATAAGATTCCAGCCGGAGTGAAGTCGTTGGACAATGGAGGCTGGCAAGATGGATATGCATGATTTCAGAATCAAGCAGGTTCGTCTGCTCTACAAGGCTACCTACCTATAACATCTCATCATGGACCTACAAGAGTGACATCCTACCATTACTTCATCAATAGTTTAAGCACATTGGCTTACAGTAGCAAGTCCATTGCAGATTTGTTGACAACATGGTGCTGAACTGAGTTGACCTGTAAACCAGTCAGAGCAGAGAGGGCCAACATGGGGAAGGAGCCTTAAAGAAGCTGGAGCACCAACATAGCATGTCAGAAAGACTTAGAATACAGCACTATCAGGCAGTTTTTTGAACATTAGTGATTGTGAACAGACTCTAGAAGACATCAAAAACGAATATGATTTAAAGGCAAAATATGACCTCTTTAAGAAACAGACACAAACAGAATATTGGCCCATCCTTACAAGTACAAGGAATGTCAAAATGATATTAATATAACATGAAACAAGCGTTCAGATTTTCAAAAATCTATCAATCTATATATTGATTCTAACTAGTCAGATGACATGGTTCCCTTTTTGTGACGTAATACGATGCAGTGTTTAAAAAGAAAGCCACAACAGGAACTTCTTCCTCCATATATGTGCCTTTTTCTTGCAAAAAACATAAATTTTGTAAAATTAAAAAGCAAATTGCTCTTTAGGGGTTATTTATTTACATAAATAAGTCAGCATAAATAACCGTCGAGGTGGGACAAGATTTTGGCATTTTCCTGATTGATGTTGATCAGTAGGATTTTGAAGTGGGTATACAAAAATTAGACCAAAAAACTAAGTGGGTAAATACCTTATTCCTTAGTATACCCTGCACTACACCACTGAATATGACCTCATCTGAGGGGAAGAAAGCAATGAAACCAGAGAGAAAAAAAGAGAATTAATGACAGTGAGGCAGACTCAGACAGAAAGCGAGAAGGGGTATACCGAGAAGAGAGAGATTGGTGCTATCATCCAGTTAGCGGCTGCTGCTGAGGGAATACTGTCCTGTCATCGGAGCCAGCCATGCAGAAGGGGAAGCAAGCTCTTCTATTGCACCTTGGCGTCTGTCTGCATCTGTGCAGCGCCGTCTTATTGCCTTGTCGCTGCTTACACTCCCAGCAAACCTCAACCTATTCTTTTTTAACTCTCCCCTCGCCCTTTTCATTTACCCCTCATATTTCTCTTCTCTTTCGTGATATCTTATATGTGAGGAACATCCATCTCCCTCTCCTCCACTTCATTTATTTCTCCCTCCCTCTCTCGAAACTGGAGCCATGGTCCAGTGCTCATGTGGGAACTGTGCTTTTCTGCCCGTGGTGTTGTGGCCTTGGCCTGGGGGGGTCACTTCTTTAGCTGCTGCTGCTGCTCCACTTGCTGCTGCAAAACTAAGGGGGGGGGGGGGGGGGGGGGGGGGTACGGGGCTTGGCCGGACTGGCAGGATGAACAGCTGGAGGGTTGGAGGCCAGTGGGGGGACCGGCAGAGGCCACAGAGGTCAGGGCCATTCAAAACCTTTGCTCCCAGCTCAAAGGTAGATGGGGTGAAAGAGGATCATGCTTCTGGAGCAGAAAAAGGGCTCTTGTTTCCCCCGCGGAGCACAAAGAACACAGTGAAGCAGACTCTAAACAACAGCCCCATCGTCCTCTTGTCATGTGATTGCATTTTCTGTGTTTCCATGCACCACAACAAGAAATTATTACATTTGTGCAGCGGCATTGCAATAATATATGGTGTTTATTTTTAATAAACCAAGCAGTGTCTGTGTACATCTCTGCAGCCGTTTCCACCAACATATAATACTGGGCTGTGGAGTGTTCATCTTTCACATTTATGACAGCTCATATAGGTAGGGGAAGAAGTCAATAACTTTCAGGGTCTAGCGCAGAGCCGCTAAGCGATTCCTGCGGTCTTATGGTATCGAAAAAGCAACTTTTTTTGATTAGTAAACAGTGGAGCATGCCCTTCAGGGTACTTCCCAGGACTGGGAGGGACGTAAAGGTTAATCTTCAGTTTATTGCCACCAGCAGTCAGACTGATAGTATCTTTTAAAATTCCTCGTCAGGCGCTATTGATCCACCAACGTCAGAAGCCCCCAGACATGACATTTCTTGTTTCCCATGCTGCCTGGACCATTACACGACTGTCGCTGTGTTCACTATTCAAGAAGACCCTCAGCCTCACAGTGGCAAAATATTCGAGGACATGGCTAATGAACTGGCTTCTTTGGAAGTTAAATGTGTCATTACTTTTGTTTCTTTTTTTTTTCACTTTAACACTGATTTTTTTAATGTTTACTTTGTAGCCCTGACCATTAAAATAGGGTGTCTGTGTTAACTACTCAAGAAGACTTTCAGCCTCTGAGTAAATATATTCTCTGTTAAGGTTATCAAATAGCTTTTTTTGGAATTTTTGAAGAAGACCATGAACATATTTTATTGTAGAGCTCATTGTCATGGCTAACAAGTGAGATTCTTTTAATGTGTATTTGTATTTCCTATATCCACAAATTTTGGTTTATTATAAACATTTTTATGCTTCCAGAACGTCTACCTAACATGGGCATTTGAAGGTCCCATTTTCAAGAAGACATTTAGAATCTTTCAGGCTCCCTTAAATCCCTGAAATGGCTAATGAACTTTTCTCTCTCGGTCCTTCTTCATTTGTGTTATCAGCTTAACTTGGCTCTTCTCTGCTCAGTTTTGGCACCAGGCGCCTTGTTTTCATTTCACTTGATAGTACCTACAAACTGTCAACAAATGTGAGGTCATCAGTGCGGCTGAAACTGCAATTACAACCAACAAAACAACGAAAGAGTAAAATGGGGCTGTAGTGAAGATGGATCTCAGTCTGTGGCTTTTTATAAGGAGGCAAATTTTATTCCAGAGATGCTCGCTAAAAACAGCACAAGTTGCTACTGAAAGCAGAGGAGAGTTTGCGAAGTCATGCAGGATGACACAACTGACAATCAGAGGCATTTAATTTGTGTCCCTTTGTGGAGATACTCACACCATTCAGTGGTCAGCTCTGTCTCCATGCAACATTTTAATATCAGCTCAGCCGCTTGGAACCTCACCAGGGGGGGAATGCTAAAAATGTGCTAGTTCCCAATCACGATCCTTAATGGGAAATAAAAAAACAACAATAAAAAAGTAGAGTTGCGGTGAGTGGAGGTGATACCATGGTGGTATTGTTTCATTTTTATGTCAAATTTGTCATAGCGTAGACCCTGTTTTAGATTTTACACAATCGAGTTGCAGCTTCGATGCTGACAGGAACATCTCATAAGTAGTGAACATTCACTATTTAGAAGATCCTCAATCTCTTTGTGGCAAAATACTCAAGGAAATGACAAATGACTAGCTTCATTAGATGTCATCCATAACTTATTCCCTTTCGTTCCTATTTATTTCATTACCTCAGGGGTTATGCAGGTGTTTGAACATTTGTTTGTCCGTCTGTCCATCTGTGAGCACGAAAAAGTCTGAATTTTGATGACATTTTCAGGTACTGGCACAAGAAAGAAGTGATTTATTAACATTGTGATAAATGGCAGTTTTGCACATTATCCATCATAACTCAAACATCCTCAATGGATTTTGATTACATTAACAGGAAATGTTGGTTATAGCACAAGGGAGAAGAGGCTTGATTTTGTTGGTGCTCTGAATCTAGATGTGGATCCAGGAACTTTTAAAGGCTTTGTTAGCATTGTGTGATAGTGCAGTTTTCACATTATCCATAGCAACATATCTAACGATGTCAAAAATGCCTTGGCAGAGGTTTGAGCACTACTAGTGTTCAACATGTGCTGTTTCATGTAGCTGTCCCATCATATGACCGTCTATGTGTTTGCCATAAAGTTGACCCTCTTTGTATCAAAAATGCTCTTCGTTCTGGGAAACAAACGAGCTTCTTTTGATGTTAAATCTGTCACAGCTTATGTCTAGTTTCACACATTTGTTCTGTTTACATTTCTTTTCATGCGCCCTTGACCATCACTTGAGTAACTCTGTGTGCTCACTGTTTATGAGGACCCTCAAAACTCTTTAAAGTTAAATACTTTTTTTTTTATCTCAGCTAACGAGAAGCTTTTATCTTAAACTTGTCTGTCCTGTTTTTCTTTTAAATTCACTCTACTAGATTCTCCCCCAAAGTCAGCCAAGTCTGTGATTGGACCAATGAGGCATCCCTCCCCATTGATCCACACAGCCCTGCTATCTGGCCTATTAATCTGAGTATGTATTTTATTTGAGTTAGACAATGGGGTCAGCGATCAGACCGCCAAATGCACTTCTTCCTCTCTCCCTCTCTCCTCTCGCCTTTCCACTCTGCGTCTTCTTTAGATCCCAGCCTGTGATGGGAAATCTATACAGTGCGAGAGGCCAATTTAGGTGGCTCCAACAGCGTTTGTTTGAGGAGTGAGCAGCTCCGGGTAAACACGGTGAATAACGCCTCTGCTCTCCAAATGATTCCAGCGTGAGGAGATGTGCAAGGATGGTATTTTTCATCAGCTGTTTTCAGCCAAAGACGTGTGTAATGTTTGGGGGAGAGGAGAAAGCTCGGAGAAGTTTTTTTCTTGCAGCTTGAGGCTTGTGTTGTCTGTTAAATGCTCTCGGTTATCCGTGTTCTTGTGTGTCATAGCCTGCATGTACAACCTACTGAGCTTTTTTAGGCTCTGTCTGACCAGCCCAAACATTTCCCAGAGTGTTTGTTTATTGTTTACAGCGCAATTTGAGCAAAATTCCTCCTTTTTAGTCCAGGATTCAGCCCTTGAACTCGTTTCTATTTAAGTTATGGAGTATCAGGCTTAGTGGGCTGCAATTAATTCACCGCCTCCAGGGCCTCTCTTGCTTTGTATGAGGGGTCAGACTGGGTCAGGGCAGATTTTTTTTTTTTTTTCCTGAGAGTAAGCAGCACTAGGTTTGTGTTGGATCAGATGAGACTGGGCTAATTCTCTCTAGCAGCTGGTCCTTTTCACTCACTGTTTACTCACCAATGCAAAATCTTCTTCTTTGCTCTGCCTATAAAGAGATCTCTTTACACTCTGACTGACCAAATTTAACAATCCGCTTAATTAAAGGCAGAACTGATGCCTCCTTTTTCACAGTGTATTGATTCAGTTGGGGGTGTTTAGACTGAAGTAAGCATACGCTCTAGATTGGATTTGGTTGGGTCTAAATTGAGTTGTGTCATGGCTCTTAAAGCCAAGCCACTTCTTTTGGTTTCCGTGCCCCGTCATTATCTCCTCTGTCCCTTGTTTTTCCCTCCCTTCATTGGCAGATTTTGCTGCTTCTCTGGTCATTTGCTTTCTCGCTCTGTGGGTCAGCCAGTTCTCTGTGCTTTTCTGCGGCCACCACTTCTGCATCTGGGACTTGTTTGCCGAATGCTGTGTCATCAGAGCTTTGCTGTCTTGCCCCCAGAGCGAGCTAAGTCTAAACACAGCACTTTGTGGCTGAAAGGCCATCTGTCACGGGGAGGGAATCCAGCTTCTCTCTCCAAAAAAGCATAAACAGGGGCGGGCTGTTAAGCCGCGGCACAGCTCACTGTCATGGAAATGCCCCATCTGAGTACGGCTCAGGCCCTAATCCCGCACCCTCCCATCCTCGCAGCTGCTTTTTAGGGCTCTGTGGCTGCCTGTGCATACTGGCTGCCTGTTTAGAGAGGGAGAGGGGTCTTCTGAATAACATTCAATCAGAGATAGCTGCTCGGCTTGTTAGCTGCTGGTTTACACTCATGTGTATGCATGCTAAGCTTGTCATCACACACACCCTACCCTGGCTTAATGGGTTTAACCACACATAGATAAGCGATGCATCTAAATGTATATACTGAGATTTATTGCCTGACGTTCCCAGATAGCAACAGCTACATTTTTTTCAACCTATCTATACTGATAATAAACCAAACATAAAAAGGAAAAAAAAATACAGATTAAAGAACATGAAGACCAAATACCAAATTTTCTTTTTTTTGTCTTTTAATATCATACGGAAAAAGAACACAACGATGAGGACTAATATATGTTTATAATGTCAAAACTTTCAGTACCAAGATAATGTTTCAGTACTGTGAATTTAAAGCTAAATATCAAAACCCAATAAATAAGCAAATAAATGGATAAATAAATGATGCTTGCTTCTAGCAAAATGTTGTTCAATATATATGGGAAAAATAAAATACTGAGTCAATAAACTTAGTTAAAATATATACTATACAGCATATACGTATATCACCAGCCCATCTGGGCAACAGCCCATAAAAAGTAATTAGGGAGGGCAGAGCCTTTCGTAAAAATCTGCGAGGTATTTTAATGATTGTCTTGTCAGTTACATTACCGACCTATCAGATGTTGATGTATTCAGGCGCTACTACCCCTTAGGAAAGCATAACAAAATAAAAGTGAGCCAATTAGTGCAGCAAACTCTCACAAAACTTGTTGGTGGCGAAGCAAGATTTCTTTGTTATTAAGAAATGTTTTCACTGTTGTTATTTGTTTTTTTCAGTTAATTAAGAAATGCGATCCAGATCTGAAATATCTGCTACTGACCTGGTAGCATCTCTGCTAATCTCTGTACGAGTAATCGTTTGCCGCTGTTGTCATGCTTGTAGATCCCACCTCTTCCTGCTGCAAAGGACGCTGGCTTGTTATCAGAACTTTGCAAGATGGATCTGCCTGATAACAGACTGTGAATTAGGAGAACCCAGCTGCATTGCAAGGTTAGCACATTGTTTTCATGCATTTTTTAGTAAGTTAGAACAAGAAATTACTTAACAATGGTTGCCTAGGCCTTCTATTTTGGTTACCAAGGTATTGAACAGATGTTGGTATTATGATATTGTGAATAATATCAAAGTTTTAAAATGTTGGTATTGTGACAACCTAAATGCAAATTAAAGCTCCTGTGTGAACCTTTTGATTTGTACCCATTATTTCTTTGCTGATCTCGCCGGGTACTCCTTTCTCTACGTAGTCAAACATCTTTTCAGTTGTTTTTTTCCTTTGTGTTTAAGTTCTTGTGCTTTGCTGACTTTATAATCCTGCCTGCCGTCAAAGCACTTTGTAAACAGTTGTTTTAAAAGTGCTATACAAATAAAGTCGTTTATTATTATTATATTATTATTATCTACGCAATGTAAGTCTTGACTGTGCAAAATCTAAACTAAAAGACTGCCTCTTTAGCAGCTTGCTGCCATTAGCATCATCTGACTCCTACCCCATGGCAGCATTCTCAACCATCAAAAATCACTAAGTAATCCTATTAGTGGCCACTTTTGTTTTTGTGGGTCATATAAGGTGATCAGTGTTGAGTTTAGTCTTTTTTTGTTTCCAGATAAAAATGTCATGCAGGTGCTTTAAAATGTTTTCTAAGTTAACTTGGAGTGTCGGATAAATACAGATGCAAACAACAGGATGACAACAAGCAGAAAAAATGTGAAAAAAATAACCAACTTAAATAGATAAAGCAGTTTTCTTTAACCAAAGTTTGTAAATATTTGAATAAACACACTCATCCAAATATTATTTATGTCACTATTTATGACTCAATGCAAGTAACAGCCTGAGGTTTTGTGTTCAAGGTCATGCACTTGTGCTGTTTTGGTGATCATGATATCTCAAAAGTTTGAAAGGATTTTAATTCTCCACTTTGACCCAAGCATTAAGCAATTGGATTTTGGAGGAACAGTGTCAAAACTCAGTAGGGCTCATGCCTACCCTTTCTTATAGTCATGACATTTCAGGATTTTTTTTTTTTAACTTTTCATGCATGTCCACTCTGATGTCAGGATGAACTGATTTAGTTTTGGACTGGAAGGGTCAAGGTCTTTGCCTCTCATGATCATCCCTTGCTTGTAAATGGGGGAGCTCTGGAATCCTTTTGGAATTTTCATTGGACTTTTCACAAATGTCCACTTTGATCCAAGATGAACTGGTGGGATTTGGGGTCTCACAATCAAATGTCATTGGGCTAAATGTTCATCCCTGGCTTGTGATCTGTATTGGGAATGACTTAAAGGATTTTCTTCAAATTTGCACTATTGTCCACTCCACGGCCCAACAAAATGTTATTTTATTTTGGCGCTACTAGGTTAAAAACGAGTGTGCCTCATGCTCATCCCTTGCTTGTAAATGTTTTACCTCAAGATCACTTAAAAGGATTTTTGACAAACTTTCCAAAATTTCTATTCTGATTCAATGATTAATTGATAGGATTTTCGAGGGTCAGTATTAAAGTTTTGTGGGCTTCCTGTTCATCGCTTTCTTGCAAATGTGATTTGAAAAATATGCTCGAAGGGATTTCTGTCAAGTATTATGTTCACTGTTACTCAGTAAACACTGGTTAAAATGGATTCAATTTGTGGGGTACAGAGTCATAGGTCACTGTGCCTCATGTTCATCCTTTGCTTGTCAATATGATATCTAAGGATTTCTTCGAAAGATTTTTTTAAATTATTGTTGAATGTCAACCTTGAACCAAGAATAGTAGATTTTGGGTGTCTAAGGTCAATGTCTTGGTGTCCTTTGTTCATCTCTCGCTTGTGAAAATGATATCTCATGAGCTCATTAAGAGGCTTCTCCATTTCCTTTCACAAATATTCACTCGACTCATACATGCATTTATTAGATTTAAGGGTACAGTGTGAAATGTCACTTGGCCTCATGCTCATCAATTGCTTTTAAACATAGTATCTCATTAAGACTTTGAGGGAGTTTCACCAAACTTTTCAAGGATATCCAGTTAACTTTGTGGAAATGGTGTCAGAGGTTATTGGCCACATATTCATCTCTCGCCTGTAAATGAGATATTTCACCGACACTTAAATGGATTTTCTTCAAGCTCTTTTAAAAGATGATCATATGACTTAGAACTGAGCCAACTAGATTTTTTGAGGACAATGTTAAATATAATTTGGCCTCATTTTTATCTCTTGCTTGTACTATTGGTACCCCAAATACATTTTGAGGGAGCTCCACCAAACCTGTCACAAATGTTCAAAAAGTAAATTTTGGGGATACACTTTCGGGAGTCATCGGATCTTCATCATATCTTGCATAGTGATGATGTGATATCACAAAATCACTCTTAGGATTTTTGTTTAAACTTTTCAGAGATGTCCATTCTTACTAAGGTGAGCTGATTGGATTTTGAGGGTAACATGTCAAAGTCCATTGGCCATATAGTCACTCTGGGTAGTTTTTTTTGTGGATATAGTGCCATGGATCAACAACCTTTCCTTATGAATGAGATTTCTAAAGATTTCTTTAAGTGCTCTTTTCTTGAAACTTGTCAGAGATGTTTACTAGGACAAAGATATGAACTGAATAGGTTTTTGGTGCTCAGTGTCAAAGGCTAATGGGCCTCATGTGTATCCCTTGCTTGTAAACATAACATCTCAGTAACATTTCGGGGAATTCCACAAAACTTTTGACAAATGGCTGCTCTGACTCAAGAATGAGCTGAGTAAAATTTGTGGATAGCATTACATAAGTCAGGAGGGCCTCATGTTGATCCCTTGCTTATAAATATGATATTTCAAGATTGCTCTGAGGGATTTTCTTTAAAGTTTTCAGAGACGTCTACTCTGACATAGAGATGAGCTGCTAAATTCAAAGTTCATGTTCATTCCTTGCTTCTGAATGTGATATCTCAAGAACAGTTCAAGAGATTTCTTTTTTTTCCTTAAAAAAACTTTGTAACTCAAGACTAAACTGACTGAATTTTGGGAGTAGAACTTCCTTATTCATTGGGCCTCATGTTGATCCCCTGCTTGTGATATACAGTGGGAATTTTGGGGGGCAGATTTTGTTCAACTTTGGCGCAGTTGTCCACTCTGACTCACAAAGGAAATGACAGGATTGTGGGCTTGTGAAGTTATTTGGCCTCATGCTCACCCCTTGCTTATACAAGTATTGTGAATCACACTGACACAAAAAATACCCCAACATTTCTTCTTTTGCTATCACTTTACTTTCACCATCAAGCAATATTATACCTCCATGAGGCGTTAAACAAAGACTGAACTATAGCAAAGTTCTGTTTTTTCAGTGTAGCTGTGTGTGATTTCCATGGACAGTAATGACAGAAAATGCTGTTCTAAAGCTAAAAACTGTATTTTTTTTTTTAGTCCAAAGACCTCAGAGATCAAGCTCTAGTCTTTACAATAAACGACTCTCTTCTCTCCCTTTATAAACATCATCACACGTGTCTCTACAGCTCCAAAAACCATCCCGGAGCAGCAGCTGAGAGCCGAGCTGGGAGCAGAAGATCCTGACATTTCATATGTGATTGTGGAGATTTACGTGAGGTAATTATTGGGGCTGTGTCTGCCAACCCAGAAAAGATCAATTCTTTCAATCAATTCCACTTTTAAGAGGATAGGCCAGATTACCAGGGCTGAGGGCCAATGTGGACGAGGGGCCCATAATGCTCTTAATAGGTCACTAAAATGTGTGTTAGAACCTCTGGCTGAAGTCTACAGAGGATTCCTTGGAGATCAGCCATTTTGCCCTCTGTTTCTTGCTTTTTTTTACCCTTTTATATCCCCCTGTAGTTCTCAAAGGAGTGTTTTCTTATGCTTTTTCCACATTATTGAACAAGTAGACTCTGATATTTGTCTTAAGTAACTTTATTGGCATGTTTGCAAGCAATCAATATTTTTTTTACAATTCATTTTGAATCGATCAGAGCGCAGATCTGATTTTGTCTCTTTTTAGTCAAAGCTAAATAATAAATAAGACATGATATGGAGCAAAAATGTTATGCCTTTGCAGGACATTTGTATCAGTAATTGTACCTTTTTTATTGAATAACATGATTACCCAGAATAGTTCTCTAAGGGGAAATCTGTTTTCTATTAGCCATCATTGTCTTGGGGATTGAAAGTCAAAGTGCAAGGACATACTTGCCTTGGTAATCTTCATAATGTGCCTTGTATACCCAGGTAAGAATGTCACAAAAACATTTTAGAGTATTGCCTTTATTGTTGGGAGATTTGCGAATGAACACAAAAGGGGAGAAGTGTGTGTTTGTGTGTGTTGGAGGGGATTTTGCAACACAGTCCAGTCTCTATGGCTTGCATCAGATAAGGCTGAGGAGTAGTGACAGCGGCGATGGGAGAGCCAGCCTAAACCCAGCCACTGTTTGTTTAGACATAGCAGCAGGCCAGAGAGTCAACAGTTGGAAGGACAGCAGCACCGAGGAAACCCGAGACCACAAACCCGAGCTGGTGTCAAGCTTCCCCCAAAAGTTCCTCCTGGCCTGAGATCAGCTTTATGTAGCAGCAAACCTGAAAAGAATTGGAAGTGATGGCTGGTCTCAGGTCTGCAGCCCTGCTCTGAAAGACTCGGTAAACACAGACCCCGGCTGTGGTAGCCTGTCCAGTGTCTCTAGCACTCACAGGGGAGGAAGGTCACCGGGGTGCTGTCAACAGTGGAAGCTACAATTCACCTCCAAGCCTTGTGTGGGTAACAAAAGAAGGAAAGAAAACACAGCCTGAAGGGTGAAAATGAAGCATCCCCCACAGAAAACAGTCCCTCACGATTCAGTGCCCATAAACATGACCCTGCTTAAGGCTGTGGTACAGAGAAAATATTGATTAACATCCATAAGTGTTTGTGCAATTGAGTCTAAATACATGCATTAGTAACACTTTATCTGTAATATATGGGTACCCATCTGTTCTTTCAGTTTGAATTTACTGCCATGCTGTAAAATTAAACACAAGCACTAGGATCAATTCAACAACTCTAAGACACTAATGCATAATTTCAACTATAAAACATTATTTTGATACAAAAAGGTTGCTTTGTGATTTTGAAAGAATAGAGTTTGATAAAAGAAGATCGATAAAAATGAAACAGACAGACAAAAAACAAGCACTGATTACAAACAGTGGACAGTGCAATGCCATACAAATTGTCAGTATTAAGCTAAATGTTAATATGTCTGAATTAACCCATCCATCTATCCATCCATAGTATCTGTCTGTCAATCTGCCTATCAATCTATCTATCTATCTATCTATCTATCTATCTATCTGTCTATCTATCAATCTATCTATCTATCTATCTATCTGTCTATCTGTCTATCTATCTATCTATCTATCTATCTATCTATCTATCTATCTATCAATCTATCAATCTGTCTATCTGTCTATCTGTCTATCTGTCTATCTGTCTATCTATCTATCTATCTATCTATCTATCTATCTATCTATCGATCTATCGATCGATCTATCTATCTAACTATCTATCTATCTATTACCCCTTTCAGACTGGCCAAAAAAACGTTTTCAACCCGGTGACAATCGGCTCCTGTCGGCAGTGGGAAAGGGTCTAATCATCATTTCGACCGGGTCGACTGACCCTGCTCGCGACACAGGTTTTTATTGGCTTGCCTCCAATCGACTTCAGTGGGAACATCACCCGCTAATTTACGGATGACGTTGGCGTAACGTGCCCATGGCATAGTATCGCCCACATCTGTAACTTACGTGACTCTTTGCCATCTCAGCAACAAATTCCATCCGCCTTTGTATCATCAGCGCTCGAATCTCGTTCAGTCTGCGCCCAGTTTGCACATTTTTAAAGAGAGATAAAAGTACAAAGTACAGAAAACAGTTGACCACCGTGTCCACGGCTTCTATGCTCCTTTCCAGTGTTTACATGGTCGTGTTTCGTCGCGCTGATGACGTCATCAACATGATGACATCAGCTTGATAAACCAGAGGAAAAAAAACAGCCACCCAGCTCGTCTGCTGCTGATAGACCTGGGACTGCTGGCAGTGGAAAAGGAGTCACTTGCCAATTGTTAGCGGGTTAACCCGTGTTGAAAAAACCTGTGTTGACCCGCTAATTTTAGTGTGAAAGCGGTGTATCTATCTATCTATCTATCTATCTATCTATCTATCTATCTATCTAGTATGCAAATAAATATTCTCATGGATGACCTGTAAATTTGTAACACAAAGATTGTCTTCCTTAAACAAATGTGGAATGTATAACTCACTCTGTCTGTTTATCAAAGCATGATTTCAGTAATGTAAAAAACCCTTAAGTCATCACTAGCATATTTATCTCTGAAGTATATGAGAAGTATTTTCATACAATACAATACAAAAACAAATCAGTAAATTACAATACCATACCATACTACACCATGGATGCAATCATAATGACCTCTCTATTTTAGAATCTGGCAGTGTCAATGCCAAAACTAACAAAAAGATACACTATTATTTTTACACATCAAAATCAGAGTCAACTTGTCGTCATTGCCATTGTGAACTAAGTATACATGCAGAGATATCAATTGTTTATCTCATTACATCACAAAATAAAACAAAACATAATTGATAGCAAAAAATATCAGATTTAAACTATAAAGTATTAAAAGAATAAAAAGATCAAGGTAATGCACTTGAAGGCTGTATAAAGGTTTATTGTAAATGAAGTAATGCACAGAAATGTTCTCTCTGGCCTTGACTTTTCGATTCATCATCTAAACTAAGGCTACACTGCCATGCCAATGTGGATTGTAACCATGACTAAGAGGAGGAATATAATATCAGTGTGAGTGTTCAACTTCAGTTTTGTACAGCAAGAAATATTGCAATAACTCTCTGATGTCCAGTGATCATTGATCTTTGAAGCGGCCTTTCCTCTTTCAGGTGTTCCAGTTCATATGCAATATTTTTGATTTTAGGTTAACAGTTTGCAGACCTTAGAGACTGTCTTGAGAAATTGCTCTTTTTTTTCCACTTTTGTCTACTTTGCTCTTAAGCTGATAGTGCTTTACTCTCATCTTATAAAAAACATTTTATCCTCAAATGAATGAATGAACGTTAGCTTAACCACAGGAAAAGAATTAGGTGTTGATGCTGACTGTTTTTTGCTAATTTTGTCTGGTACTTGTTCAGGAGTTTATTTATTTAATTATCTATTTTATTTCCTTTTATTTAATTTTATTTATTATCTTTGGCTACAAAATCTCATCACGGTTTTTGCTGCTGAGCACGTAGTTGAACCTTTGCTTTGAAAAAGGCCCATGAAAGCTGTTAAGGCAGCCTGCTGTTATTCTCCACATCTGCTACCAACCCTGCAGCAGCATTTTAGAGGCATTAAGAATTAGATTAAAAAATAATCTGTCTTTTTACTCATGGTGGTCTTATTTGTTTTTATGGATCACAAGGAGGCTTCGGCATTAACTCCACTCTGTTTCACAACCAGCTAAAAAGTCCTTACAAGTACTTTAACTGGTCAGAAAATCTTATAGATTTAAGAAGAAAGAAAAACACAAAGAATAAAGAAAATGGACATAAATAAAGGGCCAAAACAGGCCTTTAAGTATACATCCTTGTACTATTTACTACTTTTGCCCATGTGATTTTAAGGTGAGTTAATTTGTTATTGCTGCATGGGCTTATATATACATCTCCCAACAGCCTTTGGCCCTCACAGTACCACTGTACAATTAACTAGACCAGGATTTAGTGCCTGGCCTGAATGCTGCAGAGAGCACTACAGTCAGTGGTTATACTCACAGACATGTTAATCACAGCTCCTGATGACTCCGCCATACATTTGCTATAGGACTTCTGTCTGGATTCAGCTCTGCATAGCTGTAAATAACTTCTAAAGCTCTTCTGGAAACTTCCAGGGATTGTGGATCTGGCTGCCTATGGTGCCAAGTTCGAGCCGTCTTTAGGAAGGCACCCCTCCTCTTTTCCCCTAGCCACATAAAGGTGAACCATTTTCATACTTGCCTTTTTTTCCTCATGGTTAATTATATATGAGCGAGTGCAGCCGGAGTGTTGATGATTTTTCTGTGCATTTGATTCCTTTTTTATTCCTCTTTTATTTTTCCCCCCTCTCTGTCACTCGACAGTCACCGGCACATACCTCTGAGACATCTGCAGAAAGGTTGGCATTAGCATGTGAAAGGGTTCACGCAGACAATGCTATGCATTATGTATTCACAGCATTTGTATGAAATGCAGCCGCTGTCAGTCTTGCTAGCCTGTAATCTACTGGCAATATTTCAAGCAGAGCAGAAGAACAATCTAAAGAAGCCACATAGGCAACTACTCCATCCACTATACCATACATGAAAAACTAATCGCACCCTCCATATCCCGGAGACATCAAATGGGAAGAAGAGAAGGATCTGTCAGGACTGGTAGAGCCAACTGTCTGGGAGCAAGAAACACCACCAAGTGGCCTGTGTTAATGAGGAGGAGGTTGTTTTTCTTCTTACCCGCAGGCAACAAAGGCAGGCAGCAAACAGAGCATTTGATCCCAGAGACTTGTTGTGTACTTGTCACCTTAAAATGTCAGCCTTATATTTTCAGGATACTGTGTTATGAGCAACCGTAAAACTGGGAGATCCAGAATAAATGTAATGGAGAGACAGAAGGAGGGCTTTTGTTGAGGCATGCAATAATTTTATACCCTCGCTGGACTTACCAAATTCCATGTCTGTTATTAAGTAGATTTTCTTGCAAGGTTTCAAGTTAAATCAGCTGTTCCTGGTCAGAAAATTACTTGGCTTTTCAACATCCTTTTAGGGGCAAAGAGGCAGCATCTACAAGTTTAAGTGTGCTGTGTTGAAAGCAAGAACTGTTGCAAGCCTCTGACTGGCTGTGATAAATGAGAACTGTTAGATCCATTAAATCATCTTCTTCCCCTTAGTGGTTCTGCCCCTCCCAGTGACTTTCCATTGGATTTTGCCCAGACTGAATTGAACCATACACTCATGGGCCACTGTATTAGGTACACCTTGCTACCACAGGGTTTGATCTCTTTTTGCAATAAGGTGCCTTAGTGATTTAGCCAGAGATTTTGGTTCATATTGACATGATATGAGAGGCTATGCAGAATATCTGACATTTCATGAGATCTCACTTGGTCAAGTTCTTATATTGCTTCCCAATACAGCAAATTCTGACATCTCTAAAGACACAAGCTTAAGCTACACTGCTTTTAAAGTTATGATTATTACATCATTATTGCTTTTGGATTACTTAAAGATTGGCACCAGCTTGTGATCTGAAAAGATATTTTATAAGACATTTGATTAATGAGCTGTTTATATACTCTCAATGGGCTCTGTTGTATAGTTTCCACATCCCACTTGGTTATGGCATATCCTATAAAATACTTGGCAATAACAAACAAAATATCCTCTGTGGTAACAGCTGAACATTTAAGCTGAATCACAGAGTTGACTGTGTGCAGCTCTGCAGAAGTTAACACAGTCTTAAAAGTCCCTGAGCTTGTCTGTGCTTTCTGACTGCTTGTCATCAACCCTTCACACGTCACTGTAAACTTAGCTTTCAGAGGCTGCTGTGGCCATGGGCTGCCACAGCTGCTGCTGCTGCTGCCTGAGCCGAGCAACGGCCGTGTTTACCCAGACACAGACAAGAGATGGGGTGGGCCTGAGTGAAACACACAACCTCAAATTGCCTTCGAGTTTTTGGGCCTTTATCCCGATCTGTGGCGCTGTCTCACAGTGTTTACTGCTGCATGGCCTCCAAACAGATCTGTCAGCTCTCGCTCCTCTTCCTCCCATTGTGTCTCTCTTTGCTGTGCCCCTTTTAGTTTGAGTCTCTTTCTTCTTGACGCAATGATGGACTGTTTTGTGCCCTTGGATTTTAGTGTCACAGCTAAATGTGTGTTTGCATGGCTATTAGTGAGGCTCTGTGAGGGATGAGTTTCACACTCCTCTGACCCCGGCGCAGTAAGGGACAGAGCACCCTCCCTCTCTCCCCATACTCTGTTGTGTGGTTTAGATTGATCCGAACTATTATTGACAGCTCTCGCTTTTTGCATGCAATTTATGTGTCACATTTTTAAAAGATACAGCTTGTAGATTTTTTTTAGCTGACATGTCTGAAATGAGCAAAACATGGTTACATAATTGGAATAGGTTGATGGTCCAAATTACTTTTGCACCCTCCATAACAAGACTGCAAACTATTGTAACACATGAAGATACCTGAAAGAGTGCTACGAAAGGGGGAACTGCTTCTAAAAGCCGCTGTTCTGTCTGCATCTTACACTAGACAGTTTTAAACTCAATTTTGGACCCAGTTTCCCCACTCAACAATCTGAGGGCCATGACCCATTACAAGGCTTGTCACAAACAATCATTAAAAAAAAACAAAAAAACAAAACAAAAAAAAACCTCACGTGTGAGTTGTCAATGTAATCTTTTCACTCCCAGCACAGGTTGGAGCCTCTCTGGTCATGAATCAAACTCCAGACCAGCTTACCGCAGATTTCATACTTGAGACAGTGAGAGTAAGAAGACAAGGACATGGTACCAACCAAATGTCACACTGACAATTTGAGACCTTTTTTTAGAGTTTTAAAGCACTCCTAAAATACATCTCAGTACTGAGGCATAAGTATCAGGGGCTAATCTCCCTACAGAATTTTAAATTGCCAAACTTACGTGTAATGAACCACCATCACACTCCACCATCAGCCGCATATTCTGACACCCAAGTGCCCCCCTGAAACATGTAATATTATCTCCCAACCCTACACCCCCAACCAGCATAATAGTGCAACCAGCTAGACATTGCAAAGTTGTGAAGAGTCATGCTGCTCTGTTCTGCTCACCTCCACTGCTTGACTTGATTTAAACAGTGAACTCTTTAACAAAATGGCACTTCATCGGGTTAATTCACTGATCAGAACTGGCAATTTTAGACCTTTTTTTTGTGTTAAAGCACTCCAAACATATATTACAGCACCAGTGGAGAATCTATCAATATCCATACAGATATGAAACCTAAAGAAACATCTGTTTTTTCATAAAAGACATAAAGATGTGTTATAATGAACACTAATGCTCATGTCAGACATATGTGTTGTACTCATGCCGTACAACACATTAATAACATTTATAGCCCTGCCCCCATTTTACTGTGAGAAAAATTGTTACTGTAAGACTGGCTTGAGAAATAATTACAATAATAATACAATTAAAATAACACCTGTTTTTCATGATCAACATATTCCATTGATCATAGTTGTACAAATATTTTTTTGTGTGTAAAATCCCTGTAATAACTGCACAGAAAATTGAGAAGAGTGAAAAAAATTGGTGTTGGCAAAGTATCAGCGAGGACAGAGTTTATCACACTCTGGAAGGTGTCAAATCCCTGAAAATGTACTTTTAGTTAAATAAAAAAAGGGGTTGTTGTCAAAACTAAGTGTAAAAGTGACGTTTTGAAAAGCCATATTCACAGGTGTCATTGCAGGATCTTTAACTCTGAACTCTGAACCTGTAAGTAACACTTGTTGACTCAATCATCCCACCTGTCTCTCATTATTAGACAAGTACCAACAGATGCCATGAGCCCACATCATGAAAACTGCTGTGTAATTTTATATGTGCTCAAACATTATATATTTATTTCACTTAATTTTCCCTTTTAATACACAGTAAATAAATACAGCAATCTGTACCCTTTGCAGTGTTTATATAAAAGTAACACTTAAGTAGTTAAAGATATATCTAAGAGAGTGCATTCCTAACACTACATAAAAGCTTATGAAGTTAAAATTTTAACTCCAAAATCGGTCAATAATTGTACTTGAGGTGAGTTGAACACGGTTGGACAGTAACAAAGTAGATTTACTTGAGTACTGTACTTAAGTAAAGTTTTTGAGTATCTGTACTTTACTTATTATTTTTTTTAGAAACTTGTGACTTTACTGCACTACATTTGAAACATAAATACTGTACTTTTAACTCCACTTTATTTCTATGAAGGGCCTCGTTACTTTTAAATGTAACTTTGAAGTCAGCAGATGAAATTTCTTTTCTCTTCTAAAATGTCTGTGTGTGATTTGTTCAAGTGGTGATGCCGTACCTGTACCTCGCGCATGCGCTACTCAGATTGGGCAGGTAAACGCTGAGCTAACGTTGCTCAGATAATGGTTCATCTTGGCACTAATGATTGCTACGGCAGATACAGACGATGATTCCACACCAGGGCACCCGTGGCCATATCTGAAGTCCATGTTTTAGATTGTCCAAATGAAGAATGATTTATATCATTTTAAATGTTGGCTTTATTTGCCGTACACAAACTTCATCACCACCTACGAAAACTTGCCGTCCAACCGTCCTTTTGTTGATTCAACCGTGTTTCAATACAGTCAATTTTAGAGATTTCTATAGGCTTCATAGCATATCTTACAAGCTTTTTATTTTACAGGTTCTACAAGCAGGTCCATGCATTCAGTAGGTTGTTTCAGTCATAAGGTTCTGTAAATTCATTGTGGCAACAATACAATAACGCGTTGACATTAAAGCAGCACTAAGTAATACCGCTTTTGGTGGATTTACACAGGTTTTTTGGCCAATCCGAAAGGGGTATAAGATTCCGGCTTTTTAGCTCTCTAGGGGCCTCTATGGTCATTGAGTGTAACTGCGCGGTCGTAAAACAGAGCACCTCACACCAACGTGCATTTGTTGACATACAGAGGGAGGAGAAGCGAGCCGACAGGACGTCCCAAGAGCCAAATAAACCATGTGGACTGATAAGGTACAGTCTGATCATGTTTCTATTTGAATAAATCATCATGTACTTACAAGTCCAATAGTAGCAGGGGTAAATTAGCATCGGTCGAACATCCTGCCTCGTCTTTCAGCTCACACCAGCGATTGAACGCCGGGCTAGTGTTTATCCCTTGACAAGCACTTAGCTTGTTACTCTCAAGCTTCCTTTTTTCGTCTCCTCCGATAAACATTTCTTTTCTTCGGGTTATTTGCTGCTTCTGCCATGATTACAACACTACATGTAGCTTTCTTCTTCTTCTTGTTTAATGGCGGGTGGCATCAAATGTCAGAGGAGCATTACCGCCACCTTCTATGCAGGAGTGTGAGCCAGAGGTCCCTATTTCCATTAGGGAAATAAATGCATATTTACTTTCAACTAAATTCTGTTCATTAAATCTGTTTTAAAAATTCATAAACTGCTTTATATTCTCCTTTTCCCAACGTTTAGCTATCATCTCGAGGGGGAAGTGACGTATGCCGTAAAGCAGTCAAAGCAGTAAAAATGTGTAGTTTTTTAATGTGGAAGTGTTCCTACCATCCACATCGAAGTTACTTAGTGCCAGTGAAGGGGATACAGACCCCCTCAGACTATGACAGAGATGTCATTCAACCTGTTTTAAGGCGATGTACCATCATCATGATTATAGAAATATTATATTAGGGTGGAAAAAACTACGTAGTGTTGGTTTAAAACGAAAATGTTCTTTTAATGCTTAAGTATTTTCAAAAGCAGGTACTCCAGCACTTTCAACTTCAGTAAAAAATTGACTAAACAGCTTTCACTTGTATTGGAGTGTATTTGACCAGGAGTATCTATACTTTTACTCAAGTAATGAAGTTGAGTACTTTGTCCACCACTGGAGTTACAGCACCAACTCTCTGTTCATTTGTCTATGCAGGTTTTTTCTGTGTACTTGAGTTGATTCAGAAATCATATGAGTTAAAAAAAAAAATCTTGTTTAGTAAGGAGAAATAAAAACAATCTTATGACTGATCTCTTTAAAGGAGGTCTATATAACACAGTTTCTTAAGAAACCGAGATGACCTTAAGATCTGATCCCAACATCACTCCTGCTGAACAGTTTCAAAGATGAATTTCATCTAATGAGGGGGGAGAGCTGTTAAAAATGTCCTTCCCGGTTTATATGCTGGATGAACCAGTAAGGCGTTTTATTTTTTGTTATGTTTTGATTAAGAGTCTCCCAGCAGCAGAATTATATACTGTGTGTTAAACGAACATCAAACTCATGATCAAGGTTAACTATAGCCACTACAGATCATATTCTAAAAAGTGAGAAAGTTTCAAAAGTGCCATACATTAAAGAAGTCAGTTTTATTATAGATGCTTAGCTGGCTGAACATGTGTGTGAGATACATAGCGTGCAGGTCTAATGTCTCTCCTAGGACCCCCCTTCCCCACCCTCATTACCAGAGAGCTGCTTAATGACAACGTCAATATTGATCACAGCTCAGCGAAGCACTGGAGGACCGTGTGGTTAGTGGGCCAAGCAGGGGGAGGATATGCGGTGATTTTCTTCTTTTTTTTAAACTTCCCTCATCCCTCATTCATCCCATTTTGCATCCTACGGAAAAGCCCCGATTCAGCAGGTTTCACTTCTTACCTTCCATCTTTTCCAATTTCTCTCCAATCACTCCCATTCCCTTGTGTCGTTTCCACCTTTAGTTTTGCCATCTTCCATGACGGAGGTGCTTCTGCGCGGCCATGTGCGTGTTCTGTTTTGTCAGCCCGGTGCCTATGCGATCTTTAGTCAGCACATAATTGCACAGTAGTGTGGAGTAAACATGGGTTAGAGAGGCGAGAAAGAGAGAAGAGTTCAATATATAATCTGTTAGGAGTATAGCGTCCTGTATAGAAGCAAGGCAAACTGATTAAATTACCCAACATGCAGCACTGCAGTAAACACGCTTCCCTTTTCACATAAGTCCACAAATGTGCTTCCTCTCGTACCAAAGATAATGCACCTGCGTGTTGATCAACAAGTATTGATTATCTCTCTTCCTAATTGGACCCAAGTTAATTACTTGCAATTAAAATCATGAATGATACATTAGCACAGATGCAGTAGACTCTGCAGCAGAACATTCACAGACACTCAAAGAGAAATCTATGCTTTCAAAAACACCTACAACAGTGTTAACATCACACAGTGTAAACTTACAATTAGGGACAGGGACAGCTGAGATAAACAAAGCAGAAAAGCCAGGCCCTCCCCTTTTATATATGTTAAAGATGAGAGGATATTCCTCAAATAACTATAAATGGATTGTTATAAATTTGGTGGAAGCTAAAGAAGCAATCACACCTAAAGGTCACAAGATAAACGGATGATATAAATAAATAAGATTTTTTAGTGCCTGAGCACTAACAAGCTAATGCAAGCTTACATGCCAGCAGTGTAATGTCGTTGAACAATACAGCAGCATTTATTCAAACTACAGTAGATTTTTCTTAAGTTTTGCATCCAGTAAGCCAACATCTGACCAATCATAGAACCTGTTGTTGGCATGTACATCACCATCAATCAAAACACTCAACATGGCAGCCTGCTTGATTGTGTGTTTGTATCACAGCAGCTCATTTTGTCTGACAAATTCTTAAATATGACAAGGATGATGAGTTTAAAAATAATGTATTTGAATGATAATGTTGGAGCTGCAGTATGATGATGGGGAGTGTATATTCAAGCTTCTTCCATTGTGACCAGTTGGTCCTGAAGCTGCTGTGGTGCAGTTTTGACTCAAACTGTGAAACGCACCAAGTTCCCCTCTCCTTTACAGAGTCCATTGTGCCCATGTAGTTGGAGATGAGCAATGAGTAATTGCCATTTCATGTTGAGTCCGTTTAGACTTCTGCTACACAATTTTTCTAGAATGCACAAAACATATATATGCAAACATGGGCTAATATTAATGTGAATTGAAAGTCAAAAAAATGCCTCTGAAATATTCACAATGCCTTGCCATTCATTTGGATCCCCCTTGGTGTGTAATGGCCTTAAGACTAAATCTCTTCAGGTACCCACAATCAACTCCATACCAATGGCACAACAAGTGTCTCCACAAAAACTCATCCATCATCTATATAGCTTATGCCTTTTGAGGTCACAGGGGACTATCCCATCTGGCATTAGGTGACAGCCAGCGCACGCCCTGGACCGGTCACCAGCCAATTGCAGAGCCACATAAAGAGACAGACAACTATTCACACACTCACCCAAACTGAGGGCCATTTAGAGTCACAAATTAACCTAAGGAGCATGTGTTTGTTGTCACACACATGCACAGGGAAAACATGCAAACTCCACACAATGAGGCCCTAACCAACACGAGATTTGAACCTGCAACCTTCTTGCTGGGAGGCACATGCACTACATCAGTGTTTTTCAACCCTGGGGTCAGGACCCCACGTGGGTTCGCCTGGAATTCAAATGGGGTCACCTGAATTGTCTAGTAAAAACAAAAAATTAGGCTACTGATAAAGATATTTTTTTAACTAATTATTATTTTAAAAATTAAAACACCACACACAATCTTAAACAACTGTATTCTATACTTTCACTTTCTCAAAAATAAACATAGTTCCGATAAAGTGCAGCATTTAAAAATATCTGAGCTGGCGCAACTTGATTGAAGGTTGCGATCACATGACTTTACAGATACCGCTGCTTTGGTTCCCTTGCTTCAACTTAACACACAAACTTGCAGTCAGTAGGAAAAAACAGCATAACAAACCACCATGGTTTGTACAGTTTAACAAACATCATGAAAAACTAACTCTAGAAAAAAAAAAAAAAAGTTTCTGGGGTCCCCAGAAATTCGTGATGTCAAAATGGGGTCCAAAGACCAAAAAAGGTTGGGAACCACTGCACTACATGCTGCACCCTCCTCTGAAATATGTGATATATGTGCATTGGTTAAATGATAACACACAAACTCAAACCACAAGTGTATAACAGTAGGGGAAAAAAATCATAATTCTTAACACATCAGCCTGGATATATATCTTCATGTCAGCCTGATGCTACCAGGCAATGGAAATTGCCATCGACAGGCTAGAAGAACTAGCATCACAACCATGATAACCTTAAATGTTCTCGTATTTATTCCTTGTCAACAAGTTGATATTGGTTACCTCTATTCCCAGGACAGGACATATATTTTGTATAAACCTACCAAAAATTGTCTAAAACAAACCCTTTAATTGTGGTTAGAAGCTAAATCTCAGTAGTTTTTCTGCTATTTCCCCTTTTTTTTTCCACACCAACCATGTTTTTGTAAAATGTTTCTCCTGAGCCGAAATGATGTTAAACATAATCCTGTTTTCACCTATCATTATAAAACACAACTCAGTCAACCTTGCAGTGCTGCTTGATCTGCCAGATTCCAAGTCAGTCATGAGACTGATCTTTCTTGCAAAGATGCAAGCTGGAATGATTGAACTCTGTCCTCTGAAGCACTGACCAATCATCGACATTTCTTAGTTAAAAGAAAAACAGAGAACAAAACTGACAGCATTTCTCCTTAAAAAAAAGTTTTTTTTTTGTTCCTGTCTCAACAGATGCTGGTGAGAATTTGATTGACTAACTAATTAACTGACTTGTATTATGAACTTTACTCCTTGGCAGCAACACCCACACACTACATCCTCTGATTGGCCTGTAATGAATGTGACTCACCGAACAATTGTCCAACACTTTCCAGATGTGTTTTTGAAAGGTTCTGCCATCCCCAAACACTTTCAATAGGCTGTTACCCAGGTGAACTAGTGATATACATCCTGTACTAGATATGTTGAACTGTCTTTCTGGCATGTCAAGTTACAGCTCAGTGGCCTCTTTGTGATTTCATAGCAGCTGTATGAATAATGTATCAAATATGCTACACCGAGAAGCGACTGCCAATTAAATGTGGTCAGACTATTCAAAGTTGCCATTAATACTTAGAGAAATCTGAAATAATCAGACTGTTCTATGTATTGTGAATGATTCTTAATGACTTTAACAGCACCACTTGCAATGCAAGTCTCATCATTTTTTGGCATCAAATTCTGCCTGAGCCCGCCCCAGCTGAGGTTAAAAGAGGATGACACACAGAGGAAAGGAACAAAGAAAAAAAGGTTAACTTTACTTCATCTCAGGGTAAACACGGGTTTTACCTGAAGCTATCTGCTGCCTGGGATCTTCTCCTCCCAAAGCCTCACTGCTGGGCCGATAAGCTTCGCTGCCTTCTTCTAGCCCAGGTCGCATTCCTTTTTTGATCAAGCCTGAAGTTCAGCCGAATGTGGCTTTCACCTTTTAGCCCCCTTGCTGTCCTTAAGCTGGTCGGTGGCTGCCTTCTGCTCCCATCCTGCAACAACAAGAGGAAATGAAGGAAGTTCCGTCGACTGGCACCTTATCTGGTTGGGGTCAGTGCAGTGATCCTCGCAAATTAGCCCCGGACCTGGCTGGGTGTGTGTGTATATGTGTGTGTGAGCCTGACTCAATGCTGCTTCACAGCCTCCGACAGTTGACAAAACGCTTGGGTTTTTTTTGTGGTCAAACATCAAAGCCATCAGATGAGGACTAAAGAAGGTCTTTTTTTGGGAGCATGTGCTTGCAGTTTGCTACACAATTAAAATTTTTTGGAGCAGGAATGCAGTCCATTAAAGTTCATGAACTCAAGGATTTGTGTGTTAGCGTGATTTTACAGCTTTTATAGTTTATCCACTGCGGATTAGAGGTTTCAGAAATTTCAGCAATTCTCAATTTGCCTTTAGGTTAATGGCCCAATTTGTAAAATGATCAAACTCAGTTATCTGAATTATTTTAAAATAGTTAATACTATGTTATATTTATATTTAGCTGAATGTTTGCATTACCTCAAATATGTCTAACATTTTTTAAAAGCCACAATTTTCATCATTGCAATGGTTGGAGGTCCTAAAATGATTTGGAGGGAGCATCGGGCACAAACCAAGGGGGCCACTTTTACACAGCTTGTCTCCTTTGTTATGAGAAATTCATCCATGAAACAAAGCAGTGGTTTACTGTTTATAGTTTCCCCTTGCTGAGTACAGTTTTTCTTGAAAAAAACTCCTAAATTAGAAACTTAAACTACACAACAGCGATAGGAAGGCTCACAGTACGTCCCTACCAAACCTCCAGTATTGATGGACGCCTATGTGGATATTGAAAAAGCTGCAGTTCCTTGAGTGTCCACTTGAGACTGACTACAGATTCAGCTGAAGTCACATACACAGTCCATGTTAATTTTTTTTTTTTTTTTTTTTTTATAGCAATAATAACCATTAAATTTAATTTAAGATGAGTGGCATTAGTATTTTTGATGGCTTGGTTGGTGTCTCCAAGCATTTTCAACAAAATGTAACAATGGTGTGTTGACAGAATTTTTATCTTGTAGGCTGCTAGAACTGGAAGTGGTAAATTTATAATGAAGTTAGTTTTTTTTCTGGTTGAATAAGTTTTAAGAAGTTAACCCCCCCTCCCCCACAGAGACCCAGGCCATTGGCTTTTTCTAGCAAGCCCAGTGGAAAAGCATGAACTGTAGTGAGAATACAGAGCCACTGTAAACTACGTGCTGAGCGGTGCTTAACTGTCACAACAGTCACGACAGAGCAGACCAGTTGACCCGTCAAGGTCCCAAGTAAGGAAGGGGGGATGGCCTTAAAGGGACAGGAGCTTCAACTGAGCATCTCAGATAGAGATAGAATACAGCTGGATCAGGGGTACATGGTATGTAAATACAAGGATTTTTGAACATCAGCAACTGTGAATGTACCCAACCTAATTTAAGGCAAAATATGTAAGTATAATGTAGTAGTAATGTTTAAGAAGGTGTAAGGCGTCAGTGTGTTTGAATGGTTGTTTGACTTTATTTGTCAGCCCTGGGATTGACTGTCTACCAACTGGACTTTGCTTCTTACCCAATGACAGCTAGGCTAGGCCCTGAAAAAGATAACCAGTGTACAAAATGGATGGATAGAAATGTTAAGAGAAATGTCTAATTATTACAAGTTTGATCTTTCTACTTAGACAACACAAAAAATTAGTACATTTACAGTAATGGTTGTTTCTGTCTTAACGCTTTGTTGTCTGAGCCTGTTTTTTAGGTTTCTGCCCGGAAATTGCATACCCATAATAAAATGGGTATATCTCTGCAACCACAAGGCCTATCGGAATACTTTCAGTGTCCCAGTAAAGGGGACACTTGTGAGATTAGTTGAGATGCGTTAATATGAGTATATGTGATCTGGGTGAAGAGTAAATGAAGATGGCACACAGCAACAATTTAAAAAAAATCTAGCTGCACCTTAAAAAAAAAAGCATTTTCACAATGAATATGAATATATGAAAATGGCATATTATGGCAAGTGGGTCGACACAGCGGAGCTGTACAGAGTTTGATATGTTGTTATTTATTTGGTTGTAATTTGAGTTGTGTTTATGGTGTCTAAAAAAGACTTATATTGTCTTGTTGCCCAGGTTCTGCTGTTTAATTTGATGAAAAGCATCCCTATTTTAGGCTGTGATGAGCACCTTATGTGTTTGCGACTGCCTCTCAAAGTCCCTCAATTTGGGGGACCCTTGTTTTCCAAGGGTTAAAAGTACTGGTAATAATAGGTACTGTTTTTGATGTTAATTTATCTATCTACTCTAAGCACCAAATCATTTTTTTGTTTCCATAGACCTAAATACTTGTTCTCTCCTGAGATCTGGCAACATTGCATAACATCTTTGTTATAGTTTTGATCGAGAGTCCTCTCAGTGGTGCACAATTGCTCCAAAATGTCCAGAATTTCTAGCACAGCATCCAACCAAGGAGATTTAATACTGGCTGTGACAATATGAATGTCCATCCCAGAATGCCTTTTAAAGTGTCCAGAGGTTCAAAAAGCCTCTGAGCATAGGGCCAATGAATCTGCATTCCACAGCAACTAAATGACGCTGCTGCAGCCGGGGAAATTGGATTCTTTACTCCGGCCACTGATAGAACGATTACCCCGTGACTGATTCTTGTCCCCTCTCCTTCATTCCTTTTCCCCTTTGATGCTTAACGTCTTTCTTTGTTCTCTCTCTCTTACTCCACTTCTTTAATGTGATTTTGTCCTGAAACATCACTGATAAACATATGGATTTTTACGAAAAGTAATGTTTGCTCCGTCTACTCGCTTTTTTCTCCTGACCGATGCAGCCAGAGTGGGAGAGATGTGTTTTTGTTTTGCTGTTGCCGAGATGACGTGGTAGACGAAGTGTTATAAAAAAAGAACTCCCCTCTTCACAGGGCTCCCCTTGGCTAATTAAAGATTCATGCAAAGCAATGTGGCAACTTTGACAGATCAGTTGCAGACTGTCTGAGTAATACTGTATGCTTTTTTCTTTTTTTTTTTTTGAAGCTCGTCTTGTGGTAGATTTTCTTACAAGACACAAGAGCGGCTCCAACCCCAAATAATAGAATGGAGTTAAAGATGATTGATGCGTCGCTGGGAAAAATCCACCCCATAATTTCACCTCTTCACCTCAGAGATGCTTGCTCCAAAGACCCAAATTAAAGATTAATTCTGCCAACGAGGAGCAGGCGGTGTTTTAAAGAGGAGAACACATGTCTGAGAGGCCTGTTCCTCCTTATCTAGCAGCTTCAGCCACAGCCAAAGATAGATGTCTGCCATGCCAGCGTGTTTATTTTCCTTGCCGATTAGCTTCGATTAAAAGCAGACCATGTTGTCTCCCACTCCGTCTATTTTTTACGTTTGTGTGTCTGCCCCTGTGAGTGTGTGTGTTGCTTAGGATCCTCCCTGCGTGGGTGTGCGGGTGTTCGTGTGAGAGTCTCCGTTATTTCATCTCCACTAGGCTGCACATGATAATTAAGCCATGGGGGGCTGGGAGAGAGGGAAGGTGGGTTACAGCTTTGAGTAATTCTGCCCCCCTTCCCCTCCCCTCCCTCCAAACCCTTCCTCTGTCTCCTCACTGGCCTACCTTAACCCCCCCACCCCCTTCTCCCCATATCCCCCTCCTTACACCTCGGCTCCAATCCCACCTCAGGCTGTGGGAATTTTCTTTAGTCACACTCGGCTTACCAGGTAAACAAGCCCTGAATGGGGCAGGGAGGGGGACGCGAGCAGAGTCCATGGGAGCAAATAAAACAGGGTAGGATGTAAATGGATTTATCACTGAGCCTCCCCGACTCCGTCACCCGTCTGTAAACCCACCCCCACCTGTCCTGTTTTCTCTAGAGTGAGGTAGCACTCTGCTAACTTGGCAGAACGACTCAATTGCACACCTCTGGAACTCAGCGCTCGCAGGTCTTAGAAAGTGTCGAAGTGAGGACTTTTTCGTCAAATTTCTTTTCCTGTCAGTCTTGTCCGCCACAGATTTTTTGTCTCTCAATCATTTGTGAGCTGAGTCAGTTGTTCCACCGTGCGCCCCAAAGTGGGAGACTATCACTGTTTGCCAGAAGAGGGCTGATTCAAGGAAGCAGGACATGATGATGACATGAAAAACTGCATGGAAATTATGATTACGTCTGGCTTTACAGCAATGCTATGTAATGCTGTAGTTGACTCTGTGATTAGGCTGCTAACTCACAAATGAGTGACATGAAAACGCCCTCCTCCATAGCAACGATTGCTGGATGCCCTCTACTGAGACAAATACCATGTACATTCAGTGAAATGGTGCTGTGACCTTAATTTCTGTCTTCAGCAAAAATTTCCATCGTTTGATTCAACACCATTGTAAACTCCAGCGAGAGTTTACCTTCTTACCTTTGCAACCCTCAACTTCTGTTAAACTTCCTTTTGGGGACAGCCCTCTTTCGTCCTCTAGGCATGGTGTTGGAATCATGAGTCCTTCTGCAGCTACACATGGAGAGATGGCATATACTTCTGCATTATGGAGTTCATTGAGAGATGTCACAATACATTTGTACAAAATTTAGCAGCCCCAAGCTGTGTTAGCCAAAGTGCCCCTAAGTTGACTAAGTTACTATATCCCCGGCTGGATATGCCTTAAAAAGTTTCTGCCCTTCCCAAATACTTTCCATGGGTTGTTTTCCAGATGAACCAGTGAAATATATTTTGTGTTGTATATACTGAGTGTTCCATCTGGTGTGTTAGGTTACTTAGCACTAGCATAATATTCAACCATGAGGTAAATGCTGATTAGGTCCAGTGCAGAGTGTGCAGAGCATGTGCAGAACGCCCAGTCCAGTCTAGTCTGATTGAGGAGTATGAACCAAAGAGAATCCATCCACATTGTTAAGTTACATTAGTCTGACCTTAACAAACTAAATAAAGGGCTGTGTCAGTGGGACTAACACAGTAACACGCATTTTAAAGTTCATTTTATAAGACTTACAAAGAAACTTGACTTGTTTTTGCAGCATATAGCTTATTACATATCCTTACCACAGACACAGCTGTGGTTTCCTCTATGGGCAGCTGTGTCAACTCCGTCCTCAGTTGGACTGCGAATGATAACAACGCACTACCTGTAAGCTCTTCAGCTTGAGCAGGCACACACCCACACACACATTCCCAGCTCCTCTCTCCTCCCTAAATTATCTGCCTCTAATCCAGATCAGAAAGTTAAAAAGCAGGTCAAGCGTGAAAGCCTTATGCTGAGTAATGAGAGCGAGAGAGACCCACGTGAACTCATGACTGCGTATGTGTGTCAGGAGCCCAGCAAAGCCATCCAAGGCCTCGTTTTTCAAAGGGAGCCTTTCAATCTGAGGGCAGGAGGAGCAGACTTAAACCGCGACCACCATAAACAGACTGTTTTATAACAAGCCCAGGCTGCCAAAAACAGCTCCCGAGGTTTCCGTGTGCTGCAAATATGGATCCAATACAGCACGAGGGTCAGGGAAAAAAGGGGGAAGAAACAGAGAGTCAAATTTACGTCCCTCCTGTTGACAGCATTCAGGTGTGTGCAAAAGCAGAAAATCCATTGCAATCGATCTGGATGAGCAAGGCTGAGGCAGAGAGATTGGGTCGTACACAGCTCCTGCTCCTCGAGGGAGCCTTGATCACGGTTATAGCCTCCTGTGTTAATTAAGGTGCTTTGACATTTCAGCATTAGCCCGCTCTCTCATCTTGGCACACGGGCAAATCTTTCCCAGACTCCTGAGAGCTTGCGTAGTGACGGATGAAAGGGTGTTATGGTGCAGTTGTTAGGGTGGATGTGCGGGCAGTTATGGCGCACTCGCTCCCCACTGGGACTGCTCCATCCGACTGTCTCGGCCTGATCCTATGTGCATGCGTGTGAGACCGCTGCTAATCGATTGATCTTCCAAGGCAGCCTTATCCGTCCTAATCCCAGGTTGTCATTAACACCCACAGTGTCATTTGTTATGTATTGATCTATTGACCCATTGATTGGATGGTATACAAATGATAACAAACACATTGAAAAGTAGAGAATGAAAGTCAAGGAGAGCGACAGGAATTAATGAGGTTTGACTTTTCCTTTTCCTAAGTAGTTTCTCTCCTCGGGTCGAAAGTGAGATAAACAGTGGTGCACTGTATCAGCTCTACAGCTGCAAATTAAAGATGCTGCTCTGATCCAGAATGTATTCACTGTATGCCATTTTTTCAACCACCACATTTATCTTCATCACCTGATTTCATAGCATATTTGCTTCTAACCTCCTTTCCATTCACCTCCTCTAACCCCATGAGTCCGTTCCTCAGCGTAGAGCCGGTGTTTGTGATGCCTAAGCTGCAGCAACATGCTGTTCTGAGTGCCAAATGCATTAAGGCTCAGTACAGGGAGAGTGGAAAACAGACACTGTTTCAGAGTTTGCCGCAAGCTTTGGATTTGCCAGCTACGCCTGTTTCATTTCTCTAAACTACCACTGACAGGCAGGATGGAGAAAAGTACACTTCCTTCCCCAACTGTTTAGTTTTTGTGTTGCTGTAGCTAAATGTTAAGTCCAGTAAGCCTGATGTTGAAAACTGCTTGAAATAGATTTAAAACACATTTAAAGCTCCTTTGAGGTGCTCTGAAATGGTCTCAAAACAGACTGAAAGTCATTTTAATGCCCTTAAATGACCTACAAAAGCAAACAAGACCAACAATGAGAAGATTCTCCTCTTCTGTGTTATGGATTTTAATGCCTGTGATGGCTGCCACAGAACAACAACAAGAAGTTACAGACACAATGTGAATATTTACCGTCAGAGAAGGCATGTTTTTTTCTCCCCCCTGAGGAACCACCAACACATATAGAGGGCAAGTTTAGTGGTAAGATTACCACTATGACCACAGGGGGCGCCAAAATCAACACAAAACAAATGTTTCTCACAGGAGCGTTACCTGTACACTGTACACATGTTTGACTCAGAAGTGGAAAAAATGATCAAAATGGATAAATGTAGAGCTGTTGTTAATCTTATATACTTTATTTATTTTGTCTAATAAGGGAGTCTCTTTTGATGACCAGGATTTTGCCCCCAGTAGAACAAAATAAATAAACCCAGAGGACAGACAACAACAGTGTTGTTTCTCATCAAATTTTAAAGTAATCAGGCAGTGTGCTGCAAACAAGGAGAAAGGAGGAAACTTTGGTTGGCCTCCTCAGGTGTCAGTCTAAAATTCTGCACTGTAATGAGCTATTGGTCTTGTCAGAGGTGGGGGGAACCAAACCAAAAAAAACCCCAAAACCTTTAATGTCAGGTGTGGGAGACAAGGCTTCTATTGGCTTATTTTTGTAATGATAGATGTTTTTTTGGGAGGGGGTTGTTTGAACCTAAAGTTGTGACTCTGAATTTATATTTTCTTATTAAGTCTTCAAAAACTAGGCATTTGAGTTGCCACTTTATTGTTTTTATATTTTTTAGGATAGGGTATGAGATGAAATGTAAACAGGTTAGGTTTTTAAGTAGATATGTGGATTTAAACATGCAGTGTGTAGAAACTGGCATTTTAGCGACATCTAGCATTCAGATTTTGGAATGAGCCCATCCGTTACTAAAACATCACATCAGTAAGCGACGAGAGCCAGTGAAGACCAAAAAGGATCGTGAACAGGGCATCATTTACAAAAGTTACAGGGTGAAGGTTTTTTCATTCATATTTGTAACTTATTTTTATAGATTATGGATCAGTTAAGATGATGATTATAGGTTGTGTAAACTTTTAGTTACACAAGCAAACAAAATCAAGCAAAATCGCGTTGTCCCCAAAACCCACCAGTAGACAACATGGCAGACCGTTTACACAATGGGGAGACCCGCGGTACATAAATATAAAAAGCTTTTTCTTACTTAATAAAAAGAAAAGGAAAGTTTTACTTGGATGTTTGTTCACCTATTTCAACAGACATTACAAACAAATAGAAACATTATATCCTATATTCACTGTGTCTGTTTGGCGAAATGCTACCAACTTCTACACATGACACCTTTAAAAGGGGTAAATAATTGCTTTTGTTTTTTGGTTTTTTTTTCTGGTGTTCACACACTGCTTAATGGGGAAATAAATATTCACATACTTGGTTGATCATCAAAAAAATCCTACTTTTGCCCTTATAAGGCCTTTGTGAATGCTATTGGTCTTTAAGGGGGTTAAACAAAAAGAAATTGAGAACAACTGTTTTAATACAGCATGACAGGAATGTTTTAACAGTGTGTTTCTGTACTTTCTGACATCTCTTTAGATGAATCTGCAATCTTTAAAGAGAACGGTGAAACGTGGTGTTGTTTTATTTCAATAGCAAAAAAAATGGCATTATTTGTTTAGGAAGTTGTGTTTTTGGGGAGAAAGAACTATAAAAAAACAACTTAATAATAGATTATTTGACTTGCAGAGCTGACATAATGCGCTCCAAAGCGTTACTCAGCACTTTGCTCAAAGACATTCACTGAACAATTGAAAAGACCATAAGCTAAAAAGGGCAGCTGCAGTTTTGAGTTTTATTTACTCTTATCATATAAAAAAGCATCTAATACAAGAAATTCGTACTCTCAGATTTGACATGAATTTGTTGCGCATAGAATCTACATGGTTTGGTATATTTGCATTTCCATAATGATTTGGACTAAGATGTTGGTGTTAAGTATTGATTTGTGTTAGCTGGCTAGCTAGGTCGTTGCTAATCCCACATCCTGGAAATGTTAGTCTTTTCAAATACTGTCTCTGGACCCTTTTGTCTTGTGCTATTCTCCATTAATATTGCAAGAATGGTAGATGATATTTACAATATTTTCTTTCAATAATGAGCCAGTCACATTTCCTCCCTAGTAAAAAAAGTAGTCCCAACCAGTTTGAATTAAATCCTTTGAAAAATATAAGTTTGGAAGTGAATCAGAACTCTTGAAAGACACTCACTGCAGTATCCAGCTTCATGGTGACAAAGTAGAATCATGCTAATAAAACAATATGACAAAAGGCATCTTCAAGCTGTTAGGCTTCCTCTCAAATTTGTGCTTGTCAAACTGTTAAAAACTTTCTCCCATTGCAGAGAGAATCCAGTTTCCCAGCCAATACAACAGCACTAATTGAGAGCCATGTGTCCCATAAGCAGCAGAATTCACAACATAGCCTGATCAATGCATCAAGCAGCAATCTGATTATCAACCACTTAAAGTTTAGGCAGCGATGTTGAAGTATTCAAATCTGATTGTCTTTTTCCCAATATGTGCACTTTTACAGAATTTTAATCATCTGCCTCTGGAAGCACTTTGGCTTGATTGCTGCTCCTTGCTGTACACAAGCTGCTCCGTCACAGGAGGGGAGGTCAGAGTGCAGTGATGGACGGCCTCCCTGCAGACTTACAGCACCTCAGTGGGTTACTGGGTGCTCCCATTCATCACCGATGAAGTCTCAACATAAGGCCCTTTCACACTTCTGCTCTGCACAGTGCCATGTCGTGCCAGCATGGATAGACCAACCTTTCCATCATGCTACAAAATCTCCAGCCCCGCTCGCTCCGCAGAATCCCTGAAGCTGTGTGGCTTAGTGCGAAGCAGGGAGAAGGCAGGTCAAATAATTTATGGGGTAAGAAAACAGTCAAAGCTCTAATCAAGGTTCCCACAGTAGGTGTCCTGATTTAGGATCACCAACCACCAGCTCAGCAGTCTTTCTCTACACTCGAAGAACTCAGAGCTTGCAAAATGTACAGACCAGCGTATAAAGTCTTCAAATCCATACTGAGCACATTATGGAGTCATTTTAGGGTCTTTGTCACTGGATAGTCAATGAATTTTGCTTAGTCTGAAAAACGAGCTCCCTTAAAGTTTATTTCATGCTGACATTTAAAATTTCATGTTTCCACACTCAAAGTCGAAGAAATGGTCCACCTCATGCCAGTTTTATCAGTTTCCAAATGAGCTGTGAGGACTTATTCTTTTCCAATAGAAAAATCTATGCCCAATCTCCAATCAGGTCAACCTCTCATTATCCAACCATAATCAATTACTGTATGCTATTTTAGAATCATTGTCACAAACTACTTTAAGAGACTGAGACCAGTAGCACTGGTTAACCACTCTGGAATCCAATAGAGCAAGGATTTGCAACTGGCAGCCTGGGGGCCACAAGCAGCCCCCGACTCCTTGAGGACCACAAGTTGATTAAATTAAAACAAATAAATAAATAGAAAAAAAACAAGACAAACCTGCCCTGAAGAAATCCAATCTAAATTCCCAGTGCATCATCATGCACAAATTAGAACAAAAAATATGCTAGAATAATCAGTTATCACTGCTTTATGCTTTGTTCTTTGTGGGAAATAATTTCATATCTTTGTTTTATTTCTCCATAATACTTTTTAAGCTTACTTTATAATTCCAAATACTGGTTTTGAAGCTGATTTGATGAGTGGTTTAAATACTATTTAATGATTTGGTTATTGTTTTGAAAAGTAACTTCCGCATTTAACTCCTTTCCAACAAGTTTGAATTTTTCCCAGAAATGCCTTAAACACATTTTTGAAGCTTTTGGGCTTAAAATTCCCTCACATAGGGTGCTGGTTTGGCAGAGTGCTAAGCAACCAGGCACGACCCATATATATGCTTCTGCTGTCCGGGTTTTAACCCAGCCTGTGGCCAGTTTGCAGACTGCCCTCCCCTACTCTCTCTTGCCCCCCATCCACTGTCTCTCTCTCCTGTCAATAAATGCCCAAAAAATAATCTTAAAAAAAAAAGCCCCTAACATAATAGATTTTGGCATGCCTATAAACCCCTCTGTTTTGGCCTTGTTTGAATAGTTTGTTTTAGTGTAACTCCACATGAGCTGTGTCTCTCTAGTGAGAAAGATGTAACTTTGCACCGCTGTGCCTTTACGTTTACTGTGGCATCACAGACATGCTTAAAAATGTTCCTTCAGCTGGAGCTGGCTGCAGACTGAGTAAACATCTGGCTTAAGCAGTGTCTTTCATCCAGGAATGGTTGCAAACACTGTAATGACATCATTAGAGAACAGAAGAGAAGCATACATGTACAGCCAACATGAGAATTATTGATGTTAGTATTGAGAAGGGTTGGATTACTAGAAGACCTGTTTTGGCTCTGTTTTTTTTTTTTTTTTTTGCATATTTTTAATTTGGCAGTACAGCTCTGATGGGTGCTCTCCCTGCCTTTCCACGCAGAGATAATGGAACCCCTAAGCAGGAACAGCACCTGTCCCTGCCCTTCTTGCAGCCCATAAGGGAAGCATGAGGCAAGGAGAGAAGCAGCAAAATCCCCCCAGAGCAAGCATTAAGATCGGCTGACATTGATTAAGTCAGATAATAGTATAAAGGAGGAGCTGAGGTGGAGGATGGTTGCAAAGCAGCTTGCAGTGGGAGCATGGTAAAGTAGGCAGACTAGAGCAGCTAAAGTAAGGCGGTCTGAGTGCATTTAGCCAGTGGCAGCTTAGACACAATTGACTGAGTGTCAGCAGAGGTGGGCTAGCCTTGGATCAGTTGTTTAATAATGGAATACTGGCACGTTACCAGTCTTGACTCTGTGTCCTGCCAGATCTAACACTGTGCTCCATTTTGTAGAGACCTCATAGCTAAGTTGTACCTTTTATTATAAAGTTTGGTTGGTTACTTGAGTTCAAATGATCTGCTTGATTGAGCTCAAGTTCTGACTCATAGTAAGAACAATTTTGTATTGTATTGTATTTATATTGTATGAAATACAATATAAATGGCCCAGGGACCAAATGCAGCCCGCTGCCCATTTTGAATTGGTCCCCTGAAACAGTTGAATGAATTAATACATTTGATTACAGCAGCAAATACCATTAATCATGCACATTTTCTGCCATATTTTCTTTGTCACAAGGTCTCATTTATAAAGTATATTCCATATCATCTTCAAGCACCAACAGTCTTGCAGTTTACTCTTGTTTTGAGTCTGACAGTGAAGATAAACCGTCAGTGTCTCTCATCTCTGCTGCTCAGAAGGTCATTCTCGTCCTGATGAGGTGTGAATCAAGTGATAGCTCGGGGTTACAAGGGCCCCTTGACAGGTGATAACCCACCCCTAAACCCTAAAACTTTAACTTTAATACAGTAAAAGTGAGGTGCAGCAAGTGGCTCAGTTGTCCACGCATTCCTCTTTATGCGGCCCTCGATGTAGAAAGTTTGCTCTAAAACATTGGGCTGTCATAGCAACACCGATATGCCTGATTTTATCAAACACATCATTTAAACACTGTGTTACATTATCTGGTGTGACTCTACCAAGCTCATGTTTAACAGCTATTAGTTTCAAACTCATTAATTCAGTTCCCTACACTACAGACACAAGAGCATATCTGTTCTTTTGGCTGTGAAAGAAAAACCTTGACCCCACTGACCAGCTATCTTGCAGCTCAATGAGGATGTAAGGGCTTTCCTTTAGTCCGCAGTGTTACATCTACTCCCTAATAACTAGCTCCGATGTGTTCCTTGAAGAGTCTTACATAATACCAGCTCCAAAGAAATACTTGAAACACTGTAAAGTATTTCTTCCTGAGGGTGCACTGACAATAGGAGCTGCATCACGGTGTTGGACAAGTGCTGCTTTAAGTGCCACAGCATGGTACATTAATTGACCCTAGCATGGCTTACAGAGATGGGCTTCATCACAGTGTGGTTGCTCATGCATGAGCTTGAGTAGGAATACACAATGTGTGCATGCCGTACCATCAACCCCAAAACTGCTGCCTTGTATAACAGACAAATCGTGGAGTACCAGAAGGCCATTACTGACCAAAACAACTCAAAGCATGCCATTTAGTCAGCAATGATAAAGTCATATTCTTTGTGGGAGTTTTCACTAAGTATTCCCAAGATGGCACTATATCAATGCACCAGCCTTATTATGGCTTAAGACATTCTGTTACTGAATATTATTATCTCAAATTCACCATTTCAGATGGCTTTGCAAAAGGTCAAGAGCACATGGCACAGCTGAAGGTCCACATACACTGACAGCACTGTGCTCCCTCATTGGCTCAGCCGTGTTATGGTGCTTTTTCTTTTGTGGTATCAATTCAACTTGGCTCTAATCAGTTTTTGTCAACGGCATTTTTTTCCATTACAGCATATACTTTGATGCCATAGTGTGGTATTGTAAATCTGCCTTGATTCCCATGACAACAGCAAAGGAAAAACTGAGGCAATTGTGTAGCTGGCTCTCAGTTTTCTGCTTTTTGTCCCAGTAAGGAGACATATTTTGCTTCAGAGATGCTTCCTAGCTCTAACAGAACATACTACTAAGGGAAGAGGAGAGTTTGATGCCAGCATTTTGGTAACATAGTCCAGACAAGCATTGATATGCTACTTAAAAAGTATGAATGCTTCAGATGGCAAATGTATCTATCTGCAAGACCTGATACATTATGCCAATCACTTCACAACCCGCCCACCAATATGGGTGGTATCACTGCACACCAGACACAATTTCTTCATGGACCACCCAAACAAAAAGTCTTTTGCGAGCATCCACTGGGTACAACACTGCACCATGATAAGATACCTGTGGAAAGGAGAGGTTTTTATAGGACACAGATAAACTTTTAGCTAAAGTTAAGTTATTAAAAGTGTGTTTAACATTTGTTACCATCCATAACTGTACTTGAACTTTAAATTAATTATTCAGTCATTATGATTGGCACAACTGTTATGTTTTTCATTGACTATCCCTAAAATAATTGTCATTAAAATTCAAAAGCTTATACAGATTTAGACTAATTACCACAATAGCCTGTGCTGGTGGACCAATCAATCATAATTCTGATGTGGCTAGCTCATGTCAACATCAAGTTGGTGCACACATCCTATCATAATAATCATAAGAGACTGTAAAAGCCAGTCCAGGAATATGGCATTAAACTAACAATTTATTAGGGACACAGTTTTTCACATAGAAGCGCTGCCCTACAACCCTACAATGTTGCAGACACAGTTGGCAGAAAAACAGTTGGAGACAGAGTTTGTCTAACTGTGTGTATTTCAAACAATGGCTGACATACTTGAGAAACGTTTGAACAAAATTTGTCAGCTGTTTTGTTTATGACTTATTTTCTTGGAGTTATTCAAATGAGAAATACTCTCTCAGATGACTGAGGAAAAAATGGCATCTTTATGCTTAATATTGAACTTTTAAGTCCAATTTGGACCAAAGCCTCAAAACATGAAGAGTTGAAACTTGCGACTGTTTGCAGCGGGTCACTCTATAATGTGTGTGAATTTTCAGTGTTGCAACTTTAAGAGTGTATTGTCTCCATGGAATAAACTCTTTGCCTCACTATTCACTTCCAAGCCACAGGCTTGTCTTTTTACTGCTAAGTGTGTGACTCAAATGAAGACAGTGATGGTGATTTACTTGATTGTGCTGTAATTCTGCTTCTATTAAAAAAGTGGAAACAATAAAAAAGTGAGAGGACCAAGACTTTGGAACCAGCTGTGTCTGTTTAAATGGGACAATTTGGAGGCTTACTTTAACCTATGCCAACCATACCATGAGTTTTAGGCTGGAGATATCCCATTTGTTGGCAATTTCTTTAAGTTACTCCAGAAGCAGTTTGTGTTAAAGGGTTTGCTTCTGAGAGCAAACACTGCAGAAAGGTCTATATTTAATTGAGGCAACAACTGATGGTAATGCAGCACTTTTTGGGGACATGTAAGCCAATCGCCATCGATAAAGATATACTGCAGACTACATACAGTATATTCATTTATATACAATTTATTTCATGGCTCTAAGGTGCTTCAGACATCCAACTACTTTCTGTCATCTTTCTCTTAATATTTGGTCATCTCACATTGTATTTTGCGATTGGGACAGCTACATGTAACATGTCCCTGCTTGCCACACTTGTGCCCCTCTGTTGCAGCATGCAGACGAGCCCTCTATGAGATGGAGCAGGGCACGATGGCATAGCCTCAACACAGATAAATATCATGTGCTTAAGTCACACAGAGATTTTTTCCTCACATGTCCACAAGTGCTCCCTTTATCCTCAGATGACTGTTTTTCAATGAACAACAAAAACATGCACCAGAACAAGCACAACCCTGACCATACTGACCAGCAAACTGCTGCTGCTCATTGAAGATGTTTTCCTTGGGACTGAAGTGATAGATCTACCCTGTAATAACCAGCCCGATGTGTTCCTTTAAGACTGTAATGTAATATCAGCTCTAAAAAGACTTAAAACATGGTATAGTTTTTCCTCCTAAGGGTGTATGGACAAAGGTAGCTACCCCACAGTTTAGGACAAGCACTGTTTTTCAAAGGCTTTGTAAGTCACAGAGAGTTCTTTCCCTTACATGTCCATGGCTGCTCCTTGTATCCTCAGCTGACTGTTTTTCACTCAGCACAACTCTGTCTGCCTGAGGCTTCCCTGTCAATGGCATAATGAGAAAACTAAGACATTGCTGCGTGCTGCAAACCTCACATCTGCTGCTGCCACCAGTGCAGAGGCCTGGATGTTGGCCTACATCCCCACATGGCCTGGGACTCTCTCTCTCTCTTCTCTCTCTCTCCCTCTTGACTTCCCGTTAACTGGAAAGAACTGAAACACCAGCCCCGAGGTTTGAGCTCAAGCTTTACGAGTTTACACAGGTGGAGGTCTTGGACTGCGGTCCCGTTTGTGTGCACAGGGTATTAAATATTTAGAGAAGTTAAGATACCCTGCCTTTGGAAAATTATGTTCAGAAAGACATTTAGAGAGAGAGAGGGGGAGATCCGTTATAACCATCATTACTCAGTCGTTGTGGCTCTGCATCGTCTATATCCAGAGACAGAAGGATTATGGATCGTCTGTCTGTGGGTACATTAATCCAGGTTATTCCTCTAAAAGCAGTATCTCAAGAATATTTACAGATTTTTTGACTGTCCAAAACCGTTAACTCTTGCAAAATTATAAAGTATTTGACATTTGAAGTCAAATGTCATTCTCACTGTGCCTCATATTTGTCCTTTGCTTGTGAAGGTCTACTCTTGAGAATTCTTTGAGGGATTTACTTCAAACTTAGCAGAAATGCCAACTCGAACTCAGGATTAAGTTATTTGATTTTTAAGGCCAGAGGTCAATGTCATTTGGCCTCATGTTCATCCCTTATTTATGAATGTGATAAATTTAGAATGTGTTTCAGATTTAGAAGACATGGCCTCTATGACTCAAGAGTAAAGTCATTAGATTTTAGTGGGCAAGATCATCAGGCCTCATGTTCATCCCTTATTTATGAATGTGATAAATTTAGAATGTGTTTCAGATTTAGAAGACATGGCCTCTATGACTCAAGAGTAAAGTCATTAGATTTTAGCGGGCAGAGTTCAAGATCATCAGGCCTCATGTTCATCTCTTGCTTTTGAATGCAATATCTGAAAAATGCATCTAGGGATTTTCTGACTCAAGAATGGATTAATAGCATTTTGGAGGACACAGAACAAGGTCATTGTGCTTCAAGATCATCCTTTGCTTATGGACTTTATGGACTCAGTATCTTGAGAGTACCCTGAGGCACTTCCTTCAATTTTTGCTCAAATGTCAACTCTGACACTGGTATAAACTGATTTGGATGAATCATTTGGCTTCATAATTATCCCTTGCTTTAGGGTTTTTCAAATTTTGCACATATGTCTGTTAGGTATTGCTTCCTGATAGTGAGAGTGGACCAAAAAACCAACCGGAGACAATTAAATAGGGCAATCAAAAACAGTTTATTGTGGGGGATCTGGGGTATGGAGGGGGGAATCCAGGGTCCAGGGATTTGGGGGGTGATCCATTGAGGGGAGTGGTGTCTGAGGTGAAAAGAATCTTCCGTGAGCGTGGCCGTGATACAGAAGGTAAAAGGAGTCCAGAAACTCAGCACAAAAGTCACTAATGCAGAGATCGTCAGAATGTCAACTCTAACTCGGAGATGGGCTACCTCAACTTTTGAGGCAAAGAGTCAAAGCTTAAGTATGTTGTTAGTAGTGTTCATCCTTGGCTTGGAAATGCTAACATAATCATCCCTTGCTTTGACTTTGATGTTTTGTGCTTCAACAGCTTATCTTTTTTATTTTGTAAAAATGTCCATTTAGGCTAAAAGGATGAGCTTTTCTTATTTTGAAGATCATAGGTTACGGTCAGATTCAGCAGGCCTCACAGTCATCCCTTGCTTATAAACACAATGTCTTGCAAATGTACACAAATTTTCTACTTGACTCAAAAATGAACTCAATAGATTTTAGATGTAATAAGTCAACAATTGAGGTCACTGGGTCTTATGTAACCTTTGTTTGTAAAGCCAACAATTTGATCAATCTTTACCGGAATTTTCTTCTTACTCTGTGCAAATGTCCGCTCTGGCTGAAGTTTAAAACGTATTATATTTTGATATAGTAGGTCAAAAGTGCAGCATTTGAGCCTTGTTTTTATTGCTTGCTTGTTGCTTTTAGTTTTTTTTTTGAACTACACTAATTTCCATTATGACTCAAAGAAGTACATTAGATGGAAGAGGTCAAAGATCAAATGAATTTGGCTGTATGTTCATTCTTAGGTTAAAATTTGTCAATGATGTCTGGAGTAATGTGGCTCATGATTGCTCCCTGATTGTTAAAAGAACATCTTAAGAATGATTGAGGGGGGCGGCACGCTGGTGCAACATATAGTTCACGTGCCTGACAACAAGTGGGTTGCTGGTTCAAACCCCCCTGATGGTCAGGGCCTTTCTGTATAGAATTTACTTGTTCTCCCCTTGCATTCATGGGTTTACTCTGGGGGCATCTGGCTTCCACCCACAGACTAAAAACATGTTCATGCTAATTGGTGACTCCAAATTGCCTTAAGTATGGGTGTAAGCTTGGATCGTTATTTGTCTCTATGTGGCTCTGTGATTGGCTGGCAACTGTTCCAGTGTACCCCGCCTCTTGCCCATTGTCACCTGGGATAGGCTTAACCCCTCCTGTGACTCCAGAAGGGATCAGCGGTATAGAAAATGGATGGATGAATGATTGAGGGTTTTTTTTTTTTCATTTTTCACAAATGTTTACTGCCACTCAGGGGTGAAAATATACCATTTGGCAGTCATGGGTCGTTTGGCCTCTTGCTCATTCCTTGTAAAGACAATGTCAAGAATACTTTGAAGGATTTTCTCGACATTTTTACACAAAAGTCCTCCAAATTATTAGATACAAAAGGACAAAGGTCAAGAATAATAGGCTTCATGATCAGTGCCTGCTTTGAATGCATTATCGTAAGAACTCTCAGGGCTTCACATATTCACAAATGTCCACTTTGGCTTAAGGATGAACTGATTACAATTTGAGGTCAAAGTGTCAACATAATTGGGCCTCAAGTTCCTCCTTTGCTTGTGAATCTAGGAATCCAACAACTTATAAAAGCTTTGAGGGATTTCCTTTGCCCACAGGACATGAGATTTCTACTAATGACACCACCTCAACAACAACCCCAGCTTTTATTCTTGACCCTACGCTGTACTTCCTTATACACTGTCCAGCAATTATATACTCCAAAGAAAAATGACACGGCCAGGAGGCATTTTGAGTGTTTACTGCTTTGGGGCCCTTCCTATAGGTATATGATCCATCAAACTAACAAAGAGTTCTGAATGTTCATCTATACCATAATGTAGACTGACTACTCCAACTACCCCTCTGCATTCAAATTAAAGCCACATCAAAATTGCTTTGACATGCATTCTTATGGTAATGACAGTTTTCTCCCCCTTTCTATTCATTTAGTCGGCAGCCTTAATGACTGTCAGCCCTGTAAGTGCAGCAGCAGCCACGGCAGCAGCTTCATTTAGAGCCCACCACCATTCAGAGTGAATGAGGGGGAACAAGGGGCCTTAGATGAGGAGTGGAGCGCAGAGCTGATTCTTCATCAGCTCCGCGTGGCTGTTTGGCTGTTAATTACACACATTATCAGTCATTACCAGAGTCTGCCACTGTGCTGTGAGGCAGGCGGAGAGGTGGGTCTGGTGCAAGGGGAGACAGTTGATGTGGGACATGGGGACAAATAGTGAGACTTTGTACTGATGATGTCGCACTTTACCCCGAAAATATTGTACAAAATCTCTTTTCCTATCCAGAAGGAGGTCTTTCTTGTGTTATTGCTGTATTTACATCTTCTTCCTCTATTTTCTGTTATTTTATTCCCTATTTTACCCTTTTCCTATTTCCCCCTTCCCTGTCTCGCACCTTTATCTCTCCTAAGCTTTCTCTCCCTGTCATATGTGTTCCCCCATGACAGTGTTTCCTCCCCCTCTTTGCCTCCCATATCTCAGCCTCCTCTCTCTCTATCTCTCCCTCTCTCTCCACCCTCCCTCTCTGTCTATTAAAATCCATACTCTCTCCCTCTTTCTCTCCCCCTCGCTCTTTGTGTATATCTTCTGGGCTCGCCTGAGATGCAAATGACACAAGAAAGTGATAAAAGTTGCATGTTGGCACCACCGTAATTAAATATTAAAGACTCTCATTTTTTCCCCTCATTTTTTTTCCTTTTTTTTCCATGGGAAGGGATGCCTGTGGATATTGCTTTCACATTACGGATGGGAGAGAGAGAGAGAGTATGAGAGAGAGAGAGAGATACATTTATGAGGCAGTTGATTTAAACTCCCAAGCTTTCAGAATTTTCCTTTTTTTTGCAGATTATATCATAAGAGATTATTAACTCTTTATGGGGTAGCTGCGTTAATTGTAAAGCATTTATGAACTGTACTGACTAGAAAAGAGTTGTTATGTCTCAGTGTAACTTTCCAAGGCAGTATTGTTAACCTTCCAAACCATTTTAACTGGGATACACACTAAAGGATAATTTGGCTGATTTTGGGTCTGATTCCACCCCTCTGACCAAAGTCAACAAAGGCTCACCTGTCTGATGGACCAACGATATTTTTGAGCCATTTACTTTTAATGTGATGTGTATTTTGAGGACTTTTACCCCTGCCCGACACGCCAGATAGCCAGTCAATATATTTCACTCATAGAAGTAAGAGCCCATAGAAGGTGTTTGGTAATGGTCACCTTTCCAAGAGCATATGCAGGACATGACTGGACAATATTTCTGTCAATCGTATTCAGTACAGATCAACCAAATATTGTAATAGGCAGGCACTACTGTCAAAATGTAAAGGACTGAGTGTGAACCACTTCGTAAAACAAACTCAGCAAAACACGTTGGAAGTGCCTATCCTTTGTAGTGAGACGTTTGGAGTTTTATTTGTTTTTCATTTATTAAAGAAATGTAGTCCAGATCTGATAAAACTGCTGCTGAAGCTGTTAGCATCTATACTAACTTCCCACCTCTTCCTGATCTAAAGGACTCTGATTGGGCGGTGCCGCTTTGGGCCAAGCACAATCGATGTTGGACCTTGGCAAGAGGGATCTAATTATGATTTTTGTTCCCATACACCAAATTTCCTTTATTCTTCGGGCTCTGCACTGGGCATTACTGTAAACACCAATGGTTGTCAGAAGTAGCGTTTTTGTCTACTTTTTCTTTTAGACATAAAAATAGGACAGAGGGACAGCATTTATTTGTTTTTTTTTAATCCAAAGTAAGGCATATGTATGAAATGTCACATCAGGTCAGGTTTGGGAGCACATGCCGGGTCGACACTTTCATCATTCCTGATGACTCATCTGCTCCACCACCAATGTTAGCCTTACTTCGTTCATAGGTGATTATGTGCAATGAAGTTTAAGGGCACAAGGGTGCAAACCCTATGCCCTGATGCCCCAGAAACAAGGGTCTCCAATCCCTTTCAGCTGCATTACCAACTGTCATAAATACTGCCATATGAAGTGTGCAGAGCTGTGTACTTGTTCACATTTACAACTTACAACCAGTCAGCTTCTCACTAACTTGTTAAAAAAGTGGCTAACAAGAAGAAGGTCCAGCACAGCTGAACTAGGCATTGCCCCCATGCTGTAGCAGAAGTAGACATGTCTTAGACATTGAAATAGATTTTTCCCTGGTGCATGTATACTTGGACAAGGACTGTATTTTAGATGCCTTGTCAAGCTAACGTCATAGCTTGTCTCTGTGACTCAGCTCTTTATGTAAACCCACTGATTCTGTGGTGTGCTGTTTGACATCTCATAGCACACTGCACGGTACAAAAACTGTTCAATTTGTCATTATTTGTCCTCGTGTGGGGTCCCTTACATTTTCAAAATGGGTTAAGACCTCAAAAATCTTGTTGTGTAAGTCAGTCTAATAGTGAACAAGAGAGAAGTGACACACGCCATGTTTCATTTAGGGACTCCAGTTATGTCTCTCTGAATTTTTCTTTCCTTAAGTCTTTAATTTCTCCTAAAAACATGTTTCTCCTTCTCTTGGGTTGTTACATCATGGTTACATACGTTATTCTAATGCAAAGTCTGACCCACTTTCTTCACTTGTATTGTTCCTGGGCTTAGTCCCAGCAACCCTGTTTTCCATTCAGCACGTCAAAATGAGGATAAAAAAGAAATCATTGTGTGCGTGAGTGTGTTTGTCTTCGTGTGTCCCTTTGCTTTTGCTCTTTTGCACACACTCTGTGTATTTATGTGTCAGTGTGTGTTTGCATCATCTGCTGGATTGGTAAGTGTGTGTCATGACTGCAGCCCTACATGGGGTGTAGGGCCATTCTGCTGTGCTCATCCAGGCACAGCTAAAAAAAGGAGATGAGGAGGGGGAGGAAGAGGAGGAGGAAAAGGAGAGGGAGGAGGAAGATGGGGCTTGTTGCTTTTAATTGAATTGTAAATGCGTGTGGAGGGGGAACAGGGTGCTCCTAGCTGGGACAGACAACAGATGGAAGGCAGGGCCTGCCCTGCAGGGCCAGAGGGGTGAGAGGGGAGATGGGTGGGTGGAGAGGAGAGCAGATAGATGGATGGATGGGGGGAAGGGAGAGGCAAAAAAGGGCCTGGTGCATGAAAATGACCGGGGTCTGTGGCCTCTGTGGGGTCTATTATGCCTCTCTCTGCCTCTTTTGCTCTCTCTCAATTCATCTTTTCCTTATCTCAGTTTATTTTGGCCTTTATCTCCTTTCCTCTTGGGAAATAAAGTTGGGTTTCGTAAAAGGTAGGCCTGATATGTCTCAGCTAATCAATAATGGGGGCAACAAAGTCGTCAGAAGAATAAATTAAATTTTGCATATTCCTAAAGTTTGGTTTTATGAATACGGTTATGGAAACTGCATATCCTTAGTTAGATTTCTGCTTGTTTTTTCACTTTTCCTTTTTTATCATGTTTGCTTTAACATTTATAATTTTTGTTTCCACACACCAAATTTCCTTTATTCCTCAGGCTCTGCATTGGGCTTTGACCCCCACCCCAAAAAATAGCGCTCAACAGGAAGTGTAACAGCATACTAATGCTTAGAGTGCCGACATAAATGCTAAGTATTAGTTCATTACTGTAAACACCAATGATTGACAGAAGTAGTGTTTTTGTCTTTTTCTTTCAGACATAAAAATGAGAGAGGGATAGCATTTATTTGATTTTTTTTTACCCAAAGTAAGACATATATGTGAACTGTCAGGTCAGGTCAGGTTTGGGAGCACATGCCGGGCCAAACCTGCTGTTATCGAAATTGGCTTTGGGGCTTCATGGACTGAGGTAAAGGGCCCCATGTGGCCCCTGAGCTGATAGTTGACTATTCCTGCTTTAAAAATTCTCAAAGGCACATACAAACAATCTTTTAAAAAACATATTACAAACTCTGTGTATGGTTGTAGTGGGGTTTGAGGCAGATTTTTAGTACAGATTTTAAGGGAATCAGACAATTAGTGGTATTGGATTTCATCAAACAACTAACAAATGGCACCATGATGTACTTTGAATCCGATGGCTGATATTGCATGTCCTGTGGTGTGACTATTGCAATTGTAATGTTTAAGCCAGTGGTTCTCAAGTGGTGTGGCAGGGCACACTGGTTTGGCTTGGGAATTTTTACAGCCACAAGTTATAAGTACAACTACACAGCAACTGATGTTTTAATTTTTAATTAACTCTATGAGTACATACTACGCCTTTAAAAATGTACATTTAGTAACTTCTAAAAAATCCAAGCCAGAATGTCACATTTTGACTTTCAGCTTAATAAAAAAATCACAAATTCTGAGTCCTGACTGTTAAAAATGGATACTATGTTGAAATCTGTGTCAAAATTGGAAGTCAAAGTTTTTTTGTTTTTTTTTAACTCAAATTCATATATTGCTGCAATGCATTGTGATCAAGGTGGAAGGTGAATTTAGATAATCTGACATTATGTTCAGTGTAAGGTAACATCATGAGATAGAAAATCTTTTTTCTGATAAGAACCTGTAGTATATTCCAATTTAACATTTTGTGAGTAATACTAACCTTGCAGTGCAGCTTGATCCAATTGGAGCTTAGCAAGATGGATCTGTCTGATTGATTGTCTGTAATCAGACCAATCCACATTGCTCAGCTCCAATCTACAACATCTACAGTGCCCAGCATTAATAGGTACACCCCCTATTAAAAGTAGTGTATTAATCAATATCTAAATAAACAAAAGAGCAATTTCCAAATTTTAGGTTAACATAACATTTTTTTTTACCATAAGATGAAAATAAGGGTAATATGAAAACTAAAATTTAGCTTTGCTCCCACCCTTTAATTGGGGTGTACTCATTTTTGCATCCTGATCTTAAATTGAGAAAAATACTTTTTTGTGTACAACTTAAAAAATTTGGAGGAGTGTTTTGTGGTATAGTATGCCATAGAAAATGTGGATTTTGAAAGGATACTAAAGGTTTTCCTGACAAATCTGAAGGGGTGTACTCATTTATGCTGAGCGCTGTATATCTACTCCAAAGCAGCCAATCAGAGTCTTTTTAAGCAGGAAGAGATGGAAGCTTCTAGTGAAATGACAGCAGCAAGTGACTGCTCACACAGACATTAGCTTGGATGCTAATACCTTCAGTAGAAGTTTTCTTAGATCTGGACTGCATTTCTCCATTACATGAACAATCAACAACACTGAAAGCATTTTGGATAGAGCAGATTTTTTTGCTCAATTTTCGACATATTTTGGTAAGAGTTTATTCTAAAAAGTAAATTACATTCATACTTTATACCGCTGTAGTGGCGCCCAACTGTTTTCTTATCTTTTTGGGCCTTGATGAATTTGATTGACAAAATGGTCTTCCAGTCATCTGCCAGATCTGCTTTTGAAAGATTCTGTCCACTCCCAAGCACTTTCTATGGGCTATAGCCCAGATGGACTAGTGAAATATATAGCACCATCCATCCAGTGTGTCAGGTTAGACTAATACAGTTGTTTGTCAGTTTTAATTAGGTTAGTACATAAAATACAGCAGGTACATGATAGCCCATAAGTGTATGATGTGACTTGAGATTTTGGCATGATCTCTGGTGTGCCTGGGAAAAAAAGTTTTAAAACCACTTGTCTAAGAAATATAAAGTTCAGCCATAGTTAGGCCTGAAATCTTTCATTTTTAATCATCAAAAACATAGACTATAATAATATAAACATTTCCATACCTTATATGTTGTTTGCAGATATATTGTATACACATCACCCAGCTCTACATCTAAAAAACCCCACATCTTTCCCATATAACACTGTATTATTGCCCTTGGTGTGCCTCTGTGGTTGTTAATGGTACAAGGAAACATTAACAAAGAGTGCTTCTCTATCTTGTATCTAAATAAGAAATCTCAGTAGTCACATGGACACAAATGGGCCTGCTGTGTAATATAAATGGAGATTTTCTCAGTGGGAAGAAGAAACAGGAAATCCAGCCTTCTCCCCCCACCCCTTCCCCTCCCTCTCTTTCTTCAAAGAGAGCAAAATTACCCCAGCCTGCCCTCCTCAGGTGAACAGGGCTTAGGGATTTCTGTCACCGCACCAAAGCAGACTAGGTCAGACAGACACACACGCACACACACAACACCACTAGGTCAATACAGGCTTTACCCCTTGACTAGATTAAGGGTATTTGGGTTGTTTGTGCATTTGTGATGATAATAACTCCACATGGGGTTGCTTCTCATTTTATTGAACTGATCAACACCCCCTGCTAGATTTACCAAGCCTTATCTCTTGTATTGATTTACTTTTTTTTTAAATGAGGTCCAGGAGAGAATGAACTTCTGGTACGGGGAAGTAACACAGCAATCAGACAGATGGAAATTTGTTTGCGGCAGACTCATTCTCCCAAAGAAGGATGCATTCGTAATTATAATATCCTGATCCTCCCTTCTTTCCTTTTGCATATTTTATTCCTTATACATCATTCCTAGATATAATACAGCCGTTTTTTCTCTCCCCTTCCATCGCTTGCAGATGATACCCGTGATGGATACTCCTCATAACTGTCTCTGCAGGCATGATGTCACCCAGCTGCCTTAGTTAATCTCTTTCCTCCCAGACAGCATATTCACAGCCTTGGGGCTAGACCTGGCTCCCTACATCTATCTGAAGCCGGCACATGCACTGTTGCTCTCCAATAACTCCGCTCAATTGCCCATCATTCCTCCTCCTCCGCCTCCTCCTCCGCAGCCAACCTCTATCCCTCTACCCCCCCTTGCACCTTTCACAGTACCACCGTCTATTCCTACCACCGCATTTTTATTCTGTTATTAATCTGCAGACGCCAAATAATTAACCTGGCTGAGTTATTTATTCCCCGGGTGATATTTCCCTACCTGTGTTTGGGAGGACAATGCCATTGAAATGTCCTCTCTCAGCGGAGGAGGGAGTGTATGTGCATGTCCAAGTGTTTGTGGGGTGCTAGTAGGGCTGGGCAATGTCTGGAGTTTTTAAGTTTCTGAAGTGTTGATATGCACTAGCTATAATAGCTATCTCTTTAGGTACACCTCAAGGCTCATTTATGCTCGTCATACGCGTGAAAATTTATGCGTCCGTTTCAAATGATGGTTCCGTCACTGCCCACATACTCCCATGTGTCCTTTACGTTGGCAATGGATGTTAACCATTACATCCACCAGGGGGCAGGCCGGAGTCAAAAGTGTCTGACAACAACAAACAAACAAAGAGAAACATGGCGACTGTGGAGGAGGTAGTGTTAATGTATATTTTACATAAGAGACAGAAACAGAGGCAGCGTTGCAGGAGGCAGTGGTCTGTCAGGCCACTAAATACTTTGCGGTGTCCCGGATAAAGTAACATCATATATATGTTTGTAATTTCGCACCAGCTCACACAACCTTTCTTCAAAGAGCCCCGCCATTTTCTTTTTCATTTCTCTCTAGAGATGCGTATCGGGTAGTGACAGCAGCAACACTGCCCCCACGGTTTCCAGTGGTACTGCTCCGTCTGGCCCGTATCCGTAAACTTCAATGATACGTGCAGAAATACAGACGAAAAGAACGCGAAGCAACGGGCGGAGAGCTCCGTCTGTATCCATATCCGTATGTAACGTTGAGCATAAATGAGCCTTTACTTGTACCAGTTGAGAACCCCATTTACCTTCAGACCTGCTTTAATTCTTCATAGCATTGATTCAACAAGATGCTGGGAACATTCTTCAGAGATTTTGGTCCAAATTTACATGAGAGCATCAAGCAGTTGCTGCAGATTTGTCCACGTCACATCCATGGTTCAATGTAATTCAATAAGTTTGTTATTATTTTTGTTAGTATATATTTTTTTTTCGGGACCTCAAAGCTGATCGGAGACCTTTTCACAGTGCATCTACAAGAAAGTGTTGCCAAAGAACCTCACATTAATTCTGTAATCACTTGACATTTGAGCCAGTTCACGGTGCAGTGCAACTTTTGGGGAGCGCAATAGAAGGGGTAATAACACACGATTCAAATACACACAAATACAGACAGAGTAACATGCAGCACTGCCATAGTCCCTATTCTTCCAGTGGAAATCAAAGGGGGCATCAACGCGACCTCCCCCGTTTGATTCTGCCTTGTTATTTGGGAAGGGGAAATGTTACATGGGCATAAATGATATCTTGAAACTTTACTATGAATGGGTTTGGAGTCTTGCACCCATGCAACTAAAATCTCTGATGCCCTTCGTAAAGGTTTGGGTGCCAAAGCCCTGGACCACCATAAACCTGATCTGAATCTGTTTCTTTGGGTGCTCCTGATATGTATTATAAAGTTGGTATACAATAAGGGGATCACAACACACTTCTGCTTCTTATTATTTCCTTCCTGCACAGAAAGCAGATGTATTCCAAAATGTAATATTAATTTTTCCAAGCTTTCCTCTCTTACATGCCTAAACACTCAGAAACATGACAAAGTGTGGGAAACCCTTACTCCTGCCCAGTTTTACTCACTTTTCAAAGGTAAAATAAAATTTAAACTTGAGTTTTTTGATAACTATAACAAAACTGCCCAACAGTGGGTATCTAGGACTTTTATTTTGTTATCCATTTACAGGAACAAATGGCAACATCTATGTATATTGTGTACTGTTATCATGCAAAAAAATACTGTGATATGAATTTTTGGTCGATATATCACCCAGCCCTTGCTATTGGTTGTAAAGCTTTGGGGGCCCTACCTCTCCTTTGGGCAGGGGGTACAGGCAATGAGTGTGGGGTATTACAAATGCACCAGTAACCTTTTCAGTTAATGAAAAAAGAGGATGTGCTAATAAAAGAGACCAAGCTGTAGAGGGACTCTTATGAGGCGGACATGTGGGCCAGGGTGTGATTCCCAGTGCATTTCTATTGGCAATCACATCCACTGCACACATGCTGTATGCACATAACACACAGAAAAACACACCCACACACACCAACTGCTCACATGCCCAACATACACACAACACACACAGCCGGCGACGTAAATAGAAACACACCCGCACTACACACGGCACAGCACAAACCTCGCCTCTCGCCGGGTGTGATTATATGCAGGAGCGAGGTAATGTGTTGCGCCTGAGGTGGGAGGTGGGAGATGGAGGAGACATGAGCGCTTTGGCCTTGAATTTCACCCAGGACTGCCTCCGCTTCTCCCTGTGCCCATTTTTCACTCTTAGGGGAGAGTTCGCTGTGGGCTGTTGGAGGTGTGGGGCCGTGGCACAGTGAGCGGAGTGTTCAGGGACCACCGTGTTTTTTAACAAGATACCCTCCCACCTTCACCAAATGAATATCCAAGATGGTGGTAGTCCCTCTCTTTTTCTGTAACTCCCACACAGGCATTTGAAGTCAAGGCAAAGAGGAGAGCCGGTGTGAATAAGTCAGATCAAGCTTTCCAGTTCCTCCCCCAAAACAGGGAGAACATTGACACATCAGCAGTTATTTAGTGCAGATATATTCAACGGGATTTGGAAAGATGACAGAGTTATTTTAGCAACAGTAACACACAGTTGGCATCAGCTTCTTTTAAAAACACATTTAATATGTTATTATGATCCACATGTACCTCGTAAAGTTTTTATAGGCTGCTACAGTTATAAAAGAGGAGGTGAAATGCAGCATGACCCCCACTTTGACTCAATTTATTCTTTACTAGGTGTGCAAACCATCTCTGTGATATCATTCATTTCCAGATTTTACCTTTTATAAAACTTTTTTAAAGACATTTGACAATCAAAAATACCTTAAACTAAATTAAATATGGCCTTAAGCATCAGTGAACCTGCAGAAGGTAGGTGCAGAAGAGGACTTCAGGGGCACAATCACCTTTTTCGATTTTCAATTTGACTCAAGAGACAACAATTAGACCCAGGTTAGAAGACCTGAGGAGTCTATGGAAGTAGGGATGGAACAGGTCAGAGATAGAAACAGTGGTCTTATTTTGAAGGGCTTCATGAAAAAAAATGTAGTTATGGTATACTTTGAGTTTCATTGCCATGTAGTTTCATTTATTCTGCTTTGATGGGGATGTTCACAACTGCCGATGTTCAAAACCTTTTCATTTACTGAGTGGCCATGACTCCAAATGTATTCTCAATCTTTTTCTAGGATGCACTGTTGCAGCTCCTGTCACTTTAAGGCTCCCTTCCCCAAGTTGGCCCAGTTTGCTCTCAAACTGGACTGTATAGAAGTCCTGATTTTGCCAACCTTTTATAAACAGAAGTCTTCAATCATATAAAGGAGACATGTAAATACACTAAGGGGCATATAGAACCTGAAAAACAATAATATGGACCCTTTAAAGGATGCTGAGACAGCGATGATAAATATTTTGTCTGTGTTTTAAAGCAAGATTTCAAATCAAACTCACTTTTTAATTTTTTTGACAAATGATCGGTTATCCCAAGTCTTTACCCACCCATACAAAGTAATATAAGCTAACCGTCCCTTTGTTGGTAGTCCATCTGTGTCTTAACCTTGCAAAGCACCTGGATTTGACAGATTCAATGTCTGCCATTAGGCAGATCATTCTTGCAAAGCTTTAGCTCAGATTTTTCCCTTTCAGAAAATGTTGGCTCATTCAGTGTCCTTGTAAGGACCAAAAGGCAGTGGTTACAAGAGTGGATTAGTTGTGTTGAAAGCAAGAAGTGACTGTCAGGTCTAGCCCACATAAAGATTTTTAAAATCTTATCAAGTTTTCAAACCGTGAGAGCACCTCACAAACCAACAGAGTCATCCACCAACAACCAGGGCCTCAACTCTTGCAGCTTGTAGTCTTGCATGATCAGATGCAACTTTAGTGTAAACTAACATGGGGGTCAGCATTGGGAGGAATTAGAGCTAAATGCAACTAGCGGTCATCTTCCTATGACCACCTTGGAGGTTGTAATTTCTGTCCAGATCTTCTCCTTATCAGTTTGTTATATTTACTTTACAGGATATGCCATATAGACAGTCGTCTTTAGCCAAAAATCAACAAGTTGATTTTCCATTTCTGATATTTTTCTGACTTAATGCTTCACCTTTACTCTCATTGCCATGGCTACGTTTGCTTCCTGCTTCAGCCAGCTTGCTCCTTGATTAGCTTTGTTCTGTTCCATGTGACAAATTCAGAGGATGTGCATGGCGGTCCTCAATGCACTTCACACACACAAGTATTTCTGATCATAAATACTGACCCAATCCTCTAAGTAAAGGATAAAATTACTCTTAACTCACCTCACACCAAAGGTTGATCATGTAAGATAGTCTCCATGACCACCAGATATCCTGGCCTTTGCTGACCTTGGTTTGGAAGCGGGAATCCAAGCCGAAACTTGGGCCAATTGTCTTGTAGTGTGTGTCCCACTTACCTCTCTTACTGGCCCATAATAAAAGTCACAAAAAAAAGGACAATTGCTGAATCGTCATTCAGGTTTTTTCTCAAAGGTTTTGTCCTCTCAGTCACTTGTTGCCCCGATGAGCATGAAACAGAGACATGATTTTACATTTCACTTCACAGGAAGTGTTTTAAGCTTGCATTCTATTTGGCCACTAGGAGGCAACACCACTTGTTTCAAAAACAAGTTTGATAAATGGGTCTATGAGAAAACAACTCTGCTTCTCAATCTATTTGTGTCCCACTGTGACAGTTTCCTGTGAAGTACTTATCTCAGATAATACCCTCAAGTCTTAAATACAGCATGTTATGCTTCTATCCCAAGCAATTATAAGATAGTAGATTATTAAAATATATTATTCTATCCGTTTTTAAAAAGATGATGAAATCCCTTTAAAAAGATCAAGATGGCAGTGGCAGAAATGTAAAACTTGATACTATTTAACAGTTGTCCAGTGACCGATGTGTATGACAGTAGCTATGTCCCCTTAGTTGCACTCTGTATCAGGTTGGAAACATATGCAAGCAATACATTCCATGCATTTATTCCACAATATCTCTGCCATATATCAAACAACAAACATGAGCCTACCTCACCAAGGAGCAGGCAATTGCTTTCGAGTTTCTTGATACCCAACGAGGCTCTTATGTGCTATCATATGACAACATGAAAAACGCTCAGTGTGATGTGTTTTTTTAAAACCCGGCCAAGTCCAGACAGGAGAAGGAAAAATAGCCAGCAACGACTGGGCAGCTGTTGGAGCCTGTCGACCTTGGGTGTCAGCCTAAGTGTAATTATTTTTCACGCATGCCATGTTGACCAGATATACACCACTTGTGTTCTATTTATCAGGCCAAGTGTGTGAGATGAAGGCACATACTGGGCATACTTACTTCTATGTATCAACGCTTGCTGATTCCTCCGTGTCACTGTGGGTAGCAGATAAATAAAGAAGAGCGGCGTCCTCAGCCAGAACCTTCGCCGACATAAATTTCAGCCTCAAATCTGATTTGGGTTTGAGTGGGGCTGGCATTGATTTATTGGAATTTTAAGCACATGGAATAACTCCCATAAGTCACAGCGACAGTTGGGGTTGCCGTGTGCCAACTCGATCATCGCTTGCATCTCAATTTTCCTTCTTCAGTCTGTTGTCACACTCTCTCTCTTTCTGTCTGTCTGTCAGTCTGTCTGTCAGGATGTCTGAATCTCAGACGTCCACCGCCTGCCGCCTGGCCTGTCAAATACCATGATACAGCGCCGTATCTTATCAAATGTCTCTAAATGCCAGTCAGAGGGACAGGGCTAATATTAAAAAGAGTGTAATTAAGATGGAAAGGAGTGGGTCATGTTGGGTAAGACCTTTAGATTAAAAAAAAGAAGGCCTAAGAGCAAGCCAAGCAGTTTTCAACGCCCCTCCCTCCCTTCGTCCGCCCATCGTCTGCCCTCTCTCTCTCTCGCTCCCTCCCTCGTTCACTCTCCTGTCACCCTGAACAGAGGATTGACATTCAGTCGAGGACACCCCTGCCTGGCGGTTAAAAGAAGTGGAATTAATGTGCAAGTTGAAGAGAGAGTGCATGGGGGAAAGGGGGGCATAGGGTAGGTGGGGTGGGGTTGGTCGGTGCGAGCGAATGACTGACACAGTTTTTGATGGAGTGCAGACATGGCTGACTCACCCTCTCTCTCTCGCTCCTCCTCCTCTCTGTCTATCTCTCTATCTCTATCTCCTGCTTTCTCACCGGGGTGGCCATGCCCAGCCCCCCACCCCCTCCACCCCATTACATCTCCTCCTTTCCTCCTCTCTGGCCTTATTGTTTTACATCTCTTCATTCGGGCTTTTATGGCTATTTCGTCCTCGCGCAGACCCATCTCACCACCCGGATGATGGGTTCCTCCCCCGGTTATCGACGCTATTTATTATCAGCGTCCATCCACGTCGCTTTTTCTCTGACTTTGGGAAGATGGTTTTCACATTGGAGGAGCACTTTACTGAATCGCTATATAACAAATCCAGCAAAGGGAAGCTTGCAGGGAAAGTGACTCAGACAGAAAACAAACTTCACATGGTGTATGCACTTGGTTCTGAAATGCTTTGTAGTCTTTCAGGGCCTTGTAAAGCAAGTTTAACAGTTTGTTCCGAACCACACTATATACTGTATGTTGGAATAAAGTTGCCTTTAACATGTTAAAAGACAGAGTGCTTCATGTACATGAATGTTGTAAAAGAGTTTTTTTTAAAGCTCTTTCAGATTTAGGTTTTCTAGGAATGGCCAACGGGAGGATCAATGATGCATTTAGGTTCCTTTTCCAACCCTTTAATGTAACAGCACTACAAAAGCAATATGCCTTTTTCCTTGGAGCACCGTGATTTCTGTGCCATTATTCCACAGTTTGGAAATGATCCACAAGTCAATTGCCAGTGATTTTGTTCCCTGTTGGTTGAATTCACTCAACCTGCCAACCACAGTGGCAGGCGTGTTAATAAACATAAGTAACAGAGCGATAAGTCACAGAAAAAAAAAAAAAAAAAATTCATCGAATTCCAGACTTTGCTGTTCCGATGCAAGTGGACATTCCCTGTTTGTCTCAGTTCGTTTGAATATATATGAACACAGCAATCACACCCTATTTTGGTACAAACAGCCAAGCCAAACTTGTCTGAAAGAGGTGGTCAGGACTCGCTTCCAGTGGACCCCTGGGGTGGTTTGTTTGCATTAAGGATGCAATTGATCCATCAACTGGCACAAACAGGGTGCTGTGTCAACTGCAGAAGTGGTAGTAATAATGACTGCCCCATGGCTATTAAGCAACCAGGATGACAGGAAGTACTATTCAATGATAATGTTTTGAATCCCACAGAGTCACTTCCTGTGCACAGGCACAACATACCATGAAAACATCAACAGGTTAACATTACCATCTCGACATCATATCATCACAGGACTCAACATCAGCTGATGAAAAACCTTGTTTAGATTGCCAGAATTTTAGTCCAGCTCATCAAACAGGAGAATTCATTCTGCCCTTCACTTTTCAGCATCACTGACAGTCTCTCTGTTAACAATGCTATAGGTGTTGTGGTGTAATATCTTACAATGCTATCTGGTGTCATCTTTGATCCACTGTAGACCACTTGACGTCCTCGATTACAAAACTTATTTTGCAGATAGCTTAGCATGCTAACTTCCTTCCCATCATGCAGAGAACACCTCTCAGTCATAGCAGTGCTGGCTGTGACAAAATAACGAAAGGCAAGCCTTGATTCTCGTGTGATTTGGTTTGCCTCAGAATACTTCCATGTGAACAAAAAACAAATCACAGGTAATATGCAAATGTGTTGCAATTTTTCATCTGAATTAGAGCAGACACATTCTGTTTCTGTCAAAATTTGCCATGATCAAAGCCCCCACTTCTTATGTCAATTAAAGACGTTTATTTTGAAGGAGAAAGCATTGAAATGGAGTGTTTTCAGTGCAAACATAACACAGCTTGGATGTCTAAAATAACATCTACAATCACACATATACACACAGAAACTGCAACATCAGGAAGCCTGAAAATTTGGGTCCACAAAACTGTCTGCCTGCTGTGATATAAATCTCTTTCTGGCTCTGGAGGCTCAGGTTATGTCTACGCATAGGCAGGTATTGTTGAAAGCAGTTTTCCGTCGCCTTCTCCTTAAGATGATTTCACTTCATGCAACATAATCATGTTTGTATGCATGTGTCGTAGTGGACATTTAACTGCTTTTACGACTGCTAACTGAGCTATTTATACACCAACGCTGCCATGCCATCACTATGGTGCTGTTTTTGAACAATCTGATGATACAAATGCTACAGATATTTTGGATGAGACCTGGTGTTAATGTCTCACAAGTGGTCATGTTGACTGATGACCTATGCCAGCTTGCGGTTGTGAATGCCATGGTTACAGCTAATGCTGAAACCAACAGGAGTGCCCACCAAACATTTTAATGACTGTACTTGATCAAGACTATCAGATATGTGTCAAACTGATATACAAATGCAGAAATGTTTACTTAATATTCCTGCTAAAACCAGTTAACATAGCCACAAGTAAAACCGTAACACCATCCAGACTTGTGGTTGTAATAGATATGAAATTAAAACTCTTTTGTACAGATTTTCAAAAAAAAAAATAAAAAAGGTTGCATATCATGGACATGGTTACTAGGTAATAAACAACATTTAACCATGCTGAGCAGCCTAGATCAGAAGTTACTTCTTTATTTTCATGATTTTTTTTATTTTTTTTGGATCTTATATCTGGTAGATGGTTCATTAAGCAGTCTTAAGTTACATAAAAACCTGAAATACATTTTTTCTACTGCATTACAGGGGCTTAAACAGTCTATAGTCGAACACTTTAATACTTTTCCCAGACTCCTCTAACTTATTTTTCCTATTTTTCATATTTTGGAGTTGGGGTTGATATCTTGATAACTTCTTACTGCTGGGTCAGTGGTTATTTTAAGCCATTCCTAACTGCTGAAACATGACTGTGAGCGTGGATAAATCACTTCTCAGGGAGAGTGAGTCAGCCGGTCTTGATGACATCACATGAATGTCTGGAGATAGAGGGAGTTTGAGGTGAGCAAGGCTGTTATCAGGTCATGCTGTTTGAAGTCAGCAAAGAGAGATACTTCTAACCATAGAGGATTTACTGTGAAGTACTTTCCAATGCAAATCAAATTGCATGAATCTAGCGGCTTCAATTCCTCGCTGCAGCAGCCCCAACATTTTGCCCTAGTTTTATTAAAACCCATTCATGAAAAATGATATCAAATCTTCACCTCTTTTAGCTTTTTCCCTTTTTTCATCTCCCTGTGTCAAACCCACTGCTCTGTAGGGTAACTAGAAATCCATTGGCGCTATAGCTCTGTGAGGCATGTAGTAAAGGGGGGAACATGTTTTAGCACTTAACCTCCATAGCAGGAGCAGCTGTGGGGCCCACAGGGACTGTGTGTTTTCAACAGAGGAAGGCCGGCTGGATGCTTAATTAACCAGGCTGGCTTGATGATACAATGGCGTCTTTTGAATTGGCCAAAACGTTTCTGGAACAGACTGGGGCAGCAGTGTGAAGATACAGGGTCAACTCCGGTCCACATATACACTCCAAGTGCATGGACTGACGAATACACATTTAGTATTCTGAGAACAAGAATTATGGTATGTAAACAAAGTTCTTCAGGTGTCACATTGATTTTGTGGCAAAATAGCTTTAAAACTTCCATCATGACTGTAATGTGCATATATTTTCACAATTTGCACATTGTCTTTACTGATTTTTTACGTTTTGGCCTTTTTGATTCACATTGTAATTGACAATTTTGCAGATTTTTATCCTGCATAAGGGCATGTATTTTAACCTGACACACCAGATGAACTGTTCTGCATATCCACAGGATATATTTCACACTCCATAGACAGTGTTCAGGAAGAGCAGATGAAGATGAGGGAGATTGCATGAACAGTTTGCCTGTCATGTTCAGCATAGCTAATCACAGGCTTGCGGACACTTTTGTCTTTCAGTACAACTGAAACACGCTTGTGGCTGCTTCCTCTCTCTTCTTAATGGATACTGTTTGATGAAGTCATTTTCTGACCAGGAACAAATGTTTCGACTTGAAGCCTTGTGGATGGATCTGCCTCATGAAAGACATGGAACCTGAAAAATCCAGGTTGCCTTTGCTCTTTAGTATCGGTCTTAGCACTGGCACCAACTTCACTCTTTAACACTATTAAAAGTAGATGGAACAAAGTGAAGAGGATGCTTTGAGCTGGAGATGCTATGACTGATATTTTCCAAGGATTGGTCAATTTATGTCAAGAATTGTTTTATGTCTGTTACTTGATAAATTGGGCTGCTGCTTGTCTTTCCAGGACACTCTGTAAAAGCTCTCTGTTCAGATGTCTTGTCTAAATGTGTAATATGTAAAGAAATACTTAGAAACTTTCAGCAATAAAGCTGTTTTCCTGTTAACTGTACAGTAATCTGTGGTAATTGTGTTTTTGGCTTATTTAGTTATAAGCAGGTCTGTGTAGTTGTGGTTCTTGAGGTAAATTCCTATAACAATGGACAAAATCAGCTTTAACAACTTTTCCACACTGATATATTCCCCCCTTTCTTCTGACAAAACATACTTCAGCGGGTTGATGTAATCAGTGAATGTAGTGGGGATGGTGGATTTGGCGGATTTGAGGAAGCTGAGAGGAGACAGGCTTTGAGTGGAACCCCAGGTAGGGCTCCACTCATTATGGATCGATCCCCCCATCTCCTGTGTCAGGTCCTCTGCAGGCCTGATTGAAGTGTTTTCACCCAGGCTTCATGAAACTTTAAAAAAAAAAGAAAAATCTCCCTGCCTCCTATTGATTTTAAAATGTCAAAACCTAAACCTTAAGAGGAGAAGAACACACTCCAAAAGGCTTCAAGAAGGGCTTAATGGCTGCCAGAGAAAAGCTGTTGGGAAAGTTTTCACCCAGTTTATTTTTCTGTAATGGCTTCCCCTTTGTCTCGCTCATCAGGATGGATTTTCCGAGGGAAGAGGTAGGTGAAGCATATCACCCTGCCATAACGAGGCAGAAACTGTCAGTTAGGATACCGTCCCGTCTGCTTCGTTAAGGATTAAGCTGGTTGGGGGAATGTTGTGAATTAATCCAGAGCGTCAGACATCACACTGAAGCCTTGTGCTGGATTAGTATTAGCTTTTGTTTGATTCATTGTGAATTAACCGACATAATCCACCTGGTGTCAGACACAATAAAAACACACCAGCTGACACAGAAACAGGATTAGATTTACAGAGAACAGCCGGCCTCACTGCCATCAGTCAGTTAACCTGAGATGCTGCTGTTCAATCAAATTAAACAAATGTCTTTATCCGCATAAGATCTGGCACTTTGCCATTTAATGCATTTTGAAACAAAGCAGTGCAGTGCTGCTGAGCATCAATTAGACTTAAAAGTGTTGTCATGTGTCTTGTTCCAAATGTTTGTGTTTAACCTTAACGGACAATCCAGTCCTAGCAGGTGGCTTTAACCCAGTGGTTCAACTGAACATGTACAAATATTTCCATTAAATTTGAGTGTGTAATCACATAAATCCAAAAACAATACGATCTAAAAAAAGTAAATAAATAAATAAGTGGCAACTCGTGTCATATTTTTTGGAGGCTCAAAGTAAAGATTTAATGCCAGAGTCACAATTTAAAGGTCTAAAAGCCTTCAAATTGATTTCAACATAAATCACACCCCCAACATAATAAATAGCCAATCAAAGCCCAGAGTTCAGAATTGTCTCATTGGGTGGCAGTCAAAATTCAAGGTAGCCCAGGCCCTAATCTGGCCATACTCCTGCCCTGACAAGTTGTGCCCCCCTTTACATGCAGCCACATTCCTTGGAAGTCACGCTCTACTGTTTGAGAAACACTGCTTCCACCTGTAAGTCTGGTCCTGCTCAAGGTTTCTGTCACTTTAAAGAAAGTTTTTCTTTGCATCTTTTTAGATTATTCTGATCCATAGAAATAAAGTTTTATCTAGAAATTCAATTAAATTTAATCTTAACCCCATCCACCTGCCTAACAACAAAACAGCCTCTCTAAGCAAGAGCTCTTTTTAGGGGCTTCTAGCTATTCTGTAGAGCAGCCTGGGATATTTCAAAAAGTTGAGAAAATGACTTATACGTGCAGGCTGTTGGCTATTTTGTATGCAAATGTCTGTTAAAAGACAACCGCTGAGCTATCTGATATGGCTGGGCAACAACATAGCCTTTGGAAAGTGTCATTTTCCTTTGGTGACTAATTTGCAGCTTGGAAACCAAAATCTGTTTTTCGTATTATTGTTTTTAATCCTCTTGTGTGTTTTGCTTTTAAGTCCCCCTTGGCTGCCCATTAGGGGATCAATACACTGTATACTTTCGTTTTTTTTTTTTTTTTTCAACAAAGCATTTCATCATTTTAGTTTTGGTACTGACAGGCAGAGGTAACAACATTTAACTGTTCAGTTTGTTAATCATTTGTATCTTTTGCAAAATGCTTCCTTGTCTCTGCAATTGGACTCTATGTATTTTTAGTATAAAGCAAGCTTCTGCTATGTCTTGTCAGTGATTGGGAAATTTTAAGCTAAGATATCCATTTCTTTGCTCTTTCAAGACTAAAGACTTAACAAGATCCTTTCTGACCCCCAAAGACTTGTCCCTCGCCAACAGATTATATTCATGTCCAGAATCTGTACATAGAGATTAACTTTGGGGGACTTCTGCAGGAAGGTGAAGAGTTGAAGTGTGTTGTGCCCTGCAGTAACAGATTGGTTCCTGGCTCTTTCACTAACTCGGCTACACGCATGGCAGCAGCTGTACCCTCATTCCCCCAGCTGAGGCTGGAAAACCTGCAGCGGAGGAGGCAGACATGCTGGGAACACCTGCTGTGTTTCCTGCCTCTGTTTCTTGCCTTGCTTCCATCTCTCCTCCCGTCCCTCGCCACCTCTCTCCTGAATCTGTCACAGCCTCTTCTTTCATCTGCGTCTCTCTTTCCCCTCCCTTATCCCAACAAATCCTCACTCCCTCTTTTCCGTTTGGCTCCACTCTTCCTTCTCTCCATCCCTGCATCCACACTCTGCCCAATCGCAGGTGTGACAGCAGCAGCGCTCAGCAAACACTCCCTCAGGTGTTGGTCTACCTTACATACAGTAATATGTCATCTCTGTATTCCACAGGATGTGGTAAGAGTGGCACTGCTGGGCTGTCGTGTATCGCCAGAAGACATTATGTTTACACTCTTTGTTTGAAGTAAACATCTTTGACTTACCTGAAAAAATTGCAGCTCAAAATACTAAAGGTTGCTACCATTGCCCCTAAAATATGTCAAATTATTGTGCCTTAATAAGAGATTTAAGCTCTGACCTTTATGTTGAGAGTCACAGAAGATGGAGATGTTGGGTAGAGATAAAGTAAAAGACTGTGTGATGAAAAATATAATAATTTTGCTTTAAAGCAGGGATGAGCAACTGGCAATTCAAATTTCCATAAATTACAACTATAACCATCTCATATACAGCAATATGCCTAGTCTTAAATGAACATTCTTCATATAAATTTGTTGATGTCTATATGTATAGATAAAATGACCCATACGTAAATAAGGTCATTTCATCTATATTTTTATACTGATAATGCTGTAAATGCTGCTTGCTTGCTTGGTATTACTATAAACTAAGTTTTGTTGTATTCGTAAGTACAATGATAATAAGAACCTATTTTATTCTATTCTATTCTATTCTATTCTACTCTATCATAAAGATGAAAAAGCTGCCATGAAATGTTTGAGTTTGGTTTGCCATTACAACACCATGTACACTGGCAAAATGCATTACAACATGCAAAATTGAAATATTTCAAAAATAGTCTTTAATAATTTGTTTTATTCTACTATTTACAGCAAAAATAGCAAATTTAATGTACTATAATGGTTGCTTTTTGAGGGCTTTTTGGGATTTTATTAATGCAATTGGGACAAAAATGAGCCAAATGAACGTAAATTATCATCATTAACCAAGATCGTTATGTCTGCTTCCTCGACCAAGCTTCTTTTGAGAAGGACGTTTTATTATCAATTGAGGTTATAGTTAAAATAAACAAAATAATAAAAAAAAAAGTATAACTAAATAAAAATTAAATCTGTTTATTGAGAAGATAAAGTGTCTTCAGTTTTGTTATACTTCTGTTTTTAACTCATTAAACTGAGCTTTACAATTTGGTTTTGAGCATGAAAATACAAATGGAATTTAGATAAAAGCTTATTTTTTTCTTAAACTACAGGTATTGTTGTTGGCTACGTTGAAATGCAGTCGTTAAACCTTTCATAACTGGAATATAAGCAATAACCCGGTTGCGTGCAGCCATGTAAACACCAAAAAACCTTTTGAAAAACTGGAATTTGCTCATATTCCGTTTTTTAAAAACCCTAAAGTCACCCCTGGGATACTCCTTTCCTATCCCGAATATTTGGTCGAATATTTGGTCGAGGAGGATACGCGATTGGGATATCCTCCTCGAAAGGAACATTAAGTTGTGTACTGCGCAAGTCCTTTTCGCAAGGAATCTTGGTCTTTTGAGTACAGGAAGTACTTGTTGTAACATGGCACAGCTCCGGCTCGATTTCCTAATTCTTCACGTTCTCGTCTTCCATTATTGAAGAAACTGACAAAGAATAGTGTCAAGTACTGGTGGTGGGTCAGTACCAGCAGCAAAGCGCAAACGAAGCCGACCGTTAGCTGCTCCGGGCCATTCATTATCCGCCGTGCTGCTGCTGTTGTTCTCATTGCTATTGGATACAGGAAGGAGAAGCGGAAATGATGCGCATTGTGTCATGACGTTTTCCGTGTGTGATGACGTTCTCCGTGCATCGCTGTTTTGTTCAGGATACTATGCATAGAGGAATAACCCTGTTTGCTCACACATGTAAACTGGGTTATTCCGAATGTTTCAGAAACCGGAATATTGATCTTAACATGAATATTTACTGCATATAAATGTAGCCACTGTCTCAAAGACAATGACCTTTTATCTGTAACAGTTCAGCCCTCTGAAATTTCAACCCTCACACCTACATCCACTCGCTGGTTGACATTTCAACATTCTTAAAGCTCAAATGATAAGAAGAAAAAGATGTGTAGGTCAATCGGCAGAGATATTTATACTTTTGTTTGGAAAGTTCATGATCCAAATAGGGGATATTGTTACTGAAATGATGTAGCTCTTTATGGCAGTCTTATGCACTCAGGGTTTGAGAAGTATTTTCCAAAGTGAAGTTCAGATTTATGCTTATATGCACCATTAAAACCACTGAGAATTCAAGAGCAGTGACTCAGAGAGCTCATGGCAACTTTTCCTAATATCAGTCACAGTATTTAAATTATTCTGTTGTTGGAATCTTGTAAAATCTCAACAGGAAAAGTTGTTATCTGATTATTTCTCTTCATTAATCACTACGCCCATTGGAAAAAAGTACATAACTAAAGCTTCAACATACACGCCACATTGTTTATTTAACATGAAAAGTGTTGATAGGAGATGTGCAACCAGTGTGACACCATTTACTCTGTCCTCCTACTTTAAAGGTTTTGCGTCACTCTGACAATGTCATCCCTCAAGGAGGGTAATTTCATCATTTTATCAGAAGACCTATTCAAGCCTCTCGTATCCTGTTGTGTCTTGCAGAAAATCTTGAGTAAGACAGCTTTTATATTTTTTCTCTCAAAAGCTTTTAGCAGTCAGTAAGGACGCTGCAGAGAACAGCAGAGTGAGGTCACTTCTATTTGTAGGGTCAAAGCCTGTAGATGCAGTTACAGTCGAGACACTGAGCACTCAGACTGAGCCCTCTCAAAGCCCAATCACTCAAATATGGAAGCTCATAGTTATGGCAGGATGACTGATACTTATTGCTGGTTTCACCATCATCATGTTTAGACAACCTCAATACATTATGCACGATCCAATGTTGTGTGCGCCAGCAATATGGTCATACATGTTGTAGACGGGAAGTAGATGCATCAGTCACAGGGGGCATGTGAAGGATGACTGGCTGTCTCCCCATATGTTCCGAATGGAGGATCTGTCATAGATTTCTCAATTGATTACACGTCCTCACATCAAGCTCGTAATTGCATAAGAGTCAAGGCAAGCTGGTATTCTGACCAGAACATTCAATCACTTTTTGTCTATTGTTCAGCATACACTAAAAACTCAATATGGAGAGAGGCTAAATATGCAAAACAGTTCCTTCATCTCATCATGAACAACTTGTGTTTTATCTAGTTTTAACCGTCTTTCCTCATGATTTTTAATTTAAAAAGCACGATAGCGAACCTCTAAATCTGTTGCTAGACACTGGAACCTGGAGCCTATCCCAGCTAACATTGGGCGAGAGGCAGAACACGGATGTACCAGTCACCAGCCGATCACAGGGCCATATGTGACAGGCAACCATTAACACTCACCCATACCTAAGGACAATTTGGCCTAATGAGCAATGTTTTTTGGTCAAACTCTACTCAGAAAGGCCCTCACCGGCACAGACCAGTTATTTTCTTGCTACTACCTGTTGTGCCACTGTGCAGCCCGCAAACTTTTAAAGTTTAGGATACAGATACAACTACCTTCAGCATAATACAAGGTAATATAGCATGCTAATGCAAAAACTTGATCCAAATAGTGTTTGACTGGCCTGGATGGATGCAGTCTTGTAGATGACAAATCCTATGAAACTGAGCGACATTATTTCAAAGAGAAATACATCAACATGTTACAAGTTAAAACCTAGCTAGCTAGCCTCTTCCTAGCAAGTCAGAGGGTGTATAAATAGCATATCTTGAAAATATGCATACAATGATAACTAGTGGAACACTAAGCGCATTTAAAGTGATATCAAATTGTGATAATGTTTAAACCCAGCCTCCTTGAGCCAACAGGGATAAAGATAAAGATTTTGAAAATAAGCTTGTTAATAACAAAACTAGTAAAATGCCAGTTTGTTACAAGTAAGCATGCTTGCCTTTAAACATGCATTTTCAGGGTTAACATGGCCAAATTAACAATATTGTTTGAAAACTGAGTATGTAAAAGTAAAAATGTTTTCATTGATTCATTGTCATTTCATTCACTCCTTTATACTTGATGTAACAGTTTAAAAGCTTTCAGCAAGGACTTAGACATGTTTTTTATTCTTTTGCTTGGCTTTCTTGATTGACCTCTTTCTCATTTTTACCACATCTGTCACTTCCTTTATAATAAACTACACAGTGACAGGCTAACCGTCTTCTCCTTAGCTGAGAGCTAGTGTGTGAACTAGTGTCGAAAAGCTGTCATAGCCTTTTTCTTTAGGAAGTGCTGCAAAGAGCAGTTTGCCCTTACTGTTCAACTTTGACACTGAAATTTAGAGCTGGAAAAGTTACATATTACAACACTAAAAGAAACAATAAACCTTACTAAAGCTAAAACCTAGCACAGGCTATTCATAAGATCAGGTGTACATCACCTCCTGCTCACAGGAGCGACCACACCCCCTTTTGGTAAACCCAGGTTTCCAAAGCTTTTTGAGGAGTATAGTTGAATATGACAAGTTGAACCATAGGAAGGCCTTTGCATCAAAATCAGGATATCTCTTTCAGTGCTCCAGACAACTTGATGCTCACTGCTTTTATACTCACAGAAGATGAAAGGAAAATAAAAATGTCTGCAGAAAAGAACCTCAATGCCTTACGTGGCCTGCTCCGTTATCACACAGATCATAGGAAGACATACATAAAAGGGGGCCTGGCAACAAAATAAAAGCTTTTTCTCCCCCCCTAACGGACCAAGGCACAAATAAGTGGAGGCGCTTTGAAATGCAGAGTGGCCAGTCAGTCAGTCAGCCGGTCAGTGTGTCCTCCCCTCTCACAAAGTGCACTAGGGGCAAGATAATGTCAATGTGGACCCCTCCTCTGTGCACGGCACAGGCAGAGTAAGGCAGGTTGCCAGAGGCTTTCAAAGCTGGTAGAGCAAAAATGTCTCGGCGGGTCTTGTTTTATTTCCCTCAAGTAGCATTCAACACCTCCCCATCACATTCGCCACAGACAACCTCCCATTACCATACGATTCGAATCTAACATCGCCTTTCATTCATTGTAAAAGGGCACAGAAACATGTAATTATTTTCTCTCTCCCCTCCCCAAGATCAAAGCCCGAACAGGAGTGATTACAGAGAGTCAGGTTGTCTTTGAAGGCGCTCTTTCGGGCTGTTTGGTTAGTGTATAAACAGAGCCTGGAGAGACGCCACAGTGCTAACCTCTCCACAGCACGCAGGCACTTGCCGATTGGCAGGTGTGCTTGTGTTTACAGGCAGCCGCTGTTAGCAAGGCGCACTTCAACCCTGACCTCTTCTCTGGGTTTCTCTGATAGCCTTCTCTCCCCACAGCTCACTTTCTCTGTGTACTGTCGTAAAAGAAGCAGCAGGCCCCAACGCTCCTCTCCTTGAACCTTGGCTGTAAAACACACTTTTACGTGATCTGTTTTTGGTTTGTGGGGTTAAGGCATAGCGAGAGAGAGAGATGCGCTGATTACAGTGTTTATACAGCGAAGGCGAAGAATAAGAAGAGATGGAGAGATGAACAGCACAGAGGATATACTCTCTTGCGTGTCATAGGAGCCATGCTGTTAGATTTCCTTTTTAATTTGGCAGTCCAAACATCATGGTTTGCCCAGTGCTTTGCCTTTTTCCAGCTGTATATTTACTGTAAATGGATGACTAAATTACAGCGAGAAGAGAATCAGTTCCTGTCCTCTTCCTCTCACTGTTTGTCTGTGTTTTTTTAGGTGAACAGCAAACAGTTTCTACAGCTGAAAGTGAACACCGTCCAGCAATGCTTTTGCCAAGATTTTCCTAAGACCTTGCAGCTGTGAGAGCTACAGTGTTGCACTAATGAGACAGGGTAACAATCTCTTTATAGCCTTGGATTTACATGTGTTTACCATGGGAGCTCAAGATAAAATGCTAATTATTTGAGAACTGCACATTGTTGGGCAGGATTAAATGCTTTCTGTGTATGTTTTTTGTACTTTTTGGAAGTTGTATGGACAGCATATGGTTTTCAAATGTATCACTTTATCTCGAGTTTCTCTGTAAAGGCAAACAAATGTTTTATGCCAAACCACCAAGTAAATCCCTTACTGAAAGATAGACTAGAGGAAATTGTTGTCCAATGATCTACTGACAAGGAGTATTAGCTGATTTTATGCCCCTGCACTGCAATAGTCATGACCAGAGACATTATCTGCTGGGTTGCCAGTTTGTATGCCTGAAGTCAGGGCCAATCTTATGAACACTATGGAAGTTTTCACACATTTTCCCTCTTTGGTTTGTTCTCACTCAGATGACAAAATAATGCAGCCTTGCATTCTTATGCCTACACACTAGTGACAGCTGAGGCCTGAAGCATTGTGTTTTGGGATTTACCAAACACACACCTATTTGTCACCCAGAGGTATGGACCCAAGTTTGAGACTCAGAATCAAATCTCCCTTAAAGGATAAGTTCAGTTTTTTGACACATGGACCTTATTTTTAGGATTAAATACGCTCGTAGACTCACCCAGACAATTTTGGCAGAGCTCGGAGCCGTTTTCGAGCAATTTAGATCTATCCAATGGCGTTTTTTCTCATGCCATAGTAGCGGACGGGGCCAGAGATCGAAGCCCCTAAATTAGACATTATCTGCTGCGAAACTCACTCATTTCAGCTACATTTTATAAATGAATGGCCAGTGTTATCACCACGTTAGCTCAACTTTGTTGTTGTGGCCATCCGGGGCTTTACAAGGACGGATAACTTTTGGTGACGTCATAGACAAGAACATGAGCAGAACCGCTGTTGTTGCTAGGCTACACGGCTACTCGGCTATTTTTGTGCAAAATGGCGGAATATTTATCCGATGTAGAAGTGGCTGACGACGACTTTGAGCATAATGGATGCCCGTATCGTTTTGAGCCAGAATATACCGACGAGGAGCTATTTGAAAGGAGGATGCAGAGGGAAAGAGCCGAACAGCTGGCTAGAGAACAAGCAACCACTGCACGTCCACGAATGGGGGCTAACTGGTGGTGTTGTTGTGGACATTGCACGGCAAACACGACAGAGGAGGAGTGCCTTTGCTGCTCAGAGTGGGACTTGAGACCAGAGGAAACACGTATTGATGCCCCCCAAAATACGATTTCTGGCCCCGTCTGCTACTACGGCATGAGAGAAAAACGCTGTCGGATGGATCTAAATTGCTGGAAAACGGCTCCGAGCTCCACCAAAATTGTCTGGGTGAGTCTACTGGCGTATTTAATCCTAAAAATAAGGTCCAGGTGTCAAAAAACCGAACTTATCCTTTAAGTCTCACCCAGGGGTGACTTGAGACTTGACTTTAACTCACCCCTCAAGACTTCAGACTTCAGATTTGACTCTGACTCGAGGTTTGAGACTCACACCCATTGTTTTTGTTTTGTACTCCAGAGTCACTGCACCAAATCTTCACCTAAAATGTTTGACAAACCCCCCTCAAATAATGTGACAGACAGTAAAAGAGCTTCAAATATTTAATAACAGGACAGCAAAATGTAGCCCAACCACCATGTTCTTGCTCTGTAGTAGCTTAATTATAGCTGTTTTCCCTTAAAGTTTAACTTGAAAAATCATGAAAAGTAGGTTCATTGTGAAGATGATCACAAAGAATAAAATGTGTAACATAATATGCTTGCTAACTTCCACATTAGCCTACAAAAATATGTCATTCTTGCACCACTGTATTACTGTAATATAACCTAAGGGTGGCCAAAGTGCAAGAAAAATCTGGCTCCAATATCCATTCAATGGGGGAGACTGGGGTCAAGTGTAACATGGAGCAGTTCTAACACACTAAATACTCTCTACAAGAAACAAGCTACGGTGATGACAACAAGTCTGCTAATGCTTAGTAGTGCTTATATTTGTGGGGGTTTTTTATATCAGAAACTGAAATACTTCCTAATCCCCAAAGGAAAATGCAGTTTAGTTGTAACACAGTATCTTGTAAATATAAATAGAAATAACCTTAAAAAATTACCAAGCACAGAATATTTTAACAACATTATAACAATAATAATACTTGTGATAGAAAACTAAATTAAAATATATTTATAGAATAGAATAGATACACAATTCCCAAGGTAAGTGACATTTAGAGTAATGGGTTGTTGAGTCTGTTGGACACAGGCCGGAGTGACTTACTGTGATATCAAAAGGTGACATGCCTGTGTCAAATTATCTGAGTAATGAGAAAAATGTGATTAAGTTAATGGTTATTGCTAAAACAGTGTTCTTCTCTGGTACACTGATATTGATTTCCGTCCCTCCTTTTTCTTTTTAATAACGTGTATATAAAGAAATAATGTCATAGGCCATGATCATTTTGGTCTTTCTTCAAACTTAACAGGACTCTTGAGCTTCAAAATGACCACAGTGACAGAGCTGAGCTGCTGATTGTTGCCAAATGTCGCACTAACATAGAGAGAGAGGTTGCAATGAACTGAGAAGATAGAGAGAAATCATCACCTGGTGAGTCAGTGAAACATGAACATTTGTGAAGTCATTCCCTGAGAATTCTTCTCTTTCAGAAGATGAAAAAGTACAAGTTGAGGGTTTGATCAAACTGGTTTGTGTCTAAGCAGTCTGGCAGGAGGCCAGCCTTTGCTCTCTGACTTTGCTCGCAAAAATAATGCTTATACAGTCACACCACTCACAAAGAAGTCAGCACAGGGCAGAAGTGAATATGTGTGTGTCAGTTGTCCACTGTATCAATGCATGATGACCTATAAAATTGGGTTTCTATGCGTGTGCCTATGCAACACTGGAAGAACATGAGTATTCCCAAATATTCCAAATATCTCCACCAACACACACATCAGCTCCCCCCTTCTTCTCCCTACCCCTGAAGAAGCACCTGCTTACATCAGCTGAGCACAGTAAAGGCCTGTCACAGAGGGAGCAAGACGCTAACCATTAGCGAATTTACGTCAGCCCAAGCTCAAGGGTCAGCGCGGTCAGACAGACCACCCAACAGCTTGGTCATCAAGGACAAAGACACAGAGGAGGGAGAAGGAGAGAGAAACAGAAGAAAAGAAGAGGGAGGGAGGAGGAGTGTGGCTATCTCCTTTCAGACCGTCCTGTAGAAATGTGCTGAGACGACACAAGCTTTTACATACGGTGTGTGCACTCAGTTGTGACGCCACATACAGTCAGCATTGTTAAGGTATTGTTCACTGTTACATATGTGAGCATGTGTGACTTTGAGCATCTGATGCTAGGTTTGATAATCGCATGTCAGTTTTCTCTGACAACACAAAAAGTGTGGGAATCTTAAATATTGTTATGATGTACTGCTGATCCAGGCTGTAAGCTGTAGGCTATTGGCAAAAAGAAAAGAAGTAAACATTTTGGAGGTTCAAGATTAATTTGTAACTAAAAATAAGAGACAATTGACAATTCAGCAACAGTCATCCATATTTTTGTTAACATGACACATTTGGTAATTCTTTAAAAACATGTCAACAGTTAGCCTTTAGCCACGTCTTTATCTACAGACCTGTTGCTCATAAATGACAACTTTAATGTCACTCACCACAGTAGCGCAAAAGCACCACTGCTGTTATTAGGCTACAAGGCATTGTGGCTGGTATTTACATCTGAGGCGCATTTTGGAGCCATAAAAGTAACTGAATGTAATAAAATGAGTCAACTGAAGTTACTATCTTAAATTAGCTGAGTCACCTAATGGGCACACATGAACCAACAAATGAACACAGACGAGACTGAGAGAAGTGTTTTGGTATACAGGCAGTGACATAGTAACATAAACATTTAAATATGCTTATAAATAATGAACAAACAAAAGACAAAATAAATTTTTCAATATATTTGCAGCATCTCTCTTTTTGTACAGTACATTTGGTTAAAATTCACCATTAGCAAGGCTAACATTAGCAGTAGCAGTACAATTCATGATTCAATATAATGAGCTTTATTGGACATGACTGTGGAGCATTATTTTCATTAAATAATAAATAAGATTATAAATATTAAAAGAGAATATTTTAAATAAAGGGAAACTGTTAATTGTAATGATAAGAATTGCATTATTGTGATATTTAAGGTTGAAATAAAATGCAGATAAAAAGGTTTATGTTTAGATTTGTATGAAAAACAATACCATAATATCAGTAATATTAGCCCATCAATAGCTTCTGTCCCAGACTTTGTTTTGGAGTTTATTTTGCAAAATTAGAATCTGATATCTGATACTGACATTTTAAGTATTGTTAGAACACTGTACTGCACAGCAGGAGGTTATCATGTTTGAATCTGTAGATTACAGGATACTGCAGGGACATTCATATTTATATAGTATAGATGTATGGAGCCACAACACTGACAGTAAGATTTGGTATTGAAAAAGAAACTTGGCATTGAAGAAAAAATTGCATTGGCACTGAAACAAGTATTGGCATTGTAAAATGTTGAATTGAAAAATAAAATACAGACATTAAAAAAACTATTGTTTTTTTCAGGATATTTTTTTGTTTCATTATGTGTTTTTCAATGCCAATCTTCTGATTTTTTTCTTTTACACTCTCTTTTTTCAGCATCACAGATTTTCAGTTTCAACTTTCTGGTTTTCAGTTACAGTTCTCATTTTTTCAGTTTCAACTCACTGGCAGTGTTTTGATGTGGAGGGGAAGGGTGGGGGTTGGGGGCAGGCCTTGGAGTGGGGCTTGGAGTGGGAGGACGCGCTTCCAGGTTTTGAGGAGAGGAGAGCGGAGAGGAGAGCAGCCTCTGTCGGCTACCAACAACACTGTTCTCCCTGCGGCTCCGGGGGAGGAAAAGTTCACCTGAACTCCCAAACTGCCAGAAAGCCTGTCTTTTCAGTTGGTATTTTTCACATCGAACCTTGTGGCGTTAAAATCACTATATGCTTCATGTCATGCTAATTTAGCAATCGTACTAACGTTCGCTAAGCTAGCTGATGTAAACGTGCTTTGAGTCTTTACTACAGACACATAAACACTGACAAGAGGGATTCTTCATCACCACAAACATTATTTCATCGCGACTTAAGAAAACCTACATAATATTTTGATGTTAAAGCAATTATTTCTTGAATTGGGATTCACAGATGGACTGCAGTCAGTCAGAGGGGCGATCAGAGGGAAGGGCACCTCAGGGTGCCGCAGTTTACAAGTTGCAGTCAAGTATATCACAGTGTTTCCCCAAAAGTGTATTTGGGAGGGCGCCCTGTGAAATAATGTTTGTGGTGATGAAGAATCCCTCCTGTCAGTGTAAATGTGTCTGTATTAAAGATTTAAAGCAGGTTCACATCAGCTAGTTTAGCGAACGTTAGCACGGTTGCTAAATTAGCATGACATGAAGCATATAGTGATTTTAACACCACAAGGTTCTATGTGAAAAATACCAACTGAAAAAACAGGCTTTCTGGCAGTTTGGGAGTTCAGGTGAACTTGCATCCATTGGTCTCAGTGTCGATCACAGCGAGCCGCAGGGAGAACAGTGTTGTTGGTAGCCGACAGAGGCCGCTTTCCTCTCCACTCTCTACTCTCCTCAAGACCTGGAAGCGCGTCCTTGCGCTCCAAGCCCCGCTCCAAGCCCCACCCCCAACCCCCACCCCTCCCCTCCACATCAAAACACTGCCAGTGAGTTGAAACTGAAAAAATGAGAACTGTAACTGAAAACCAGAAAGTTGAAACTGAAAATCTGTGACGCTGAAAAAAGAGAGAGTGTAAAAGAAAAAATCAGAAGACTGGCATTGAAAAACACATCATGAAACAAAAAAAAATCCTGAAAAAACAATAGTTTTTTTTTTTTATGTCTGTATTTTATTTTTCAATTCAACATTTTACAATGCCAATACTTGTTTCAGTGCCAGTGCAAGTTTTTCTTCAATGCCAAGTTTTTTTTTCAATACCAAATCTTACTGTCAGTGTTTTGGCTCCATATAGACGTCCGTCATCAGAATCAAAGGAACTATAGGAGCTAAAAAAATTTTTCTGTTTTCTAACTATATAACAAATAAAAGAGCACTGAGAAAAATTTAGATCTCATTAGCAACTTCAGAGAATAAACTTTAACATTCAAACACCTTCTAGTTATTACTAAAACCTTTTTATTAATTCCTGTGATATTATTTAACAGATGAAGTAATATTTAGTCTGTTTCTAGGGTCTTAAGCTTGTATGTAGTGATGCAGATTTCAGTATTTTGCTGTTAGCCTATGTTGTAACCTACCAGACTCTCAAGTATGTTGTTTTTACTTATTTTGTAAGCTAGGTCTTTAGATAGTTTTACATCTACTGTTTTTATTTATTTTATTTTATGTTGCTGTTAAATTTCTAAGCAGCAAAACTTCAATTATAACTTTACATGAAGAATTGAAGTTGAACTGCTAGTATCTAACAACCTCCAAGCTACCAATATTATATGCTAGCAAGCAAGAAATGTATTTCTTTGTTTCAGATGAATCTACCATATCAATGTTAGCATCACTTTTTTCATGCTAACAGCAGCTAATCATAGCTTAGATGAGTCTAAATGCTAACATTTGCTGTTTTCTGATGCTAACAAACATGTATTAAATAACTTTGTTTAATTTTGAAGGCTCAGGTTAATCTTTGTTGTTTGAAAGACAGTATGATAGCCTCATGCTTTGTTGCAAACCTGGGCCTAGGCTCCACCACAGGGCATACTCTTTAAAAGTTTGTGCTCAAGAATATAGTTGTGTGCCCATTTTACCTTAATTTAATACATAAATACAATCAACATAGGAGGCTATTTTTCACATCATTGTATCAATTTACTTTTGTGTAGGTCTGGGGGGGATCCATGGAAACTGGCTACGAACCACGGGCCTCATGATTATTCAGCTTCCTTATTCTTACACCTGAAACTCATAGCTTTCGACTTCTTGTGAACATCACCATCTGCGAAAAATATTCACCTTTGTTATTGTATAGCAGAACATCTTGTGAAATGCGATATTAGCACTTAGTTACTTCCTGAAAAGCATGTATTTTCAGGGATCAAGTATGGTGCCTCTCCAAAGTTCCATTATCTATGATCCTTTCAACATTTCTTGGAATAGTTTGACATTATCACAGCATTTAAACCTTCTGCTCTGAGCATGATGACAGAATAAAATGGCCACCATGTTATGTGGTCAATGAGGTGTGCATCGAGGAGTGTGTGTTCATATGTCCGAGTGCACATCAAGGAGTACATTCTTCAAGTGAGTGGGCTAGTTTTCCCCTCCCCGCGGAGTGATGACAGTGTCCAGTCTGCTGCTCAAACGCTGAGGCATCACAGGCATACTTTGAGCTTCATATTTTCAGCAAGCCCAGCCTGGGTTATTTGGGTCGTCATGACATGACAGAGTAATTGGTTTGCACAGATCACTCCCCGTATTTGACAACCTGCCCCATTTACTGTCTGAGCTCTTCGGTCAAGCTGCTTATAAATCTTTCACCCGCTTGATTAATTGTCTCAAAAGTGCCCCTCTGCCAGGTAAATAAATAATGAGCAAAGTGATGATTTCTATTGTTGTCCAGTCAGCAGGTTGACCCGCTGAGAGGTCAACTGAAAAACACTTCTTGTGGAGGAGTGGAGAGAAAATAGAATATTTAATGAAACACATAAATTGGCCTCCAGAGGTGTCTGTGTTTAATGGTTGTTTTGTTTGTGTAGAAGAAAGATAGAGCGTATCTGCTCATTAGGACAGAGATGGGATGTAACAAAGAACAAATGCACTGTATTTAGTTCACTTATTTGTTACTTGCCTTTAATTTCTATTCCTGATATATTTGGCATTTTTCTCTTCATAATTGGTGTTAACATGTCCTGTGTCATGATGGACTTTATACAAACATACAACACAGGGTTTGCAAGTGAGACGTTGTGCAAGAGTTACCCTGTAATACTCAATTTTTTTGTACAATTGCCTGCTGTTGACATATCAAGTTTGCCCCAGTAGTCATTTATGGTTAGGAAAGCTCCCAACTTTCCTTTTCCTTTGGTGTCCCTCAGGGTTCTGTTCTGGGCTGTCTGTTGTTCTTTCTGTATTTGCTTCATTCCTACATCTTAAAACACTTAAAGATGTTTTTGATCATCGCTATGCTGATGCAATTCAGCTGCATATGTATTTTAAACCCCATAATGTTTCTAAGTTGTCTATTTTGCTTGGCTGTGTTAAGTCGATCAAAGCTTGGGTGGCTGATAACTACCTCCAGCTAAACACATATAAAACGGAGGTTGTTGTATCAGCCCCTGAACATGCCATACCTAAGCTGAAGGAAAGTCTTGTCAGTACATCCTCAGCTGTTGAACCTGTTCTTCAAAATTTGGATGTCCAAATGAGTCAGGCAGAGTCTCGATCAGCACGTAAACTGTCTGGTCCGCTCTCCTTTTTATTATTTAAGGTACACTGCAAATCTCAGGATGATTGTGTCAAAAAGTGAGCTGGAGATGGTCAGTCACGCCTTTGTGTCATCAAGGCTTGATTATTGTAATTCTCTTTTTACTTGTCTTGGCAACACATCATTTAACTGCCTACAAGTGGCTTAAAATGCTGCTGCCAAGTTTCTGACAAAATCATCAAAAAGGTCATATGTTACCCCTATACTTATGTCTTTGTTCTGTCTTCCAGTAAATTACAGAATCCAGTTTAAAATTCTTGTGAATTTCTGTAGGGCTTTGCATGATCAAGGACCTGCCTACACCAGAGCTTTTGCAGCCATACAGCAACAGGACTCTGAGGTCTTCTGACCAGGGTCTGATAGCTGTCCCTCGTACTCGGCTTAAAACAAAAGGAGACTGTGAAATTAGAGCCGTTAAACTTGGGAACTGCACAGGAGCTAAGAACTATTTACTCTGTGGACACTTCTAGAAAGCAGTTTAAGACCCAGCAGTTTAGACTTGCTTTTGCTTGAACTGTCTGTGTCTGTTGTTGTGTAAATGTTTGTTTTTTTTATGTCTTATATCATCTGTTATTGTAAAACACATGGTGACATCTATCTTGAAAGTGCCGCAGCAGGTAATGCATATGCCTCACAGCAAAACGGTTGCCGGTTCAATCTTCAGGTCGGGCAGGGCCTGTGTGAAGTTTGCATGTTCTTCCCCTGCATGCCTGGGTTCTGGCAATGAAATGATCATTTTTCAAATTCATTGTAACATCAAATCAGTTGATAAATCAATAATTTAAAATGCATTGTGTCACCAGTTTGAGTTTTATAGACAAGTGCATACAACTTTATTTTCTACCATTTTAAAGTGGGATTTTTTTTTAAAGAATATTGTCATGATTAGGACAAACTAGCCAAAGAAAGTACATTTCTTTCATGGTCCAGTGGGATTATTTGAAGTTTAAAGTGCTTCACATATTACAAACAGACAGAGCAGAGTAGATAATTTTAATATTTACAGCTCTAAAACAAGATACATTTTATGATGTAATGATTACAGTAATAAAAATATTATGTTACATCATATCCTGTAAGTTTAAATAAAGCGATATGAAGCTTATTTTAGATTTTCTATCTGTTGCAGTGTCTACAGCTGCTTCATTCTAAACCCTCACTAAGGTCATATTATATGTATATTTTTTTCATATTTTATTTGCTGCATTAAAAAAACATGGTGAATGGATATATATCCATGTAGTCCATCTGTAGTAAATTGTAGTTTTATACACAGTAAACACATGTCACATCTGGGCCCTTTACCGAAGGAAAGTGAATTCAGATTCTCTGGTCTTTCTGTTTCTCTTTTTCTATCTCTGTATTCCTCACTGACCTTGACCTGTGAGGTTTTCATGGAGGAATCAAAGATCTTCAGCAACACTTCAGGAAACAACTGTCTTGAAGCAATGCTTGCCACAAGCTGCAACGCATCACAAACCAGAGCATTTCAGTCTAATAAAGTTGTCTCCTGTACTACTTTTGGCACTGAAGCTCTTTGAATTCTTGAAAACTTATTCATCCTCTGTGAAAATCTGACTTTTGTTTGATGTTTTCATGGATGTCAAAGAAAAGTGGATAAGGACCATGGAGCCGACCAATTTTTTTTAAAAGACCCATCATATCAATCAGTCTTTATTCATATAGCACATTTCACAGAATTGCAGTTCAAAGTCCTAAAGGGGGAGCAGAAATGTAATAAACAATAAGATTTATCATCAATAAAAATAACAATAATCATAACTGGAAGGATAGTAGATAGAATGTCAAGATGGATTTTGATACTAATGCACACCAATATAGCTAAAGTAAAAGGAACAAGAAATCAAGATGATTAATAAAAATGATTAGATATTCATAATTGCAATCAAGGAATTGTCATGGTGTCGTAATTTCCTTTGACCTTTGACTCCACATTTTTTACTCAGTTCATCCTTGAGTTTCAGAGAAAATTTGTTCAAAGTTTACAAGGAATCCCTGAAATTGCTCAACAGATATCACATGCATAAGTCAGGACTGTACTGGTTTTCATGATCTTGGTGTTTGACCTTTGAACTCAAAGTGATTATTTGTGCAAGATTTGCAGAAAATTCCTTCAAGTGTTATTGAGTCATCATGTTGACAAGCATGGGATGAACATGAGGCACAATGACCTTTGAATGTGTCCTACAACCTCACAAATCAATTCAGCCTCGCAATGAGCCACATATGACATATTTCTAAGTTTCCCAGAAATTCCTCATAAAAGTTATCATGCTTTCAAACTATGAGGCTCTATGGCCTTGACCTTTGGCCTATGACTTTAAATTTAACTAGTTCCTGCTTGAGTCTGAGTGGATGTAGCAAACAAAGTTTGAAAAATGTTTCTTCAAGTCTTACAAAGTTATTGAGTTTGTAAGTAAGGCATGTGGCTCTTCTGCCTTGACCTTTGACCTATGACCTCTAAAATATAATTAGATTAACCTTGAGTCTCATAGGACATTTGTGCAAAGATTGAAAGAGATCCCTTGAGGTGTTCTTTAGGTTTCATTTTTACAAACAATGGAAGAATATGAGAATTTATGGCCTTGACATTTGACATATGACCTCCAAAATTCCCTTTATCCTTGAGTCACATTGAAGATTTAGGTTAAAATTCAAAAACATCCCTGTTGGTATTATTGAGCTATTGGGTGTACAAGCATGGAGGAATATCAGGCTCTGCTGTCTTTTCTTATGTACTATAGCTTCCAAGATTTGATTGTTTTGGTCTTTGGTGAGAATCAACAAAAGTATGAAGTAAAGAGTTAAAAGTTATCACAGCGTCAAGTTAGGGATAAAAAAAAAATAAAAAATCGAGGAATTAGAACAATAAATACAAAATGATCATAAATAATATTGATTCTTAATTTAAATATTTGTTCATATCATCCTAAAAACTCCATGCAGAGCACCTCAGCTCAAGGATACTCTGTGTTTCTGCTCTTCATATGAAATAAGTTTTCAGAATCTCTTTGGTCATACACTTAAGTTCAGCCTTACATAAACTACAAGCCCATCTACTTGTTAAAGCACGACTTTTGTCCCTAATTGAGACTTCACCTTGCCTTTGTCTTTTCTTTCATTTCAGCGTCCTGTCATTTTTAGACATGGGATTTAGGAGAAAGTAATGACAAACTGCCCCCCCAAGTCCTGGAGACCAGCAGGGGGCAGAGGTGTGTGAGCATGTGGGTGGGTGTTAGTGTGTGTTCTTGGAGGGTTTTATTCCTCCTCCATATCCACTTTAATGACATCAGAGAAGAGACAGTAGTTCAGCAGTGGCGAGCATACCAAACAGGACGTCTCTCCCTCCCTCCCTTCCTCTCTTACAGTGTCTCCTTGGGTATTACAGCTCAATATGAGCTCCTCTGTTTGGCCTGGCTGGGTTTTAATAAAACCTGACAAGGATTTATCACCTGTTCATGGCTCTATGTGCTGCCACTCTGTCAGACGGAGGTGGTGGAGGTGCTGGTGGAGGTGGTCGAGGAGGGGGCGGCGGGGGTTGGCTCTGGCATGCAGCAGTCATATTCACCTCATATTAATGTGTTTGCAAGGGAAGTGAACTTGCCTGGAGGAAGGAGGCAATGAGGCTGGCTGATGAAGTGAATGTATTAGGGAGCAGGCCATCGTTTCCTTACAATGAAGCTATTTTTGTGTGCACATCTCTCACAAACCCTCCCTGATTGAGACACATTCAATTTCCATGCATATTATCACACCACTCCTCATCGTGTAGCGTATTAATGTAGGGAGAAGCTTTTAAAGTTTATTAAAACAATAATTTAACATGCCAACTCGCTTACAGATGCAAATTTAGACATGTTAACAGCTCTCATTTTGATCTCTTCTCCCACATGGAACAGCAGAGTTTATTCCTTTTTTGTCTCCTCCTTTGTTTTTGTAATTTTATACCACACCAGCAACAGTCATGGCACGAAGTATTTTGATGTTGGAATGTCCATTCAGGCCATTATTTTGAACACAGTATCACAAGTATTTTACATCCATCCAGCCATCTATTGTATTTTTCTTATCCCCTTCAGAGTTGAGGGGGGCTGGAGTCAATCCCAACTGACATCAGAGGGGAGGCAGGGTACACCCTGGACCGATCGCTAGCTGATCGCAGGGCCACATAGAGAGACAAACAACCATTCATACTCACACTCACACCTAATTTAGAGCCATCAGTTAACCTGATGAGCATGTTTATGGTCTGTGGGAGGAAGCCGGATTGCCTGGAGAGAACCCACACATGCATGGCAAAAACATGCAGACTTCACACTGAGGCCCTGATTTACACTACCTGGTGTACCACTGTGCCACCAACCATTTTACAGATTTTCTCCAAACCTTGCATCAGTTTCCACTTTGACTCAAGAATGTTTAGATCAGATTTTTGAGGTTATGTTAAGATCACTGGGCCTCGTGATCATCCGCTTGTAAATTTTAAAATTTAAAATCACTGCAAGGGTTTTTTTTCTTTCTAATTCTTCCTTCAGATTTAAAGTTAGATTGATAGAATTTTGTAACACTGTTAAAAGTCATGGGGTCTTATGATCCTTTCAGATTTCAGGATCAGAACTAGAAATACTTTATTAATTCTCAAGGGGAAACTGGGCTGTTTCAGTTGCTCTTACACAGTGTAGCAATAGGAATATCAGGTATAGACATTAAAATAGACAAGAGAGTAAGTTACAAATTACAACATGCAGAACCGTTAAGACATATCAACTTTCTTAATGAAGGAAAAAAGAATAAAAGTAAGACTATGAACAAGGCAAAGGAATTTACTCTTTTAAATTAACAATACATACAATATGAATAAGAATATACCAACACTGGATATTACATTTGTTTAAGAACAAATATCAGAAGCATATATCAGTATATATCAGTATATTAATCTAATCTGAGCACAAAGAACAAAAATGAACAATCACAGAGTGAAAATAGTGAAACGTGTTTTAGTCTCCAGGACTTGACGGAGCAGTGATATTATAGGGAGAAGTTGTAAAGTCTGATGGACACAGGCTGGAATGACTTACTTTGGCTGTCTGTGGTGCATCTTGGCAGGATGAGTCTCGTACTGAATGTGCTCCTGTGTTTATCTAGCACTCTGTGGAGGGGATGGGAGGTATTGTCCATGATGTCCTACAGCCTGGACAGCATCTTCCTCTCAGAACACATCTGTCAGAGAGTCCAGCTGCACCCCCACAGCTTCACTGGCCTTGCAAATACTTTGTTGAGTCTGTTGGTGTCCGCTACCCAGAGCCTGCTGCCCCAGCACACAAGATAGCACTGACTACCACTCATAGACTCAAACAACATCCTCAGCATCGTCCTGCAAGTGTTGAAGGACCTCAACCTCCTCAGGAAGTAGAGGCACCTCAAGCCCCTCTCGTAGGCGGCTTTGGTATTCTTAGTCCAGCCAAGCTTGTGGTGCATGTACACTCAAGTCATTTGTGAACTTACAACCATAAGAACACCACTTTCAAACTTCACACGTATGTCCACTCTGACACAAAGATTAGATAATAGAGTGATGCAGGGATGATGTCTTTTTGTGACCATCCCGAACGTTTGCATCACTCTGGATCCCTAGACTAAAAGCCTATGGGATTTTTCACTGTGTTCCTGGATTCCTACTGATAGTAAGCTCTGAAGCGAACAAGAATTCATGAAACTAACACATTCTGTTCATCATGATCAGCTTTACAGGTGTTTGTACCTCTTATGCTTTTTAAGCTTAAGCATAATCAGCAAGAGGAAAAGATATTATCAAGCTTTTATGGAATGGCCTGATCAAGCTGATACCCTTGGCTGTGGCTATCGTGTTTGTATGATTGTTTGTTAGAAAACAGAAATGATTGCATTGGGGTCCATGGCCATTTTGTAGTCCTTGCTAGCAAGTCATTAGCAACCATTCTTTGAAAATTCAAAGCGGGGAAGTATAAGATGCACTTCATGTTATTAAAGGAATTACCTACACGTACCTGCTTGTTTATGGTAAATATGACTCTCTGGTTTTCATTTCCCTGTCTGTTTTGGTCAGGACACATGGTGTCTTGCAGTAAAAGTAGGTGAGCCTCCTATTTATTTGCCAAAATGAACCGATGTGAACGAGTAAAACAGCATTTTCTTCTCAAATTGATATGGTAATTTTTATTTTTTTTATTTAGATATTCAGTGGTAATAAGGTGAGGCATCATACATTCAGCTGATATTCAAGCCAGTATAAGGGATATGTTTGGCCGATATGTTTGGCCAGTATGCTGGCCGTAAATATTGGCAGAATTTTCATGTCTACAGTAATTGATAATTAACTTTTAAAGCTTATCTCTGCTTATGCCAATATCAAATCCAGCATTCAGTAACAAAACCATAAAAAAGTATTTAAGTACAGAGGTATAAAACCAAACTTTCATCTTATTTTCTTTTATTTAGTTGATAACTTATCTTTTAGGTCAATGTGAGCTTTAATTATGTTTTCATTTTAACTTTTAAGTCTTTTTAGTTTTCCATTGCATTTCAAAAGGGCTTAGAGTTACACTTACACTTACACTTTATCCGACTATGTTATTATGCTTTTTAAAAATATCTTTTTTTTTTATGTTGTTGGTCTGACGGTTGAAGAGTCTGTTGCTTTTCTGTAAACCCATTGTGCTACATGTTTTTATTTTTTGTCCAGAACTGATGCTGTAATCAACAAAAACTTCACACCTAAATAAACTAAAAGAGGAGGTTACACAAACACCTGTGGATATGTAGGACGGTGTAAAACAACACTTAATGTTCCCATGTACAGTGACTGTTTCTCACGTCAAATATCCTCTGGAGAGATTTCATTATCCTCTTTTCCATCTCTTCCTCTCTTCATCCCTCCATCCTCCACCTCTTCATCATTTCTGTGTGTGTCTCTCACCAGGCGTCCCCTATTGAGGACTTTACCTCAGGACCGTTGCTAGGTGATGGCCCCCTGATTAATGAAGAAGCAGGGTTGGTGGGTGTTGAGGGGGGGGCGTGTGTATGTGTGTACAAAACGCGTGTGTGTGTCTCTTTCTCGGCAGTTATCACTAATTGACAGCTGCCGGCCCTCAGGGCTGTATTCTAACCCCGCGCCCCACAGTGTAATCGGAGGGCAGGGCTCTGTCGCCCCCCGTAGGAGAGCGAGGAGGGTAAAGGAGGAGGTGATGGGGTGGGGGGGGATGATGTTTTGGATGGGGCAGGACACTGAAAGAGCTGTTTGGTTGAGCAGAAAAGATGCAGAGAGGATGGAGGGGAGGGGTTGAAATGAGATTTGGGGGGTCAGAAGGGAATTGAGGGGCAGGAATAGTGAGATATGAGAAAAATAAAGGAGAGAGGGAAGAGAGGGGTAGAGGGGTGAGGGCATGGCATGCTGTCTGAGGGATGAGGGAGGGGTCCCCAGCTTCTCCACTGTGCCAGTCTGCCGGCTCAACACCATCTGGAATTATTCTCAAACACCGGCCAACTCTCCCCACTCCAACTAGGACAATCTGATTATTCAGCACACCCCTGCTCCCCTCCTCCTCCTTTTTGCAATATAACTCAAATTAAAATGAGATTATTGTGATCATACTTTGAGCTTGGATGTTGATAATGAGTTGGGGGCTGCATGCGATCGTGGCTGCATATGAGGTCTGCACGATATACACTGCAAATGTTTGCCAACTTGGTCTGAAGTTTGCTTTCGTCTGCAAAAGGCTTTCAAATATTTGCTCGGGGTGCTTTGAGTCAAAAATTGAGAAAGTGTCAGAGCTATCGGAGAAACTCAGGGTAATTTTGAATCAAACTTCAAACTAAAAAAATCATTAGTGATTATTAAACAAAGGCTTTAATGAGATTTACATTTAATATACGTACCATAACATTAAACTCATTCTATTATCATTAGGGCTTCTAAAACCGGCTCATCCCGTCATTATAGATATCTCGGTGCAGCTGTATTGAAACAGTATTCTACTTTCAAAGGAAGCAATTATAATGGACTCTTGTCAAATATTAACTGTGCTTATATGTATATCGTGATGAATTTATAGCATATTTTTGTCCTTATCATCACCATAGCTGGAACTTCTCTGCTTTTATGCCTTTGTTTCTGTGCAAAGTTTGACAGAAATCATTCAAAGCATTCGTATGATATCATGTTTATGAACAAGGGATTGATCATGGGGCCAAACAAACTTAGACTCTTGTCCTTCAAAATATTATCAGTCCATCCTAGAGTCAGAGAGGACAGTTGTGCAGTGTTTAATGCATTTTTGAAGGATCATGATCACCAGCAAGGGATGATAAGCAGCCCAAATGACCTTTGATCTATGACTTTCAAGATATTATCTATTAATCAGATAGTCAGAAAGGACATTTGCGCAAAGTTTAACAGGAAAACATTCAGATATTGTCAAGGTCTCTCTTTTCCCAGCAGGGCTGATCTGAGGACAATTGACCTTTGGCCTATACAAGAGCTTTGATGCATATTTTCGATCTTCATTACCACTACAACTAAACTACTAGTTGATTTTATGCCATTTTATTTGTGTGAAGTTTAACAGAAACCACTCAAAACATTTTTGGGATATAATATTTATCTGCAAGGGGATGGTCAGTGGGACTAACAATATTTGACCTCCAAAATATTTACAGGCTATCAGTCACAGAGGAAATTTGTGCCAGGTTTTTCAGGAAAACCTTCAAGCATTCTTTTGAGACCATGTTTGCCAGCAAGGGATGGTCAAGGGCCCAAGTGACCTTCATCTTGTGACCTCTGAAATTGGACAGTTTCATCATTTTCAGAGTGGACATCTGTGTGAAATTCCTCAAATTGTTCCAGAGAATTCATGTTCACAGTCAAGATTACATGAGTTAAACATTATGTGCCTTTGCTTTGACATCTGATTTATGACCTCCAAAAGTCAATTCATCGTGAGTCAGAAAGGACATTTGTATAAAGACAGAAATCCCTCAAAACAGTTTTTGGATTTATCGTTCACTCACAGATGATGATCATAAAGGGAAATAATAGCATTGGATACCTTTAAAATCAAATTTATATTAATACTCCATTTGATAAACGGATTCCATTTTTTTTTCATTAAAGATTATTTTTGGGCACTCTGTGCCTTCATTGATCGGTGAGAGAGACAGTGGATCGGCTTGTGAAGGGGGGCAGATAAAACTGCTTTATCAGTAGCAGTTTTATCAGATTTGGAAGAACAAACAACACTAAAAACTTCTAGATAGAAACACTTCTGATGTGTTTTGCAGAAAGTTTGTTTTACAAAGTGGCTCACGTTCTGTCCTTCACACCGTGGCAGTGGCACCCACCTGCTACATCATCTGACTGACCCATAATGAATGTGATGGACAGACTGATCGTCCAGTCACCTGATGGATTTGCTTTTAAGAGGTTCTGCCCATTCCAACTTTCTATGGGCTCTTTCCCAGATGGACAAGTGAAATATATTGAACAGTCCATCTGGTGTGCCAGATTAATCATGCTCATAAGCACACAATGATCATGAAGTCAAATGATCTTTGGCCTACATCTCCACAATCTGTTTTTGCTTAAAGAAAATCCCCTTATGTGGAATCCACTAATTTCCTCAAAAACAAAGGAATTTTGTGGGGCTCCATGGCCTTGACCTCTGACCTGTGAGCTCCAAAATAAAATTAATCCATCTTTACCTCATAGTGGACATTTGTGCAAAGTTTGAACAAAATATCATCAAGAACTGACAACTCAGAAGCATTATGCTTAACAATCCCACTCCATACTGTTTGAATGTAATTAAGATGCATAAAGTAATTTCTCCTTCTTAATCCCTTAACACATAGCATTGTTTTGCAGCAGTAAAATGAAGGAAGCTTCCATTTCAAATCTTCTGCAGAGACACGATTGCAGCTGTGTCATCTCCTCTCTCTGTAATTGTAATGAGTGATTATTTTCACAGGAAGCACAAATTGAATTACTGTATAGGACATGTTTGTCTCATGATAAAGCAGCATCGCCTCCACTGCAATTATCTTCATATTACTGTAATTATTTGAAAGTGTGCAAAACAGATTATTCCCTTTCTCCTCCTGCGCCTGGATGCTCTGACAACTGCACAGATCCTCCCTTGGCCCTGTCAGCTGCAGTCCACCTCTACGTCTTCATGCAGACTTTGACATTGTGAAGCAATCGATAGATCCCCAGCGCAGAAATGCATCTCCCACTGATTATAATGAAGATAACCGGTCATTTAAAATGCTAATGGCCAATTTCACCTAATAAGAGACATTCAGCCCAGCAGTTCATTAAAATTTAGAGGTGGAAAAGTCTATTCCAATTAAGTTTCACCCTCTTTCCTCCCCCCAAGCATCGAAGCCATTAGGATTTTAAGAAATGTCAAAACGTCCCATCTCACAGCCTCAACGCCACGCAGGGGAAGTGGGCTTCAAACTTGAGTGGAGGGCCGATGAACAAAGGCGCCATTGAGGAACATTAGTGGTAGTTAGCATATGACCTCATCTGCAAGTCATTGTGCAGATTGTAGATATCAGTTTCATGCACCAGTCAGTCCACTCTCTTCAGCTGTCGGACCATCTTCAATTTTCTGTTCCTTAAAGAGCCATGATGACTTCTATATTTTACATCCTGTGAGGCAAAGATACACAGTGAATCAGATAAAGCAATCACAACTTGCTCTTAAAGGTACAATAAGAAGAATTTTTGCACTGGATCATCCAAATTTATTTAAAAATAAAGACTGAGCCCAAGTTATGCTTTCTTGTTGAGGTATTACATACTTTAGATAGTTCCTGCATTTTTAAAGCTAGAGAAAGATGAATTAATAAACATTATATAGGTGTGCTTAGAAGGATAGCCAGGATTTTTTTTAACATGGGGCTTAATAAGTTTCAACAGTCACTGAATAAGTTTCAACAGTCAATACACTTCCCACAGTTAATGGACCAGAGATCAGTTACCACCAGATGTTTAAGTTGCGAACGCTCAAACTTTGTAAAAAATATGAGTGTAAAGTGGTAAAAAACACTTCCGGATCTTTCAGAACCGGGGGGGTACCAGTGGCTCATCCATGTAAGTTGGAGTCTAACCATGCAGTGCTCCCCACTGTACAGAATGCCTTCATTTCTGCCAACAAAGTCAAAGTTTTACAACTTAAAAAATCAAACAGGAGAGCTAAATAAAGGGTTGTCTGTATAGTCAGTTTTCGGGTCATACTGTTTTTTATGGCACAAAGCAGCCGTTTGCTCTCTTTGTGCCCTCTGGCTTTGGGGTACTCTCATAATATATGAAAATTCAACCATGAGATATCATGAGAAGAAAATTATTTGCCCATTGTCCTAGACAAAATTGTCTCATCATGATGACAACATTGGGCTCAGTGAATGAATAGGCTCTGTTTAAGAAATAAACACCACTGATCAGAGAACATGATGATGTGCAAACAGTGTTGAAGAAAGCCCTGGAGGAAAGCTATGTAGTGACTAAAATAATGGCAGGGCCCCGTTCAAGGCTCATATGCTATATGTACTGAAAAGTACTCAAGAGTGTGTTTTGGTCAGTTATTACTCAAAAACATGAACTTGCAAGTAAATACTTAGAAGTTTGACTTTAAATTTATGTAATAAGAAAGAAATGCTTGAACGTACTTAAGGACAAACTCAATTGTTTGAAAGCGAACACTTTTTAAGTGCTTTTAAGTATCTTAACCAAGTATCTACTTCAATATTTTTGTACTCAAATAAGTAAATATTTGATTTAATACATTAAGTATGTTCTTTTCCTCTGAAAAATATACACTTGGAGCCTGTCATTTAAAAACTATTCTCAAATGTTTGTATTGAAGCATGTGCTAAAAAGTGTTCACCAAAAAGTTTTTACCTGTTAGCATGTACATGAAAGCATCTTTGAAAAAAAAAATTACATTCTTATATCATTTAATTTCAAGTGCAAAATGATGTGCATGAAAGTGTGTTCTCCCAAGTATGCACTTTTCAGTGCCTTTTTAAAAACATTTATCCCTAAGCATGTGCTCTGAAAGTTTGTACTTAAAAAGTACCTGCTTATTAGTATGCACTTCCAAGTATATGATTAAGAATTAGATTATACCATAGTCTTATATACCATTGGTGATAAATACAGTGTATATAATTCAACAATAAGTATTCATTTATTGTTGATTTTTCCTGGGGTGACAATGGTGCCTCTGAAGAAAAAAAGGGTTCAGAAAAGCTGGCAGAAAAGCAATCCATGTGACATATTTACTTAACAAAACCCACTGTATGTTCCTTGTTTGAGAGAAATCTGACTAAGAATAACTTACTTTGTTACCATTGTTGTGCTGTGTCAACCAGAAAATGTTTTAACTTATTTGCTTCGTATAACCCTAAACTCTGATACAGTGATATTAGAATTTAGAATATGACTAACAGTGAACTCTGCAAAATTTACGTTACACTTAATATTGATCAGGCAGAAAGACATACGGCTCCACCAAAGTAGTTCATAAACAGAGGCATGCTAGCAGAAAAGTAAAACATCATAGATGTTTGCACGGTGTACAATCACACAAAGCTGTTAAAGGATAAGTTTGTTTTTTTGACACCTGGACCTTATTTTTAGGATTAAATACGCTCGTAGACTCACCCAGACCATTTTGGCGGAGCTCGGAGCCGTTTTCGAGCAATTTAGATCTATCCAACGGCGTTTTTGCTCATGCCAAAGTAGCAGATGGGGCCAGAAATCGAACAAAACCCAAAGCCAGTGAAGTTGGCACATTGTGTAAATCGTAAATAAAAACAGAATACAATGATTTGGGGCATTTTTACCACTGTGTTACATCGCCTTTCCTTTTAACAACACTCAATAAACATTTGGGAACTGAGGAGACCAATTTTTGAAGCTTTTCGGGTGGAATTGTTTCCCATTCTTGCTTGATGTACAGCTTAAGTTGTTCAACAGTCCGGGGTCTCCATTGTTGTATTTTACGCTTCATAATGCGCCACACATTTTCAATGGGGGACAGGTCTGGACTACAGGCAGGCCAGTCTAGTACCCGCACTCTTTTACTACGAAGCCACGCTGTTGTAACACGTGCAGAATGTGGCTTGGCATTGTCTTGCTGAAATAAGCAGGGGCGTCCATGAAAAAGATGTTGCTTGGATGGCAACATATGTTGCTCCAAAACCTGTATGTACCTTTCAGCATTAATGGTGCCTTCACAGATGTGTAAGTTACCCATGCCTTGGGCACTAATACACCCCCATACCATCACAGATGCTGGCTTTTGAACTTTGCGCCTATAACAGTCCGGCTGGTTCTTTTCCTCTTTGGTCCGGAGGACACGTCGACCGCACTTTCCAAAAACAATTTGAAATGTGGACTCGTCAGACCACAGAACACTTTTCCACTTTGCATCAGTCCATCTTAGATGAGCTCGGGCCCAGCGAAGCGGGCGGTGTTTCTGGGTGTTGTTGATAAATGGCTTTCGCTTTGCATAGTAGAGTTTTAACTTGCACTTACAGATGTAGCGACGAACTGTAGTTACTGACAGTGGTTTTCTGAAGTGTTCCTGAGCCCATGTGGTGATATCCTTTACACAGTGATGCCGGTTTTTGATGCAGTACCGCCTGAGGGATCGAAGGTCACGGGCATTCAATGTTGGTTTTCGGCCTTGCCGCTTACGTGCAGTTATTTCTCCAGATTCTCTGAACCTTTTGATGATATTACGGACCGTAGATGATGAAATCCCTAAATTCCTTGCAATAGCTCGTTGAAAAATGTTGTTCTTAAACTGTTCAACAATTTGCTAACGCATTTGTTCACAAAGTGGTGACCCTCGCCCCATCCTTGTTTGTGAATGACTGACCATTTCAGGGAAGCTGCTTTTATACCCAATCATGGCACCCACCTGTTCTCAATTAGCCTGTTCACCTGTGGGATGTTCCAAATAAGTGTTTGATGAGCATTCCTCAACTTTTTCAGTCTTTTTTGCCACTTGTGCCAGCTTTTTTGAAACATGTTGCAGGCATCAAATTCAAAATGAGCTAATATTTGCAAAAAATAACACAGTTTACCAGTTCGAACGTTAAGTATCTTGTCTTTGCTGTGTATTCAATTGAATATAGTTTGAAAGGGATTTGCAAATCATTGTATTCTGTTTTTATTTACGATTTACACAACTTGCCAACTTCACTGGTTTTGGGTTTTGTATTTTGGGGGGCATCAATACGTGTTTCCTCTGGTCTCAAGTCCCACTCTGAGCAGCAAAGGCACTCCTCCTCTGTTGTGTTTGCCGTGCAATGTCCACAACAACACCACCAGGTAGCCCCCATTTGTGGACATGCAGTGGTTGCTTGTTCTCTGGCCAGCTGTTTGGCTCTTTCCCTCTGCATCCTCCTTTCAAATAGCTCCTCGTCGGTATATTCTGGCTCAAAACGATACGGGCATCCATTATACTCAAAGTCGTCGTCAGACACTTCTACATTGGATAAATATTCTGCCATGTTGCACAAAGTAGCCGTGTAGCCGTGTAGCCTAGCAACAATAGCGGCTCTACTCATGTTCTTGTCTGTGACGTCACCAGAAGTTACCCATCCTTGTAAAGCCCCGGATGACCACAACAACAAAGTTGAGCTGACATGGTGATAACACTGGCCATTCATTTATAAAATGTAGCTGAAATGAGCGAGTTTCGCAGCAGATAATGTCTAATTTCGGGGCTTCGATTTCTTGCCCCTTCTGCTACTACGGCATGAGAAAAAACGCCGTCGGATAGATCTAAATTGCTCGAAAACGGCTCCGAGCTCTGCCAAAATTGTCTGGGTGAGTCTACGAGCATATTTAATCCTAAAAATAAGGTCCAGGTGTCAAAAAAACGAACTTATCCTTTAATGGCTAACTTGTTTCCACTTGAAATTCACTAAATTATTATGAGCTCTTGGCCCATTCACTGGCAGTTTATAGCCTCGGTTCTATGTCAGTTCTCTCTTTATAGTGACAGAACTGAATGCCATCTTTGTGGCTAATGCATTGACTATTGAAATGCACCTCATACAAGCCTCATACTATCTCAAAAAGTCTAAGCTAACCCTTCAACCAACATACAGGGGCAAAGACACATGCATGCAGTGAGAAAAAGTGGAAGATCTCAGTTGTTGATCAGAATTCAAGAAAGACTCATCTTTGTAAGAGTCTTAAAAAAGCAAATAACACCATGGAAACAAATACAGCTTAGAAGCATTGAGTGAAAATACAAGGAAGTTTAATAAAACAACAGATTGGGCCCAAATTGTGCCAATTTACTCACTAAATAGTCTGACAGATGTTATTGCAAGCACTAAATTACCACCTAAAATGTTATATTAAGGAAACAATGAAAAAATCAGGTTTTTAATGAAAGGGACTGTAGAAAAGGAATATCTTACCTTTCTATAAAAACCACCCAGCCACAAGAAAGAATGTTTTCTGCAACTCATTCATCATTGAACTGAGCAAATCCTCACTGAATTGTTTATTTAAAACAAAAGAAGAGAACACAGTTCCCCGTGCATCTTACTCTCTGACTCAGATCTTATGTTTATACTGTACTTTTTGTCCTGCTATCTGATCTGAGCTCCACATCCTCTGCTCTGCTCATGTCTCAGATGGAACCATTTTGTAAGCTGGTTGACCTTTCATCCAAAATTAAGCGTACATTTCTCTCTGCAGACAAACGTAGCAGAAACTTTAACAGAGTGATCAGTATCATCAAGGCCATATTTGGACAAAACTCAAGGTTTTCTGCTCGATGATCTGCTGGTTTGCATTTGTGTTTGTGAGCAGCTTCAACCTTCCATATGCTTCTCTCCTGTGATCCTCCTGTGATCCTGCAGAGGTTTCATCCTGTTTGTACTGGCAGGTTTACTGGGAGAGAAAAATATGAAACACATGAAACACTGCATGGCTTTTTTGGATTTAGTCATGCACTCGTTCACAATGCTTTATCTTTTTGGTTATATCTGTCCTGACAAGTTACAGCAAAGTCTGAAGAGTGTAACCCATACACATTGAGTTTGATTAAAGCATTACTGTAAGTTGAATTATGTATATCTGCTGAACATTAAGTGGTTCATGGTCATGGTCCTTACTGTTCAGCAGAGAGTTGGCATTAGAGCTAAACTGGAGGACAGACTGAAGTTTCCACAAGAGGGCAGACATGGGACAGCTTTATGAGTAGGTAGCTTAAAAATAGCTATTCATTTTTTTACACTTTAATAAAACACATCATAGTACTAGTTATTGGGTATAACTCCAACGGTTGTATAACTGTTAATATCTTTAAAAGCTTTTGTAGAGAACATTTACAAATGTACACGTTTTTTTGTTCTAGATTTAAAAAGTACTGTTGTTAATGTGGTCCACGTGTGTTTGGAAGCTAACACTTTTGTTAATCTTTAGGAGACTTCTGGTCAAATATCACCCATTCACAATTCTTCAGTCCAGCCATGAAGTGCAATGTTTTATTTAGAAATGCTGTTTTTGTAGATCCACGGAAAATTCTCAGTTGGTAATTTTTTTCAGCCTTATTTTAATCAAAAAACTATCAGTGATGCTATAAGACCTCAACTTTTGAGCGAATCCAATTAACCCAATGTCCTCTCTTGTTTTCATGTGTTAGCAGTGTCCAATCAGGATCAGTCAAAGGTCAACAATAGACAAGAAAGTTTTTTGTCAGTCCCCAAAAGAAACAAGCCATTTGTAACATTTTGAAAAAAAAAAAAATCTTTAGGAATAAGTGTTAAAGCAGCACCGCAGATCTTTTGAGCCTTCAAATATTCTCTCCAAAGTCTGTTCAGTGGAGCTCAGCGCTGTAACAGAGAGAATGCCCCCCCCCACACAACGCTTCCCTGCTCTGTTTAGGGGCTATGTAACTTTTGCTCCCGTGACGGGGACACATGTCGCAAGATGCTGCAAGAACTGCAGACTGCTTTATGGCACTACGCGAGATTTGGCTTCCAGCTGAAGAAGCCGGTGTTTTGTATGTAGTAGTAGCAGCCATGGCATCCGCAAAGCGTGTGAGGAGGACTCTTTCTCCAGATTCAAGGGCCAAAAAGAGACTATCGGACAATGCAAGGAACAAAACTAGAATTAACACTGGAGCCCACCTTGCTCGGTGGCGAGAGCGTCGGGAGATGGAAAATTGCAAGACGGACGCTTAGCTTGCAAAGTTACTGCTGGAGAGGTAAGTTATGTTTTCGTCGGGTTTTCCCCCATTCAACACTTGGTTTCAGTCGGTGGTTGCTCCGTAGCATTGCATGCTTTGTGTAACTTGGCGGACGTTGTTTTGTCACTAAATGCTACCAGCGGTTATTTTCCGGCGAGTTTCTCAGATTGCTGGAGATATTCATGGCGCCATGACGCTCGGTCATTCACTATTTCACTATTTCTTCTATGTCTTCGGATGTCCTGTCGACTCACTTCTCCCGGCTCTGTATGTCAACAAATGCACGTTGCTGTGAGGCGCTGTGTCGCGACAATGCAATTACACCCAACGACCAGAGCGGCCCCTCGAGAGCAGACAAACCTGAATCTTACGTAGTGGGGCTTTAATCATGTGACAGACTTGATTTCTCCCCAATGGCAGTGAATGCATCATCTGAAAGACAGCGTGAGTGACTGTTTGCCCGCACGTCAGTTGTGTATGTGTGCATGAATGCTCATGCCTGAGAGCTGCTGTGAAGCTAAGTTAAAGTTTAGAGTTAGAGTTATGCTTTGGTGTTGGCTATGGCCCACAGTAGCCTGTGTAAGGCCTCCACAATAAGTTCACTGAAATTTTAAAGCATCTCGGAGCATCTCTATTGCAGAATGCTACTATATGTACTTAGTTTATGTTATTAGTGTCTTCTCGCACTTTAATCTTGTTCCCTTAATAGCCAAAGCTTGACAAAGCCAGTCAAAACACTTGCCTATCATTGTTCAGAGTGTGATTTTGAGAAAAATCTGTGAGTTTTAAATTTTGTTTAAATTTTTTGTTTTGTCTTTATGGTCATACACCTTTTGATACATCAATCTGACACCATTACAGCAAAACTATTCTCAAACCCAGGTTGTCATGACAAAAAGATGACGTCTTTCACATGACTCTGCTTTAAAGGGTTAAGGTGCACTATTTCAATTAAAATTCAGGCAAACTGAAATAACAAAATAATGACCTGGAAATGCAAGGGTTAAGGGCCCAAACTCTCACCATTTACAAGACAGTTGTTAAAATAGCCCATAACTGACTGTATGTCTACTTTTCAATGTGTGGTCTCTATCGGCATTCACCAGTTTAGTTTATGATACCTTTCACAGTTTTGTGTTTTGTTCATCATATCAAAACAGACTAGGTGGAGAAATATAGTGTGCAGTTACCCACAGCCATTTTAAAGAAAATATAATGTCTCTTTAATTTCTATGTCATCCTAATTCAATTCATCTTGTCCCTTTGAACTAGACGTGCAAAATTATGAAGGTATTACCACAAAGTGAATTCTGTCCTCTCTGACATTTAACGAACTGAATAAGCTAGCCACACTCATGCAGCTAGCTAGCTAAAGGCACTGGCACAGCTGTGTTTACCCTCAGCTGGGAGATGAACAGAGACTAGGCAAATGCTTCAGGGTTTGCTTGTTTGTTGTTCCTATGAAGGGTGGTTTGGAAAAAGGACTTTTTTCCCCTCTTAAACACGTCATATGAAAAAATAATTATTTGAACAGATTACTTGAATTTCAAAACTGACTTGTTATATTACTTGATGCAACAGAAAAATAATATAAGTATCCTAGTGGATTATTTTGCGACATGATACCCCTAACTCTGGAAATAAACATATTTTTAATGGAAACAGTGATACACTGTTTAGCAAATAAACATTGTTTGGTACTGGTAAGAATACATGACAATAGGTGATGAACGGTGGTTTGAAGCTGGTTCAAAGTGCCGGTTCGTTAAATAAGAACATTGGAGCTATCCTCTATTTTAGGTCATGTCAGCATGTAGATATAAACCACCGACTGTAGAAAGAATTGGATGAGGCCATGTGATGCCAGTCATTTGGTTATCAAAGAGGATGATAAGAGCTGGATGTTAGGCCAACCCTGCACACGCCCTCTCAACCTTACTTTTTTGACTTCTATAGAGATTTCTCTTTAACTTTATCTTTTTCTCATAATCAATCTCATAAACATAGATTCCATGTTTAAGCAGGACTTAAAGCCATCTGTCAAGACCATTTGTCAAATAGCGACTCAGCTCTGACTTGTTGCCTTGTCAATCATGTTGATAACTTTCCAAAACCTGAACTCCTGAACCTGAACTGAATGTTTTGTGAAGTCACACAAAGATGAAACCAGTGCACAATGTGGTTTCTGAGTCAAAACGCAGTTTTCCCGCTGTCAAACAGGGAATGCTGTAAACAGAGCTTAAAGGCCACAACACACAGAAGGTGTGTTGGCAAAAATACCTTCCTTTGCATGGACAAGGCCTCACAGCTATCTCCCCTTTCTGAGAGCCAGTTTCCCTTTTCCCCTTCAGTTGTTATTTTGTGGACATCATTAAAACTAAAATGCTACCAAATGAAGAGCCATTAAGGAGCCAAATGACTCTGGATCCCTTTTCAGGAGCAGGAATTTTCCTCATCATGAACAAGCTGGACTGAAGTAATTAAGCCGCACTTTTGCAGATTATGTTGGTTGATGGGCAGTCTTTAATGTATGCTAGCACACGTTCTATGAGTCTAAACTACCCAACCAATCTAAAAGAACGCCATCTCAGATCACCTCTGTATGCAGGCCGAGATATCAGATGGCAAATCACTGTCAACACACCACACTAAGCATTAAGAACTACCACTTGTACCTGAGCATATGTGCAAGTTTGGATGTTTGTACAAAATGCAAATGCACTCTTTAAGGTATTTTCTGCCTTTTGAATTTAACTCTGATCCTGAAAGATAAAACCCTCATTTTTAATAATGACTCTCACGGTGAGTTTGACATTGGTGGTGTAACTTGTGACACAGCAGGTGTAACATAAAGAGGCAGGAAAGAAAAAACTAATTATGCCGTTGGCGTACGGCATTATTTCTCATAATTGTATGACTACAATGGAATAAAATTTATGCATTAAGATGTCAAGTGGAAACTGATTCTTTAAAAACTATTATTTAATCCTATTTTTAATTAAAAGCCTCATTAAAACAATTTTTTGAGCTGTCAGAAAAACTGTGCCAAAAGCCCTGCACACACGCTAATAATCCAATCTTATTGTTCTTTTTTGTTTTGACACCTAGAGCGGGTTTATTGGAGGAGGCAGATATCGTACATGGGTTGGTGTGCAGTGCTCAGTGTGTAATCTGAGTGAGGCCATATTAGCATAGTGTATCAAAAAAAAAACAAAGGCTCAGCTTGTGATGTAAACACAGGGAATTAAACCTCCTGCAGTTCACTTCGCGGTCATCTTCAACTAATTTGACTGTGCAAGAAATCAAGTCTCTACTCAATTACAGCATCTGCTTTCCATGCAGAACTATGAGAGCGGATATCATTTACACGCTGAGACTCTCTAAGCAGTGTAAGCCCTCTTCAAAGGGGATTTAAATTAGAGAAAGTATGCCATATGAAAATACTCTCTTTTTCTTAAACAATAAAAAAAAATGATATATGTGCATAATACTCATGCAGCTGCCTGCTGGGATTTCATTACAGATGCAAGATCTGTTCCTCCAAAACTCTCTTGTTTATAAGAATTGTTTTTTTTTCTTGACCTTCCTAGTCTGAGGGAGACCTCATCCTGCTCTCACAGCCAGGGTGCCATTGGTGAGCCTCTGGCTAGAAATCATGCCTCAAACTGCTCTCCTTATGCTCTTAGTCCAAACTCTCAGACATGTAGGGTATCTACCACCCACTGCATTCACAGCCAGGACTCAGAGCCTTCGGGTAAAAGAAAAAAAAGAAAAGTCTTGCGATGGCTGCCTATCTTAAAATTTGACATATATTTTCTCCCAGATACCACTAAGACACAGCTTTTTTTACTTTTTAAACACGTTTTTACAAATCATACTGTTGGCATTTAATGGATGGCATGAGTTACATCAGAAGAAAAAAATAAAAAACTGCACCTCCTTCTGTGACCACTAGAGGCTGACTCCAAAAATGAATCAGCCTCCTTTCGGCTCCACATTGAAAAGCTCTACTTAAATATGTTTACAACCTGGTTCCAAGAAGTTCTGATGATGCTTTTAAGTAACTTGTGAAAATATTATTAAGGCCAATAGGTATACATATTTCCTTATAATGATGGCTACAAGCTAGTCACTGAACATAATATTGATGTGGTTTATGTTATTGGTACCTTTAATTATTTTTTTTTTATTGGACCAATAAATGATCCTAATGTGTTTTTTTGTTGTACTTTTAGACTGCCCATGAAACCTGTGCTCACTTTATTTTCACTGAGCGATCCTCTGGTTTTTATCTTGTGCTTTGTACCATATTAATGGATGATACTGTTGTACTAAAGTAAAGCCAAATACACCCACAACCTGACCTGACACATGCTAATGAGTTTCTGGTTCAGGTTACTTATCAATAATATATAAAAGACCCCTTAAGTCATACAGTCCACTGCAGAAAACGTTCTTGTGCTGATGTGGAGCAGACTATTTTTTTTAATATGAATTTATGTTATGTTATATGACTGTATTGTTGGTTTTCAAGACGTTTTCTCAAACCTCCTATCCTCGACTCTGCTAATCCCATTGAACCATCTGCAAGAAGCCCCCCTGGTTAACAGACATGTCGGTCTTGAAGTTTTATCTGCTTTCTTGCATTGAATTAAAAAACAAAACAAACAAAAAAATATATATATTAACACATATTGAGGCTTGTGAAATGAACCAAAATCAACGATATAAAAACGGTCTTACATTCGATCTTATGCCAGAAATTTTGGGCCCATCCCAAACAAGTTCTGTCTTTCTAACCAAACATCTGTCAGGCCAGTCAATAAATACAAAACACAATGAAATAAAGTGTAAGAACAGCAAAAAATTGAACGCTTGTTATCATCATAGTCAAGTTGTTTTTAATGACAGAAATAAGCTTCATTCTCTGTAGGAAACATTATTAAAATGCTAAATTTATATATATATATGTATATATATATATATATATATATATATATATATATATATATATATATATATATATATATATATATATATAATATATATATACATATATATACATATATATATATATCAATATAGATATAGATATATGTTCTACATTCTGACATTTGGACCATTCTATGCAATCAAACTATTTTATTTATCATATAATCAGTGCTAATACATAGTTTAACCCTGCCACTTAATTAAAATTTATGCAGATAAGTATTTTTTCTAACCTCACAACCTGTTATCTAAACACCCAAATTCTTTTTACATGCCATTCAGAAATTCAGATATAACTTGTTGAAAATGCATAAATAATAGTAATATCGTTTAACAAATGTTCAAAAGAGCCTTCTTTTTGTTTCAATAATAATTTATGACAGCTTAGCCATGCAGCACTGTTTCGGCATCCTGAATGTCACTTTTTTTGCAACAAGAAAAACATGATATTTTTTGTGAGCAAAATGTAAAGAAATCTCAAAATGTTGCTGAGACTATAATATATTTTTATGGGCCTTTGTCAGTTATGGGCCTGAAGAATCCTCCTAACTTTTCTCCTGCCCGTTTCACCTCCTTTATCATATGCAAATATCCTGAGTGTTGATGGATTGAAGAGCGATCAGAGTACTTGTCCACAGAGTTCATTCCAACAAAGGTATTTTCCATAAATGACCTTTGATTTAGGAACTGAATGACGGTTAATCCTGGATTAATCTGTAAATACCAGAAACTACTCCTGCAGACATTTAAAGCACATCTTTAAACTCTGCTGATGTAAAGAAATTAAATTTCAATTTTACCACTGCACACAGAAAAGATTCAGGCAAAAGTTTGTCAAACTGGGAGTAACCCATCAACAGTATGAGAGGGAGCCCTCTGATTGGTGGGGTCAGCAGACAGATCAGCATGTCAACCAAATTATGAGGTTATTGTACATCTGTCTAAATGAACTGATGACTGAACTCCCAACTGTCTGAATGAGTGGTGGCAAACTCTACCACTGATCCAAAGCCACTCTGTTTGTAGTTTATCCATCCAGTCTATGGCTTTTCCACCAACAGTACATTCTAAATACATGGCGATCCTGCCACAAAACATCTAGTTTACCTTCTGTTTTATGATTTACTTATATCTATTGATTGATGTTCAAGGGATGATTGACAAATTTAGAGGTGTGATGAAACCAGACAGAGTTTTAAATCTGTCTTACATCTGCATGCTGTCAGACTGTACTGTGAACTTCCTCTGAGCTCACTGCAGTAAACGGGCCAGTTGTGTAAAACCTTACTTCATCTGTAATGAGTCCCAGATCGATCAGCCCTGATAAAATCAGCATATTTTAACAGCAGAGTGGTGGATTCTCCAAAGCAGTAAAATTAAATAATTCATCATTACTCTGAGCAGCATTTAGTGAGATTGTCCTCTTTGGTTAATCCTCTGGAACTGATTAAAATGAGCCTTTAAAGCACAAACAAATGACATGATCCAAGTAAAGCCACTTTATTCAAAATATTTGATCCATGTTTTTCTTTGAGCAAAGCCATGTATTAGCTGAGTGGGAGGATTTGGTTTGCTTTCAGATTTTCTCCTCACTCTAGTGTCTGAAAAGTAGAAAATATGGCAAGGTGAGAACTTCCCTGCAGTTTTTTTTAATAAAGAAAGCAGGCTGGGTGACACCCGGCTGTATTTGGACCCTGTGACTCAGACTCTCAGAGGAGGCTTCCCTTGTTTCAGTGAAGCTGAATAGCACACAAGGAGGCAGTTAGTGACCCGGTGACCCCATCGACAGAGAAACAGAGCTGGGTGGGATTATATCAACTTTAGCTGGACTGGGGCCAATGCTTAGCCATAACATTCTGGCTAGAGATAACATACTTTTTAATTACATATGGACTACAGCTATGTTAAATTTCTTCAGTGAACCCTCTCCTGGGAGGTCGCCACTAAACTTGACATAATACATCAAACACTGCTTAATGTGATTACAATGTGCAGGGGTCTGCAGTCCAGCCAAGAGCACGAGAGGAGCTGCCAAGCCCTTTTGTCTCAGGACAGGACCTCTTTCTGCTTACCTTTAAGGACAGAGTAATTTTCTAAATGTAGCGAGGAGCAAAACGTTGCCCGATGTCTCAAGTTTGTAGAGCGTTTATTCACTGGTCAAAAAACCTTCAATAATTACATTCACATGTTATTAGCTTTCACTTAAATTTGTGTTTGTAAGAATGGCAATTAAACTAAAAATCATCACAAAATCATTCTCATTCATGATGTTATATGTGAGTAAAAATGACAGCACAGTGTCTTTTTTCTGCAATAAAGAGTTTATTACCTGAGTTTGTTGCTCACTATATCCAGGCCTCTCCTTATATAAAGAACACACACAGTGTGTAGGTCCTCATGATCGCGGGGGCCTCACTATGCCTGTTTTTTACTCATCTATTAAGTATGATGTGGCTGCTGTCGGGCACAAACCACCAATAACCAAAACTGCTACTTTTCAACAGAACTCTCGCCTACTGAATGCATGGGTATTGTATTATCCTGGTGGCAATTACTTATTCTTGGTGAGAAGTCTATAAAACCCACACACCAACATGGAAGATTATCAGTTGCATTGTTTTATATATAAAAGCAAATCATAAAAAATGGAGATAGGAGGTTTGTGCCTTACAGTGATGATGTATATTTTTTATGAGCTGAATATCCAGTGGTGTCCACATATAATGCTTTGATTAGGAGGCATGTCTTTGATAATGGTCACAGCAATAATCCATCCTTACAGAAATTATTATTATTTGCCCATGTTCTGTTTTAAAATCTCCAGTGTATTATGAAATTCTTTTGTTTAGTTATGAGTGCAGCTGTTGCTTCACATTATTCTGTACTGTTGAAACACCAGCATTGATTGTCCTGAGGTGTACCTAAAAGACACCCCCCCCCCCCCCCCCCCCCCCCGAGTATCTAAAGAGGTTGCAAAAGAGAAAACACACAAGTGCAAGAGTCAATGTAATGGAAAAATAAACTGCTGATAAAAGTCTTCAAGTCATCAAGAGATAAACAAGAGAGGGGGGAAAAGTAGATCAGGACAGGGCTGCAGGGAGAAATACAGAATATTGTGTGATTAGGATTGTCATAAGAAAAGGAAACATCAAATACAGTAATGTATGTTGTTTAAATATCTTAAAAGATAGTTTAGTATTTTAAAGTGTGGTTGTGTGAGGTTAGTTCCAATAGTAAATACATTAGACTCGGATTTAGCTCTGTCCCTGTAAAGAGAAAACAGAAATTAGGCTATAAATTGATGCAGATGGGGCCATGAGCTCCACTTAGCCTATAATCCATGTGGGTTGACAGGAGCAGAGCTGAGTTACTGAAGTGAGTGGACTTGGTATATGTATACAGTAGTTGAAATTATTACGACATACTCTACAAGAATGTGCAGAAGGCGGGAGGGGCTCATATAAAGCATCAAATCATCTCAAGTTAAATCATGTTTTGCACAACAATGACTTGTTGTATCATGTCAGTATGGATCAAAAAGTCTGAGGATTGTTTCCAGCACCTTGATGAATCTATGCCACAATAGTTCTGAAGGCAAAAGGGGGACCAACCTGCTACATGCAAGGTGTACCCAATGAAGTGGCTTGTAACTGTAGTTCCAAGGGAAAGATGTTAGTGACTTTGATTTTCTGGTACCTAACTGTAAAAATAAGGCATTACAGCTTGAGGATTCCAACAACCATTTTAGACAAAGTCATTTAGCTGCATGGAGTTTATTTAGCAGGAGTCAGGGTTGCTGTGTCCACACGTACGTAGGTGCTTTCATGTTTTCATAATTCAAGGTTGTGTAAGCCTTCTCCTAATTCCCTCTAAATCTGCATAATGACTATTTTGAACTGCTTAACATGCTCTCTTGTACTTGACCAAAGGAAACAGTGTGAATACTAACGACTGAAGGAGGAAGACAGGCGCAGACCGATACCCTTGATGTTAAAGTTGATGAACGGTGCTGAAGCAGCTAATGTGTCTCGACATTTGAGACACATCATGTGCTTCTGCTTCTCTTGGCTGTCATCAATAAATATATTTCAGAATTAACAGATGCTGTTTATGTTAGCATGACGCCCAAAAACCTAGATACATTACTCCAATCTGGATGTGATTTGTTTTTGTTGGGCACATGCTCCTGTGGGCTCATTCATCCTTTCTCAGACAGTACATGGAAAAGTCATCTTGTCCATCAGGTGTTTGTCATTTCAAGGTAACCTCAAAAGACTGTGTCAAAAGGTCGATTCAGGCAGCAGTCTGTCTGGGAGGCATTTTGCTCTGAGACATAGATGGGAGGCCAAAGGTTTAACAATGAGTGAATCACCACTGTGGAGAAAGATGGAGCTACTTAAAGTGCCCATTTAGCAGGCTGTTGAAGCCATGTAGCCTCATCTCCTTGACTGCGGCATGATCTATTTCTGCTATCGATGCTATTCATTTACCATATTGTCAAACTGTTTGACATCCTTAGAGTTTAACATTTTGAATGAACAGAGGAGAAATCCAAATCAAATCAATATTTAGTATGACCACCCTTTCCCTAATAAACTGCTGCTTGCAAACATTCATTACTGTTCCAATCTGCTTTGGTGATCAAAACTACCTTCTACCACAACCATGTATTTCAGACAGTGAATCATCAGTCTAGAGCATCTGCTGCCTTTTTTCTGCACCCCAGATCCTATGTTTTGGTGCATATGTGAGTCACTTGTTTTCAAGCTGTGGGTATAGCTTCTTGGATGTACTTCTTCCATAAAGTCCTCTTCCGGCCAGATTTCTCCAGAGATTAGATGAGTGTACATGGTTCCTGTGGGTGCCTGGCAGTTCTTTTTTTTTTTCTTCTAGCTAATGGCACTGCTAAAAATCTTCAGACTTTGAAGGGAAGAAAGCATCACACATCTTTCAACTGCTGAACTAAGTTTCCTTGGCTAAACACCGCGTCTTCAGTCCTTTAAAGCTATGGACAATATCATGTCAAGGGTCTTACTCTATGGCAAGACTGAGCACAGCAATAAGACACAAAGTAGTTATACTTCATCAGCAAGGTCTCTCACAGGAAAAAAAAAAAAAAAAAGCAGACTAGGGTTTGTGCTTTTAAAGGGATAGTTCAGTATTTTTGAAATTAGGTTGTAGCAGGTACTTGATATGAGTGAAGTGGCTGAAAGGGCCCCCAGTAGTGCTGCACCTTTAAGGATGATGAACTGAGACTACCAGTAAAGTGCATTGCTGTTGGGGGGGTACAGTTATTTTGCGTAATTGTGTGTTTTACGTAAAAAACGGCTATGAAACTATGTTGGGTCAAATATACCATTGGCGAAAACTTTCCAAGCACTTTATTTTTCCTCTAGGAAGTCTGTTTGGCACTATTTTGCAATGCAGCAAATGACAGTGTTCTTCTCCCTGTGCACATTGATTCTGCCTCTGAATCTTATTCTGAAGAATTTCTTCCTCTGATCTTTTTCTGTATACTCAGGTTCATAAAGGTAACCCTGCGCATCCACAGCTGAAGGAATGTCATTGAAGCTTCAGTCAAAATCACCCATATTTGGTTTGGAATCTTCCTGAGTCCACAGAGCAGAAAAGCAGAACAGTGTAATCAATGTGCACAGGCAGATGAACACATAGCCATTTACTGTTTTTAAAATATAGTGCCAAACACAGAGACTTTCTGGAGGACAATAAGAGCACTCTGAGATTTTCACCCAATCGCACATTCGACCAAACACAGTTTCAAGGCTCATTTTTATGTAAAACACACAGTTATGAAAAATAACTGTAGACTGTCCTTTACTGGTAGTCCCAGCTCGTCCTCCTGAAGAGTCAACGCTGCTGGGAGCGTTCTTAGCCACTTAGCTGACAATTGTCAAGTTCCTGGTTTTAGCCCAACTTCAAAAATACTCAACTATCTCTTTATGCTTTTTTCACAAACCCCTCTCACTCTACCAGCTGCTTGCCCTGATACCATGCTGAGATAGAGAGGTTACAGGGTTTGTGGTATTGCTGTTTTTGGAATCATGTCATGGGGGTTTGCTGCAAGAATTTAACTGAAGAGCATCAATGAATTGTAAAAACAGAAAAAAAAGTTCCATCATTTTAACATTAAGATAATAGTGTCATAAGCTTACAAGCTCAATTGCAGCTCAAAGAGAAACTAAAGCGAGCTGTTAATGAAACAAATATTTGTCAGCTGCTGATATTCTGTTATTCCAACTCATAATGAACCTTAAGGAAGATTAAACTATAGCTGTATTCATGTTTGCATTATTAAAAGGAAAATATTGTCTCTACAGAGAAAGAAATGATGTCACAGGCTCAGATTGCAGATTCCCTTGATTACAAATGCATGAAGAATGTGTCAGATTAATCAGACGCATTTGCATTTTTCAAAACCAAATGTGATTGCATGTAAATTAAACGATGCAGCCTAATAAAGGGTTGTTTTTTGCTGTATCATATAACAACCCCCTTACTGCTTTAGCTGCTGTAGTGTGGTCTGTTAAAAGTGAAAGCATTTAGCAGATCATGAATAATTCTGCATGCATTTACTCCAAAGTAGCCTGCTGGTTCAAAGGCTATTTTTTAGATTTTGGGAGGGCCAATTTACCAACGCTCTAAGGAAGAGTTCTTTGACAGGCTTGGATACCTTTTCTTAAATTCTTGTTTTAAATTTTTTTGTCATTAATTCTTCCCTAAAATGTCCAGCTGAACAGCTAAGTTGAAAGCTGTCACTGTATCCCCCACCTGCTGCACACCTCGAAAATGCTGAAAATGAATTAGTTATCTCCAAAATTTCCATTCCAGGACCGAGGTCCGCTGTATAATTCAGCTGATTTTTGATCACATGAATAAAGAGTGTTGGACAAGCAATTAGATTTGCATACACACTTGTCCAAGGTTTGCAGTCATGCCATACCTGTGCACCACACACTAATGAGGCAATTATTTAGACAGCAGGCCTGAGCTTCTATTGGTGGAGAGAGAGGCTCGGAGTTCACAGCTGTGGGATTAACATGGTTAGCTGGACCTCAGAGAGAAAGAAGCAGACAGGGAGGGATTTTACACCATCTAATGAAGAGGACTTTTCACATTTCATGGCAAATAATGAATTCTAAAACAAATTTGCTGCAAAAACAGAGAGAGGTTTCATTTCAGGCACACGGCTGTCAGCGAGAGTTGGTCCTTCATGCCTTTTTTTTGGGACATTTGGTGTTTTCTTATCACCCAGCACACTTAAATATGCCTCTGTTCTCTAATGCCAACTGCAGAAAATAAATCCTTCATGCCTCTTGTACACAGATAATTACCGATGCATAAATATCTTGTTTGGGCACTTCAAAGAGCAAGCCAAACGACTGCTGAAGTTTCTTTTTAATGACCACGCTGATCAATCGCCATCCTGCTGCTGTACATTGAACTCTGAGTGTGATTATTCAGCCCACACACACATATTACACTCTGCCTTTTATTTCATCTCACTCCCCACTGCACTCAAATGTCCTCCAAATTCAGTTTGATTTGATGGCTCCTGTAATCATGCTTCAATAACTTACCTACTTTAGAGAGAGACAGCCTCAGGTTTGCTCCCGTTGAAAATTTAGAATCAGTTTTTGTACGGAATTTACAAATGTTCCAACGATCTTACTTTGTGAGAAACTAAATCCCAGATTTGAGGTTCAAAGAGGTCCCATGAAACTCATAAAAAGCTTTGGGAACTGCATGGACAGGGTAAGGAAGGGAGAAGAGTAATGGCTTGGTTATGTTTTCCACACAGACAGACCTGCAGACACAAACTGACACAGACTCATGACACAGAAACGCTCAGTGCTTTTTTTTTTTGTTCTCTTGTGCTGCTGACCAATATTTTCCCAAACATCACAGGGCAGCTACTTCAAAAAAGTCTCGACTGATGTATGATTCAGCTGAAGCTGGTATAAATGATAACTTGCTGTCAATATGGAAATCCATGAGAAGAAGTTGCTGTGTTTACTCATGTTAGTAGACAATAAAGGGAGAGGGATAGTCACTAAATCAAGAGAGGAAAAGATGAGGGGCAGTATAATATATATCTGTAAGGACAATACCAGAGATAGATGAAAGATTGTGGGTTGTATGTGAAAATATATTTTAAAAAAACACACCAGAGCCTATTTTTAAACTAATGACAGCAGTAGATCCTCAAAGTGCGCCAACTTGTTGTCCAGGTTTGGGATGTGTGCGACCAGGCGAAAATCCACTGTGTGGGACCCATGTGACGTCGTGCTAGCCATGCACACTCTTAACCTTGCCGATGCATTAAGCATAAAACATTTTTTAGACATGTCCACGCACTCCTTCATGTCTTCCTCTATAAGCCAAAACAATATTATACTGCTTTCTGAGATTTTGTATCCACCATGATGTCAGAACCATCCAAGGTAGACTTACCATGAGCTACCTTGGTGTGAAAAAGTTTTATACACTCATGTAAAATACACAACTTTCTATTCTATCATCTTTGTTTTGAGAAATATGTGGTTTATTTGATCTCAAAGTGAACAAACCACACCATCTAAACCTGTCAGCTTGCTTTGTGTTGTAACAAATTAATTACACAATACTGCTTTCTGGTTCATTTCCCTTATTTGATCTGCCTTTGATTCAGATCACAGCAAATTAAACTCTGTTTCGCTTGGGAGTGAACCAAGACCCCCTGATTCCAAGCACACTAGAGTTCAGTTCTTTGGTTTACACCAGTTTGTATGAGCTTTTACATCGGTCCAAATCAGTGAACTTTCCTACAAAGCAGACCAGATGTTACTTGGACCCGCCAGATTTTATGTTTAAATGCAACCCTATGATATGTTTTTGCATAACTCAAAAGCAGTATGAAGTTAACACTTAAAACTCAACATGACTTCAATAAGTAAACTAGGTAATCAGGAAAAACATTGATTCATTCCTCATTAATTTCACTCATCAGAAATGTTGCAGTGGTAAACTGCAACTGACTGTTCAATTGCAAAACAGCCTTTTTTTGCAGGAAAGATTTGGGTAGGCCATACATTTGATTGTCTATAAGAATAACTTTGAAAATAATAACTTAATTTGTATAGCAGTTTTTAAAAACAGAGGTTTATGAAGTGCTTTGACAAAATAAAATATACAGACCACAAAGCACTAGAGCTTAAACACAAAAGGAAATAATAATTAAAAAAAGCTCAATTAAAATCAAAGAACCCTCACAGACAAACAATAAAGACATAATAGACACTAGCACAAAAAGAACCTGAGATGCGAGCATTGGCGCTTCTGGATTCTTACAGACCAATGGTGCTCAAGCAATGGAGAAAATTTCACGAAACATGAGGAAAACCTAAACCCCAAACAGTGGACACAAGAACTCAATCGCAAGAAGTCCCTGACCCCATGGGGCCAGAGACACCAAAAAACCACACCAAGGTGCATCGGCCCACACCACACCAAGACACAGCAACAAGAGGCAGTAATGACACTGTGTGTGTCTACGCCCTGAAGAAGGTGCAAACCGACATGCACTGGCGCAAACTCCAGTGACTCCTGCCCTATGAACCGAATGTCATAAGAACCCAGACAATACAAGAACCCTGCAACATAAAATGAGTCCATGATGACCAAAGTAAAAGCTAAAAATATAAAATCAGTAAGAAAGGCAATAAAAAGGGGGTGAAAGCAGAAAACAGGGGAACAAAAGAAGATGTATGTATATGATGTACATATAAAAAGATAATAATAATAATAATAATAATAATAATGATAATAAATAACAACAACAATAATAACAATGATAAAACAGAACAATAGACATGAACAGGAAATAAAACAATAAAAAAGCCTAAAAGGTAATCAATTAAAAGATTAAAGTATGACATAAGGTGAAGCATAAATTAAATAAAATCTGAATTAAAAGTAAGTAATGACAGTAATATGTTAACAAAACATAGAGAGAAAGAAATTAATAAAAGAGTAAGGACCTAAAAGCATTAAGAGGTAAAATGATGAGAGCAATACTGACAGAAAAAAGCTAGAAAGACTGTAAAAAAGAAGTAAGATAGAGATAAAAGACGACATCACATAAAAGCAAATCTGTAAAAAGGAGTTTTTAAAAGTGACTTAAAAGCAGTGACTGATTTTGCACACCTAATCTCCTTTGGCAGGTCGCTCCAAAGCTCTGATGGAGAAAGCTCGATCACCTTTAGTTTTGAGCCTCGACTTTGGAACGACCAGAAGGCCTTTGCCTAAAGATTTGAGGCTGTGGGCTGGCTCATACGGGATCAATAGCTCTGAAGTATGAGGTGAGGTCAGAATCGAAAATAAATCCTAAATTTCTGGCTGTGGGTTCAATGATTAATGACAGTGGACTGAGACTAGACTGTATGAGGGGGGGATTTTTTAAGTTACAGAGTGTATTTTCAGATTTTGACTTGTTAAGTTGAATGAAGTTTTCTGCCATACGACAGTTGATGTCCCTAAGACACTTCAGGTCTCAGGGGAAGGTATATCTGTGTGTCATCTGTGTAGCGGTGAAGGAGACTTGGCGGTGCTGAATTAATTGGCCAAGGGACTGCATGTAGATAGAAAATAAAATAGTACCTAAAACTGAACTTTGCGGTACACCACAAGCAACGGCAGACATAGAGGAGCTGTAATTGCCTATGGTGACTGCAAAGGTTTGCTGGAAATACTCCCTCTGCAAGGGAACTATTGATAAAAGAAGAAGGGCATGTTTAAGAACAAAATGTATTTCTTTTCTTCATGGGTCACCAACTTAACACAAAGTTTAGGTTCATCACAGGAGAATTGAGTGAGAATTTTCTGTATACAATCATTTTGTTTATTGATCAGTGGCGTGGAAAAGTCCTGAAACTTAGTCTTGGAAGTTTTGATAGATTTTATGTACCAGGAGCTGCCTTTAGAGACATGTAAGGATTTTATTTCTGGATGGTAAGAACAAAAACAACCCAGTCTCAATTGCCTTGGAATTTTTTTTTTGTCACCATTGTATTAACAGGCCTCAATTTTACATGATTTTTAAAGGTTCCACATAAACGTTAAATAATCAGGTGGCATGGCATCCCTACAAAGTACTCAAAGTTTCAGATTTGCACTGTTACAGACATGAGGCAAATTTAAAAAGTTTGGGGATTTTAGTTTTAGGTAGCTTTAAAACTTTGTTGTAGAGCTAAAGGTCCACGTCACCTTTGGCCTCAGAAATAAGATATAATCTTTGGTTCAGTTACAGCAATTATGTTCTTGACATCTTTGTTCCAATGGCTTCAACAGGTTCAAATCAATGTGGGGAACTTTATACTGTTGCAGGATTCATTGTCAGGCAGGCTGTTTCTGGGCTGCATGTTGGTGAATAATGAGGAGCGGTGAAAGGTTTGACCGGATCAATCTGAAGAAAAGATGTTTTCCAAAAGCCTGACTAATTATGCTCAGCACTTCGATTACTGTCTGGAGCAGAACCACAACAAAAAATATCAATGAGTTATTTTGACTTCATTTACTCTCAGAAAAGTCGCACTAAATGACCCATATTCACTCTGCTTTACATCCTGCTTACATCTTTATCCACTGAGGATCCTAGTTATTTGTTGACCCAAGGCGAAGACCAATAGAAGGCCCTTAAGAATTTGGCAACAAGCAATGAGAGAATTTTAGTTGTCTGTTTTTTAAGGCTCTCTTCAGGGCTTTTTTTTACCTTGTGCACCAGCTGGACAGTCAGCACTCAGAAATGTCCTTTCACAGTCTTTTTTAGTTGGGCAAAGGCAACTCACAGTTCACAAAAAAATACAGCATTTTGCCCCCATCAGTGTCATGAACAATCAGTGGAACGAGGCCCCTTGTATAGAGAAGTGGCATCTGACAAAATAGAGTCTCTTTCCTCAGATAATGTTTTTCAGTAATATGTAAGACAATCAATCAAGCAGCGGCGCTCATATGACAAAAAAAGACCAAACATATCTCATGGATATATACCACACTTTTGTAAATGCAAAAAGCCATAAAAACATGTTGAAAAGACGGTCCTTCTTTAATGTAATGAAATAAATCAAAAAACGCAGTTGGCCACTATACAGCAGAAATAAATAGAAATAGGATTTTCCATCTATTCGTTAACTTATTTAGAGTAACTATGCGCATATGCAAGTGTTTTATGTTGTTGTGGTGTGGAAGATTTCTTCTACAAATCCCATATTCATATAAGACTTTGTGATGGTGACCTTTAACCTTGTACCTTCAAAATCTGTAAGTCAGGAAGGTTTGTGCAAAGTTTGAAGAAGATCCCTCTGAGAGTTTTTGAGGTACATTTCCAACATTTAATGCTGTACAACATGGATGAAAGTCTTAATCAGTAAGGGTAAAGAGAGACATGTACTTCATACTTAATGCTCAGCTATAAAGACTATATCTTGAGTCCTCTTGTGGCTCTAAGCCCCAGGCAACAGTCTACCTTTGCCTGATGGTAAAGCCTCTAATGTCTTTATCCCTCTGTGCAGTTTGCTGTCCACATTTGAGAACAGGCTGACTTGCTCCTCACACAGCTCCAGTTAAAGTTACACATTAATATCCACACATGACCTTTTGGATGAGCTGCAGCATTAGTCTTGTGCGTTCTAACCTGTCCTGCGTGGACATAGAGTAATGTGCTGCTTGACCGCCAGGCTGACCCCTGCAGGCATTAGAATGTAGACCACATGTCTCGACACTGTGTCTACCTCCACCGGAACACGCGATAAAGTCTACAACAAATACAGAGCAAAATGTGCCGCATACAGTCTTATCTGCCTGCTGCATACTGTGCTGATGGAATAGGCTTGTATCTGGTTTGCTCTCTTTCCACTTTAACGTGCATGGTGGGGAAAGCACACAAACATGCACCGACTAAGCCGGGATACACATGTAAACACACATGGCGGAGCAACCTTCAAATACCATTGAACTCTGGATTTGTTTTTGTGCGATGACAGAGGGGGAAAAATGGAGTTTGATTGACAAGTTCAAATAACTGGAAACATTAGCATCTTAATTCCGGGGACTGTCACATTCAGTTAGTGTCTCCTCTTCAAGGATGCGTCTAATAAAGGAAAGGTATTCATGTTCCTGAACAAGCCCTCTTTTATAACCTAATTGCTTTTGGTTCAATAGCTTAAAAAGTCATTAATTACAGGACTGGCTTGTAATGTAGGTTAAGGTGGCTTTTTTCACCAAAGTAATGAGGCGGCATGCGTGGCGGCCCTGGCTTGATTTTGATGCGATAATAGGAGGGGTGAATACCGTTTCTCCACCTTTGCTCGGTGACGGCACTCGCTGTGAGAAGAGAGAGGCCTTTTCATGGTGCTTGAATGAGAGAAAACACTAAAGAGGAAACAGATAATTGAATTCCAAACAGTGCTATTTGTATAGCTGGCAGCATTATTACACGTGAGGTGCAAATGGCCTTAGCCAAATGTGGATGACATCAAAATGATACGTATTGTGCAAGCAGAGAATGTAATGTGTTTGTATGTGCAAATGTGCATGTCCATTTGCAAGGGTTTCATTATATTCTCAGTGGTGATGCTTGGATGGCTCTCTGTTTGTTGTGTTTTTTTCAGAACGCATCACAAGACATGCTATTTACTGCTTCCTTCTTGGCATGGTATTGATTACCTGCTGAAGGTTTCAAAAATGAAAATACAAGTCGGACGATTGTTGCTCCACCAAATCTGAGTGGCATGCCAATCTTCTGTGGTGTTAAACAATATACATGCATGAAATCTATACAACAGAGGGCTTTACACAAAAAAGACATGTTCTAAAAGGCCTTCCATGTGCCTATTGAAGAGTATGGATGAGCGTTTAAAAAAAAAAAAAAAACGATCTGCTTGTTGCTTCCTGCCAGCCACCTTCCATCGATCAGAGCCGAACAAAACACACAGCCTATTCTTTCAGGCTGCCACAGAGCGCATTCAACACAACATTTTTGTCCTGTGACCTCTAACCCCCTAGAGATCTGATGGCATTTCATGGGTGGGGGGGACGGTGAGATGGAAAGGAGGAAGGAGAAAAGGAAGAAGGAGGAGGGAGGGGGGTTGATAGCGGTGGTTGCTCAGTGACTTTGGAGGAGATTAGACGACTGAGTTCACCTTTAATGACGCTGGAGATAGTCTTTCAGTGTGGGGGAAATGCCAGAGCTCAGCAGTTTGTTTTGTGTAGCTTTAAGAGCTTCCTGTGTCAGGTTCAGGTTGCCTCTCTCACTCTCCTTCTCTCTCTCATTCTCTCTCTCTAGCAGCCAATTGTCTCCCTAAGCCACAAAAAGGCAGAGCAATGTTGGGTGATCGACAGAGCGGCTCGGCCTGGCTCCTCTTCTCACAGCAAACCCTAACCTCCTGAGGGGATTCTTCAGTGGGACTTCAAGGAATCTCATGACAACACACTTGCGTGGGTGTGTCCCACTGAGAAATGAATCTCAGTTAGACAGAAACATACAGAGCACACACTCGTGCTCAAATAAAAGTTCAAATACAGCTTACTTAACCTCCCTTCAAAGCATGCTTGACAATTTCTAAACCACTGGGCAATCTTGTCGAAGTATGACTATTGTTTGAGCAAAAGATGGGCAACAAATTGCAGCTTGTGCAGATTGGTGTTGAGTTTCCTGTGCTTTTCAACTAATCACAGCCGACATTACCATTGTAGAGTGTGGAGCTGTAGTTGTGAGATGACCATAGAGTATATGATATATGGACAAGGTGTTGTTGATATCACCCTTTGGCTTTTGAGGTAGAGTTTACTTTTTGCTTTAACATTCACAGTTTGGTGGGCCATTTGATTACTTTACACACCAGATGGACAGTTCAATGTATTTCACGTGCCCATCCTGGCAACAGTTCATAGACAGTGTTTGGGGATGGGCAGAAACTTTTAAAAGCATGTCCTGTTGTTCCTTTAATCACATTCATAACAAGCCAATCAGATAATGTAGGGTGCTACTGCCACAGTGCAAAGTCAAAAATATCCTTTCTATGGAGAAATACTTTCAATGTTGTTTTTGTTTTTTATTAAAAAAATAAATGCAGTTCAGGTCTGACAAAACTGCTACTGAAACTGGTAGCATCCATGCTAATCTCTTAACAGTCACTTCCTGCTTTCATCTTTCATCTAGCTTCCACCTCTTCCTACTTTAAAGCAGTGATTCCCAACCAGGGGTACACGTGCCCCTAGGGGTGTGCAAGAACATTGTGGAACCATTAAATATTTATCTCCAACTTGAAAGTACTGAGATAAGCCCGTCAATAAAATGGCATGTGTGCACTACAACTTGTTTTCCTGGGCAGACAATAACCTGTAGCACAGTTGAGCAAAAATGAAAACAGCTGCTTACCTGCAGCCAGACAAATATGGATAAATGACTGAAACATCCAGTTGCTCTGAATTCAGAGAGGCTTCAGAAACTATTTTGTTAACTGTTTTGTTAAAAAGAAAAAAATAAGAGAAGTAAATGTTCAAATTAAGGAGATAAAAATAATAAAATGTTTTCATTTAATAATCAGTTGTATTACTTTCTACTTTTGGAGAATCATGAACACATATGAGTGAGGGGGTACTCATGGTTTGACAAAAGGCTCAGGGGGTACACAAGACAAAAACGGTCGGGAACCATGCTTTAAAGGACGCCGATTGAGCTGTGTTGTTTTGAGCTGAGCAGAATCATTGTAGATTGGAGCTTAGCAAGATGGATCTATATGTTCACAGACATTAAATCAGGCAGATCCAGCTACATTGCAAGGTTAGCCATTTAACCAGCAATATGTAACAATTTGGTTTTGGGACTCTCTAGTGGCCTCCGAAGGCATCAGAGTGCAACTGCACTGATGCAAACACAAAACAGCATGTACAGACAACATGCATTTATTGACATACAGAGGGTGGTAGCCGTCTGGCAAAGGCATTGTGAGAAGCCAATGTTCAAAACTCACAAGGGACAATATTGTCATTTATATATGCACAATTATGGCATTTCCTGCATCAATTTGTTTGCGATCTCAAGATTGCTTGGAAAGATTTTCTTAAATCTTTGCACACATGTCCATTCTGACACAAGGATAAACTCTTTTGATTTTGTTTTTCAAAGCTCTAAGGTCAAGGTCATAAGTGTTATGTTGATTCCTTGCTTGTTAGCAACATCTGTTGGGTACTTACAGGAATTTTCTTCAGATTTTGCCCAAATGTCTGCCCCAACTTAAATGTAAAATACTCTCATTTTTAAGGTCAAAGGTAAAGGTCATGAGCCCCACGCTCATCCCTTGCTTGTGAATGGGATATCTCAACAATGCTAGGAATAAATTACTTCCACCCTGGCATAAGGACAAACAGTGAGGGTCTCAGGGCCTCAAGTCTGTCCCGTACTTTAATAAGGAATTTCTACTGCTGCTCTTTCTAATTTATTCCAAACTTTTTAACATACATTTTGAAGATACGAGTATAGGTCAAAGTTGTCTAAAGTCTTAACACAGCATGGACCTACACCATTAAATTAAAGTACCTATAACAGTACCACTTTAACAACCACAGTTCTTTTAGTTGACCCTTCTATTGTACTGTCTGACAATAACATGCCACACAGATGCAACAACCATTCAATAGTTCTACTTTGAGTTTCTTGTTATCTCTCTTTTTGTCTGTGTGTCGTGTTTTTTTTTTCGTTTTTCGTAAGGCAAGAAACTTGTTATCTAGCATATAGATCTTGCCATATGAAATACACAAGTAACACTTGCAGGCAGAAATTGAGACAAGATACATCAAAGTGTTTTGTTTGTAAGCCCTACCAGTGAGATATCATCATCATCTCCCTATCTCTCCCTATGTCATATTGCTTTGATCAAAAAAACGTCAGCTTTCCTCTCTCTGAGTATGATATAAAGAAACAAATTCACTGTCTGCTGTTGAGTTACATCACCTTTTCGGGGCTGCGGAGCTGTTCGATTTTTGGCAATGCTGACCAAAAAATGTGTCGACTGTGATGGATTTTCTTTGGCTCAGAGGGGTCAGAGAGAGGCCGAGGCATTGAGGGAAAAAAAAGTGGCTCCGAACACATGCTGCCCATCTAAAAGAGGCACGTCTGATTGAAACACAGGCCAAAAAACTCCCACAGGCTGATTTCACTTCTCAGCCAAATTAGATTAAAACAACTAGAAACACAAAAAGGGGAAGTGCACGGGTGAGGAAGGTCCTGCCACTGACCAGAAAGACACCAACTACCACTCCCTCCCCCCCCACACACAATTTAAACACATATACACAACCCACTTCCTCTGTCATTCTCTCGCTCTTTCTCCCTCGCTCTACCCAGTTCTGAACCTGACATTCCTGCTGGCCTCGTCCCTTTGAAGTGGCTAGTTGGAGTAGGCTCCCGTTACAGAGGCCGGCACTGGCGAAAGCCGATCTGTCTGGCTGAGGAGAACAGCCCTGGCCCAGGGGTTAATCAGCAGACCCAGTACACTGCCCACTCTGTCCACACAAACCACACACGCACACATGCACGAACGATATATACAAATGCAAACACTGCCCACTCTGTCCCCACGGTGCAGCTGTAACAAGACCGGCCAGATTTGGAGGTTAAGAAAGACAGCCACAAACCCGACTGCTTTGAAGTTGACTGGCAGCCACCAGGATTTGGGCTCTTTAAGAAGAAAGCTGGCTGAGGTTCAAAAAAATACAGGGTCATGCAGTGTAAATGAGGTTGTGTGAGATGGAAAGCTGACTAATCTCTTTTTTTAACCCTCTGTTGAAACTCAGGTTTATCTGCTAAAATTAAAACAAAAAAAACAGAGTTTGACTTGTGTTGAGAGCCACAGATATGCAAGAACAATTTGAGTAAATAGGCATCTGCATATACATTAACCCTTTATTATGAAATAATGAAACCATTAGCGAGGTGCATTTAGCGTAGCCACTGTGCATGTTCATATTTAGATTGCTTTTATCTTGACTTAATGCATCAGTGGCGTTATTGTGAGGGAGTCATTCCACAAAATAATCAGTTGGCAATAAACCCCGATAGAGCCCAGCAAACAGAGAAAGAGACCATCCAATCAAAAAAAGGTGCAAATTAACAATTTTCTTTCCTTTTAAAAATACTCATTATAAAGTCGAGTGCATCATTACGATAATAAAAGCCAGGACACACCGGAAATCAATATGCAGAGCCTGGTGGTAATTTCAGCTTTTCCATCAAATCTATTGGTTTCTGATTATAACTTCCAAGGAAGGCAGCCTTTTTTTCTTAATGAAGTCTCAGGAATCATCCCAGTTCCCATTTACTACAACCCTCCATGAGCTAAGCATTCAAATAGGTAGCTAATGTTACATTTGCTGGCCCCTGAAAGCCATTGAAAAACATTTGATACTGCCAGCAGTTTTTGCTTTGTTTCCAAGAAACACGCCTGCAGGCCGAGCCAACTTGATGTCAGTGTAAAACAATCCATAATAAAAGAGAGCAGAGTAGAAGGGAGGAAAAAAAAGCCCAAACCCAATCTAAATCACTTCACTTTAAAAGCCTATTTGTGCTCTACTATCCACAGATTCAGGGTGAATATATGGGATCCCTGACAAGCCTGCTCTGTACAATCCACTTATCTCTCTTGTAGCATCTGGGCATGGATATGATGGAGTGGACGCTATCCAACATGGCACCATGACAAAGTCAACAGTATAGAGCACTGCGCACAAGGACGACTGGCTCAATCGTCTCTTGCTCCCTCTCTCTCTCTCCCTGTCTCTCCACTCTGTCCATTAACTGCGGGTGACCCTAATGCCAGCGTAAACACAGACAACGACAAGCCGAGAGCACACATCCAGATAAAGCGAATTCCAAACAAAAAATGCAGAAAAACTTCCATTAGTTGCATCGATTGTTTTTTCAGACCTGAGTTAAACTTTTAAAGGGTAACTACACTCAAAAGCTCAGACTGAGGTGCATCCACCCTGGAATTAAAAAATATGCTTGAAGAATGTATTCGGCAAGGCTTTGAGGGAGAGAAAAACACGCTAGCTCACTCATCTGCAATCTACATTGTTCCTCGACCAGTCACAACTCCTTAAGGTCTATACTGGATTTGTTTTATTAGCCAAATTCTCCTGTTACACTGTTAAAGTAACCTTAGCCAAAAGGTAAAGCCTACCTGTAGAGCCAGTGAGCCTGTAACCTAATGCACAAGATGCAGTTCAACATACAAGTAATATATAAGGCTCCTTAGAGGAGTGCAAAACTACCCTGTCTGCAGGGGTTTGTGTGTGTGTGACTTATAACCAAGCAGCTAGGTGGGAGTTTGAACAGGCTAAGGAGGTGTAACAGAAACCTGTAGTGGAGCAATTTGTCAACAAAATTAAAATAAAACATTGACATAGAACAGTGAACTGTGAACACATTATCCTAAAAGTCCAAACAGCCATCGTAATGTGATCTATGGTTTCTGACCAAAGAAAAATGATGGATGTTGTACCAAAATTATTTGGGGAAGCCTTAAATCCTTATTTGATGTTTGAGGAAAACCTTGTGTGTTATAATCTATTGTTTGTCATTTTTGAGAAGCTTTTTGTGCTGCTGTCTTGGCCAGGAACTCCTTGTAAAAGAGTTCTTTGTATCTCAATGGGAACATTTCTGGTAAAATCAAGGTTTTAAATCAAATGTTGAGATTCTAAAACAGTGTATTAGGGATAGGCAAATTTCTGATTAAAAAAAAAACACAAAAACAATGAAGTTAATTACAAAACCCAAAACCAGTGAAGTTGGCATGTTGTGTAAATCGTAAATAAAAACAGAATACAATGATTTGCAAATCCCTTTCAACCTATATTCAATTGAATACAAAGCAAAGACAAGATACTTAACGTTCGAACTGGTAAACTGTGTTATTTTTTGCAAATATCAGCTCATTTTGAATTTGATGCCTGCAACATGTTTCAAAAAAGCTGGCACAAGTGGCAAAAAAGACTGAGAAAGTTAAGGAATGCTCATCAAACACTTATTTGGAACATCCCACAGGTGAACAGGCTAATTGAGAACAGGTGGGTGCCATGATTGGGTATAAAAGCAGCTTCCCTGAAATGGTCAGTCATTCACAAACAAGGATGGGGCGAGGGTCACCACTTTGTGAACAAATGCGTGAGCAAATTGTTGAACAGTTTAAGAACAACATTTCTCAACGAGCTATTGCAAGGAATTTAGGGATTTCATCATCTACGGTCCGTAATATCATCAAAAGGTTCAGAGAATCTGGAGAAATTACTGCACGTAAGCGGCAAGGCCGAAAACCAACATTGAATGCCCGTGACCTTCGATCCCTCAGGCGGTACTGCATCAAAAACCGGCATCACTGTGTAAAGGATATCACCACATGGGCTCAAGAACACTTCAGAAAACCACTGTCAGTAACTACAGTTCGTCGCTACATCTGTAAGTGCAAGTTAAAACTCTACTATGCAAAGCGAAAGCCATTTATCAACAACACCCAGAAACGCCGCCCGCTTCGCTGGGCCCGAGCTCATCTTAGATGGACTGATGCAAAGTGGAAAAGTGTTCTGTGGTCTGACGAGTCCACATTTCAAATTGTTTTTTGGAAAGTGTGGTCGTCGTGTCCTCCGGACCAAAGACGAAAAGAACCAGCCGGACTGTTATAGGTGCAAAGTTCAAAAGCCAGCATCTGTGATGGTATGGGGGTGTATTAGTGCCCAAGGCATGGGTAACTTACACATCTGTGAAGGCACCATTAATGCTGAAAGGTACATACAGGTTTTGGAGCAACATATGTTGCCATCCAAGCAACGTCTTTTTCATGGACGCCCCTGCTTATTTCAGCAAGACAATGCCAAGCCACATTCTGCACGTGTTACAACAGCGTGGCTTCGTAGTAAAAGAGTGCGGGTACTAGACTGGCCTGCCTGTAGTCCAGACCTGTCCCCCATTGAAAATGGGAAAATTTACGCTTAACATTATTAAGCGTAAAATACAACAACGGAGACCCTGGACTGTTGAACAACTTAAGCTGTACATCAAGCAAGAATGGGGAAGAATTCCACCCGAAAAGCTTCAAAAATTGGTCTCCTCAGTTCCCAAACGTTTACTGAGTGTTGTTAAAAGGAAAGGCGATGTAACACAGTGGTAAAAATGCCCCTGTACCAACTTTTTTGCAATGTGTTGCTGCCATTAAATTCTAAGTTGATGATTATTGCAAAAGAAAATAAAGTTTCTCAGTTCGAACATTAAATATCTTGTCTTTGCAGTGTATTCAATTGAATATTACTTTACTTTACTTTTAATTACTTTAGAATTCTATAAAGCTGAAATGTGAAGTTAATAGTCATTATGACAAACAAAATTTTGGGGTGTAGAATAGTAAATTTTCAAGAAATAAAATGCATTCATACTAGGATTATATGTTCTTAAAACACCTATTGAGCTATTTTCTGTTAGAAGTTCCTTTTGCCCTGTCCTAATAAAATGTAGGCTATGTTCTGAATGAAGGCTACCTGGAAATAACATAATTGCACACTTTTCTTCTAAATAATACACTATTTTCTATATTATGATTTAAAAATCTACAAGTTTTGTTCCTACATTTTTTACAGCTTTAAAAATTCAAAAAGTCTGAGCTTGGTCACTTTAATACTTGACTTTATACCTGTACAAATTTAGATTCTCTTTACAAAATATCATCCTTTCTTCTAGAATGATAGTGCTCTTGAGTGGCTGGGATTGACAGTGTGGTCACTCCACCTGCGCAGGTATATATGTTTATGTTTTTCTGCTGTTTTGACAAAAGGTTATCAGCAGTGCATTCTTTAAAGATGCTCAAATAGCACAATATTCATTTCTAAATGCTTTACCCAACATCAACAATCTCCGCAGGTGAACTGCGTGTGTGAATGCTTATTGTTGATGAGGTATTATTGCTGCAAACTATGGTGCTGGAGTTTGGAAGAATATTGTTGCTAGACTGCTGTGGTGCACCTAATGTGCTTTTGGATGTCTCTCTCAAGCATATTGATAATGATTGTGATAATGATGATAATAATAATGATTACTTGATTTCAAGTATTGTCTATGTGTGGGAAAAACTGTATATTTGTCATTTTTAGTATCATAATTTAGAGAAGCCCTAAATTGCCATTTGGACCTCGCTGATCAACAATAACACTGCTTTCCCATGGTTTTCAGTTTTAAGAAAGTAGTTCTGGGTTGTAGTTACTCTTTAAGGATAAACCAGACTTTATTTGTTCTATTGTTTGATAGATGTTGTTGAAAGCTCATGACAAAGTTATTGCAGACCATTTGAAAAACTCCCACAACTGCGCACCAATTTGATAAATGATCTGCAGGTGTCGACTGCCTTCACGGCCACTGCCAGTCATTTTGTTTTTAAGTGCATTACCAGACCTGACCCCAGATGCACATTAAATGTTCCAGCATGTTCCACTCTTTATTTATTCACCCCAGTGTGTGTGTGTGTGTGTGCAGACAATAATTGTGTAGCAGCCGGAGACGAGTCTTATCCTGGAGTTGGATGTTGTTTTGGCGCGAGTTGTTAAGATCATCAGTGTTGTGTCCCAGTCCTCAAGGGACCATCTTCATTTGTGTCTTTTGTTTATCAAGATGTTTGAATATTAACACAGGCCATTTTTATGGTCATAATGAAGCAGCATTGCATATCCACACATCTGCACATTTCCATACAGCTCTGTGATTCTGCCTCTCTGTGTTAATTTCCTGCTCCATGCTTGCCATAAGAAGCACCATTTGCATATGCGTAAAAAGGTCTTCAGTCTGGGGATCTACCCCTCCTCCTCCTCCTCCTCCTTCTCTTACTCCCCCTTCTGTATTCAGATATTTGTTTGTTTACTCTTCATTTGCATGGGGTGCAAACAACATTAATGTAAGGGGTCTGTTGCCGTCATGCCGGTTGAAATTTACATGTGTCGGATGACAAGTACCCCCAGACAAAGATGCTAATCGCTCCCGCTAATCAGCGTTCTTGCTCTCCAGCTCTGTCCAATGCCACTGTCGGTATCTTTACAGCTGCCGCCGCTGCTCTGTGAGCCACTCATCCGGCTCGTCAACCATCCAACCACAGTCCCCGACAGGTGCTGGGTGAGGCTGGTGTTTACACCCACGATCCCTCCAGCGCCAAACTTTAATATTCATGTCGGCCGATAAAGGGAATTACTTCTTGATTGCTTGGAGGAACATTGATACATCTGGCAGATAGAGGGAGGCACTAGTTTGAGGATTCAGATCGTGTCTTTTATTTATTTTCTTCCCTGTGCTAAACTTTCTCTGGGAGCAAAAGTCTATTAGCAGCAGTCATTTCTTATCTTGCTTGGCACACATTTGTTCCTCCACCAGCTCAAATGTGATGCACAATACACATGACCTGTGGGGAATTTTGGGGATACAAGCCGAAGCCTACAAAAACATACAAGCAAGGCGGAACACAGTAATGGGTATTCCATAGAGTGTTGCAAATAAAAGCAGATAGGCAGTGCAACTTGATTCATTTTCAAAAATCCATTCATAGTACCTTCTGAGTGAGTTGAAATATGTGGAACTTTTCAGCTTCACCTGTTGTCAAGCACCTTTCAAGTTTCTTGCAATTTTGAGCTACGTGACTGTTGATGGAAGGAGTGTCAGAACAGTGTATTCAAGTAAAAGTACTTTTGTTCAGTCAAAGAGTCTGCCTCATTAAATATAAAGCAAGATCTGTCCTTTTTTTGTGCAGTCAAAATCAGTAGCAAAAAGTTGAATCTCTTGCTGAACACCATTATATCAAATTCAATTTTTGAAGGGCGGTAGAACCATTTTCCTGCCATGTGCTTCTAAATGGCATGTACTAGTGCAGTGATCAACTGGCAGCCATAGGGCCAAATCATGCCATCCACAGCTTGCAATCCAGGGCACCCAGAACACAATCAATTTCAAAAGATGTGAGGGGAAATAAAGGGATTTTTTTGGTCAACAATTGATAAAAGCCACAGGAACAATTAAGATTGAAACAACTTTATCAGGAATGACTTCATGTTTGATCTCTTTTTATAAAAATCCACCCATCAGCCAATATTGAGAGGAAGTACAGGAGTACTGGAGCCAAACCCAGTGAACATGATGAATATATTGTAGTAATCCCTATCGCCCATCATCTGGACCTCATGCAGTTTTTAGTTCCCACGGTCCAAACTGAGTTGGGAAAGAAAGCTTTTGGGTTTTCCTCTTTTCTTGTGCTTGGAACAGTTGGCAGACTGATTTTAAACCACAAAGCTTAACCTAAATGTTTTAATCCTTGGTGAAAAATCTTGAATTCAGATTTTCAGTGTGTTGTTTTAACTGGTAATTTTCACTGATCCTACTATTTATTGTGTATTTTATGAGTTTGTGTATTATTTGTTGTAACTGTGTGCTGCTGCCAATCTTGATCAGGTCTCCCTTGAAAAAAAGATCTCTGATCTCAGTGGGACTAACTTTGCTAAATGAAGGTTAAAAACATAAAATAAGAATGATGCTGGCTGACAGCAGTATGGGGGATAGGGAGTGATCTCACTTTAAAGGCTTAAAATGTATACAATTGGGAAACATACATAAAAATATTAGAACAATAATATCTTAATTAGACCAAAATATTTATACCTTTTCCTTTTTTTTCAATCCGGCCCCATCATGTCTGTAAACCGAAAAACTGGCCCTTGTACAAATGTGGTTGATGACCTGTGCTTGTGTGAGCCAAACAACTGTCTTGTTGTTCTTCAAATGTAAAGCTTGGACCCCCTCTTTTTGCTATTTAGGTTTAATAGTCCTATATTTTACAACTATATTTAAACTTACACTCGAAGAAATGTCCTTACCTCTGCTTGGATCTATACCAATCCTAAATTACTTTTAAGTCAGTTGTCTTGTGTTTATTTCCTGGCTTCAAGCCCCTGTGGGGAACTTTTGGTGTACTTTATTTGTTGTGCAGTGTCATTTCTGTTTTCACTGATCTTTTCTTTTGTATGTGAACATAAAATTTAGTGTTGTAAATAAATGACTGTAAATCTTGGCTATGAAAAACGTAGGAAAAAAAGTTGCTTTGGCTGCGGTGCTGATATGACAGAGCAGGTTGCAACTGTGCACTTCATGAATTCAGCCTCTTGTCTCATGCAGGTGATTCAGGTTTAAATCTGACCTGAGGCCCATTTGCTGCCCTCTGCCTCCTTTCCAGGCCAAAAAACACAACAAAAAAAGAAGTACCTTACAAAAAAACGTTGTTTTAACTGTGTACTGACACATACCGCCTGGAAGTAGTTTCAAGTATTCGAACTACTCTCTAGACATAAGAAATATTCCTGCTGATGAGTTTTTTCTTTGGCAGGACACACAGAGGCATCAGTGTCTTTTCAGTCTGTTTCGTGACCTGCTAAAAACTCCTCACAGGAGCTTTAAATATATCTATGCATCCTCCAAAGCTAAAAAAAAAAAATCAAAGTTGCCCATCAGGCTCCCTGACCTGGGCCCTGCGGGGCCTATTCTACTGACACTGGCATCTGCAGGTAAAGAATGACCCTCATTTCTGTGGACACGGCACTGTGTCCGCTCCCCCGGATCTGGGCGCCCATTCCATTTCATGGTGCATCGCCCCTGCGCGTGATTACGCCATGCTTTCAGGTGCAGAGGAGGAAATGTTTCGTGAAACTGATGTCCCCTGTCAGTGCCGTGCGGCTCTCCCTTCTTTTTTGCAGAGCATGTCACCTTGCTGATTGGCGAATTACCATTCTGATGTGCCCGCCCCCTCATCCTCAGCTCAGCGGCCCTGCATGGCAGCAAATGAGAAGCCTCATATGCTACAGAGGCGATGCTCTCCTGGCTTCATTTGCATTGGCTGAATGGAAATCAAATGGTTTAAACGTTGGGCGAAGCTGATAAATAGTGGAGGTGTCAACACATTAAACACACGTGCACACATACTCAGGACTGAATGCCATACGCCTAAAGGGCTGAGTGAGAGGTGGGAGCATAAATATTTGCTGCAGGATGAGGTGTTTCTGAGGTGATTGGTGCCTGTTGCATTTGGTGAAAAACCGAAACCGATGACATCATCCTATCTTCAAAATCCAAAAGTGATGACATCATTTTATCTGCGAAAAAGTGGCTCATTTGGATCTTCAAGATGAGAAGCTGAACGACAGCCAAAGAGAATATGCATAGCGAGGAAAAGCAGCTGATTTGATCTGGATATGAGTAGTAATTAATTAGTCATTAGTTGATTCTTTGGGCAGCTGAGGCGACAAAATGTAATCTCCTCAGCAGTTCTGTGAAATTAACACTCCAACTCTTTGCCTTCTCACTCTTCACGCTCCCACACTCTCTGACTCTCCAGGTTTATTTTTAAACCCCCAATCCCACATGCATTACCTAAAAGCAAAGCAAACAGTGCAATGATGTTTTTGCAATTATCCCGATCTTCTCTCTACACACACAGTCCTTCATTTCTGTCTGATATCATTTCTAGCCAACATTTTTAATGAATTATGCCAGTTATTCTGAGGATTGCTTTCCTGTATTGACATGAATCACGGTAGACAGTGGGGATAGTGAGTGTGTGTGTGCTGGTGTGAGTGTTTTTGTGTGTACACTGGTGATATAATAGACTTTCTGCAGCTATCTGAAGCATACTCGCTGAATACGGTCCTACGATGGCTAAGGCCTTTTGTGTGCACACTCAAAGGCAAGAGCGTGTGTTACTTGGATGTGTCTGTGTGTGTGTGTCTTGGCAGGTTTGTGTTGAGCAATGGGATTCTCCTTCAGGTCTGTGTTGGTCTATTCTCGACCAGAGACGCTGGCTCAGTAGACTGGAATCCTTCAGGGCACCAGGGACATCTGATTCCCCCACTGCCTAAGCACTGAACTAAATGCTCCTGCATTATTCATGTGTATATCACTTTATTGCTGTGCAAGGTTTTCACTCAAAGTTTCTGCGCACCATTTACTGTACCTACCCCCCAGACGTTAACTGACAAAGTTTCTCTCTCTCTTGCTCTGTCTTTCTCTCACCAATCCCTTACTTCGATAATGAGGATAAAATATTCTATGAGGAAGCAGTTACCCATTCAGCCTTTGGGTCCACATTTCTCCGTGGCAAACTTTGGATAGATTTATAATGGTTCAATTTGGTGATTGCACAAACAAATTAGATAAACAGCGGTCGGCCTTAAAATGTGATGGAATAAACTGTGTTGCAACAAGATAGTGCAATTAGGGCTTAGAATCAATGACATTAAAAGCAATGTTAAAGCAATAAGACCAAATTTAGGCTGGAGTTTCAGCTGGATAATGTGTTTATACAGAGAAGAAAGCAATTAAAAGCCTTTCTTTGCTGAACATAAGAGAGATGAAAATATATACCAGTTGACCTTAAAGCCAGACTATGGTTTTGTATAATGTAATGCACAAGAGGTCTTACTCAGTGTCATAAGATCTACAGTTGGGTATTTGTTAAAAAAAAAATAACGTAATTGCTTTGCTGCTATTTGTACCCTCAAACTACTGACATTATCAAATGACTAATTATAAATGTCAAGTCAAAATTCTAAAATTCAAAAGTCCGAGGAGCTACCTCTGCAGTTTTGCTCTGAGGGTAGCTTTTGAGACAGCCCCTTACTATTTTTATGAGACAGCAAGCATTTTCATGGGAGTCCATTAATATCTTTGTAAGAAAACAAACACTTTTTGGACAGTCCTTTACTACATATATTCATAGGGCAGCAAGTACCTTGAATATAGTTCAATTATCGTTATAAGACAGCAAGCACTTTTTAGACAGTCCCTTACTATCTTCATCAGAAAGTAAGCACTTTTAAGACAGTCACTACCTGTTGTTTGAGAAGACAGCAAGCACTTAAATACAATTCACTTGTATCTTCATAGATGCTTTTGTTACAGTCCCTCATTTTCTCTATTTAGAAAACAAGCACTTTTAAGACATTCCCCTACTATCTTTGTAAGATGATAACACTTTTTAAAAGTCCTTCACTATCTGCATTTTATGGCAAGCACTTTTAATACAATTTCTAGTATCTTCATAGACAGCAGGCAGTTTTAATACAGCCCCTCTGTTATGATATGGCTTGTTCTGTTTTATTTTGTATTTTGTTCCTTGTTGAGACCTCTTGTGTTTCCTTTTTGCTGTCATGATTCTGTTCTTGATCTTAGTTAACCCTTTAACTTCCAGCTCAACTGTTTTGCAGAGGTCATCATTACATTCAGGGATATTTAATGTTTTAAAAAACAGAATTAATCAAATCATTCTTTGGTTCCATTAACACTTCAGGGAACAGATAAACACACAAACAAACAGAAAAACAGATATTTTCTTGGTGTGGGATTGAAAGGTTTTAAAAGCTAACAGTTGATTGTGTGATGACATAAAAATGCACAAATATTTGGGACAAAATCAATTAGAAAAGGCAGAAATGTCTTTTAAAAAATGCAAAAATAATTTGATGATATTGAGTTTGACAAACAAAAAGTGTTTCTGATGAATAACAGACTTTATATGTACATATATATCATCATATCAGTAAATGGCAAAGTATTTAAAATAATAAAGATGGCAAAATATTTAAAATAATAAAGATGGTAATAATAATGTAGCTTTTAGCTTTTTAAACCTTTAAATCCCACAAACAAAATATCAGTTCTTTTGTTTTGTTTGCAATTTTTTTCTGTATCATAAAACATTGACAGAAACAAACAATGACGTGTTGTGTTTATTTAACACATGAAATATTCTTGAATTTAATGACCTCTGCCAAACAGTTGAGTGGGGAGTTAAAGGGTTAAGTTACCCATTTTGTGTACAGGTTTTGTGTCTTGCGGTATGTTTCCTGTTTTATTTTGAAATCCCTGTGTTCCTTGTGGTGTGTTCCTGCTCTCCCTTCTGTGTGCCTCTGATTGTGATTCCCTCCACCTGTGTGACTGTCTCACCTGTGCTTGATGTCCGCCCAGTGTATTTAGTCTCTGTGTTCCCCTTTGTCTGTGTTGGGTCATTCGTCCTTCATGTTTCACCACGTGTGCTTGTCACCAGTGTTATCTCCAGTGTTCTCTGGTGTTTGTAGGTAGTTGTCAGTTTTTGATGAATTCTTTTCTTTAGGACTTTGATTCGCACTTTGAGTATAGTTCCTCATGTTTTCTTTCTTTGTTCACCAGCTTTATTACCTCCGCCAAGGAGGTTATGTTTTTGCCGGCGTTTATCTGTCTGTCTGTTTGTTTGTTTGTGTTCAGAATAACTTGAAAAGTTCTGAACAGATTTGGTTGAAATTTTCAGGAATTGTCAGAAAAGGGATATGGAAGAACTGATTAAATTTTGGGGGTAATCCGGATCACCGTCTGGATCCAGGAATTGTTTAAAGGATTCTTTAACATTGCCAGATAGGACCATTTTCACCAAAGTGGACCGAAGCTGCTTGGCGGAGGTCTGCGCTTTCTGAGTGCTTTTCTAGTTTTGTTACTTTGTTAGAGTTTTTGCTTAGTGTTTGGACATTTTTGTAAAGGATTGGTTTTTGATTTTTGATCCCTTCTTTTGTTAGTTTAAAATATAGCCTTTTGTGTTTAATCTGCTCTTGGGTCCTTCACCTTGTTGTGTGTGTGTTTTTTTTTTTTTTTTGTAAGTTTTCGGGTTTCAAACTGTGACACCCTCATTTTCTTTATTTAGACAGTCTGCAATTTTAGGACAGTCCCTTATTATCTTTTTAGGATGGTAAGAACTTTAAAAACAAACCTCCAGTATTCCAATTAAAGAATTGACACATTTCGGCTGTTTTTACCATCATTGATAAGATAATGTTATTTTTTTTAAGAAGTAAGTACTCTGGGACAGACCCTGACTGTCTTTATTAAATACTGACAATATTGCGAGTACATTGCAGTTTTTTTGGAGCAAGCACTTTGCAAAAAGTCCCCTGCTATCTTCACAAGACAGCAAGCAGACATCCCCTTACTGTTTTAAAGAGAAAGCAAACTCTTTCAAAAAGACAGCAAGCACCTTAGATACAGTACCCTGGTACCTTCAAAAGTCAGCAAACGCTTTTGAAATAGTCCCTCATTATCTTTAAAAAAACAAACGAAAAGTACTTTTAAGAGTCTTTTACTGCCTTGATCAGACAGCAATACATTTTAAGACAGTCCCACAGAATTGTAATAGTATGACTGCAAGCAATTTCCCTTGCTGACAGTCCCTTATGTTTTTTTTTCTCTTTTTAATGCAATCCCTTACTTTCTATTTAAGCCAGCAAGCACTTTTAAGACTACCCCTTGCTATATGTACAATATGGCAGCAAGCTTGCAGTCCCCATGGTTTCTTCTAAGGCAGCAAACACTTTCAGTTTAGTCCCAGGAAGTAGTTGGGGTCTGTTGCTTATGAGCCCTGAAAATGTAAAATCTCCATTCCTGACAGGACTGTCATCAGTGTTCATCCTTTCACCTGTCATTTTAAAGATAGAGGGGCTGTAGAGGTTACTCAGCAGGGTAAGGCCTCGAGCTAGTCAGAGCAAATTACCTGCAGCTTTGTGACATATGTGAAGGCTGTTGACTTTGGCTGACAGTGAAATTGTTCATAACAGTTTGGAGTCATACCAACACACTGAGGACTTGTTAGCATAGATAAAAGGATAAACTCATTTATGTACAGTATGTTGTGTTTTTACACAGTCGCTAATTCAATGTTTGTAGAAAATGTTGATGCTTGTCGTAATAAGCATGTCAGCTTGCAACGTGAGCATTGCAGTCATTGTGGAGGCAGACATGTCACTGTATTTTGTAAGTTAATGTTAGGTTTTTTGGAAATGCTAACACCAAAGCTAATTTAATGTGATTTCTTAGCTATTGGGGAATTTAACTGAACTTAAAGAGAGAAATTTGTCTCTTTCAGACAAAGAAGACAAGAAAATTCTACCAGGACTCTTTTAGGAGTGAATATTGTTTCCAGGCCTGACCACAGGTGACGTACCATGGATTTGTAAGTACTAGCAACCATATTTTATCATTTACAGGTTTATGTTATTTTATTTCTTTCATGCTGCAATTGAGACTGGTGTTCCTTTAAGAACTTAAATAATGTGAAAAGGTATTACCTTATGCTAGAACTGAAAACATGCTAGCATGTTAAAAATGTTAGTGTAGGCTATGTGGTCTGCACCCAATTAAAGTTTTAAAGGCAAAATGTCCTGTTTCAAATGATAGTTGTTTAATTAAAGAACCACTACCTGTTTTTGAAGCAGAAGTATACCTCCTTGAAATCTAGGACTTCTTTATTTTTTGCATTTTTGTGAGTAGGAATAGTTTTTAAGTTCAGTTTCACTTAAATGTATTTAAGTGCATGTTCTGTATTTTTACAGTATCATCACCTGTATCATTGCTTTGTTTGTGAGCAGTTGCACTCTACGGAATCTTTATGTTGATGTCCGGTGTGTTGTCTCTCTCCCTTTCTCTGCTCACAAGTAATGTAAAAAATATCATTTTTTTCCTCTTAATTTTTACCCCTAACAGTACCACTGAACACAAAATTACATACAATTTAAATTTGGATTTAAGATCATATAAAGTGTCAATGTATCAGAATTTGGAGGACCATGCTCTTTCCAGCTCAGGTAACTGTTACAGAGAAAACTTGCATGTTAAAGAATAAAAGCATCAAAACTGATATATACTATTACTGTTGGACTATCACCCCAGTTGATTCCTGCATAAGTAAAAAACAGATCTTTCTGGCATCTTTCAAGTGTAATCCTTGTACTTGACAATAAAACCTTTAAATCATATATAAAACTACAGAAGATGAACATAGCCAAACAAATTAAAACTTAGATAAAAAACATATTTGAAGAATCTGAGTCTGATGATCATTACATATGATCTGGAGACAGCTTCTGTAAGGCAAACTATCTAAATGCATTTATGGGCATTAATCTTTGATGGCCATTGGCAAGAGTGAGTCTAGCAGTGTGTGTCTGATGTCTGTGTGATGCGTCATGATTTGAGTTATGAAGAAGACTTGGAGTGTGACATTATGGCAAATTGTGACCATCGGGTGACAGGGGAAAACAAATGTGGAAATTACAACAAAAGATTGGATGGTGTTCCTTTCTGTTTAGGGTGCATTATTTGTTAAAATCTGACAGTTGATAGTTGACTTGTGATCATGCTCCAAGATATTTTCCTCCTCACTTGTACTCTATCTAAGTGAGTCCAAGATTATGTCTGTCTTAGTGTAGAACAGGGCTATCCATTTACAAATTCAACAGAGCCAGAATTAATAAATACAAGGAAACTAAACTAGGCAAGGACATTTATAGAGGCATTCAAACCTTTTTTTGTTTTGTCTTTGCTAGATTATTTAAATAAATGTGAATAAAGCAGAGGAGCAAATAGAGATTTGATTTTTGTTTTACATTTGAAATAAAACAAGTTTAGTCACATGTGAGACACAGGCACATGAGAATTCAATCATTGCACAGAAAGAATAAAGAGCAGCAATTACAAGATACTCAGTGTTTTCTCTGCCTGCATTTCCCTCTCTGCATCCAACACAGTTATACCACATCAGCTTTGTTTGTGGATTCACCTATTGCTATACACATGATGTCTGTCTTTTGCAGTTTATCTACTATTGTTTCAGAAGCATCTGTTGCCATCTGTTGTAATTTTAGCTTGCGTATAGCTAAAGTATCAGAATATCCTTTTTTTTTAACAGCAGATGCCACACTAACATTAAATTTGGCATCATCTATCACTTGATGGCTACATAGGTGTCTTTGAATCTCCCTACATTTTTTGCCAAGATCCATGACACACACTAAGGGAAGCTCCTGTGGCTCTATGTTGGGCAGTGCAGGACCACATCAGAGAGAAACTTTGTAGAGTGGCGTCCCCCTCCTGTAATCTTTCTGAAAAAGTCTGTCTTGAATGTCCAGTGTCCTCATGTGTTTTGATTTTGCAACACTCTATAAATTGGGCGAATTGGTTTTATGTTTCTAGTTTGCAGTGTAAAAAGTAAGCACGTAGGGACTGTGCATGTGCAACTTTGGACTAAGATAGAAATTAAGTAAGATTTTATGACCACAACATGTTCTGCTTGGTAATTTTTTTTATATATTGAATGCATGTATGCTGATTGGGTTTGTGCCACTTGGAAGTTGCCTTCTGGATCGATTCGGCTCAGAGGCCATGAATAGAATAGCCTGGGATTAGAGTGTTAACTCTGCCATATCAAATAATTTGTACACCTTAACTACCAAGGTAGTTATGGTGAGGATGCCATGAGGAGAGTGCTCTTTGCTTGCAATACACTGGATGATTTTCAAATCTAAAAGATTTTTGAAAAACATGGGAGGATGATCAGAAGTCAGGGCACTAAAGTATAATTTTCTGTTGAGCCACAGTTCATCAGAGAAAATCTTGCAAATGGATGTTGTTTTTTTTTTTTTATGCGTCTGTTTTCTTTTTTTATTGCCTAAGACAAAACAACAATAAAACATATGTTCCTGCATTATTTCTTAAATTAAACACGATCCTGACCATCAACACTTCCATAGTGAGTTCTGCTAGAGTGACTTCAGTTATGCGATAAAAACAAAAATTTAGAGAAAAAGTTTGGTGCAGATCTTGGCTGAAAAGAAGTTAAATTCAAATTTATATTCACTTGTGTTTTTAAGTTGTAAAAGCATGTAAAATTAAGTACATTATGCTTTCTGATCTGCCAACCCTTATTGGCTTTTGAAGGTATTACACTGTAGGCGACCCAAGCTGGAGGCGATTTAAGGTTCCAGAGGCTCTGATCAAATTGAAACAATTGGATAGGCATGTTGATGGCACACGCTTGAGGATTATTGATCATGGATCAGTCCCAGAACCAGTTCTAGGAGGCAAGACACAAGAGCGAGACGCACACACACATTAGTCAAAAGGCTTCAAAGGTTTGATAATTATCAAGCAGAGTTTGTTACATGGTGGAGCAGTCAAAAATCAAGCAACAGTGTCCAAAAATGTGAGGCAAGAATCAAAGCAAAAAACTAAGCAAGGTTATACACAACAAGACTAGACTGATAAAGTGCTGGGACGAAGACAATGAGATACTACAAACTGGTAACAAGACAGGGGAAGACATGAGGTTTAAATACATGAGGTGATTCAGGGTGATGAGGCACACCTGGGAAGGAACAATCAGGAATCAGGTGTGACAGAGCCAGACAGGAAGCAAAACCTACGGAGACAGACAAGGACAGGGCAATTTTCAAAATAAAACAGGAAGTACAAGACAAACCATAAAACATGGAAACAAAATGGGTAACTTTACTAACAAAAAACACGATCATGACATTATTTGGAAAAGCAGTTGTAATAAGTCTGGAATCTGGAAAAGGCCCCTAGATCCCAGAGAGGAACAAATTGATTTCAGAATCTGGCACAAGATCATGTAGTGCATAGATATAGCTTCAGGCTACTTTTGCGGAGTGTTTAGCAACCAGGCATGACCCATATGCATTCTTCTGCCGGGCTGTGGCCTGTTTGCAGAGTGTCTTCCCCTACTCTCTCCCACCCCCTTCCACAAGCCTATCCACTGTCTCTCTCTCTCGTGTCAATAAAGGCCTAAAAATGCCCACAAAATAATCTTTGAAAAAATAAATAATAATAAAAAAGGTATTTTCAGTCTTGCATCCATTCATCTCCTTTCAGCACAAAACCATTGTCCATTTTCTGGACTGACACCAGACAGTTCAGACCAACCAGTTGGTCTGCAGGAGCCCTGACTGATAGGGGTCCAGGTTCTGTACATTGAAAAGAAAAAGGGACCCGTGTGGAGACTGAGGGCTAATGCCCTTCCTGTCAGAGCCTCACAGGGTAAGGTCATTCCAGGGATCAGCAGATCTGTTTAATCCGCTCTATGGTTCCCCCCAGTGCAAAACAATACACACAGAGATTTTGCCGTCCCTGGCAGCAGATAAACATCCAGGGAAGCAGAGGAAGAGCAGGGCCGACCACAGAGCTGTTGCCGTGGAGCGGCGTTGAAGATAATGTGGTATGACACGCCGTTTTGATCTGGACTGCTTTAACACAAGATGCTTTGAGCCATACTCGGGAAAATGCAAGTCTGTGCTAATTACCTGGGTGAGTCAGACAGACAGGCAGGGCGAGCAAACTAGATGGAGAGAAACATGGAGCTCAGCCAGCAAACTTCCACACCTTCTGACCCGCATTACTGCACAGCCGCCGGCTTTTCTCCCCGGTCAACACAGAGCAGCGGCGGCTTGCCCTCATTGTGTTGTTGCTGCAATCTGACATGTTTGGTGGCAGCTCAGCTTTGATACGACAACATCCATTAAGTCATCCACTAGTCTTATTGTGCTCCTTCACTTGCTCTCTTTCGACCACTTGCATTTTGCTTGAATCTGACTCAAAAGAAGAGAACGGAAGTCCCACCGGGGATGCTTCTGAATCATCTAAGTTGTCTGAAGAATTGCTGTACATGGCTGGCAAGCTAATTGGACCATAACCAAACCCGAGCCTCCTTCCGCCGTGTGTTTCAGATGAACGCCTGATAAGCTTTGACAGCGAAGCCTTTAAAATGTCAAAGCAAGAAGCGGGCACAATGCTTAGCCCACCTTTCTCAGGAGCACAGCATGTGAATTGAGAAATTACCACCGATAAATATAATGAACAAGACTCCCTACTTTGCAGGGCGACACATGAACCTGCTCACTGTCGCTGCTGGGTGCGAAGGCCACGGCTCAAATTGCCTCAGTCAAGGCATCTAAGCTCTTTGTGTGCGACAATAAGGGGTGACAAAACAGAAAGGACAGCTTTACTAAAATGTCAGCCGGTTGGGGTCCTGCAGAAATATCTCCCCTCTCCCTTTCTGTCTATCTTGATCGATAAAGCTGCCTTTGACAATGCCGCATGTTGTCACCATGACATTTGGTCACCCTTCTTTTCTCCCCTCACCTGGCTCGCTGCTGAATAGGAATATAACAATGAGATTTAATACAGGATCAATAGCTACACTCCAATGATACATTCACCCGCATTATGAATACAGATGGATGAAAACAAATACCTGCATGGGGAATTTATATTCTGGACAGCGCCTCTGTAATAGCAGGGCGGATGATGTTTCATTACACTTTTTCAGTTTGTGTGTTCTTTCTTTCAAGCCACACAATCAAATAAAGGATATAGGCATGATTTAATCAAGGGTATGGCAGTAACGTCAACCCAACCCCTTGTGTATTTATGAAGAGTGCCTTGTGTGTGTGCCCTTGCATCTATGTGATCTCATGCCCATGAATATCATGCCATTGTTTGCATTTCATTCAACAGATATAGGCTTAGTGCAATATGTATAATAAATACTGAAAATGAATTGATCTTTACCACATGTCCGCGTGCGTATATTGAGTTATGTTCCTGGGGTGTATGTTCATAATGTTTGTACTGCACGCATGGATTTGTGACTGGAATATACATGTGTGGTTTATCTGTAATTTTGCATTGAGTCCATATACGTGAATTGTTTACTGTACATGTTGAGTGCACAGTAATGGTATGTTTATACTCTGCATATGAATCTGAATGCATGCCAATGGATAAATGGATACATTTGCCCCTGTGTGTGTGAGAGAGAGATCTTGCTGAACAAATTAACTTCTATTAATTGGATGTGAGAGTGCCTTACCAACCCCCAAAACATGATGTGTATCCTTCATCCTGCTGTTGTTTGATAGTCAGCTCAGTGCATTGTGCTGTTTGCTGTTTGGGCTGTGGGCCCTGCGTCTCGGCCTCTGCATGACTGACGCCTCCAACGCCCACTGTTTAAACATCTCTCCACGTGTTTCCCTTTTGATCAGCGTCTGCCATTCTTACTGATTTTCCAAATCACTGATGCTTGTCAAAGAATTAATTACCTGGATCGCTGCTCCGCTGACTCCAGCACCAGCTGCGGGGTTCACCAGAGAGACCTCGGCATTCTCCCAGCATTCCCGGCTAATCACCCACGATCCGTTTCAAAGTCAACCTGATTGGCCCGCTACCTGGAGAATAATGTGGAATTAGAGCGCATCCTGACAGTAACAGTTTCCTATTTGCATACAGTATACGGCAGATTAGCTTGCACGAGCCTGCCAGTGGGAGGTGAATATCAGCATCAGCGCCAGTGCTAATGGCAGTTGCCTCCTACAGTTTATTAGATAAGTAATGGTGTAAAGCATTGTGCTAAGCGCACGTCCTTGCTGCGTTATTAGCTGATGTTCTGCACAATGTGTTCATTAACTGGGGAGAAGTACATTCCAACAGAACACATTTGAGGAAAAGTGATCTACCTTAGTGGCCCCCAACCTTTTTTGCACCATGAACCTGTTTCATGTAAAGCCCCTTGCACACATGCACAACACTCCGAAAATTTCATGAATTCACCTGTGGGAGCTGCATGTGTTAATTTGGACATCTGAGGTTTTACCTTGGCTTTACTCTAGCCAGCCCTCTATTTATCCTTATTCACACATGACAGAAACCTTTACATATCCTGAATTAACCAGATAAATTGCATGCATGACCACATACAGACTTCATGCTGAAATTTCCCTGCTGGCATCCTAGTATCGTCTTTGAACCCCTTTTTTTCGAATGCAACACTTAAATTTCACATTTACATTTAAACATGAACAAAAGCTCTGAAAATGATAACTGCAGGACAGTTTCCCTTGGTGAGGTACAAGTGTTAACAAGAAAGAAAGCGAGTTTTTAGAATAAGTTACCCTGAAATCTTCAAGGAAAGTCCAAAGTTGTATGCATGAAAAGGCCTGTAAATGCACAAAAACTTTGGATTTATTTAAACACAGACATCAGGGTATTTCACCTCTAATACAATACTTTCTAGGCCTTTTCATAGATTGCGAGGGTGGGGATGTTGTTACACCAATTTACACCATTTTTTCTCAAAATTTTCAATGGGGCATGTGTACAAGGCATGAGGAAGCCAGCAGGAAAATTTCTACGCAAAGTCTGGGTGAAATGCCCTGCTGTTTGCATTCGCACATGCAGCCCACTAGGGTTAACTCAGTAAAATTTCAGTTTTTTTGTGCATGTGTGAAGTGGGTTTGATCATAACAAGGGATTACAGAAAAAAACAGGATCAAGTCCTGTTTTTGCTGATTGTGGTCATGCATTCAACTCGACCCCGGTGAATTAAGAGAGTTTTTTAGGTTTTCAAGTGTATGACTGGGTCTATTTTTCTCCAACCCCAACCCCTCCATTTAATTCAAACTGCAAGTAATCTCTCTGTTCTGAGGGAAAAGTGCAGGAATTACTGGGTAGCACAACCCACCTTTTACTGGAAATTTCAGGGGCTGCATATTAAGAAAGTATGTAAGACAATATTTTCACCAACTGGTAGTCACTAGGAGGACTTGTTGGCGTACAAACACAAAATATAGTGTTCATAGGCACAGCAGGTAGCGCACGTTCCTCACAGCAAGAAGGTAGCTGGTTTGATCCTCAGGCTGGATTGGACCTTTCTGTGTAGAGTTTGCACTTCTGACATGTAGTAGGCAGATAATGTAATAGGCAGGCGCTACACACCACAGCAGTAGTGCCTGCCTACTACATTATCTGATTGGCAGTAATGAAAGTGATTGATGGAACGATCTTCAGTCACCTGCCAGATGTGCTTCTGAAAGGTTCTGCCTATTCTCAAATGCTTTCTATGGGCTCTTTCTGAGATAGACTAGTGGGATGTATTGAACAGTCTATCTGATGTGTCAGGTTAATGACAGAGACAGTATGTTGTTTCCTGAAATGACAGAAAAACACCCTGCAGACTCTACAAGGTAAAAAGGGGTATAAGATGTCTCTATAAGACCTAGAACAACATAACTCTCAGCCCTGTACTGGTCCGTGTCCACGTGGTTGAAGAACTCAGGTCCACCTGAATTAATCTCTGAGTTCACTGCCCAATGATATCAATGTATTTCTACAAAGGTGACCACTTAAACCACTTTTCCTTGCACTTGTAGATCGCCGACTTGTGGATGAAGCATAATTAACACAACATGCTCAAGAGCGGTTTGCCTCCAGGGCATATCTGGCCAAACCGCTCACTGTGAGGACTCATAGGCAGAGGGAGACTATAAATACACCCAGTCTGCTCTTTGGTTTGTCTGCTTGCCTGTCCGTCTGTCTGCCTCTCTGCCTGGATGCCTGCTGGTTTGTCTGCTGGGTTACAGCAGCATGACGTCAGCCTCGACTCGGAGCACTCGCTGACCTCTGTCACAGCGAGAGGAAAGCCGTGCAACAGCCGCAGACGATGCAGGCAGTCCATAAACACGGGGACCTGAGTACAGAGGGAGATGCGTTTCAACATGTTGCGGTGCAGCTGGGGACGGGCGATCAGAGAGGAGTGCAGACAGGCTGGCTGGTGCAGAGCAGGGCGCTCAAAGATCCATGCTGACAGGTTATATAAAAATGGAAATCAGTAAGTGAAGAGGAATAATATTCAGAGAGATGGAAACATAAAAATACAACTCTACACACAGCCTCTTTGAAATACACACTCTCCTATCTGGAACAAACGCATGACACAAAATAAAGCCACAAGGAACAGGTGTAATAGCTTAATTAGAACAATTAAACCAGAAACCACCAGAGACAGCCTCTAAGCTAACCAGCCATTGTTACTACGTGTCACTGTCAGTATGGGAGCGCCTGTGTGCGATCATTGTAGTCATTACCTAGTTTCCATTTCTAGCCTGAAGCAAAGTCAGAAGTGGCAGTCTTTCATTCTGACAAGTTGTCATTCAGGTGGTTTTCCTTTTTTTTGCCTCTAGTTTCCTTCAGAGGCTGTCCAACTCTGCTTTCATAATACCTCCGAGGTTTCTGTCAGGTTTGCAGCTGACAGCAGGTGAAGCATGCACGTCAACAGGAAGTTAGGTTGTTAGATTTGTGTTAATGAATAAACACAGCTTCACAATGCTCTACAACAACAAAATCCTGTCTGCTCTAAGGCTGAGTAGAGTTGGGAATTGTTGGGATTTTTTTTCAGTGCTTTATTAACTTCCTGAACAGATATGTTTTGGAGAAAAAGAGCGTTGATAAGTTTACACTGTTCATGGCTCACGTGGCAGTGCCTCAGTGCCCTTAGCAGAGAAGACTAAGAAGGTTTGGCATCATTCGTTTGGACATTTGTGTGTATTAAAAAAACAAAACAAAAACAAAAAAAACACCCAGATTTCTGCTCAGGGTTTCAATACCTACACCTGGGGCTGGACAATACTGGAAAAATGACAAACATTTTTTCCTCATACAGCAGTCATTGGGACTTTTTTTTTTAGATCATTGCTGATAATAAGCTCAGTATTGAACAAAAAAATATTAAACTTGCATGTTCTGCTCTTTGTGATAATCTCGATAAATGAACCAACTTTTCATGATTTTTGAGAATAAACATAATCAGCGAGAGTGAAAAGCAATTAGTAAGTTATTATGGAACAACAACATGGCGTTTCAACAGCAACTACAATATTTCCAGTACATAACGCATTTAAAGGTGCAGTTAGTAAGATTTTGGCACACAGCCAGCTAAGATTGCGATTAGAAAACCAGCACAGCCCCTCCCGTCCTGTTTTCTCTAAGATCACTCCCTCACGCGAGTTTAGCCCCTCCCACAAAAATGTGCCCACAAACACGACATTGTGCCCACCGGTATCAAAACACTCCAGTACAGTGAGCTGTTTACCTAAAGGCTTCTCAATGACAAGCAACACAACTGCTGCGACAATGTCTGATACTGAGGTTACAAAGCCCCATGGGGGAAACAGGCTGTGCTTTTACGTATAAAGTACATGCCAATAAGGTACTCGTCTAAGAGGGAATCGAAACATATTTGTTTGTTTAATATTATAAAACCGAGTAATACATCGCATGTTGCAAAACAGCATAAGGGGAAAAAATAAACTTACCTGTCCAACAGAAACGTAGCTAGCTCTGCATCGGATTTGAAACCCTTGAGATCCCAAAGGGTCCTCCACCTCTCGAACACAACATTGATTCTTGTTGTATTTCACGCACTGTCCTCCTCCTTCTTGTACTCTCACTTTTTGGTTAGCGTTTCCATGGCCCTTGTCTTTTTGGTGGAAGCTGACTGGGGCATAGGTGGAATCGCCACCTTCCTGCTGCCCGCTGGATTATTGCTGTCCGCCATTGTGCGAGATTTGTTGTTCTTCTTCTTCCTCATGCGCGTTCACGGGAATGAAAAGCTTTACAACCAATCACGATGTAGGACGAAGCGCCGCCCCTCGACCAATCAGGATAGAAGCCTCAGGGGCTCTTCTGATTGGTCAAAGATACCTGGAGCTGTCAAACATTTTTGACAGCTCATAACAGAGACGGATGGAAATGCAGAGATCTCGCACTACTGCAGTTATACTACTCTCATAAAGGGATCTCAATGGATATTCCAACTTTGATCTAAATGGAACACAAAAAAATTAGCATTGGCTAGCAAAATCCTTCCAACGGCACCTTTAACCTCTTGTCCGAGAATTTCCTCTTTATCAAATGACTTTATCAAGCTGATCCTCATGGCCGCAGCAATAGTGTATGAATAAATGATTATTAAAAAACAGAAATTCTTGCCATTGGGGGCCTGGCAATTTTTGTAGTCCTTGTCAGCAATTAGTTAGCAGCAATTGTTTTCAACAATGCTTTAGGATTCAAAACTGGGCAACATCAGATGCATTTTGTGTTAAACATTAAAAATCTCATGCACGTGTGTCCCCCACAAACATTATTTAGGTATTTACCCGAACTTAGTATTTAAAATTTCATATAGATTTGGGCTTGAGAACCAGGAATTGCTAAATGCTAACTTCCACATTTTTGGACTCATTCTTACAACACTCTTTTTCCAAAACACTGCCGAGAATTGACCCTTCATTGTTTTTCTTTTTATTGGTCCACTGACTAACCAGTCAAAACAAAAAAAACAAAAACCTTTCGTAGCAACAGTTAGATTACAACGCTCTGCCAACTTTTGTCTAAACAGGGACTTTTTGATGCATTGTGGTGACATTGTTGTCTTAAATTTGATTCTTCAATACTGACAATTACAAAAAAAAACTTTTACACCCTTGAAGGTTAAAAAAAACATTTTATTACTGATTATATTTGGTATTTTGTTGTGCATTTAAACTGTGTCAGGAAACAGTGGAAACCTCTGACTGAGAGATGTTTTTTATTGACATTTTATTGACATTTGTCATGCTCTGTGCTGTTTTACTTACACAGTATGATCGCAAGAATCATCAGATTGTAGTGTGAGCACATAAACCGTTATGGATGGGAACTGATAGGATTTTGTAGATACCAAGGTCATTAATGTCAAACAAACTTGCTCCTTACTTTTGTTCTGCATAGACAGACGATTCAGCAAGCTTTTAGTGTTTCCACCCAGTTAAAATCACACAGACACTGGACAATGTGTAGTTAGTGTCTTATTGCACAAAACTAAGCCACACTTTTGACTGCTTCTGTCTTACGCCATGATTACTTCTTTGATTCCTGCTGCCATCTGTGCCTGCTGGAAGTTTTAGATCCCATCATACAAAAGAACTAGGTGGTATGACACCGTTCGGTCACATGATTGCGTATTTAGGGATGTGACTGTGTGAGTATTGCAGTTGGGATGGTAGAAAGATAAATCATTTAGCCTCAGCTTGCCCTCAAATCATCCTGTTCATACTTAAATGTACAGAAGATAAAGAAATGATCTTTACTCTGGGCCATGCATGACCTTAAATTGTTTCTTTGGGCAACTTTGACATCACTTTCAGCAAATAAATTCTGTCAGGCTTTTGAGTCGTCATGTTTTAACCTTTTAGAATTTTAACTCGTGCATTTTATTTAATGCTTCCCGCTTTTATTCAGTGTCTTATCCACAGAAGGCTCAAAAACTTAGCAGGTCTCCTCAGGCTTATTATCCTCTCAAATCCCATTTCACACAGACACTGTATTGAAACAGGAGCATTTTCTGACGCATAAACAGCCTCCCTTTATTTGCAGTTGCTTAAATAGAGAATGAATTTTGCCATATTTACCTGTAGTTGCCTCAGCACTCTGGATTTATTTTCTGTAAATTTGGGCAACAGATAGCATTTTCTTCGCCAAATCAACTCACAGATGGAGAGCATCCATGGAGCCCAAGGGCCAAATGACAAGGCCAGAGTGGGATGCTTCTTTATTGGAGGCTGCATGTGTTTGACCTCCATGTTTGGAAGGCCATTTTAATATTTGGCTGTCCTAATGTGTAGGTACAGAGATCACGTTTGTGTCAAATGTTACACTTTCTGTATACACATGAACTGTGGTCTTCTGTAGCTTTTTCTGCTCTCAATAAACCATCAAGATTAGTGGTTAATAGGTCCTTTTTAGGGCCAGGTGATATAAACCAAAAATGATATCTGTGTATCTCTTAGCTGAATGGCTGGTATATAGTAAATCTTGATATTATTTCTGTGACAAAATTAAAAATGATTGTCAAAACGTATCTACATCCTACGGATTATTCTCACTGTGACAGGCAGAACTGAAACCAAAACACAGCATCTATTTCCACCATGAATGCTTACATACTGTTAAGATATTCGGAGATGAGACTTAAAAAAGTAAATCATTTTGAAATGAGTTCATAAGAACTTTGTGTTTTCACAGTAACCTTAATAGATGAAGCATTATGACATGTTTTTGATGTTAGAGCATATGGACATGCTATATATATATACATATATATGTTGAAATATCAGTGGTAAATGTCAGAAAACAATCTTAAATCAAGTATCAGACCTGTCATTTTAAAATAATTTTTGTTCTTTTTAATAAAATTTAACCTTACTAGTACAGTTGATATTCTGTTTCACATATCTTATTTGAAAATATATTATCTCTATCTTAAAACTCAGGGTGCTGGTCATGCAGAGTGGCTGCAATCATGCATGTACTATATGGAGGCTTTCTCCTTGTGCCACTGGCCCAAGTTTGATTCCTTCCAGAGGCCCATTTCCCCTAATCTCTCTGCCTCTCTCTTGTGAATAAATATCAAAAATGCAATAAGCAAATAAATAAAAATCTTAAAAAAGAAAAGAAAAGCCCAGCCCTAGCCCCCCATATCCAATACCCTATTTTTGTACAGTTTATAATGGCTTATATCTACACCATTCTTGTTTTCTATTTTATTCAGCTTTTAAATGCAGGAGTATTATATTATGTCCTTCTGGAGCAGAATTTATTTTTTTGTAACTCCATCCTCTATTCATTGTACAGACAAATAGAGATAAACGTTTTGTGCCAGCCACCACTATATGTTTCAATTTGGATGTACACATTTTGTTTTTAAAACCTATCATTCATTTTGGCCAGCATCACTTTGTTAGCATTTCATAGCATTGTCTGTCAGGCCATGAAAGTAATCGGGTGAAAACACATTGCTTGTGCCCTGGGCATTGCTGTTCACAAACCCCATCTCAAGTCAGAGATATGGCATAAAACCTTTGGATCCATGCAGAAAAAAAAGCACCTTGCACTGAAGTGAGAAATTGGCTATGAGTCATTATGCACAAACACCAAACGCCTTGGCATTTTCTGTCCCTGCCAAACAATCATCTTCTCTCTCCTCTGTCTATTTGCAATTAATGATTGAATTTCAGTCCCCCCCAAAAATCCCATTTCTGCTTTGTGTATGTATCCCCAATACACACAGCTGCTACCAGTACACACGGCAGCATGCACAGCAAAGCTTATCTCCAGCCTTTAGATGGGGGCCTATGGAAACAGTCTTGATTATTTCCCTCCTTCTCCAAAGCACCGCTGTGTGCTTTGGGATTAGAGGCTTTCTGTGGCGGCTGCACATGCACACTCACTGGCTGCAGGCAAGATAGAGCGAGCGAGTGAAAGAGCGATGGCAAGAGAGAGAGAGTTCTTCTGCTCAATAACCCCCCCACCACCGCCACCACCTCTCTTCTCGCTCAGTACTCAGCCCACCCATCCCCTCCGCCCCCCAACCACCCTAACTCCCTCCCCATGCCCGACACACTAGCCAGTCCTGAGAGTATTACATCACCCTGATGTAATGTCTAACCAATCACAACACAGCGGCACTAAAACCTTCCAGGATTATGGAAGTCCGTAGCTCAGACTCGGTAATGAGAGAGCGAGGGAGACAGAGAGACTAGCAGCATCACTCATACATATTTTTAAGAATAGCCTGTGGATCAATTTTGCCCCTGTTCCCTCTCTTTTCCTGAAGAGCTGAAATAAAAATACACACTGTCAAGGTGCCTTCTAGACTCGCATCTCAGACCTGAGAAGTGGAGGAGCTGAACAACCACAGAGCAGGGCAATATCTAAAGATAGATTTTTGTATTTGATCTTCTTGGTAAAATCTGGGAACAGCTGTGTTAGTTTTTTACAGGATGTAATGATTTGACTTACAGAGTAAACATTCAGTAATCAGGTTGTTAAAATGATGATAAACATGATGTTAATATTTAGGTGCAGGCAGTGTAAACAGTTTGATGGGTATTTGGGAGTTCAGAGCAGAATACTGAGCTGGGGTTGCTGGAAAGGTTTTGAAAATAATTCATGAAGTTCAGCTTTTTTAGTTGTTGGTTTTGTTTTTTTCCTCCTGGTAAGCCATTAACTTGATTTTAGAGTTTGACATCTATCACTTAATCGGTTAATCATTAACCATTGGAATTACTTTTTTTCTTTGTTTAGTTTTGCAGAAAAAATATAATAGAAACCCTGGACTTCTAGAAAACAGTGTTTGTTAATGCCATTTTAGTTAGTGAAGTTTACTTGTCTCGTGTGTAAGCCTCTATCACAAATGGGCTGTGCACCAGAGCCTTTGCATTGCAAGAGCAGATGCAACACTGACCGCCCACCGGGTTTACCCACAGTCTTTTTTGTTTCAATCTGAGAAGGGTGAAGGATCATACCTTGCTTTTATGGTAAGATCGCTGATAACCTGTGCAAGCATAGACATGTATAGAAAGGCTAGATGGCTCAAGCGCACTGTTGGCCAATGGTGACTGATGTCCTCACATGGCGGCGATCAAGGTACAAGGTGCTTGCTAACTCATAACACTGACGTCTGTCGAGCACTGACAAAAAAGCGTTGCTTGCTCAATTGTCAACCGATTTTCAAATGGTTGACTTTGTCAGAAATGTCCGAGATGTAGTTTTAATACTGCATAATTAAGATTATATGATTTTATATAACGCAATATTAATATATTAATATTTTTAATAACATTTGTAATAAACCAAACCGTTTGTAAATCCGTCAAGATTCAGCAAGTAATGAATGAATGTGTTTAAGCAGGTGTCTTACCTTCAATTTAGCACTACAGAGCAGAGCAGAAATGTGCCCCGTACCAAGATGGCCGCCATGTGAGGACGTCAGTGGCTCTGCCTCGAGCCATCTAGCCTTTCTGTACATGTCTATGTGTGCAAATGCATACTTCTGCTAAGCTAACTAAATAACAGACCAGAATGCTTGCCTCTGTCATGGGAACTTTAATCCTAATATTCCTCTGAGTTATACTTTTAAGGTGCTGCGATAGTGAAAACTACATCTTACAAGCTTTCATCATGGATATATGTGAGTTTTGTCATGTCATCATGGCCTCTGTGAAAATTGTTGTCAAAGTTAAACTCTGAACTGGATGATGGTTAGTAAAGTGAATATTTTAAATAATGTGCCTACTTTTCATTTTTTGCCTTAGAAAAATTTGACCTAGCCAATAAAAACCAAATGGTTTGACAGCTGTGATTCGGAATAAGCCACATGACAAACGCATTTCACAGGAGAGAATAATATGATTACCTCTGCTTTCTTAGACACATGAGCCTGCAATTGTTTTATTTCTTGTTGAACCATAAAATTTTGTTTAAATTTTTTTGTGACAAATAACCCGGATTTAATTGAAAGACACTGACCATGGACCTGACACATCAGACATACTTTTTCACACATCCATGGGTACACATCCATCTGGCCACCGTCTCATGGAGAATGTTTTTGATGGGCAAAAACTTTCAAACAAATTTATAAGTTCATAGAAAAAATGGTCTCTCTGTCACATTCTTAACGGCCCAGTCAGTTTCCATCAACCCTCAAGAAATTGTAATTTTCTTATTCTCTGTTGACCTCATATCACCTTAAATGGGAGTTGAAGGTTGGCCTCAACAAGGATTTTGAATATAGTGGGGTAAAATTATTTTAGCACAATCTTGACTAAAACAAACAGGTTTTATGCAAGTATACTTGAGAATATCTCTGCTATTTCTCAATCACATTCACATGGCACACTGCTTACCACAGGGGTATTTAGGCCCCGCCCCCTACATGCACTGATTATTCCTCCATCACATGCACAGATGATTCGAGAACCCTGGACTATTGAAGCTACAAATTTGAGTCAGTAGACTAAATAAAGTGAAGTCGAAATTGATTGTACAATTAAATGATTAAAACTTGATAATCCTATTTACAAATAAAACTATTGAAATGTAATTTTTTTAAACTGCATGGATATCTGCCTATGACAAAACAAAATGTTTACTTTTATGTTTGGATATGATTCTGTTCAAATTATCCCCAATTTCTATTTCATTCTTATAAATTTACATACTTCCCATAAAAGTTTCCAGTTTGGAATATTTCCAAAACTCCCCAGCTTGTATTCCCATGAAAAATTTTTGGAAAGCTTCCGGAAATTTACAAGTAATTTTCCACCTCTTTGCAACTCTGATTGCATCGCACTGGAAAAGTTCATTGGGTATCATATTGCAGTCCAGTGAACTGTTTTGTATTTTTTTTGTTTTTTACTGTATTGTAACATATCATAACCATTTCAGAGGGCATTAGCCATGGACCACCAGTCAGTGCCTTAAAATAAAATAAAATAAAATAAAACAACCGAAGGTGTTTGCATATGGGCAGGAGAAAAACACATTTGTCGTCTTAATACCAAAGAGTCTGATTTCCATAATATGCAATTCTCAACCATGAAATTTGACTTTACATGCTCCAGTGTTTATATTTCTAAGTTAGACCATTTGCTTTTCTTACTTGGTGTGTTTTAGTCCATTTCCTGTTTGAAAAGCTATTTTTGTGCCTTTTTCATCTTAAATATGACTCATATATATGTCCCTTATCCACTGTGTATATTTGCACAACAGGTCCTTTCATTGAGCAGATGTATGAGTGAAATGAGCCAATTATCTTGTCCTAATAATGTGTGAGGATGTCAGAGTTGGAGGCGGTCTTTAGTGTCCTCTGAACCATGTCTGCCTATTAACTCTGCTCTTTGTTGTCCTCGGTCTCTATGGAAGATGAGGAGTGTCTATCACACTGATTGGCACCGCTTAGTATCACCTTTTTTTGTAACACATACACACTGTAGACACCTACACTCCCTCCCCCTATGCAGCCATCACCTCCACTGTAGCACTCAGACACGCATACATACTCATCCCCTGCAGGCACAGACACCATCAGACGGCACAGCTGCAGCAGCAGAAGCTTGTAGTTTGCAGTTTGTTGTGTGGTATGCATGGTGTATGACTGCCACACCAGTGCCACACTGCAGCTCTGCTTGCCGGAGGGCGAAACTCACACGTCTGCGTGGTAAATGTATATAGCTGCAACGGGAACACTTCAGGGAAATTACTGCATTGTGTAGGACAGCATGGGGAACGCTTGGTTCTGCCAGGAAAGCCTCGCTCGGGGAATGATGAAGCACTGATGGGATGGCAGGAGGCAGCATGCTGCAGAGAAACGCTCACTTCCAGAATCAATGTTCCATACCACCCATACTTATCTGCACTTAGGGTCGTTTCACAGTGAACTGGTAAAAATTGCAGCTGCTTCAGTGTTTCCACGATTGCCCATGTGCTGAATGTTTAAGTGGAAAGTTCATACCAAAGTCGTCAAGGTAAAGCACTTTTGATCGGTATCAAGGTGCCTTACACTTTTCCAATTTCTGAACCCATTCCAAAGTCAAACGCATACATAGCAGTTTCTCCATGGCTGACATCAGGTTTCATATTTAGTGTGTGTATATGTGTAAGCACAACTGAGGTAATTCTAACACTCATGCTTAAAGGCTGATGTGTGTGTAGGTGTGTGTGTGTGGGTACGTGTGTGTGGGTGTGTGTGTGTGTGTGTGTGTGTGTGTAAGTGAGAGGGCTGGAAGAGTCGGTGGTGTCAGGTTGTCTTTTGCTTCAGGTCTCAGTGGGGGCAGACATTGAGAAATCTACTCCTTACCTACTTTACCTTACACACACTTCTTGCACACTTTGTATCTCTTGGGAGCATCCACACAAGGGATAGTACTAAGGGAAACAAATTTAAAAGTCCCTTTTACAAGTCTACATTGGTCTTGGATGTCCTCAAAATATTTTTGAAGTTTCTCAGATACCTGATTTGGCATGCATATAAACCCCTTTGTTTCATGCTTGTTTAGAACAGGCTGTGTTAGTCCAAATCCTCACCCATGTCTGACCATGCCCCTCTCAAGAATTGGTTGCGGCTTCAACTTTTAAGCACTGGGTTTTAATGACTGCACAGACATGGCAACACACATTTTTTTTCTCTTGGAGCCAGCTGTGAGCTGAACAATAACCCGGCTCATGGAGTTGCTCCAACCTGGGAAAGGTAGCATATCCCCAAATGGGGGGAACTTTTTAAAATGACAGCTTGAGCACACATTCTCTGAAAGATGGAGTAAGCAACAGAAGGGTTAGACAGCTTTTTCTTATGTTCTCATGTCTTTAAATCTATAGCTAAATATAAATTAGTCCACTTGTCTGAATTTTGGCACCAACCAGCAGGCCTAATGTTGGTGCTGGTTCAAAGGGTCTTGTGTTGCTAACATTAGCAGTGTTAGCAACTTCAGGCTTTGGATCTCCCTGCTGGTTGATGTCTGCATTCTTGAGATGAACATGGTTAAACTAGCTAACGTCCAGTGGTTATACAGTGGCGTCCAGACCAAGCCCTGTGGTCAAAGTGCAGCCAGCGGTCCAATTTAAACTAGTGAAAAATAATGAAATATGGCCTGCATTAAGAGTTGCATGTTGTCCCTGCTGTTGCCATATAGTAAATAGGCAACAAATTGAAATCTTGAGGCTTTAAGGCTTTTTTGTGAGAAGTTTGAATATTCCCATACACATGTGCTATGCCCTTTGTCAGGCAGAATAAAGCCTTTCAGATGTTGTGTAATACAGCTACCTACTACTAGATGGCTTCTTTGGTCCCATCATCTGGTCATTGTTACACTATAGAGTGGTGTAGGGATCATGTAGTTTTGTAGGCAAACGCAGAAGTTAGCACCTTGTTTTCTCCCTCAACTGCAAGCCTACTAAAAGCCAGTGGTCTCTTTCACTGTATTTCGGATCATTGCCAATCATAAGCTCTGTGGAGAACAAAAAAAAGATGAAACTTACAGGTTCGGCTCTTTATGATAATGTTAATGAACTATCCTACTTTTCAGGGTGTTTTAAACTTCAGTTTTATCAGTGAGAGTAAAAAGCTTAAGCTACTTTGGAACTACAGCATGGCGGTTTGACTTTGATGCAGCTACAATATTTCCAATGTATAAAGTCTTGTTGTGACCTCTTTTTGAGAGTTTCCTCATATTCGAGTGACCTGATCAAGCTGTTCCTCAAGGCTGTGATAAAAGTGTATGAATGGATGATTGATAAAAAAAAAAATCACAAATGCTTGCCGTTGGATCCCCAGCAATTTTTGTAGTCTATGTTAGCAGTTAGTTAGCAATCATCATTTTGAAAATACAACAATGGTTTAAGTTTCAAATGCAGGCAACATGAGCTGCATTTAATTATTTCCCATTAAACACTGAAATATCACATGGGTGTGTTCACCACAAACCTTATTTCAGGCATTTATCAGCAACCAGAATTCTAAATCCCATTTACTTTCGGGAGTAGGAAACCAGGAAGTCCTAGATGCTAACTCACTTCCTTGTTTTTGGACTCATTACTGCCCCGCTCTCTAACCTAGGAATACACAAGCGAGCAATAAGGACTGACATAATTTGGCTTGAACTGTATTTAGGCAGCCTGGAGGGACACTTTTATCTTAATCAGAGTGTAACCATATTTCCCACAGACTTATAGAAGTCAATCTGTTAGGAGGAGCAGAGGTTGGCTGTGCTAGCAGTGCTAATGTTAACCACATTAACTTGATATTGTCTAATAGGGCTATAAGAAAATATCAATACACCAGTATGTCACAATATTTTTTGGCACAATATAATATCGACCTTTTCGTGCAATATTTTGAAATTATACAATTCAATTAACTTATGGAAATGTGGGACATTTGTTTTGTACTTTAGTGCTGTACTGTTTTGTATGAAGAGTTCTATACAAATAAAGTTTGATTAATTAACTGCTTGAAAAGAATGAACAGCTCTTTGGTAGGTGATGCTAGTAATGCTAACCCTATCCACTCTGCTGGATATTGTTAATAAACACTGTTAGCCACCTGACTTTTGTGGTATTTGGCCAAAATCAGGCTAGAATGCACTACTTATTGGTTTGCTTCCCTCATTAGGTCCTTCTTTGGTTTGGATGGCTTTCCCACCCACTGAAAACCTGAACTAATGTTTAGTTGAAAGGGGAACCAGGACCTCCCCTTTTAGAGTTTGGTTCTTTGGTCTGTACCAGAGTCCTTGTGAGCTTTCACTCCACCTCCTATCAACCAAACTTACCAAAAAACGCAAAACAGAGTTAGCTATGAAAGTGACCTAATTGTTAAGGCCAATTGACCTTCGCAAGATGATGATGTTATCAAAACAAATGGCCCACATACTTATTTATTAAAGGCAGGTTTGCATTTTGAAACAGGTTTCATTTTATTGTAGCAACTAATAGGAATTCTGGTCCAAAAAAGGATGTTGGCTATCATTGCTTTAAATAAGGATAGACCATTTTTCTTAACTTAACTGCCCCCTCATGGTGCTAGGCCCTGAAGAGCTCTCCCCATTTTACCCCTTTACATACTGCCTTGCTCCATTTATAGACATAAATTGCTTAGCCAGCTTTTCTTGTGCATCCTTAATTCCTGCTTGCAGCCTTCAAACTCAGTATGTATGTAAGAGAGAGGGAGGCTGTGAAAAGAAGAGAGGGCACATCAGCGGTGTCATGTCTGCCTTTGCTTCAGGCCTCAGTGGGGGCAGGCATTAAGAAAACTGGAGCAACTTCACCTGACACACACTTCTAATTCTTCCCCACCTCTTCGGTGCTTTCACACCTGCCTCTCTTCCTTTTTTGCTTAACTTTCTCATATGAACCTCATCCAAATGGGACGAGGCCACAGAAGAGGAGCTACAGTTTTTCTGCCTGCTTCTGCGCTTCCGTCGGAGTCACTACCTCTTGCTCTCTCATTCACTCTCTTGTCCCGTGCTTTCATTCTCATTCTCTCCGTCTTCTCACTTTCAGATCAAGCCCCCCCCCCCCATCCTCCCTTCCCTGTCTCATTCAGCACTCTGCCCCATTCGCAGTGCATTATATGCATCTTTGGATTGCAAAACAGGTAGAAAAATGAGACATTCTGTAGCTGCGGCGTCTCATTAGAAATATATATTCAAGCCGTTCAGGGCGCAGCTTTCAAATTTCACACACTGGGACGTGGGTATGAGTGAGAAAGAGAGACACAGACGGAAAGAGAGAGGAAAGATTAATGTAAATCTCAAAATAAGGAAGGCATTAATATTTCATTAGTGCCTCTTTTTTCTCTCTGAGTGACAGAGGAGAGGAGATAGTGGCTGATTTAATGATTTTAGAGTCTCTCCCTTTCATTCTTCCTCTCTCTCCGATGTCGCCGCCTCCCCCGGTTTTCCAGTCAGCAGATGGGCTTAGCCTCATTTTTTTTTTTCCATGAATTCCTCACAGACCCAGCTGCACATAATTACAGTCAATTCTACCTTATCTCTCAAATTAAAAAGATTAGATTATTTGTGAAAGAAATGTATGCAGCTCCTCTCCACTGATAGTGGGCACTAGACTACACAGCCAGGTTTCATACATTATACCCCCCCCCCCCCCCCCCCCCCCCAAGCCCCCCACATACATATCCTTTAACCCACCGTGAGCAGATATCGACTTCAATTCAAAACAGATACTATGTCAATGTACATTATTATCTCCAATAAACTGTGTTTTGAGAGAGTATTCCTCTCATGTTTTCACTTTTTTCTCATAAACCCACCACCGTTATGGATAAGCTTTGTCTGTATCAAAGTAGATAGAGTCAGCTATGAATCAGCTCTGAAGTTTGAACCTTTGTGGGACTGATTCCATATCGCTTTTCAAGATTGCCTCTTGCTTTGCTTAGATAAGATACAGCAGGGTGTTCTGATACACGTCTCAGCATAACTGAGGAGTGTTTGTTCTGCGTAGTGTGGCTTTTGGTGCAGCATTTTGTCAAAAACTTTGAAAACAGGTAAATATGAAAAAGCACCCTGTAGACAAGTGATGCACAGTATGATATGTTTTTGAGCTGGAACTTTACTGATTATCATTTGCTTCCAATGCATGATAACTGATAAGGTTGTGATCATTTTTACATAATTGCATATTGAAAGAAAGTAAGTAGAATGCAGCTTTTACATATCAAGGGATGTAAGATGTTAATATGCTGTAAGCAAAGATTATGTTAACAAATTCCATGGCTTTTCACTGACAGAGTAGCCAGAAAAGGGTTCAGCGGTCCCCCATAAATATTTCTAGTTTTTTAGTCCGAGATAAGTTCTTTTTAATTTAAACAAAACAACCACTGATAGGTCACCCCAACTCGCCTTCACTGTGTATTGCTCTTTAAACTGAGCACTCCATTCAATAACTGCACTCCATAAGGTGTGTGTACTAAACAGAAAACTAGTGTTCCCATTTTGTGGAAAGCTTTGCATAACAAGAGAGAAACCAAGCAACAAAGCATTCTGGGATTTTATCATGGAGTGATGTGTTTGTTTACCAGGGTCCTCAATTCTTACAGAGCAGTCACATGAAAAGCAGACGAAGGAGACAGTAAATCTCCATTGAACTTGTAAATGTCTATTTACAGGGGTCAGGGTATGGAGTTACAGGGTGACATTTGGGTGACAAGCAGAGAAGCAGTGATTAAGGTGGTCTATTACACTTGTGCAAAATATGAAAAAGATACAGAGGCAGAAGGTCCTGCATACTTGTCCTGCAGTCTTTCACACATTGTTATGTTCACTCATGGCAATGATGAAAAACAGTTCCAATTAACAGGCCATTTTGTCCATAAAATTTAGAATATCAAAAGTTAAGGAAATATTTTAAGTAATGTCATCTTTCAAGTAAAAAAAGCTTTAACATAGAGTCGGTTAATTTTGTCAAAAAAAAAAAAAAAAACTTTACTGTACATTAAGATTTTGAGAAAGACCTTGTATTTCAAGCCTATTTGAATAAATAATGTCAAGGTATTTCACATTCTTTAACCCAACAAGCATGAATGATAGTCAAATTAAATTATACATGGTTTTTGAGGCTTGCATATAACATTTAAAGATGGATGACTATATAGAAATCTATACCTTTAATGAGATAGTGATGAAGAGATTCCCAAAAAATATACTGTAAGTGGAAAGTCAACCTCATTCTTTGGAGAAAAAAAAGTAGCCAGCTGTTACTGAGTGAGTAGCCGGTTCTTTGGCTGGTAGCTGGCGCTTGTGAAAAGTCCTGCAATTCTAACTGACATCCTTAATATCAAACTCAAATCTAAAGAAATATTAGCAAGTACATAGCAGTACATGGTGCCACCGAAAGTGTCTTAATAAACCAACTTTAAGGTTAGAACTACTAAAAAAAAACAGAAGATGTTGGCCTGACAATATGCTACGGTAAGATTGTTGACAGCGTTTAACTTCTCAACAAAGCCCCTGTGTTTAGAACTTTTGTATGTTTGGACGTAGGGGTTAAGTGTCCCTCCACCATCAACTGATCAGATGTCAAAGAAAACAACAAACAGGAACTTCAAAACTGAACTAAAAAGGAGTTATTTTTACGCAGGAAAATTTGGCCATTACTTTTTTATGCATCTGAGAAAATACAGGAGCGACTCATCTTCATAATATCCAGGGAGTTTGATTTTTTTCGGTTTTTGATGTGATCTAATGTGAGTCTGATGTGATCTATTGAGGGGAGTAGCTGGCGGAAGGATACATAGACTTTCGTGCATCACAAGGTAGTTCTGAAGACAGGGGCTTTGTTGAGAAAAAGTATAATGCTGTAAAGAATCCTTGTGTGCCATCCATCATAGTTTTTTGAATAGTTTTAACCTAGAAGTGGGTTAATTAAAAGGCTTTAAGAGGCATTTACCCCTGGATATCTCCCCCCAGGGTTCCTTTTGTAGAAATCATATTTACAAGTGCCATGAGCCTCTAGTAACCCCACTACAACAAACCCAAACTCATCCTTTAAGATGAGAGGCTCAACTAAAACTCGTGCCCTGACAGTATGAAAGGCAAAAAGGCATGCTGTTTTGAGTTAAAGCCGTCTTTGTGTTTACATGGACTCAAGTTGCCAGGTTATTAGTTAACATGTACACGAAGAAACCTAGTTATCAATGTCTTCTTCTTTATTATGTTTAACTGTGGACCATCCTGTCTTTAACTCCCAGGATGCCATTAAGACATTTTGTAACAGTCAAAAGATTAGAATTGATGTGGCTATATGAATGAGCTTTTAATATTTTCTTTGACTCAAATAGACTCAGATGAGGTACAATGCATCAATTTGTCTGCCTATCGATCTCCTACTGTAATGTTGTTTGATTAGTCTGCTCTGGCTCCCAGCAGAAACAGTCACTACTGAGTTGGAATGCAATATAATCCAGATTTCCCCCCAAGCCACCCAAGGGATTAGACATTCACTATCACCCTCAAGCGTTACCGATTGATTGGCTGATTGAGAGCACATTCATTCCAGGTCATGTGCCATATTCAGCCCCATGAGCAATGGAAGTGTTCCTCAGATCTGCATAGATTCAGCTGTTGTATTGTCCCACTAATACTGCAGGCATTGATTATATTTCTTGGAAAAGCATATTTGATTCATGGATATACATCTTAATCTCTGTCTTTCATTTGGAGAGGAAATTCTCACAAAACCACTTCAACACTGTAAATTCTGAGGATGCTTCCTTTTAGGATTTGTCTCATGTGCACATGAGCATTACAAAGACAGCTTTCTTATGCCCATAGACTTGAACTCAATGCCTCTGGACATTTGAATGGAAACTCTGTGGGTGTTTAATAGGCAAACTAAAAACACATCCTTTATAATGGCTTCCAATATGTGTGATTGTACAGCCTTTGTATGTTTTATACTCTTTTTCCACATAAAACCATATGTCTGGTTTGTTTTGTATTTTTCAACTTATATTTTTTTTACTTTATTGATTATATATTGATTTATATTGACATATTTACTATATCATTTATTTTTCACTTAGATTTAATATTTCTCTATTTCATCCACCTCTCTCTATCTCTGCTGGTGTTTATTGTCCCTCTTTTTTGTGAAGTAGTTCTTTTTTATTTTTGCCATAGGGGTTATGTTTTTGCTGGGGTTTGTTGGTTTGTTTGTTTGTTAGTTTGTTAACAGAATATATTTCAAAAATGTATGAACAGAATATGACAGAATTTCTAGGATATGTCAGAAATGGGCCAAGGACCAGTTGGTTAGATTTTGGGGGTGATCTGGATTACTGTGGATCCAGGAAAAAACATTTTTCTGTATAGATAAGTTTATAAACTTACAAAGTGTAATAAAATCCAGTAATATTAACTTTGTTTTTATCTTTTTAGTGATTAGTCTAAACTAAGCTGTCTTTGCTGGGGTCTGCACTCTCAGGGTGTTTTCTAGTGATTTATGTTTTTATGTATGAAAGGTGTTTTGTAGATCAAGCTGAGTTGTGTTAAGCTCAGACATGCGTTAAATTTCTTGATCCATCTTCAGTTTTTTTGATAGTTAATTTGTGACACATTATCAATGCAGTAATATGCACAGCAATGATTTCCACAGCACTTTTCAGCCAAGGCAGCCACCTCAACAACACTTACCCTCTGCCTCAAAGAAAAACAAAAGCTCCCAAATTGGTTGAACTCCTTCTGCGCCTCTGTGTGAGATTCAGCAGCTGCATTTGGTAAGGTTTGGTATTTGTGTTTGGATATATCATTTTGCAGACTACACTGCTGAGGTACTGGCAACACCACACTTTAGCTCCATGGGATCAAAACCAGCAAAGGACATTGTATGGAATCAAAGAGCCATGATGACAGATGAACACCTGTGACTTCACAAGAATTGGTACAAATTCACCTCTGCTAGGGTCTACAGTGTCTTGTTTGTAAACTGTTGATATGTGGAGTCTAGTTGTGTGCATACAGCTGCTGCAATGATGTCTATTTTCCATGGCTAAATTATACATTGGATGGGAAGGTTATAAACTTGTAGAATTACTGAAAAGCTTGACAAGGAAAGAGACAATTCATTTGACCCATTTTGAGTTTATTTACCCATTTGTATATTAATCAGAGCCAAAACCTTTTGTACCTGTTAGAGAGGCTAAACTAAAATATAACACTGACAACAGCCACATTATTGCCTGAAAGCATATGCCATCTGAAAGTGAATGATGTTTTCTTCACCAGTCTCTTGCTTGGTCTTACTTCCTCTCTGTCCTCCTTTGTCTCTTAGCTCCAGCTAGATCACAGCTAGAAGCAGGCCACCGGGCACTGTGGAAATGAGACATGTGCCAGTCTCCCTGGTGTAGGTCATTGAACAATTAGATTGACTTCAAAACCATTGTTTTTAATTAAATAAAAACATATATTAAGAATGGAAAGAACTGTAGAGGCCATCCTTTGCATGCTCATTTTTACACTTTATGAGTTTGTAAGCATGTGTTTTCTCTAGTGTTATTGTTATAGATAAACAGTAAAATCATAAACAAAAACTACTGCAGACATATTTAAGGTGGTAGGCCAACAAAATTTCCCCTAAACTTATTGAAACTTAAAGCAACTGTATCAGTTATTTCACAACAAATCCCTTTTTGTCGTGACTATTTTAATGTTGTAGGGGGAAATGGTTAATGACCACATTGTATTATAAAGATTACTGTTTTCACCATTCTTGAGATGCAGAAGCTAGCATTGTGATCCCATGCTGTGCAGAAAAAACAATGTAGTTTTCAGTTATTAGGGCACACTCTAAAGTATTTCTGTATGGCATACTAAAACATCACTGCAATACTGAACAATAAGATTAAGCATGACAGATTTCTAACATCTTGGTCAGGCTTATTGAAGTTGTAAATAAAAAAAAACGACTTCATTTGTAACTTCAAGGTAAATGTATTAAATAATTGCTCAATACAAAAAATGGCCACTTTCAACTTATCGATGGCATTTAGCAGTCACTCTCATCCAAAGAAACTTAACAAAGCTTCTCAGTAATCAAGATGGAGACGCTGCCATCACATCAAGTGGAGTGAGACACTTGGCAGCAATCAGATCTTCCTGGTGATTAGCTGACCATCAGTGCAAGTGGTGCAAGAGGTGCTTCAGCGAGTAGACTCTCAAATGAAGCCTCAACACTCTCTTTTAATTAAATAGGACGTGGGAAGGAAGTCATATTGTTGTAAAATGCAGAATCTGATATGATGATCGAGTGCCTTACTACAGAAAAATGCCGGGCAGTAATACCGCCTTTAGTGTAGTCAGTGTTTCCCACAGTATTTCAGTGTGCTTTGGGGATTATTTGAAACTTAATAGTGATCAAAATTTGGCCTTCTCACAATCAAAAAAATACAAGAAACAGTCATTATTGAAGTGAAAACCTTATTTGTCCATCAACTCAAAATATCAACAGGAAACCAAAGGGAACTGATGGCTATCGATTAAAGATTAAAGTAAAAAAGCTAAAAAGAAACAAAAAAGGTGTAATGTTTGATATCACAAGGTTCAATTACTGTCAAATAGTCCACTCAGCTGCCGTATAACTAGCATTATCCTTACTTAAAACCAACATGGTAGTGAGAATCTGTCCCAGTGTATAGAATCTAACTGGTGCCTGCTATGGTTGTAAACAGTCCAGAGTGACACTGGGAGGGGGGGCTCTCTACATTGGCTGTGTGCTCTGCCTGCAAGCAGTATAGACTCAACATAGTCGTACCATAGCATACAGAGATTAAATGCATAATATTTTGGTCTTGTCAAGAGTCAATTGTTAGAGCTTTGAAGTTTAACTGAAAAGACATAAGATCCTTTACTTTACCTGTGTCTGCTTACCATTCACAAATTCAGAGCTACTGTACATAGACACTTTCTGATTTCTCAAAGTTCAGGATCAGTATCATTCAATGAGTGTGCTATTATTTCTGCCTTACACTTAAAGACTATTAAAACCATGTCAAGACATTATAAGACCGTAACACCATCTAATACCATTTCAATTCATTCATGCACTCATTCAAACCTGTGTCTTCTTTTACTTAACTGTCAAGCCCCTGTCTGTTTCCTCTGATATTATTATTATCTCTACTATAACTCTAATCGTTGTCATCAGTATGATTTCCATATAAAGTTCATTTTTACATCCTGTGGGTGCAGAATGCTTGTGGGAACTGAGTGGGAGTCTGAGTGCATGAGAGATTTTCTTTGTATTTATATTCAATGTGTTTGGTCCCTCATATTGAACTGTAATTGAAGTTTTGGGTCTCAACTCCTCCAAGAAGACAGGTTTTGAGTGTTGTTTTTCGGTTGATTCAGTCAACCACTGTCTAGAAAGGGGCTGTGGTTACTGTTACCCTGTGACTGAGCGGCATATTTTGACTGAAGATTCCATGAGGATCAGACTAATGATTGATTAAAGAAATGTTGTTACATTGACCTGTTGTGCGGTCAGTCGCTAACTTTTGCTTTTTGCACCCTACTCCATAAATTGAACCCTCCATACCATCAACTGCATGCCAAAGTAACATGATGACAATGTCAGTGTGTAAGTAAAACTGGCAGGGGTGTATCCAGAAGTGTGGGTGGGGTGGCCTTAGCCCTGATTTTGTGCAAGTGTGCCTTACAAGTTTATTAGCAAACACAAAAAGGATAATCATTATTGTAATCAAAATGTTCAAGACTATAGAAATGTGATTTTTTTTTTAAACAAAGCTGTTTTAAAAACAACACAAAAACACCAAAAAACACAAAATTTCATATTGCCAAAGTCAATGCCACCACCCCTAAAAAAAAAAAAAAAAAGTCTCTTTTTGCTAAAATGACATCAGAATGCCTGTCATGCCTATAAATTGTGTCTCAGTTAAAGTAAAAGGACTGAAATGGTGATCAACCACTGAAATGGTGGGCCCCATGCCTGTGCTCCCCATTGGCCCCCAAATTGCTAAATCAGTCACAGCATGTAAAGATTAAAAAATAATCTAGCTTTCTTTGGAGGTTGTGAATGTGCAGAGGCAACCCACCCCAGCATCCTATGAGTGCGATAAAACTGCCTTAAAGATATTTCTTGATATCTTGACTGACCAATGTTGTAGTTCAGGACACTTCAGGACACGCGTCTATCACCCCTAATCACAGACTCTGATTGGACCAAGGCATTCATTGAGTAATGTGGAGGAAAACACATGTTTGTCCTTCAAATACACATCCTTAATCGATCAGCGTCATTACGCACAGATTAAATCAGCAACTAAGTGCTCTTGGAGATATTTGATTGAGCCCTTTGATGGTTGTGTCAGTGGACTCTTAATTAAGCCAGTGTTTCTTTTTAAGGTGTTTTAAATTCGAGCTGTTCATCCTGACCACCTCGTTTTATTACAGTATTTTTCTGTTCTGGAGACATTGTTTTGTTATTGATCATTAGTCGGTTTCATGAGGGAAAGCACCATCAATGGAGGTGACTTTGGCACTTAAACTGTCACGGGGAATGTATAATGAAATAAGCTTTTTAATGGTTTAGACATCGCAGAGGTCTGTTAGATTGAGGGCAGGATATGCAGCCTGTTGAGGAGGATTTGCATATATTTCAAACTGCTTTCATTCTGGCCTATACACAATGACGATAAAGGGGACTTTTTCTACAGCACTGCAATGATAATAATAATAATAATAGTAATAATAATTAAACTGATTGTTATGTATTTAAAAATAAATGCTGGTATTGCTGCACATGGAGTCAAAGCCATTGTGCCTGGTTATATGAGTCCAAGTATTTCAGATGGAAAAGTTTTATCCACTGGGGTTTTATGTGAGGGACATAGATGGAATATTGGACATGCATAAAGGTTAACTGAGGCCTCACTGTGCAAGCATTTGTTTCTGACTGCTTGATGCTTGCGAAGACAGTCCTGCTGTGCTGTGTTTAGTCTAAGCAGACATTCATGTGGCGTTGGGAGGATTACCCGATCTCCCCCGATCAGGGAGGGAACAGCGAGTACACTGTACATTACCATGTGTCCTTGTAGTGTGTGTGTACGTGTGTGGATGAAAATTAGATGTTTTAATGGCTAGACCCTCACGCTGAGTTAAGTGCTAAATTTCCCACTAGTGTTGAGTAATGTATAGAGAGATAAGTCCATTTATTTGAAACAAGAAAAAAGGGTAAAAACAAAAAATCCCAAACATTTTTATCCATATTGGTAATGTTTATAATGATGTAAGAAATGGCAGGTCAAATGCACGATGAAAAGATAATTTGTACTGAGAGCCAATAAATGCTTAAAAGTTGTAAACATAATGGCATGTAAGATGATCCTCTGATCCACTAATATTTTTTAAAATCAAATGATACAGATACCTGTTTGATATTTCAGCAACAAAAGTACTTCTAAAAGTCCAAGAAGTCCCATACTGGGTATTCATTTGTTACTTGATTGTTTATTTTCATCAAAAATGTGCTGTATCTCAAAAATATACTCCTGCATGCTTTCTAACTTTGGGAAATATACTGTCAAAATTCGTAAAAGTGGATTAAAGTCACAAGGAGCAAGGACCCTTACCATTTCCGCAAACTTTTCTAAACATTACTTGGTCTAAATGTTGCACAGTTTAGACCAAGGGGTGGGCTACAAGCAACCCGAGGGCCACATGCAGCCCCCAGTGTGGCTTGTACTTATTTCTGTGAAGCTCCCTTTTATGCATTTGTCAAAATAAAGTATAAGTAAAGTGTTATTGCTATTAGGCCAAAACCTCTTATCTCAATTTTCTATGAGTGCTGATCCTTTCATTATGGCACAAGTGCATTGTGTTTCTTTAAAAGAAATATTTAGAGATTATTTTATGACTAAAATTATTTATTAACATACTCTTCAGATAAAAAAAAAAAAATCTACTGATTGTGCTTTTGTTTTCAGGCTTTTACTGTGGTTCAAAGTCACCACAGCTTTTGATACAAGTCAGGATAATAGTAGATTTATCATATTGAAGCACATAGTGTTTGAAAATAAATAAATTTGGACAACCTCAACGTATGGAAATGTCACCGTTTGTTTAGTTCAGTGTAAACAGTGTCTTGGAGTTTGTCTTCTAGTTTTGAAAATGATAAGTGGAAATGTTTTTAATACTGGCTTTAGGACTTCTATTTTTGTTGCTGTGGAATTCAACAGATACAGATTCATTCCTTCTTTTTACTAGAATTTAATAAAAGTTCTGAATTTTGGTGTTAAAATTACCTTTTATGATTTCCTTACAGGGACATATAAACTCAGGTATGTGTCATGTGTCACCATTTAGCCAAAAACAATTGAGACGTGGCTCTTTGTCCATATTGCCCAGCCTTACCTCACACCAGGCCTCTGTCCTCAACGAAAGTCTTCCAGAACATCATGTTTCATGTACCCACACTCAACTCATCCCAACCTTCAGACGCTCACACACAAACACACGCTTCACACATTCTGCACAGTCTGTGTCGCCATCAGCTAAGCAGATGTGCTCAGTCACAAGATTTCACAGTTAGCTCTCTCAAAGGGAAATGTATCATTGATTATAAAAAATCAAAGACGTAAACACATGCCGGCAGGAAGGAAATAAGCTAAATTGAGCATTTATGCGAGTTTCCTTTTTTTTTTTTCTTTCAAGCAGGATGTTTGAGTTCTCTGGCAGTGAATAAACTGTTGTAGTGATGAAACTCAAAAGGATTTTATAACTGTGTACACAGCATATGGAACATGCTTTTCTTATTTGTGATGGAGGAAGAGAATGTACAACAATAAGGATGTGCCCAACTCAGAATCTGATCAGTAAAACATGAGTTACTGTAGCTGTCCAAAATAAGGTTTTCACTGTGTGCTGACTTTTTTGAAAGTGCCTGACAGAAATGTTATTGCTTACCATGTAATCCTACACTGCCTGGCCAAAAAAAAAAGTTGCCACCTGGATTTAACTGAGCGAATAGGTACGAGCCTCCTATTGGATAATTACCGCATGGGCGATTGTCTTTCAGCTGGCACCAAGTTATTAAACCCCAGCTGATGCAATGAGTAGCTTCTCATTTCTTAAACAACCATGTCGAAAGACACATCCTGTGTTCATGGAAAAGATGTTAGTCTGTTCATTGGCATGCATCAAGAAGAGAGAACATCTAAGGAGATTGCAGAAACTACTAAAATTGGATTAAGAACTGTCCTGGAGGAAGGTCATGTGGTCTGATGAGTCCAGATTTACCCTGTTCCAGAGTGATGGGCACATCAGGGTAAGAAGAGATGTAGGTGAAGTTATGCACCCATCATGCCTTGTGCCTACTGTACAAGCCTGTGGGGGCAGTGCTATGATCTGGGGCTGCTGCAGTTGGTCAGGTCTAGGTTCAGCAACATTATGTGCCCAAAGAATGAGGTCAGCTGACTACCTGAATGTACTGAATGACCAGGTTATTCCATCAATGGATTTTTTCTTCCCTATTCCAAGATGACAATGCCAGGATTCAATTGTGAAAGAGTGGTTCAGGGATCATAAGACATTTTCACACATGGATTGGCCACCACAGAGTCCAGACCTTAACCTCATAGAGAATCTTTGGGATGTGCTGGAGAAGGCTTTGCGCAGTGGTCAGACTCTCCCATCATCAATACAAGCTCTTGATGAAAAAATTAATGCAACACTGGATGGAAATAAATCTTGTTACATTGCAGAAGCTTACTGAAACAATGCCACAACAAATGCATGCTGTAATAAAAGCTAAAGTTGGTCCAACAAAATATTAGAGTGTGTGACCTTTTTTTGTGGTGGCGACTTTTTTTTTTGGCCAGGCAGTGTATTTTTTATCTTCAGCTTTTTCTCTGGTTAACTAGACATTCAACCTACCTACTTTATTACTATTTCAAGTCATGCTGGTGTTATTTTTAAAGATATCATTAAAACAACTGAATTAATTATGTCAACAAGTAGCATGCGTTAGCTTGTACCTCTGAGGGTTCGGCTAAAGAAATTCAGGAAAAACTGATGGGAAACTTTAAAAGGATGTGCAAAAAATGTACAATTACATGGTATTTAGTGGCCTCCTTTGTGTTGGGATTTCTCTATAAAAAATAAAATACTCTTTTAAAGGTTTTGAAGTGATATATATATTTTATGCATATATATAAAGATGTAAAAGAGAAAAAAGAATAAACAAACAAAAATGTGACATATTACAAAAAGGCCCCCCAAGGAATTTATTGATGTATCATTTTCCACCATTATTATTCACACAAAATCCACCCAGTCTCGCTCACTGCTGTGTAAAATGCAGTAAGCACACGTTAATATTATTAAAACACATTTGTCTCCATCTACAGATGACTGCAATAACATTTGGTCATCATCTCTCATCACATTTCCGCAATTTATGGATATTTATGTCAGCAGAAAGTCTTTTAATCTAATGTTTATTTCCGTTAATGAAATGTCTCCACTATTATCTGGCTTCCTTATGATCCATACGTTAATGTCTAATATGGAACTATTTATCTGTTAAATTCACCCGCTCCTCCACTTTCCACCCATCTCTCTTATCTAAAATTGTGCTGTAAATTTGGCACTCTGAATGATTATGCTTATCGTCTGCCCGAAGACCCTGTATTGAAATTTTGTGGCATGATTAGCTTATTTATCTATATAATTGGATTGGAGTGTGTGTGTGTCTTCGTGTGTGCATGTGTGAAAGCTGCTGATTTAAAGAACCAAGAGAAATAAATACCAAGAAATATGGCCAACACAATTGCATCTTAGATTAATTCCATTTGCATATAATCAATAACTTCACCCTTGATTTTTTTTTTTTTTTTAAGTCTAATCAAGTTATTCTTGCCTATGAGATTATCGAAGGGAAAACAACCTCGGGCATGGTGTAAAATGAGACAATATAGAATGTACTATGTTAGGGATTAGTGTCATGAGACCAGGGAGATTTGCACAGGCAAACTGAACGCTGCAACACAATGCATTACAATAGTTTCCGGCAGGGTGTATTTCATGCAAACATCCCTAGGCTATTTATACCACTCTAGTAGAATCTAATTGTGTCCAATATATAATCCAGCTAAGAGTTACAGTGGCATGGGTTCAAGTCCTGTCTAACATGAATATTTTAAGCATGCAGCGAGGATGAGTGTGACAATCTGTGCTTGCCACTGTTTTACTGACTGCCACTTCAGATGCAGAGGTTTGAATGGAAATGGTAGGAAAATGTTGTTATGCTGATAATTTGTGTTAAAGCAGAGGGAAGTATGTCACCTTTATGTTTAGTAAAGTCAAACACAGGCTAAATGAATTACATAACTGGATTTTTGTGCTGTTGCATGTTTATTTCTGTGATTTTGTGTTCAAATACACTCAGACGCATGCTTACAATACATTACAGTCTTACCTTTTAGCATAAACACACACATGCATGTGCAGGCACACGCTGTTTCTACTGTTTTGGAACACAAAGTAAAGGAATTTCATTACCCCTTCCAAAATTGATTGGGTAATGTTTCCCTGAAATCAATAGCGCCTCACTCAGTTTACTAATTGGATTACTTGTTTTTGCTCAAGGATGTCCAAATACCAAGGTAATGTGAATTGTTTATGAAATCATTACCTTGAAAGTGGAGGCTAATGTCAGTGACTAATGCACTCATCCCTCTGCTTTCACAAACACTCACAATAATAATATAGGTCGAGCTTCTCTTGGCTGTGAATGCCAGTAACTGGGATATTAATAGCCTTAATACTAATCATTAATGAAGCTGTCCTTATTGAGGCAGCAATGAGGACACGCTTACCGAGTGTTTATTAATCAGGGAATAATAAGTAATCCGTGAACATTAATGGAAATGGATGAGACTAATGGATGACGCCTGCTCTCTCCTACACTTAAGCCTCCGACTTCATTAGTGACAGGCAGATTAGTGGGAAGGAGAAGGAGCATAGCAGACTCCACCTGTGATCGTGCATGCCCACGCAAACACACTCAGCCGCTGCCTCTTGTGACAACATGATGGAACACTGTCAAGCTCATTTGCTCTTCAGTAGACTCTGTGTAATTAACAGCATCCTCTAAAAGAAAGCTGCTGAGGATAAAAAGAATAGACATCAAATGAATTATCTGGAAATGTTGGCTTCTTCAGTGCTTCATATCTCATTTTTACCATATTCACATGGCAGCCCTCTGACATTATGCTCCAGGCAGGCAGAGCGCACCAATGCAGCCATAATGTCCTGCTGCAGTGTTCAGCGCCATCAGACACAAATAGATGAAAGAAGCCATCAAGAAGGTTTTGTAATATTACTGCTTCATAAGTGTTAAAAAACATTTCAGTCAGGCAGCTCACATCTGTATTTGTTTACACGCCAAACCTGGTATTTCTCACTCATGAAAATTATTGTGTAATGCCCACCGAGTTACACTGCTACATATACATTCATGGAACATGTAGCAAGATGCTCTGAGATTCATAGAGCTGAACGGGGGCTTGACACGACCCAGCCATAACGTCAACTACCTATTAGCCAATCAAAAAATAATATACAGCTGTATATCAGCTAATCAGATAATAGCACTGCTGTATCCGAGTAAGAAACGGTTGATCTGACTCAGCAACTTTTCCGAGATGAGGATGCATACTTCATAGTCAGGGCGGGAGAGCCTTATCCCATGAGTACAGTAAGTCATGTCGTCGTTTGATTTTGTAGCTTCACTTGTACTTTTTGTACAAATGGAAAATGACAGCTTATTCTTGTTCCTCCGGACCTACCATTAAATAGTAAAGCAAAGTCTAATCACATTTACATAAAAACTGTGGTTGCCAGGCATCACATTAAAACAAAATCACCAATGCAAAGTTAGTGAAGTTAATAGTTTATTAAAATAAAAACTGCACACTTTTAGTTTAAAAGAGCATGGGCAAATGTTGGAGGTGAATTATAAAAAAAGAACAATAATATTTGTATCATTATGTTTCATCACTGACAGCAAATAACAGCACCTGACTACCAGTAAGTGCATCAGGATGGGATGGTTCCTCCCCCCACCAGTAAGCAAAAATCTCACCCTGACCTGAGATCAAAACTTGAGAGCCCTGCATTAGCTTTTTCCTGACCCAAGCCTCCTCATTTATGCTAGCAAGAAACTGAAGGCTCCCATTGTGTTGTGCCAAAACCAAAGTATAAAATTTCAGTCAATTTGAAGCTAACACTAGAACCAGCAAGTACGTGACCATCCAAGCATAACTGTACCATTTAGCTTTCCCCTGTCAGCTTTAAAGTACTTACGTAGAAGTTATACTGGTTTGTTAGCTGGTGAATTATAGCTGTCTTACTAATGTTAGCAGGCTAAAGATAAGTGAATATGAGTCTAGTCTTTCTTTCATTCTGTCTTTTGCATTATGTCCAGAATTCCCTTTGGACTTTTTTTTTATCCAAAACCTTAAATGCTAATAAGTGTAAGGCTTCAAAGTTAAATAAATACATTTAAAAGGTGTATTTGGGTATTTGACTCAAAACTTATAACACAGAGGTATTAACATCTCAGCATTTGAGCCTCCTGTCCTTAGCATGATGCCAGAGGTAAATTGTGAATATGGTCAATGACATTTTCAGTAATGGCTTCAGTGCATTCTTGATGGATACTGAGATTTTCTTTTTTTTATCCTGGCTGCCTGATAGATTTTTCTTCTCCCATCCTCATTCCCCAACCATGACGACTGTAGTCAGTCACTTCGCACCAGCTGCTGCAGCACAAAGTTAATTTCACCCAGGCCCTGAAATGTCCTTTAACCATACTCCATGAGCACATACCCGACCCTCTTCATAGATCATCTGGATCTAATGTAGATTGGGGAATTCTATAATAAATCTTCAACTGTTCAGATTGTGCATTGCTATCACATCAGCCAAAGGGTTAAGCACTTAGGAGAGACATGACAATACAAAGTTCCCCCTGCTGCACTATAACATGCTCTGTGAAAGTGATAAGAGTGTCTGATCATGCATCCCAGCGTTCTATATCAGTCCCTCTATAATGGATCCCCCCCAATGACTCCTTGTGGCTGCATTATTTAGATGGAATAAAACGCCGGAAGGAAGGGAGGAAGGAAGCTGGGACTCAGTGTTTCATAAACCAGGGGAGTGTGATCGTCTAGATGTTGACTGGAGCCTGTAACAGTGACTGTGGCTGCATTTGTACACTACCTAGGGGACTATTAGGGTGAAAGACATCCAGGTTATTTATTTTTGCTGCTGTAAGTGAGTGTGGTGTGAGTGTGGGCAGAGGACAGAGATCAGACAGCGGAAAAGGAACAGACAAGGCCAAGATGTCTGGTTGTGTTTGTTCCGGCTGGCAAACCCAGGCCAAAACAAGAAAGCAAGGTTCAGGGAAAAACAGTTTTATTATGCAAATGATTCAGTAAGGACAAGATGAAATAAGCCAAGCATGATTTTTAAAGTGTGGGTGTTTGGTGTTATAAAACTAGGTGTTAAGAGCAGATGTAGCAAAAACCAAAGACAGACAAAACAAGCAAAACTTATTTGGGTGTCTGAAAGTCTGCAGTCACAGGAAAACAGCCAATTTCAAATCAAACTGGTTCATGTAGGCCCATAACTAAGTGATGCAAATAAGGAGAAACATTGACAAAATGAGTCAGTGATACATTTACCTGACATGTGAACCTGACCTCTTCTGAGAAACCAAGCACTTTGTCAAATACGCAACAAAAATGCACCTCTTTGCTTAAATAGCACTTATTAATTGATAATCTCTCAGTTTCCACTTGGAATATGCACAATACCAAATGACTTGACAGCATGTGAGTGATTATTAAACTGTTCCCTCAATATGACTTTGTACTTGGACTAGAGACTCATCATTGGAGGCTGACACAGCCATAAGGTCAATAGTTAGGACCTGATTACAGCCTGGTATTTGCCATCATCTTGTTATACCACTGTAGATGGTATGGTTGGACAACATATTGTTTTGCTACTGTTATTAATGTGCTTGTTATGTGACCTTCAGCATGTCAACCTGCCAATGCTGTGTTGTTAAATATTGCCTTTTCATGCAGAGTATGTATTTCCCTTGTATTCAGGTTAAGGCTGCAGGTCCTGCCACTGCCATCACAGACACACTGCCACAACACTTCAGTTACACAAGGTGGATCTTAGGTGAGTGTTTTTTCTGCCAACTGAACCTCATCCTTGTGTTTGTCAATGCTGTGACCATATATACAGCCCATTAACAGCATATATTTGCTGTTGTAATTGCTTATATGTGTCAGTTTTTGCCATCTACAGTGTAAAATATTTAATAAATCTGATTTTCCAATGTTACACTTATAAATATTTCTTTTTGATACCAAACAAAGAAAGCGGATGGTTGTATTTTACATTAAGTGAAAGGATAACACTAGAAAAGCAATTTTATTGTATAAAATGTGCAATTGTAAATTAGTAGAATAACATAATTCTAATTTTCAATGGGTTTGGTCAGAGGATGTTATTTTGATCATACAAAGTCTCTTAAATTCAAAAGCAACATAATCAATGGAAATAGCTGAACTAGCTGTTAGCTAATTTATGGAATTGTGGTTAAATCACTTCCGTACAGATAAGTGGCAACAAGACACAAGGCACTTGTGCATCTGTGTTGATTGTAGACCAATACCATCTATCTAGTAATTACTGTTTCATGATATCGCACACTTACAGAATGCTCCCCCTGGCTGTCAAGAAATGCTTCCCTCTGCTTGACATTGTGGAGAAGTTGATGATTATGCTTTCCATGTAGGTGTTTTATTTCATTTTTTTTTTATTAAAAAACAACATTTTTTTTAATGGATGCACAAACCGTTGATTAGCCCCAAGTAAGACAGAAAACCAAGAGAGGAGCAAGTACCAAATTAATGTTGTTAAATGCTCCACTGTGTGTGCAAGTTAGACAGGAGTAAAAGACAGAATTTTCCTAACCCTGACAAAAATGTGTTAATTCGATCACAAAATCACTGTCTCTGATAAAATTACTGCCCTAAAACTCTGACTTGAAGTGACAGCTGACGTTGATTTTGACTCCATCAATAAAGGACATTAACAAGCTAATGTTTGTATACTAGTCAACAACGTTTTCCTGTTTTCCCTGTTCCTCTTTTCCCAAACAGCAGATTTATTGATCTTAGCACTACAAATATACATTAAAACCACCCGTATCTGTAGCTTTTTATCCTGGCAGTGGAGTAAAGGGGAGGATTTTCCCAAACTATATGGTATCTAAACATACCTGAAGTGACATTCCTATAAAGGCTTTTTGTTTTAGTCACATGTCAGTGTGTCATTGGGCAAGACACTTAACCCCAAGCACTACACTGGTATGAAATTGCAAGTATGTTTTAACTAAAACTGATGGACAACTTACATTGGAACTTCAACTATAAGTTAGTAAATTTGCGAATGGGTATGAATGAGTCTGTGTGACCTCTGGTGAAAAATGCTTTGAGTTGTCAAAAAAATTAGAAGTCCCAAGTCCATTTACCATTTACCATTTTTTTTTCTTTGGTTTTCAATTGTCCTAATAGGACAGTTGGAAATCCTCATCTAGATGCCTGCTATAGTTATATGATTTCTTAAAAGGTGTTTAAGTGATTCTGCAGTTTGTATTAAAAAAAAGCAACATTCAATTTCAAACTATTGATTTGTGAGGTCATCTGTGCTAGCTACACCTTTGCGTGCTTTGCTCTAAAACCTCCGACAGAAACACTTTATGTTTTGAACACCAGGACAAAAACAGTCCTGACAAGAGTGGTTAGCTTTATATTTACCCATAAGCTGCAGAGACAGCGGAGGCCTGTACAGCCCACAGGTATGACACACCACAGCTCCACCTGATGTGACACACTTACAGTTTAAGTGACGTCCTACCTTTCCCCGTCATTCAGCCGCTGTAATCTTGTGACAATGTTGTAAAACAAGCCAAAACACACTCAGTGTTTTGTAATATTTGTTTTGGGTTTAAAAATGAAGATGCTAAAGTTGCCTGACAGAGTGTCAGCGAGTCAATGAAATCTGCGGCCAGAAATTTTCAGGTTGAACATTGGGACCTAATTTCTCCGTCAGTGAAGCATGGGCAACGCGACACAGACTGAGGGATCTCTGAGCCGTGTGAAAAATGCCACTGATCATCACGCTCAAGCATTTTTCCCCTCTCTTTCTGTCATGACTGTCGCCGGCGAGCAAAGCAGAGCCCAGAAGTCTCCATCATCGGCGTCGGGCCCCGGGGACAGGAGAAATCACATTATATCTGCTGTCACACAAAGTCACTGTCAAGGTGTGGTGGAAGAGGGAGCGCACAGCCGCTTCTGGTGTGATGCCGGAGACCCAGAAATACCTTTGTCGCCTCATCTAAGCCTCTGGCTGGAACCGGGCTGCAATTCGAACAAGTGAGACACATTTCACAGCGATTTAAGGCAGAGAAACACCTTTCTCATCTCGTTTGTACTTACAAAACCTCTGTGTCTTAAATTTTCCTTTTGCCCAGGTGATGGTGGAGTGTAAAGAGTTCAGCAGAAAGGGATATGCAATTTAGTTAACCTTGTGTTCACTTCAGGCACTTCATCACAATTTGATAAAGAGGGTTTCATTTTAACACCAGCTCGCCCCCTCCAGGTTTTCTAATAAGAGGAACTGCCTATCAAACCTGCACGCAGGATGATGAAACTGCAGTGCAATAGTGAGTAGAGAGGTGTAGAGCGGAGCTATGTGCATCAGTCTGCTTGTTCAGCACACACTCCCTCTATGCACACACACACACATTCTGCTCTGCTGACCATGTTGTGTTGATGGACTTCCACAGGGATGGCGTCTCAGGAGGAACGGTTGCTGCCCAGTGCGAGACCAAAAAAAGAAGAATAATAAGAAAAAAAAAGTGCAGTATTGTGCTGCCATGCTGGAGATAGAATTAAACACGAGCACACACTGAAAGCTCTGGAGGAATGTGGTGTCACTTCACTCATTCAGCCATGTCTGTGAATCAATTTATCACTTTTTTTATCAGTCACTTCAAGCTGCCGTATGTGTAATCTCTGCTCACTCGCTGTGGATTCGAATAATGCTCACTTTTTTTTTTTCTGGAGTGGGTGCAGCGAGAAAGAAAAAAACAAGAGGGAGAAGAGAAAAAAAGAAGAATAGAGAGGGAGAAAAACTGTTTTTGTTGGCTGACTGTGGTGCTGTTACTTTCTCCCCCCTTAACTGCAAACTAAAGAATATCCAGTAGTTAGGATGAGTTTGTCATTGTTTAGGGCCCTTTAGGGATTGCATCTCATAAACCTTTCATAGAGTGTTTCCAGCGAATGTGCGGCAATTTTTAATTCCAAAGTCTTTGACTCTCCGGAGAATAACTCAAGACACTGGAACTTGCCACAGCGAGCTTATACTGTATCCATGCCCGCCATCTGAATTCCCAGGGCACTTTAAAAAGGCACAAGCTTTGTTATTCATGATCACTGTAACTTTTCCGCAGCCTGTTTGCCTTTCTCCTTCAATTTATGTGCTCACGTCGTTAGTCATTCAGCACGCCGTGCCGGTTACAGATGTTAATGACAGATCGGGGGTCCGATTGTTATTCAGAACATTAACATCCAACGGTGACTGGCGGCCCCGACACGCCCCAGACCTCTGGCTTTCTTGAACACCCCCTCTTCTCTCTCCCCCTGCACCATTGCACGCCCGCCCCTCCAACCCACCTTGCGCTCCCTCACCACCAGAGTGGAATCAGCAAAAAACAGACCCCCAATCCCTCAGAGAGGCCAACTCTATTTCATGTCAAGAATAGCAAATGGGGCTGCGTATGTTTAAAAAGTTCACCCTGCACTTTTCTTCCCCTTTTTAGAGAACCAGGCTGCACATGAAAACATACAAAGGTGTATTTTATAGTGTTTACTCCAGCTGCTGATGAATTCAGTCTGCTTATGGCTTTTGTTCAACACATTATGAAGCACACAGGCTTATTCCCTATGCCTAACAGGAAATATATACCCATTAAGAAGGAAAAAAACAATTTGTGCTTTCATGCATTTGTTCTGCTTCAGTTCCCAGAAATGCATTTACATGCTGAAATATTATTAGAACCAGGACATATGTACAGTAATTGTAAGGTGATAGATTAGCACCCAGGATGAAGAAGATGTAGCTTATTTTTCTGTGTGTTAAAATGAGGTTGCATTGTATTATCCATCTAAGTTAAGTTAATTTGATCAGGGGCCACCATGTTTTAACATACTCTTTAGTCACACTGGTAAACATATTTGTGGCAGCCATTTACACCCCCACCATACAGCGCTATTTGTAAAATTAAGCATAGAAAAGTGCACACTGTGGGGTATGTAATAGTGAAAGGCACTGTAGAGACATTTTCTTGTGCTTGTGATGCTTTTCTCATCTTTGGGTAAATGGATGAGTGTGATTAGCCCGCTGCTCATTATGACCTGGATGGTGGAGTGAGTCGAGCCTGGTAGATCTGGCCTCATTTCCCTTCATGTTGCTGCAAATTAAATGGATCCCATGTAGCACTGAAAGCTCAAAGCTTGGCCTTGGTCTTCATCTGATGAAATGCTACATCTGTTATGGGAAATAGGATGTGTGTATGTGTGTATGTGTGTAAGAGAGAAAGAGAAAGAGAGAAAGTGATAGTGAGAGAAAGAAAGAGAGAAAAGAGGAGAGAGTAGGTAAATAGATCAATACGCCCCACTTCACTGTGGGCCTGCTGACAGGGTAAGTGAGAGAGAAGAGAAGGAATGATGAAGATCATAGCACTGTAAATTCATCTTTTTCTGCTCTGCCCAAAGCATAGGGTCCTAATACAAGATTTTTTTGAGCTTATACAAAAAACAATACTTGACTGATAACGATAGGAATACCAATGTTTTTTGGTTTGCATTTTGAAAAGAAGCTCATACGATGTGTCTTGGTACAACAGGGGATAAGACAAGTATATTATTTGTGAAGCACAGACAGATATTTATAACGAGTGATATGCAACACTTATGCAAAATGCTTAAGTGCAACACAAATATCCAATTATGACTTTCAAACTGATATTTTCTTCTTTTAAACAAGTAAAATGTACCTCGCATTTAAATTTTCAATAATATTTAACAAATATGTACCAATAAATATAAAAATTTGACAATTTTGGGGTATATTTCTGGAATGCTTCAATGGATCAAAGGTCAGAACCTTATCTCTTGTTTGTGATCATAATAATTCTATAGCACTTGATGGGATTGTCTTCAAACAATGCAGAAAGGTCCATCCTGATTGAAGGATATTTCAATTAGGTTTCATAGGTCAAATACACTATATTGCCAAAAGTATTCGCTCACCCATCCAAATAATCAGAATCAGGTGTTCCAATCACTTCCATGGCCACAGGTGTATAAAATCAAGCACCTAGGCATGCAGACTGCTTTTACAAACATTTGTGAAAGAATGGGTCTCTCTCAGAAGCTCAGTGAATTCCAGCGTGGAACTGTGATAGGATGCCAACTGTGCAACAAATCCAGTCGGGAAATTTCCTCGCTCCTAAACATTCCATAGTCAACTGCCAGCTGCATTATAAGAGTGTGGAAGTGTTTGGGAACGACAGCAACTCAGCCACGAAGTGGTAGGCCACTTAAACTGACGGCCCAGGGCCAGCGGATGCTGAGGCGCATAGTGCGAAGAGGTCGCAAACTTTCTGCAGAGTCAATCGCTACAGACCTCCAAACTTCATGTGGCCTTCAGATTAGCTCAAGAACAGTGCGCAGAGAGCTTCATGGCCGAACTGCTGCATCCAAGCCATACATCACCAAGTGCAATGCAAAGCGTCAGATGCAGTGGTGTAAAGCACGCCACCACTGGACTCTAGAGCAGTGGAGACGCGTTCTCTGGAGTGACGAATTGCGCTTCTCCATCTGGCAATCTGATGTCGGACTGCATTGTGGCAAGTGTAAAGTTTGGCGGAGGGGGGATTATGGTGTGGGGTTGTTTTTCAGGAGATGGGCTTGGCCCTTTAGTTCCAGTGAAAGGAACTCTGAATGCTTCAGCATACCAAGACATTTTGGACAATTCCATGCTCCCAACTTTGTGGGAACAGTTTGGAGCTGGCCCCTTTCTCTTCCAACATGACTGTGCACCAGTGCACAAAGCAAGGTCCATAAAGACATGGATGACAGAGTCTGGTGTGGATGAACTTGACTGGCCTGCACAGAGTCCTGACCTCAACCCGATAGAACACCTTTGGGATGAATTAGAGCGGAGACTGAGAGCCAGGCCTTCTCGTCCAACATCAGTGTGTGACCTCACAAATGCGCTTCTGGAAGAATGGTCAAAATTTCCCATAAACACACTCCTTAACCTTGTGGACAGCCTTCCCAGAAGAGTTTAAGCTGTGCAAAGGGTGGACAGACATCATATTGAACCCTATGTATTAGGAATGGGATTTCACTTAAGTTCATATGCGAGTCAAGGCAGGTGAGCGAATACTTTTGGCAATATAGTGTATCAAGGTTGCTGAACCTCACGTTCAGCTCTTGCTTGTAAATGCAATATCTTTGTAAAACTTGAAGGGAATCGTGGGGTTGCAAACTTTGGACACCTGTAGGAATTTCTTAAGCCTTGCACAAATGTCCACATTTTTCTGAGAAAAGATTGACTAGATTTTGAGGGTCATAGGTCGGAGTTTAAGTTATTGAAGCCCCATGTTCCTCATTTGCCTTCAACAGGTCCAACTCTACAACACTTACAGGGATTCCCTCTAAACTTTATGTTTCTGCCTGCTCTTCACCTGCTCTTTTTGCTTGTGACCAAAACTCTAAAATGCTGTTAGAGATTTTCTTATACTGCACAAGCTTGAATATCCCCTCTGAGGTTTTACCTTAGTAGATATTTAGATCATGGGTCCAAGGTCAAAGGTCATCTTCTACCATGAACATGACTTGCAATTTTGCCTCATGATAATCTTTTGCTTGCAACATTATCAGACTATCTACACTTCTGTTTTGATTCAGGGTTTGACTGATATAATATGCAAGTCAAAGGTCATTTGGCTTCATGATTATTATGTGGTAGTGAACATATACTGCACTTAAAGAACGCTTTTAGCGATTTTCGTCAAATTCTTCACAAATGTTCTCTCTTGACCAATTTCATGAATAGATTTTGGTGGGTCATAAATTAAAGGTAATTTTCCCTCTTCATCATCCCTTATTTGTAAACATGGAACCAAAAGACAGATTTGAGGGATTTTATTGGACAGATTGGAAGCATGAAACTGCCAGATGGTAGCTCCAGCTATTATTGCTTTATTTTTCTATATGTTTCATTTTAACTTTGTTATACCTTATAAGATAACAATTTGTTATCTGTGGAAAAAATCCTGACCCAGACAATCACAAAAATAGAACAGCATAAAGAACAAGCAACAAACAATTATAGACCTACTTTTACTGACAGACCAGACTCTGATTGTGTATGTAGAAAACACTTACCAGGGAAGATATACTTGCCTACTGTCTTGGAACATGTTATTTTGTTGACAAGTAAATGCACATCATTATTGCTGGTTCAAATTTAATTATTTGCAACATAATGGTGTATAAATTTCACCAAAATTGGATGAATATATAGTTGTAACAATATATCTTGCATCTCTCGAGTTTGTCTGGATGCAGCAAGAACGACCCAGATCATGGGATCAGACCAGATATAATGATCCATTTGTGCACATTCAAGGGGAAGCAAGATCTCTTAGCTTCAACACAAGGGTGCAGAGCACTTCTGGGCTCCAAGGGGCCAGATGATGTATGAAGAGGCTCCTCTGTTTATGGGTGAACCGTAACAAAAGAGAGAGAAGTGGAGAGAGGGAGAGAGCAAAGAAATTGAAAGAGTGCTCCTGTGGCACTGCATGAGCAAAATGAGGTGTTTATTTTCAGCCTCTGCACAGTGGTCACACCAGCCCACATAGGGCATTTTTCACACTACATGTACAGCACAGTCCATGCTCCGGAGCCTCCACCCACGGTTTCAGCAGATGATGGCATACCAGGCACCGCCAATGATGCAAATCCTATTTTGGACTCCTAGTTCAGTGACGAGGCTCTCCTTTTCCACACTGTTTTATTGCTGACAAGGCTTTTCTGAGGCTCTGATTCTGTCCCTCACACATTTTAACTAGAGGTGAACCTCCAGTATGTGGCACACTTACAGCAGAGACAATGACAGACATTTATCAAGTGGAGTATCCAGTGTCACAGGGGAAGTGCTGATGTGGGATCACTGACGATGTCCTTTTCACATCCTCATTCATAATAAAGAAGGCAAAGCTTTTGAAGCTCAGCACTTTCACTTTGGGAGAAGATGCACTGATACAAAACAGCAAGTCTCTCATTTAAGTCTCTGTTTTAAGTTAAATTTGAGCAGAATTGTACTTTTTATCTGTAAATATATAGTTACAGTGATACAGAGTTGAAAAACTCTTATGTGTCATGTAAATTCAATAGTTTTAAGAATCTTTTTTTTCTCAATGTTGGTCTTGGTCCTTGATGAATGCAGATTTATTATAGCATCTGGATGCCTTCATACTAACAATAGCAAGGGCTGGTGGAATTGTGTTTTTAAGTTGTCCCTCACTGTCCATTCCAACTTTGTGAAGACAGTGGGTCCTATTGTGTGTGTGACGTGAAGTGCAGATGTCTTCTCTGATTTCCATTTGATGCATGTGTCATTTATACATCATGTGCTCATGCTGTTTAAATAGCAAATAACTGTGCACACCCATTTGCTCCCAGGGGTGTGTTTTTCTGAAAATGAGGAGTGGTCAGGCACAAAGTTAGAGTGGTAATAACTTGAGGACTCAGATATTGACTGGGCTTTAAACCTCCTCATACCTGGCCTGCACAGCAGAACATCACTACCATTATATATCAGATCATTTGTTGAAAAATTCTGTTTAAAGTTCTTAACAGGATGGAGAGCTGAGCCACATTGTGGATTTTTTTGCAGCGCTCCTCAATAGCCACTCCCATGTACACCGAAGTGCATAATACTCCAAGAAACAAGAAAAAACACAAACAGGATTTTCTCAAAACATGGTGCTACATTTCCAATATTTGCATTCACACTAGTACATCTCACTGATAATTATTCTCACAGATAACAAAACAGATTGGGCAGCGTGTTTTCCGCATGCAATTGAGAAGAGGGATAAGGATTCCTGCAGGAAAATGAGAAAATACGTTCCTTAAAGTCGACATTTATTTAATGTATAAAAAAACATGTCTATCATAGACATCATAAACACACATATGAACTGAGCATTGTTTAAAATCTGCAGCCTACCTGAATATTGTTGCTAGTATTGTTGTGAAGACAGTGCACTCATCTAATGGCAAGTGCAACAGGATAAAGTGCAAACCAAGATCAGATCATCCTAACTGGCTTCCTGAGATGTCACCATTATCTTCAGAACTTTATCCAAACATAAAGATCACACTATGGATATGTAGCTGACAAATCTTCCATACCTGTGTGATTAAATTATGTCAATATAGATCAAATTGTCTTAGAAGTGTTTCCAACATGGTGATGAATCTGTGCTATAAAGAATTAAGGCTAACCTGAAACACCAGATGGACCATTCAATATATTTTACTATTCCATCTAGGAAGGACCCATAGAAAGTGTTCGGAAAGGGCAGAACCTTTCAAAAGCATACTTGGCAAGTGATTGGACTATTGTTCCATCAATCACATTTATTACAGTCCTATCAGATAATGCAGAAGGCAGGAAAAAAATGGCAAAACATGTTGAAAAGTGGAGCACGTTTTTAGTGTTGTTATCTGTTTTCATTACATGAAGAAATGTGGTCAAGATGTACTACTGAGGCTGTTAGCATCTATGCCAGCCTACATGCAAGCAGTCACTTCCTGCTGTCGTCACGCTCATAGCTCCCACCTCTTCCTGTTTAAAAGGGCACTGATTGGGCCATTCCAGTTTGACCCAAGCCCAATTGTTTTTAGGTTGGAGCTTGGCAAGATGGATCTGCCTGATTACAAACATTGAATCATGCAGATCCAGCTAAATAAAGGCAGTTCTGAAGGTAGAAGAGGGTCTGCAGTATGACCAAGAAGTGCCTGATAAAGTGAGTGTATATCCAATGTAAATGCATGTTAAAAACACCAGAATGAGGTAAGAAGAAGCAGTTGAGACAACCGATTACCCACTGCAGTCGCTAAAAAAGGTGCTGGGGCTGAATTCACATTAAAAGCTGTTAAAGTGACTGAGGAACTTGCTACAACAAATTGTAACCCTAATGGAGTCTGGAAAAGAGGGACAGAATGCTAACATTGTATCCCCATTCTCCACCAACAGCTCTATAAATTTGTCTCAGTAAGTATCATGCAAAGAAAAGCCCATGTAACCAATAGAGCATACATATTTATACTTTATATACAGTGCCTTTCCCCTCACCATTTCCCTCCCTCTGTTAGAAACACACACAAAGCCAAAATTAGCCAGCCCATAATGATTGGGCACTGGGATACACGGGGCGAGGAGAGATCCGGATTGAACTCCATTAGCACTGAACCGAGAGAACACCCAGCATGACTCTCACCTGCTCGCTTTGAGACTCCCCAAACAGGCCCACATCTCCAATTCCCTGTTAAACATGCACACACACGCTTAAACACACACACACACACAGTAACCCTCAACTATGACCTGACTAAGCTAGCAGGGTGTGTTGTGCATCTATAAACATGAATCTCATCTACAGAGAATAAACAGATACACATGGAAATGCATGCACGACACAGAGTGTTGCTTTGCATGTGATGCTTTAATGCTATCCTCTCAATCATGGCATTCAGAACACGAGGATAGTGTTTTCTACCCAAATGAAGAGGAAATGAAAATAGATATGTTGATGAATGTAGGGCGCCGTAGTTCCTTTGTTAAAAAAAAAGAAAAAAGAAACACGTTGCATTAATAAAAGTCAGGGCATCATCTTTATATACAACTTCCTACAGTTACAGAATGGGTGCTGTCTCAAGAATGTGTGAGTGAAAATGAAGGGGAAGAGAGAAACAGAGAGGGAGGAAGACGAGACATCACCGTGTGGTGTTTTATTCACACAACTGTAGGAACCAAATCAAGCAGCAAACCAAATGAGTGGTAACGGTCTTCAGGGAGAGCCAGTCATTTGCATGGCATTTAGCCGAGAGGCAACATGACAGCTAGCTGCTCCGCAACATGCTGTCAGACTACCGAACCTGCATAAAACCTGCTTATTAACAGTGTTCAAACTTTTGTTGCTGAATTTATAATCCTGTCTTATCAGTGGTACAGAGAGCTCTTTGTTTTCCTGAATTCCCTACAAAGTGAGTCAATGAAAAGCTTAAATTCAGCTAATGCAACTCAAAGAAAATAGGATGTTATGTCCCTCAGACATGTTTGAACAAAGGATGTAATAATATCCAACACAACATTCAAATTAAGCATTAAATCTATCTGTTGCAAGTATATTTGCCAACATTGTTTTTTTCATTTTTGATGATAACATGATCAGTACTTTAGTACTTGTCAGAGAAATAGGCATGGGGTTGTAAAGGAGTGGAAACTTTCCAAAAATGTCCAAAAATTTCCACGAGAACTGGGGAATTTTCGAAATTTTCCAGATTGGAAACTTTCCATGGAAATTATAGGAATTCATGGGAATAAACTAGCCTTGCAGAGCAGATGGACCTATCTGTTTCATTGTTTGAAATCCTGCATGTCCGTCTTGCCAACTTCCATTGTCCAACGATTTCCCGGCTGAATGCTTAATGGCCCAATCAGGGCCAAATAGTGAAATATTTCCGTGACGGATATATGGAACTGTCCATCAGGCGTGTCAGGTTAGGAATAAACTGGAAATTGAGATTAATTAAAACAAACTATCATATGCAAATACAAATATGAACATTTTGTTCATAGACACACATCAACCAATATCTGTACTTCTTATCAGACTGATAAATTCAATTGTATTTCACATCAAACTGATAAAACAGACAGTATTTTATTAAAATGGATAAATACACATTAATTTTTTTGAGTGCTTTATTAAATTTTGCAGGATAGCATGACTCCAATTCAAAAAAGTTTGCTTTATTCATGCAAAATCAATCAGAAATTTAAAATATGCACATTCTGTGAATCAAACACCATTGTACCTTGGACAGCACATTGTCGTTCTTTCTCCAAAGTCCACTGCAACAGTTTAACTTTCTCAACGTTCTCAAGGCACAAACAGAACTACGAGTATTAAGTAGATGCACATAGAAATATATCTCTGATTGACTCCATTGTGTATTATATATGCAACTGGGAATGTGGTGCTAGACCGGGGGGGCACAGAGGCACCTAAGTGAGTCAGAAAGGTGAAAGTCATAAGGGCAGACAGATAAATCAGACTTCTTAGGTCTGTCTTTACATGTCTTTTAACCCAGTGTCTTTAATTTAAAGTAAAATGTTTACTTTAACTGTGAATGTTGGGGAATGAATACAAGAAATGTTTTTCCTGCTTAAATTATACTAACTGCTTAGAAATATTACATTTCAAACAAAACCAGCTAACTTGTGTTATATCACTGCTCCTTCTCAAAGCACATTTTAAAGCTTGGCTTTGTGAGACCTGTTAACTGTAGCACCATTTAATAATGAATAATTCACCATGCAGTCCATGTTTTCACACATAACCGCCGCTCCCACGTTAATGACTGTCACTGTCACTCCATAAGCCTCACAGTCCAATTCCCACAGCCTCCTATAAGTCTCAGCGGGCTGTTAGCAGTGATAAAGACTGAGTATCACTCAGCCCTCTTATCTGGAGTTCATCATCTTCTAATGCTTTGAATAAATCCAAAGTCATGAGGAGCATGGGCCTCCATTTTGTAAGTTATTCAATTAACTAATGAGAAACGTTGTCTTGTTAATAACTGATCGAGGATCGTCATTAAAGCATAATCTAACAGCTACGTTACTCCCTCTACAGCCGCTCCCCTCAAACTGATCATTATACACCAAGTGGCACAGTCATTGTGGTACAGAGGCTTCCTGAAGTGTTTCATCAGGAATTTTCATCCGCAGCTGGATCAAATCGCCGGGTTGTGATTGATGTCATTGGTGCGGGGAACAATCAGGGATCCCTCCGATTTGTTACGAAGCTCCATCGAGCCGTTTTAAAGTCTGCTTAATGATGTATACCCCCTTTTGTTTTGCATATTTATTTGATATTCATGAAGTGTCCAAGCACACTGACTTGACATGCGTCTCCATGGTGATAAATTATTGAGAGGTCTTTTCAGTGAGGCAGTTGAAAAGCAACTCCATTAATAATGGACAAGTCTGTGTACTCTTATAATTGTGTTATTTTCCCTGGAAAGTTGTGTGCACCAGCTTTCAGTCTCGCCTTTTGTTGGGTGGCTTTGATATGTGGACAGCAGCCAGCACTTAGGAGCATGTTTTTTTGTAAATGGGGCCATTTGGTATGACTTTCAGACCCGATGTGGGTATTTCATCAAGTCGCTTTTGTTGGTGTTTAGTGCTGTGTCTGTGGAAATTACCACAGTTTGTATGAACACATTTGGTTTTATTTGTTCATGGCAAGATGCCCCTTTCAGGCCTCGCTTTGCATGTGCTTATTTTCTGCACAAAAGGATGATGCATTCTATCTAGCTGTCTTGATGTTCTGGTCTTTTTTCCCAAACAGATTACCCCCCTGTGAGCCAAGCCAACCCTGCCTTATTGTGAGGATAAGTATAGGGCTGGGCTATGGACCAGAAATCATGTTTTGATATTTTTAAGCTGGAAGGCAATACAGGATATACAATATGTCTCACTTATTTATCCCTTGTTCTATTAAACAAATTTACACATAGCACATTACATCCAAAATCTAAAATAAAATAAAATAAAATCCATCAACGAGATGCTAGAAGGGCTACTTTTTTCTTCAGAATAAATCTGTGAAGGGTGTGTTAAAGATTATCAACAAGAGTAATCGTGGTTCTTTGTCATTAACTGTACTATGTCACCTAAAAAAATCATTGAGAACACTTCGGTTGTTTTCACACCAAGATCATTTAGGGTAGTTGTTCCGGTTTAAGTTAGCGTTCTGCGTTTGTCATGGTTTGTTTGAATATATAACAATCGAACCCTGTTTTGGTACAAACAACTGCACTGAGCTCTCCTGAAAGAGGTGGTCTCAGCTCAAGTCCAATTGAGTCTTTCTTTTTCGCATCACTGGTGGACACTTCTACTGTTTTACTGTGTGATAAATTACCATGCTCTACTGTTCTAGCACTTGTGGAAATGTCCACAGGAAGACTGGCTTGAATGCGGAAAAGTAGACAGCAGCTTTAAAAATGATAAATCCTTTTGGTTGACAAGCTGGCCTAAATTCTGGGAACTAAACAAGTTTTTGCATCAGTTATTGCTGTTGAGTCCTGCTTCACAAAGGGTGAGTAACGTTATCTTGTCTGTCGTGCGTGAGCAAAGAAAGTGACTCTGTGGGATCCAAAACTTTATTATTAAGTATTGTTATGCTGTCAGCCTGGTAACGGTAATGAAATTATTGTTACTACTGCTGCTTCTGCTACTACCGCAGTGTGAAAAGTTAACTCCCTGTTTGTCTGTTTGAGGCATCCTCTATGGGGTTTTGTGTGCCGAAGCAAGGAAAGATTACTTTGCGAGTTTATAACTAAATAAACGAAGCCAAACAGGGAACGCCCACTTACATTGGAACATTCTCCCAAAAGAATTAGGTGTAAAAACTACCAAGGACCTTTGAACGATGATTAAGGGTGTTTTCATACCTAACATGTTTGGTGTTATGTGAAACAAACTTTGGCTTGATTTTTTGAATACTTCAGTTTGTTTGGGCTGGTGTGCTCACATGCACTCTGGTGCAAACCAACGAACTGAACTCTGGTCCCCCAGAAAAACGGGGGTCTAGTTTGCTTGTAAGTCGACCAGAGTTTATTTTGCAGTGGTTTTGAAAGCCAAACAAGTGAACCAAACAAGTAACAAATGAGGCAAGTGAACCAAAAGGGAGAGAACTGTTGCTTGGATTTGGCTAAATGTCACGACAGAAACGCTAACACAGAGCATGGTTAACATTAGCATTGCTAGCAACACCAGCCTCTGGTCCTCCTAACAGATTAACATCTACAAAGCCATGTGGAATATGGTTAAACATCACTCTAGTAAATATGCAAGTGCCACCCAATGCTGCATATATGCAGCTTTATTTTCATTATGTGGCAAAGAATACCTCTGAACAGTTTCTACAAGCTTAACAGTGTTTTTAATTGATACTAGTTGTTTATTTCCAGCTCATAATGCAACGATGGGTCTGATGGCAGGAACAAACACCACAACTACAGCCCCAACTAGTGGTGGGAGGCTAGACTGCACAACATTTGACAGGCTTTGGTCTGCCTGACTAGGTGCATTGGGATACCAAACCAAACCAACAGTAAAATTAAACAATGCTGCAACTTCATCCCCGAACCAAACCAAGTCTGTTGAATTTTAGGTGTGAAAGCGACCTCAGTTGTAAAGTCCCATCCTCAACATAGATATATTTCAAAAACTAAACATATTGCACAGTCCCATTAGCAAGTCCTGATGTTGGAATAACTCTGCAGCAGGGTGACTTTTAATCACATTATTACTCTTTTTTTCAAAGCACTATGGCGTTAGTTTCATCGGTTTGAAGAGTGTTCCCTGTTTTTTCGGCAGAGTAGCTCCAGCGCTGCTTCTATGAGAGGATTGGAGAGGACATGTGTAATGTGTGTGAAAGGATGTCCTGTTGAGTGAGAGCCAGCCTCATCTGTGCCAGCTCCCTACCTCACCCTCCCTCTCCTCTTTTCTCTCTCTCTGTTTCTGCCACTCTGTCACTCTTTCTCTCACTTTTCCTCCCTCTCTCATGTCTTTCCGTCTCTGCTGTATCTCCCATTTCATTCTAAAACACAGACTTTATGCTCAATGTCTCACTGAAGTGCAAACACACACCCACACAATCTGTCTCTCTACTTCTGTCTCTCTCTCTCTGTCTGTCCGTCCCTCTTTTCCTCTCATCCTCAGTCAATTATACAGATGTCTAATGCTTTCTCCCTTGCTGTAGGAAGCGGACAGAGCATCTATCATCCTCAGAGGGGGGTGGTGGTAGTGGGGGTACGAGCCCTGTGCTTTTGCTCTGCGGCAGAAACGCTCGCTCCTCTGGGCTGGAAGGACGCCAGTCGACTGGGGATCAAACCTTGGCCCTCGGCCCGGCAGCAGGCTCACACGGCTCCCTCCCTTACACTGCCAGATCTGGGCCACTTCCATGTGGGCCAGCAGCAGCAGCAGGCAGCTTTTTTTTTTTTTTTTTTTTGCTGGTATCTAATCTGTTGTTTGTTCTTGCGAGTATGCTGTCGATGAGCAGAAGAGGATGTTTGGGAGGAAGCAAAGGGGAGAAACATGGCGGTATCAGAGATACCAGCAGCACCGCGGAGGCCCTAAAGGTGATGTTTGCCAATCAGATTTTGGAGGATGGAATCAGAAAGATAAGACATATATGCCACTAACTGCACAGAGCAGGTGTGCATGCCCCATACTTCTGTAAGGCCATGATACCATAATACTTTAACATTGTTCTTTCTGGCAGTTGGGATTTTCTATTACACCATCCAAACAGGTTAGGAAGGTGCAGAAGTATCCCCGTCTCCCTTCTGCAAACACGCTGAGATAGAGCAAATCTGAGGGGTGAGCTTAGGCCAGCTGACAAGAGACCGGAAAGCTTTTTCTCAAACAGCACTCAATTTCTTTGCTGAAAACCACAAATACAGCAGACAAGCAGTAAAATGCAAGCAAAAAAAAAGAAAGAATCTCACCTCATCAATATCTCAGCCAAGTCACAGGAGGTAAGGGAGGTAAGGGTGAGTTCATAATCAGGGCCGACTCAATATTTCATCACTTTGCAGATCCATTTCGGCTCGGCTCCGACAGTTTTGCTGACTGGATGTTTGTGCTAAAAGACTTTTGAGGGTAACATTCAGCAGCAAGATTCTTTCAGTCAAAACAGTTAGGGTCTCGTGGGGGCTATGATGCTTTACAGGGATGTTTATTGCCCAGCTTGGATACAGAAACACCGCAAAAAACTTATTAACAAATAAATAATGCAGCACAAAAAGCTTTGTGGGATGTATTAACTGTCAAAACATATTATGATCATGCACACGTTCAGGATTATTACAAACTGTACATCATGTTAAAGCTCCTGTGAGGAGTTTTTAGGTGGTTATGAAACAATATGAAATAAATATCAGTGCCTCCTTACGACCCACAAAAGCAAATAAGAGCATCAGTAACATGATTAAAAATTTCTTCTCAGTTATAAGAAATGGAAATTACCATCACCTGTCAAATGCCGGTTTTTGAGTTCAGTGTCAAGTGAATTTTCTTGACCCAGAAGCCAAAGACTTTGGTAAATAGAAGTAATGGAATTTTGACAGAGGAGTTAGAATTAAATCAATGCACCATGTTTGTTTGTTTTTTTAATGTCAGAGCAGGTGTTATTACAAATAATAAAATATGCCTAAGAAGATAGAGGGGGTGCATCACACACAAACCTGCTCGCTCACCAACAACAAGGGCCTCTGCTCTTGCAGCTCCTAATTTCACATGGTCAAATGCAACTTTGGTGTAGAGAGACATAGCGGACAACATCAGAGGGAACTGAAGCTAAATGTAGCCAAAGGTTAGCTTCCTATAACATCCATGGTGGTTAGGATTTCTCTCCAGCTCCTCTCCTCATCAGTTTTTTTTTTTTAATCTAATTTAAAGGTTAAGCTGTATACAGGCTCATGGTTTGCCACAGTCAAAAAAATTGGTCCTCTGTTCTGACATCTGTCTAGCTTTATGCTTCACCTTTACTTTCATTGCCATAGCTACATTTGCTTCCTGGTTAAGCATGCTTGTTCCCTGATTGGCTTCCATGGGACAAACATAGTGGGCATGCTGGCCTATGCTAAGTGCACTTCACACACATCAGTATTTCGGATCATAAATATTCAACATGTTTAATATTTACAATTACATGTTGAAGCGGTGGCAGTCCTCCTCTGAGTGGATAAAATGACTATTAGCACACCTCAAACCGCAGGATAGTCACATAAGATAATCTCTAGGACCACCAGATCCTTTGCTGACTTTGGTTGGAAGTTGGTATCCAACCCGAAACTCTGATATAGCAGATTATCTCATAGTGTTTACCCTGCTTAAGCCAGGTGTTTGTTCACTGCACTAGTGGCTCCAGTTAACACGATTAGACATGTCTGTGCAGCCACAGCAAACATTAGAGCACAGTGCTGGAAAATGGAAGCCACAAAGGGGTGTGTTAGACACAGCTAATAGAGGATTTATACTAAAGCAGCCTATTCTGGCACTGTGTAAACAGAGAGGTTTACAGAAATAGCAAAATCCAATACATGAATGGGATTTGGGGCAACTAACTAGCAATAATGTGATCTAGGGACATCTTGGATCAGATTAAGTGATAAAATAATTTGTGGTAGGAAAATATTTCCAACGTTTTGAAAAATGAGCCACTACTGGTGTATCAAATGACCTGACACCGAACTGCTTGTTATGGTAACAGTGATGGTAAAAGAAAAAAAATGAGAGGTAGATGTTTTAATTCACCTGCCATGATGGTAAAACTTCAATTTCTAATTCTGCTTGTAAATGCTGTCATTAGATAAGAGTCAGTTAAGACAAGTTTCAACCTTTTTTTTTAATTTATTAGAACAATGAGTGGTGCAGTCAACCATTTATTGAACCTGAGATGAGATTTTTGTCAGAAATCATACTTGAACATATACAGTTCATAAGGTAAGTTTTCCAGTCTAAAATTGTAGTTTCAGTGTTAATCTTAAAATAAATTACTTTACCAAAAGGGAAATAGAGCTTCTTCAGAGTGCTCTGTTTGGAACTTCTGCAACTTTGGTGCATATGGCTTTACAGCACTATTTCACACACCAGCCGTAATCTTGAAAGATGCTAGCATGGAAGCCACAGTGCAGTTTGAGTCAATGGCAGAAACTAAGAGTTTAAAGTAGACAGTGACAGATAAGGCTTAGAAAAATAAAGGGAGTGATAAGGAACCAGGCTATAACATATCAGACAGGGTTTTACACTACAGCAAGTTAATCAGAGGGCTGCAAGTCTGACACTGAACTCGCTATGATGCTGTTTGATGTTTGCTAACTGGTTGCAACACTGCTCAGCAAGAGGGCTGTCTCATAATAGATGCACGACAGAGTCCTGTAAACATTATTCATAACAGCTGTGTGACGTGAGGCTTTATCATCACCACTGTCATCAGTGTCTGTTCATCAGCTTTACTGGGTGCAGAAGGTTATGTCTCAGACTTACAAAATCATGTAAAAATCAATGTTATGACAAAAAACAGTCATCAAGTTGTTTTAATGGTTTGGAATCTTTAAAACCCATCTTAAACTAGCCTCTTTAATGTAACCATTTAGTCAGGGCCTATAGTCATTATGGTAAGATTTTTAGGCCCCATTTACAAATACTTATTCAAGATTAGGGTGAAACAACATAAGAAAAAAAGTGAAATTACTTTATCGTTTCTTTCTGCTGTATAAATTGCAATAAGAAAAGAATAAAAGGCAATGCTCCCAAAATGTAAGTTTCACAAGGTTTGAAAACTGGCTGTTTAACATTTGTATAATAATTTGTTAACCAATGCTTTGAATTTTGAGTATACGGTGACAGCCCTAATTTGGATATTTGACTTTATCACTCTAAGATCATAACAGTGCATCCTTGGTTGATATTTTTGCTAAATTCAGAGGGACCATATTCTGCTGATTTGAGTTTTATATGTCCCTTAGTGTGTGTGATGTGTCTCTTCCACATGATCGAGCATCTCTCTTTACAAGACAAGAGGTCTGCCTAAAATGTCTTGTTGCATGCAGAGTTGTTGACAACATGGCGCAGGGCGGTGCTGAGCTGACCGGTTACTACAGATTTGTCCAGTTAACCAATCAGGGCAGTTCCAGTGATGAAGTCTGGAGAACATTAGAGTGTTTGTAAGAATCTGCCAGTGCGTATTAATTGATGGATACATAACCAGACACAAAACCACAAACTATGATGTGTTTGGCCTCTATATACAGGAATATTTGGGCTGCTCCTTGCTAATCAAACTCCAGTCAAGCTTTTTTAACTATATTTTTAATAAACAATTACTTTGAGGATAGCTATACCCTGAGCTTCATCTGATTGCCTTAAATTGATGAAAGAGAATGTAAATGCATGAATATTGAATGAGAAAGAATTCCTTGTTTGAAGTTTTTTTTTTTCATTTATTTCTTTGAATTTGGCCCACTGTAATGTGCTCATTGCGAAAGCTAATTTTGTACTCCCGACAAAATTGGTAAGTATTGTGCAACCCAATATCTCATGCAAAAAGTTTGTAGACACTAGGACAGTTACATTGGCTCCAAATCTGTTGCCATGGTTCCTAGCTGTAAACAGTGTCTTTGTAGGCTTGCTGCTCTCTCTGCATGTGTGTATGAGGGGGAGGCGTCAGCACAATGTGTTTCACCAAAGTGTAGTTGCATTCAGAGCCCCAGGGTGGGCGCCAGAGTGCACCAAATCAAGTTTCCTCATAAATTTGCATTTCACAAACAAGGAAATTCAACTTCTTCTTCTTAGCAACAAAACTACACCATTGTCCTATAATGCATGAAATCTCAGTATACTACACAACTTTGATAACTGAGTACTCCACAATCCAAAAGGTCAGAGGTTAACAAGTGAAACTGGATTGTGTGTCTGTGTGGGTGAAAGGAGTGTGTAATCAATACTCTCACACACAGTAACCGTGGCCTGTTGGAAACAGTCCTGCCTTGGGGTGAATTAGAAAGCAAACTACACAGTGTAAAGGTGGGAGAGGGGTTGCGTGGTTGTGATCGTGGTGGGGCAGTGGTGCTCCTCAGAAAGACAAGGCTAGAGGTGAATACAACCCTGAAATGAGAGGGAGGTAATGATCCTAGCATCCCTGCAGTTCAGGTACGCCATAACCTCTGCCTGTATGTACACAGCCTATGCGCGTCTGTCTGTGTGTGTCTGTTTATGTGCGTGCCGACAATGCAACAGTGCCCAAAGTGCTGGGGGGAGGAGGAGGATGGTGGGGGAGATATGGCAATTCCCAGCTGTCAGTCTGACCTGCAGGTTAGCCGCTGTACTTCTGCCTGACCGGCTGTAAAATTAGGAGCAAACAAGGTGCTCTTTTAAAACAAGGGCCGGCATCCAAAGCTGTGTCTCTCTGGGGTAAATAATTCATATTAAAAACATCACTCACAAAGCAGTAAAAATACGCCCAAGGCTCTGAAGACTCACTGATGTGCCAAGCTGAGCAAGGCTTAAATGAAAAAACACACATCGGTTAGACAGAACATTGAACCCTATCACTTTCTTAAATCTTAAACCTTAAACTAATCCTTCTGTTTTGGAAAATAAGTGCACGCAGTAATGTGCTTGAATCCCCCCTCCCTGTGCTGAGTTCTTTTTTATCACTTATGATTGGATATACTCTTGGTATATTCTCAACTAAAGCGGGTCACTGAGCTTGGAGTGACTCTATTTCTCAATGAGTCACACTAAAATTAGTTTTCCTTCACAGAGCAACGTGGCTTTTCAATCTCATTTTAAACAGATGCCATGGGCTTTGCTGTGCACCAAAGAAATCAAGCAGGCTTGTATTCTCCCTCTAAAGAACACTCTCTGAGAAAAGAGTAGACAGAGGGGAAATGTTGATCACACAATAAACCCTCTTTGTGTGTAAAACATCTTTACTACTTGCAAAAGGATAAGGTTTGAATCAGCAAAATGCTCTGAGAACAATCGCAGGAAGATAATGGAAATTTTGAAAGTCCAAATATGAATCAGACAATGCATTTGAACCATTAGTTCTGTTTAGAGGACATGAGTTAGTGTTATACTTCACAAATGCTATATGTGCCCCAGTGAAATAGGTCAATAGATTGTGTGTGTGTGCGTTTAATCTCAGATCAGATGGTGTTCTCATCCAGGGCTATTAATGTGCTGATCCACTAATTGGGAGAGCTTGCTCTCTTAATGCAATGGCCTTCTAAATGTGTCCGTCCCAGTAATTTAATAATGGCCATTTCATGCTACTCTGACTTTTCAAACAGCTTGCTCGGGGCAGCTACAGGGACCGGTTATTGATTGAAACTCGGAGGCTGCCTGGGCTCGGCTGTGGGTGAGAGAGGCTGATCAGTCTGCTTCCCAGAGTCCAGATGCAACCACAACCCCCCTCCCAACTACAACCCCCCCCCCCCCCCCGTCTCTGTCTATTTGCTAGTCATAAACACACAAACACAAAGCACAGAGACGCACAAAAACAAGTGAATGCTCATAAGTGCAACTTCAGTAACCAAGCAGGTCATTTTAATTTGACTCTCGCTGCAAGTCCAAATATTTACAAATAGTTTGATACTCTAAATATGACTTTCACTATCAGTTTCAGGTATCATTTAACTTAACTGGTTACCTTATTTGGTGAAAGGTGAAGAAAGAAGTAAAACGTTTGAGTACTTTTGTGTTACTTAAAATAGCACCCAGCCAACTGATGGGTTAGTTACTCCTGCCCCCAAGTAAATATCCCAATATTACAAGTCCAATCCAGTGGCAGAGTGTCAATTTATCATACTACTGATGCACAATTATTCATCAGTTCTGTCAGGGGTTACAAAAGCTCCAAGCAAATCAGCATTGTGTTTCAAAATAAACCAAAATGTTATATTTTTCAGGGGGAAAAAATCTTTTCATGGTTCAAAGTAAAGTAAAGCTTATTCAAACTTTCACACAAGTCCTATTGGCTCAAAATATCAATCCAGGGTGGATATCCTGGTTGAAAAATAAGGCTATTTTTGCTTTGTTGTTTCTTTTTTATATGCCTTCCAGTATGTTTGACATGTCTTCTCCTCATGTTAGACAATTTTTCAGAAGACAGGACTTTCCCTGTTTACAGCACCAGTAGCTGCCTAAAATATCCCATCCCCTTGTAAAGACCCACAAATGAGACAATGTGAAGTCCCAGCATTGTTTCATCAGCATTTTAAGCTTATTTTCTCAGGTTGGAAAGCACACTGCAAAGCATAGACAGTAGACAAAATGCAGAGCAGTTGAAAACATTGCACAGAACAGGACTGGACTGACCTACTACCACAGAATGATTGATCGACCAACCAGAACAGACTGGGCCTACGTAGGGAAGGAGGCCTTAAACTGACAGGAGCTCCAGTACAGCCTCTCAGATGAAGAGGTAATATAGGTTCACCAACTCTGTGGTGAACAGACAACTGAGGTTTTAATGGTTTAATTGTTTTTTTTTGTACAGTGAGAAACACAGAGAGTGGAATACTAAACATACAGTGTAGGGGAAGAAAAAGCTCAAAAAGCTTCTTTGAAGTCTCCACCTAAGTATGCTAAAATATTAAAAAGTTAAAGAGACATAAATATCAATTAAACAGATCGATAACATCAAATCATGATCATCAATGACAATTCGACCATTAAATAGCACATTTATGAATACCTGCATGTGAGTGTGTATGTGAGCAATATCTGTCATTAAAGTAATATCATTGCTGTAAGAAATACAAATAAATAAGGCCATTTATACTAAGAAAAAAATAATTGCAATCACATTGATACTAATTCAACATCAGTCAGTGACCAGCAGTTAAATGTTTCTTTAAGCACCTTTTGTAGCATTTCACAGAAAGACATTTTTTTGTTGGATGGGAAAGAATATTCCATAATCTGGCGCCCCTGTATTGCACTGAAAATTGATCTCTGCTGGTTAAACATGTAGGAGGATGAAGATCTAAAGCGTGACATATTTAGTAAGGGTGAACCTTTGACTTTGCTTGAAAATACAGTTAGTCTCAAAGTGCTCTGGATTAGTCTCCTCTTCTAGAGCCCTATAAATAAAACACACATTTGGGAGATATTGACATCATAAGTGTACTTAACCTTAAGTTCCTGAAATAAAGAAGCAGAGGAGTTTTGTGAGTCTGATCTGGTTGCCATTTTAGCAAAGTGTTTCTGAAAAAGCAGAATTTTATAAAGGATTATAGGAAAAGTACTTTTCCAAACTATGTTACAATATGACAGGTATTGATAAATCAGACTCTAATAAAGAGTGAAGAGGCAACTTGTGTTCCCAAAATGAATGACCTTTCTAAAGATACCAAGAGATTATTCATTTTTGTGCAACCCAGTTGGTTTGTTTTCTCCAACTCAAATTCCCATCAATAAAAACTTCCAGGAATTTAGTAGTTGAAACCTGAGGCAGCTCAACAATTTTTCATCAACATAAGGTCAAAGCCTGACGTGAATGCACTTATTTAAAAATGTCCCTTTCTGCTTAGATTTACTTTTCCCCTCCGGCATGATCAGTCGAACACAGATGAGAGCTTTAAAAGGAGAAACTCCAGAGGAAAAATGTGACACAAGTCTAAAATAAAGACATTGGAACCTCAGCTCTCTTACTCTCTCACCTCCGTACAACGAGGGCCCGGGCTGGCTCCTGTGTCCGAGGAGTAATGAGGAGCAGGCAGAGGAGGAGAGATAAGAGGAAGAGTGATGGGGGTCAGCCTGCTGCGTCGCTGGCAGCCCTCACGGACCTCACACACCCTCTCTCCCTCCTCCTCCCGGCCTCCGACAGTCTGTCCAGGACTCCGTTTGTTTGCACAGGGTGATAAATAATTTGGCCTGTGCTGACATGGATTAATGTGGCCCTTAGCCCCCTTTTCTTTCCTCCCTCTGTGTTCGGTCACACAAATGTTTGGCCCTTGGAACCAACTCTGTCTAAGTGAGCAAAAATGCATGAAATTCTTATCGGCGATCAAGAGCCTAACACTGACCTGGCTGTTTCTGAGAGGCTATCACAGAACTTTAGGATGTTGTCTTATATTTAGAACTGCCCCCTGAGGTGTTTCCAAGCCTTTATAACCAAGTTTTGTTGCTCCCAGTGTGCACCTTGAAATGTTTTCTTCTCCAATTATGAGCATTTGGAATACTTAGTTTTGAGTTACTTCAACAGCAGAGGAAATCATTTAAATAGAAGGGAATAAAACGAGGGAAAAACAATACTCCATGAGGGAATACTACTGATTAATGTGATGAACATAAACTGTAGGGCTTTACAGCTCTACACTTTATGGTAAAGAAAGTAAAAGCACGTTATGTGCCTGGCAACAACACAACACAATGTCCAAAGCACGATGTGAAAGTGTGTGATTAAATGTTTGCATCTAATCACGACCCTTAAAGCTATAATGACTGTACGCAGGTGACAATGAGAGAGCTAAAATGCTAATCAAACTCGTAATTATAACCACTTGAAATAATTAACTGTGTACTCAAGGCTGCAGTTTTCATGCTGTAAATTTAGCACATTTGGCCTCATTCTGCTGAAACTTCCTGTGTACTTTGGGGCTCAAATGGCAACACCTCCACACTGTAAAACACCAGCATCTTCTTAACAAACCTATCCCTCCCCGCTCAGCAAATTAAAAGGTGTTTTCTTGTCTTCTCTCCACTTTTTTGTCTCTACGCTGGTGTTTCTCCCCAAACTACATTATTAGACGCTCTTTAAAATATCTAAGATGTTTCTTGTTTCAATAATTAAACAGTGAACAGCTAAGGGCCCCAGCTCTAACTCTTAATGTGCATGCCCTATGGCCTTTATCTTTGATCTTTCATGCTACACAGTGTGCTTTTGCATATTTTGAACTATAACGAGAAACACTCGAGCTGCCATATCCTTCCTCCCTCTCTCCCACTCTGTCTCCCTCGTACATTAAGTGGGATGTTTTGCTGTTCACTTGTTAGAGATTTAACATGCTGTTAACTCATGTCTGATGCACAGTGATGGGCTCATACACTGACTCTGCATGTGCAGAAATAGTCACATTATTTGCATACTGAGTGGGAAGGTGTCTATGACTGTTGCTGAGGACAATTTGTTCTTATGTTTGAATATGTTTAGGGCAGCAAATTTATTTTGTAGTGGGCTACAGTTTAGACCCTCTATAGTCCTCAGTGCAGGTCCATGATGAGAAATTGATATAGTTTGAGTTTTTATTTTGGTTTTTGCTTTCCACAGTTAAAAAACATGCAATTGTGATTAAGAGTCATGTTTTGTTCGTCTTTATTTTGCTATCTCGATGGTGCACAATCCCAGAGCAAAGCTAAGTATGGATTATATGCCCTTAATATACATAAATGTGTTTGGTTGTATCATGAATGGCCCGAATTAGAAACCCCATTCAAGCTGCTGTTTTAAGTTGTAATGTATGTGCCCCTGTGACTTTTCACCTCCACTTTGAACCTTGCAAAGACAGAATATGGGGGCAAGTTGCCCCCCCGTTTGCTCAGGTTCGATAGGCAGTATCAGGTCAGGTCAGGGAGCAGATCAGCACTTCACTCCATTCATCATTGCTGATGACTCATCTTTAACACCAGCAATGTTAAACCAGTATGGGTGTTTATGTGCAATGAAGTTTAAAGGCTCAAAGGTGCAAAACCTATGCCCTGAGGCTTCAGAGGCAAGGGACGCCAACTCCTTCAGCTGCCTTACCAACTGTGGTACTGTGTGTGTGTGTCTCAGCTTCTGTATGTATGAAGAGCATGCACCATGTCCTGTTCTCTGCATGGTACCCAAAGTCAGATCGCACTGTGGATTGACACAGATATCACGTTCTCACAAAAAAACAATGTGAGTATCTCAAGGTGGAATGATGACGGATCTTTGTTGTGGTGCTTTTGTGTAAATGTACAATGATAAGGGGCTGAGTGTCAGATCTCATTTCCCGTAATAGCGGTGTTGCACATGCCTGCTGATGCCTTGGTTGATTTAAGGGGGGTTTCCTGTTCGGTCCAAACTCTGCTGAGATCATTAAATTCCTCTTCCTTTATTATGTCTGTTTAGAAAACACACAGAACACTGGATGAAATATGACGCTGAAGTTATATTTCGCTGAAGCATGTCCACACATCAGAGATGGTCAAAAGGACATACTGGACAAAGCTGCACAAATGTAAAACTGAAACCTCATTTATTATGATTTATAATGTTCTACTGTTTTGTTGGCCCAACATAAAATAAAAGAATCTTCTATATTCCTCTAAAAACTTTATATGAAAATATTGACTCATGCTTTGGTATTTTCTCTCGAAAAGCATGATTGTTTTGGGGAATATAGAAATGTGTCAGCTTTGCACCCAGCCACCTCTCTTTTAAGACAAACATGCCCCAGAAGTGAAGTTCACAAACACACTCTCAATAAGTAAATGATATATTAATCCTTTTATCTTTATTAATCATATCCACTTTAATTCCATACAAGAATCTTGCAGATTTTTATTTACCTGTTTTTTTAAAGATTGTGTTTGTGCATTTTATTGATAGTAGAGAGAGAGACAGCGGATAGACCCGTGAAGGGGGCAAGAGAGAGCAGGGGAGGACACTCTGCAAACTGGCCACAATCTGGACCTGATCCCGGGCTGGTAGAAGCACACACACGGGTCCACCACTCCGCCAAACCAGCACCCATTTACCTGTTGCTTTTATCTCGAAGAGAGTTGCACTACAGGTGTTTTCAGATTTATTCATTCTGCGACCTGTTTCCAAAAAAAAGTGTGCGTTTTTGGGCTCCCAATATGTTGTATCCATGTGGACAAAACACTGAAACAATAAAAATCTTGTGCAGGTAAGCCTGAAGTCGTCTCTGTGTGGACGGCCCCCAAATTACTTGAGTAGCCTAAGGGTTACAAAGACCTAGAGCAGGGGTGTCCAAATTTTTTGCATCAAGGGCCACATGAAGAGGAATACATGGACGACTGAGCCACTTGCTGCACCTCACTTTTAGTGTATTTAAGTTAAAGTTTTAGGGGTTAGGAGTGGTTATCTCTTGTCAATGGGCCCTTGTAACCCTGGGCTATCACTGGATTCACACCTAGCCAGGCCGAGAATGACCTTCTGAGCAGCAGAGATGGGAGGCACTGACGGCTTATTTTCACTGTCAGACACAAAACAAGAGTAAACTGCAAGAATGTTGGTGCTTGAAAATGAATATTGCAATATAGTTTGTAAATGAGACCTTTTGACTAGGTAAATATGGCAGAAAATGTGCATGATTGATGTATTTGTTGCTTTAATCAAAATGTCTTTATCAGTCAACTGTTTCAGGAGCCAATTCAAAATGGGCAGCGGGCCGCTTTGGACCCCGGGCCAGAGTTTGGACACCCCTGACCTAGAGCATAGGTTTTGGCATGACTTCATTGCAAAAGTATGAATCTGCCTTTGCAGTTCTGGAACAAGATGGGCAGAACTCCTGGATTTACAGTCCCTCAATAACTGCAAACTGACATTAAATTGACCCTAATCATATAACTGCAAAGGAAAACTTACGTATACCTCATATGTCATATGATGCAGCAGTGATAAAGCAGTAAAAGTGGACCCATAATACTTAATTTATCATATTAATGTCCCTAAAAAATGCACAGCAGCGTTGGTTTTGCACATTAAGCAGGCTGTTGCTTTTTAAATAGCTCCTATATGCCTTAAATACATTAAATCATACTTTAACCACATGTAAACCACCATCAGCAGTCATATAAACCTTCGATGAGGCAATCAGAAATGATTGAGTTTTTAGCACGCACATCAAAACAGAGCAACAAAGTGCTTTACAATGAAGGATTGGAGAGGGGGGCATAACACATGGGTATAAGATGATCAAACGCTGAAAAACAATAACAGACTGCATTAAAGGAATCATAAATCTGAGCACAGAAAACCCATTAAAGCACAGTTATAATTTTCATTTTAATAAGTCTAAATAAGCATGCATAATGTATATGTGTATGTGAAGTTTGACCATTTTCTTGCCTGTTTTTGTTTTATGATGAGTTGCTGTCAATGTTTTATGATCATAAACAATAACAATAACAAAGCACTGGCAATAAGAGGTCCTTTTTATAGCTAAAGAAGATATCATAACTGTAAATCCATTGAGATATTAGTTGAGAATTTGTATCTTTATAATTGCAGTCAGTTGTAATTGTAGCGCCGGTCTGCTCTCTTTAAAATGTATTTTTGCTCCTAATGTCAGGTGTTGTTTTACAGCATTAGCCAGAGTGCCCCATGACATCATTGTTTGCTTCCAGGATTAAGCACACTGTAATTAACATTAAGTAGCCCCCCCCCCCCCCCCCCCCCCACCCCCCCAGTCGTCACCTTTTTCCCTCCCTCACCCCTGCCTCTGGACGTCTGTGTCTGTATCTCCACGACTTTACTTTCTCTGTCTCTTTCAATCTCCTTATATTGACTGTGAACTGGCTGTAGCTCCGAACAGCAGGCCCACACAGACCAAAGCACAAGCGATGGCGGATTAGTCTGTTGAATTATTCAAAGCCGAATTCCCCATTGAAATGTGTAAAAGGTCCCTCGCTGGGTTTAAAAACAGAGAGTACAGTTGGAGCTGACAACAAAAGGTTCAACTTCAAATAAAAAAAAGGCCCCCATCACTTTACCTCATTTGCATTTCAAGTTATTCGTTTTAACATCAGACTTTTGTTCTGACTTTGTGGTGAAAATTTTTAATCATGTTTAAAAAGCACTGATTTTCTGGGGGTCTTCTGTTGTCGACTACTTTGACACACAAAGCAAAACAATTAACACCACAGGGTGCTCAGGAAATTCTATTTTTGTACTCTTTTCCCCCCAAGTTTCTAACAAGAAGCTGACGGTAAAATCTTGTTAAAGTAAACGTGCTTGGCCGTGCTGTTTTTCATGGCATGATGCAACACTGAGCCAATGTTTCCTAAATAATAGTTTGCTGTAGACACTGTTCATTCAGCACACACAACAAAAATGTTGTTAATGCACTTAACTGGAGGGGTAGTATGCTGAGCAGAACAACTATTCTGCTTGATCAACACATTTTTAAAACAATCGTGGCATTTATAGATATTTAAGACGGGCACACTTCAAAGTAACAAATCATTCTCAAATATTGCAAGGAAATACTTAAAATTTGTTGTTCTGTGATTTTACAGCAGTCCTTTTTACATTTAATTAGGTGCATCTGTAAACATGCCTACATATATGCTGAAATTGCAATCAGCCAATTACATGGCAGCAACTCAGTGTATTAAGCATATAGACATGATAGAGACGACCTGCAGAAGATCAAACTGAACATCCAAATGGGAGGGAAGAAAGGTAATCTAAGTGTCTTTCAATGTGGCATGGTTGTTGGTGCCACATTGTCTGCTCCAAGTATTTTAGGAACCTCTGATCTACTTCACACACAACCATCTCAAGGGTTTACAGAGAATGGTCCAAAAAAGAGTTTTCCAGGCAAGAAACGTCTACTTGATGTCAGAGGAGAATAGCCACGATGATCTGAGATGATAAAACCAGGGTATGTAAAGGACAATTTTAAATGCCTTTATCTTATCACACATGAAATGTTGTAAAAAAAAAAAAAAAAAAAAAGACAGAAATCTATAGATCAACTTCAGACAGTTCAGAACTCAGATCCTAGGTTTTTAACTAGGACAAGATAATATGACCACATCACTCTTGTTTTAGTATCTCTTTGAAAATTTAAGGAAATATTTAAGATAATATCAGCGTTCAGCAAATATAATTATACTTTATATAGAATAGAATCAGTTAAATCAGTTCAAACAAGAAATCAATTTCTTATTTTCAAACAACTAATAAACTGTATATTTTAAAAGGTCAAGAAAAATTGGTATCTTAGACACATACTTCTTAAACATATTGCACGGTGTGTTGAGTTTACCAGTTAATATTTGGTATTAGCACCATTATCCAGGTGTAAATACTCCTCATTGACTGCTTTATATTGTGGGGTCTGGCTCTGCTGAGGGCTTTATCCTCCATTATGAAGGGACAGTGCAGCACCTGTGAACACACATCCCCACAGGGAAACTAAATCCACTGGACTAACAACAAAACGCAACTACTGTATGAAATGGTGCGCACCCCTAGAGAGGTGCTTGTGTGTGTGGTCGTGGATGTTCTATAAGGGTGAAGGGGAGGGTGGTGTACCTTGATGAGAGAGACAAGATGGAGGCAGTACTTCAAAGCAGATGGAATGAGCAATACTATTTATGTGTATCAATATATGTGAAGTTTCCCCACTGAGCTTTCCTTACACTACCTGCCCACTGGCCTATACATTCCCCTCTCTCTGTGTCTACCCCCTGGTTTGTATCAGAGAAAGCAGGGAGACTCAGACATATAAACATTTTAGCCTCTCTTTCTCGGGTAAGTTCATAAAAAATATGAAATTTATGTGGCTACGCTTGAGGTACCTCGGAGACCGCGCAAACCTGAGCAGCTTGCCCAGACTATGCGTCCTGTTATGCCCTGAGAACGGCAGACATTGCAAGTCATTTGTTAGCATGGAAATATGTAAAGGGGGTAAATATGGATTTATGTCGAGGAGCGACCGCACCATCAAAGCATCACACTCCGATGCCAGTGGTGGAGTTCAATAAGCTGGAGAGATGAAAGCTAATGAAAGGCAAACACGAGAAGGGTGTTGGAAGGAGGGAGTGGGTGGGTGGGTGGGTGGGTGGGTGGGTGAGCGAGCGAGTGAGCAGGGGGAGGAATATAGACGACGGGAGATGTTGTCTGGTGTGGTCCAATCAAGCCACAGGATATAAAAGTAGTCAATACGGGGAGATGAAAGGGATCTGGATATGGAGGCTGTGTGGTCTGAGGAAGGACCCCTTTGTGTGTGTAAATGGGTGCATGGGTGCCAAGGTGTTGTGTGCTGGTGCCAGGCCTGCCCATGCATCTCTATACTGTAGTACCATCATGTCTACTACTCTGTCTGCTTCACATTATAGATGCTCCCTGCAGAGTCCCATGGGTGCAGTACACTATGTTCCAATCAAGCCGCCTTAGATCATACCTATCCACTCTACAGCGACTGTGTGGCGTGTCTGTGTTTGCAAATCAGCCAGACAAGAGGGAACACAGTGCAAGAACAGACTCATATGAACAATTTGATTAGCATATTGCCATTACTTCTCAGTCTTTATTGAAGGTAGCATGCTGCGTGATTGCACGCCTTCTTCTGGGACTTTCATCCTGTGCATTAAAGCTCGAGCGCCGTGTGACTCATATGCTGGTGCTGATAAGGACAGGTCTGGGATACAGAGTAGCACACTATTAAAAGTTGTGTTTTTGTGAGTGAATATTACATGTATTTCAGTCTTAGCTTAGCATCAGGATTAGTAAGTCTGCAAGTGTTCTTCTAGAAGTAAAAACGTGAAATATTTGAAACACCAATATTGCAGATATTTCATAACCTGACATATATACTATAAAGAATATATTGCACTAGTCCATCTGGGCCCATCGAAAGTGTTCGAGGAGATAAACTTTCAAAAACCTACACAGCTATGGACAATTGTTCTATCAATCACATTCATAACAGGCCAGTCAGATGTTGGAGAAGGCGTGTGCTACTGCCGCCACAGAAAGTACAAAATGTGAGCTATCTCGGACAGCATTTCTCACCATAACATGTCAGAATTGGAGCAAAAATATCATGTCTATCAATAAATGCTTCCAGTGTTTTTTTTTTGCTTTTCATTTAAGAAAGAAATGCTGTCCAGATTGGACAGTGCTTCTGCAGACTGAGCTCAATTGTTTTTGGTTGGAGCTTTGCTGGATTGATCTGTCAGATTACAGACAATAAATCTGGTGGATTCAGCTGCACTTTGATGTAAGATATGTAATAAATCTTCATTAATAATGTTGTTAAGCTACAACTTAAAAAAAAGGTCAAACTTCCCCTGTGTTTTTGTTCTCAGGTCTAAGGTAATAGCTTACATTGCTTCAATAAATGTTTCTGTTACTCTGAAGATCAAGGATTTTTTCTTTTTTTTTTTTTTTTTTTTTTTTACATCAAGCCTTCCTCTAAAGCAGTTAACCCTGCCATGATGTGGGGAATCCAAGAAAGTCCTACCCACCCACTCTGAGAAAATTATTGTTGTTGCAATAATCACAGTGTTTTGTCACAAGAGTACAGTTCCAAAACTACAGAAAAGAAAATTTAATATTTCAAACATTCATATTGCCTACATGTATATATTCCAACTAGATAGGCAATTGAGCTATGATTGAGGTCAAACTCCCTCTCGGTTTGTTGTTCTCAGCTCTATATCTGCAATGGTAGGGCAGCACCTTTCTACCTAGTTTCTGTCATTTTTAGCCTGAGACTATTTAGTTTTGACCCTGCCCCTCAAACATCTTAAGTTCAATGACTATTGTCTGCCATGCTTGTTTACATTAAAGTCGTGTTTGACCACACAAGATCATCAGCTACTAGAATAGAGACCCTGATTGTTGGTGAATGAGCCAGCAAGTGTCCAGTGTGCCAGGATGATCATCTAGTTGCACACCACACACTAAAAGAAAAAAAGATTGAATCTGTCAGTATTTGTATCCATGTGTGGAGTCTCGCAGATTCAAAACTGGTTAGGATTTTAAAAAGTCTGAGCTTTGCTGCTTTCTTTTAGTCTCTTGTTTATATGCCAGCGGATTTAGTATTTCTTTGTCTTCATGGGTTACAGTTTCTTGTTGCTGCAACTATAGGCTATGGGCTTGGTGCAGTTGCATATTATTGAGTTATGATTATTGCAGAAAAGCAAAACAAACAAATAGACACCCATGTTCTGCTAGAATCAAGTGTTCACGAATGGCATAAATTCTGTACTGCACCTTATGCTTTCCTCTGTAGATTGCAGGCATCACCTTTGATAATTGGTAGGGGACATGTGAATGCCAATTATTGTGTCCAACTTGTGACGTCCTGCCTTCGCTGCCTTCTTTGGTTCAGTTTGGTTCTGTGGCTCGGCAGCCAATATGCAGAGTCAGGTAGAACAGTTAATCAGGCCTCAGCATATTCAAGTGCCTTCTTCTATAACTTCACTCCTCCCTCTCTCCTTTGTTTGATATTGTTTGCACTTCACAACACTACACTCATTCATACACTACACTCATAACTCATTACACTGACTTACATGTAATTATGATTTTGAGCCATAATTTATATCATATCAACTTTATTTAAAACGTATTTCCTGTGTGACTCTCTTCTTTGTCACACATCACGATCCAGCTCAGCTAATGAGGGCTCATTTAGAATTTGCTTGCTGAGCCTGTTTGTGACAAACCAAACCAAACATTCACTTCCCTGGTCTTTTTCTTGCTATAAATTGTGCATTCAGTAAAAAAAAAAAAAAAAAGAAAGAAATTCCCTGGCTAATACCAGGGCACTTCACAGGTCACCTTATGGCTCTCCCAAATGCAGCACAAGACATATGAGCTCTTGATCTGAGAATAAGAATCATACAGAAAATATTGCAGAGTATAAATTAATTTCCTATTTTTAAACCTGGACACACCACCATTGTTTCTCCACAGGTGTTCTCTTAACTCTGCTCCCTTTGCCCCAGAACACATTGTACACCATCAGCAGTTTAAAGGAGTGTAGGTGGAAGAGAGATGATGTATGGAGTTACCTCATTTGTGTGAGAAATTCAGACCATAATAGTTGCTAAATATGATATCCATATTTTTATTCCCTTTGCCTTAGCGGAGACAAACAGAGAGATTAAAATGTAGTTAGATGGTTGATTTAGACTTTTATTTTTGCCTTTTGTGTGAATGGGTGTGAAAGGGTGTTGAGTTCTATTCAGCAATGGGCTGGAGGGTGGATTTGTCCCGTCAATGACACAAACACTTAAGGGCTTATGGGCCAAATCCTGAAACTTAGCTAGAAATAGCTAATGAGAACCTCTGTGCCATTAGCTCAGCTTAGACCGAAATACATGCATTATTCACTCACAAAAACACCACAAATATTAACAGCTACTTTGTATCCCAGGCCTGTCCTTATCGGTACTGGAGTATGAGTCATACACAGCTGTAGCTCTAATATACAGAATGAAAGTCCCACAAGAAGTGCACAATCAGGCCGCTTGCTACCTTCAATGAAAACTGAGAAGAAATGGCAATATGCTAATCAGTCCAAAACAAACATCAATGCCACCCCTCCTTCCTGAGCCTTCTCTAAGGGTTCTATCAGAGTGCAAACCTTTGTAGGACTGATTTTCTTTTAAATATGACGTCCAAAGTTAAATCTGTTTTTAATGATCCAAAGTATTTCAGTCCAAAAAAAGTATTTTCTTCAGTTTGGGAAATTACTTTTCTTATTTTTATTTTAACCCAGTATCCACTGCCCCTGAGTAGACTGGACCACTTTGACCTCACATAGTGGCATGGGGGATTAAATGGAAAAATAATTTATGAACCTTAGAGCAGTGGTCCCCAGTATTTTTGTTACTCAGCCTGGTTCTGTGTTATTACCTCTGCCAAGGAGGGTGTGTTTTCGCCAGGGTCTGTCTGTGTCAGAGGGAGTGTGGGGGGGCAACGATGACAACACATAAACAGGCATGTTGTGCATGTTTTTTTCAGGTTTAGAGAAAGCCATGGGCTAGGTTCTTAACCCCAATAAGGAGACTTTTATGAGCACTCACCCCGTTTTTATCAGCTGCTTAACAATGATATTTAAAAAAGCAGTCTGCTGATGGTCACTAGCTTACATGATAATGAATTAGACTGCTACACCTTAAGAACTGCTTGTGTATGATTCTGATGGGTGTTCTATCCATTGGTCATTAGTCTGTTAATCTGATGTTTGTATTGATTACTGATTGGTGTTCTCTTACCCTCAAACTGAATCCTCCACCAGAGCACAGGTGGAGGGGTGCATGAGCACAAGATTTAACCACGAGCTAATCTCAAGTTGCACTTTTACATACCTTACAGTGGTAACAAAGACAAAGAGCCTGAGTGTAGAGTCTGTGCAGTCAGGCATATATGGGAGGATCTGGTCACACTTTCAAAGTAAAACAACCTTGATTCTCCATCGTATAAAAAAGGGTAATTATTTATATTTGTTCCTGTACAGCCTGGTACAGAATGATCTACAGCCCAGTACCGTTTGCTATCCTGAAGGGCTAGCTAGAAGGGCTATCCTGTCAGTGTGAACACAGAGCTGAGAACAACAAACTGAGAGAAAGTTAGATTTGTCTATAAGGTCACTTATTCCCTTTCAACAAGTTTACACGGTCTCAGAAGTCAGTAAAACAGAACTTTGAAGTTTTTCGCTTACAAATCCCCATAGACATTGGATTTTAGCATAGTTATAAACCCTTCTGTTTCAACCCTGCTTAGAACAGGCTGCTTTAGTTTGAATCCACATGAGCTGCGTCTGACCTCACCTTACTCAAACTTTGGTCTCAGCTTTTTAGTGCTTCATTGTTTACTGTAGCCACACAGAACTTTGTTTAGGGGATGCCTCTCATCAGGAGATGGTGGCATATCCCTAGCTGAGATCAACAGGGGAAAATGTTTCAATGGCCTGTTTGAGCCCATATTTTCTGAAAGGTGGAGCCAGCAACAAAGGGAGAGGAGAGATTTTCTTATTTTAGGGAGGGTTTTAGTAATAGCAGAGACACATTGAAACTTTTTAGTTGGGTTGCAGATGGGGGACACTGGACACTCTAGGCACCCCTAGGATAGGGGACACCATGCTGCCATCCCTAACTGAGGAACCAACAGAAACATGGCCACACTCAAATACAGTGACATGATTGTTTTCTCATATAGTTGATATAGGGTGAACTAAGAGTTCAGATCAGGCTGACTCAGATGGTTCAGTGGCAGTGTGGAATTGACAGTGGAGTCCCTGTGAGCCATCGCTCTGCTGTTCTCTAATTGGGGAGATCAGATCATCTCTGCTTATTAATGTATAACTAATTACCTGACCAGAGGTATTACTGCTACGAGTTTGCAGGTAAGCTCCTCTGCTAGGGTCACTGCCTCAGCAGAAGTCTTTCTCTCCTCTCATTATGACAGTAATGAAGTTATTCTTTCCCTGCCTTCTTTTTTTTCTTCCTCTTTTTCTTCTCCCATATTTCGTGTCCAATTCATCTGGAGCTGGGTCAGCGTCCTGCTCTGGAGATCTGTGAAATGTCTCTGCCTGTCACGGCTTTTGCAAGAGGCAAACATGAGGGAGGAAGAGGAAGCCACTGAAGAGGTGCAGGGAAAACTGTAGTTCCAGAAATGGCCACTTGAGGCTGACTTTGAAAGTGATTCCTCCCCTGTAGGCTGTAAATACCAAGCTTTACAGAGGAAATAAACAGCTAAACTGAGCATTATTTCTCAGCTTTGTTGTTGGTGTTTTTTTTTTTTTTTTTTTTTTTAAATAAAAGTTACCATTAGGTAACTTAGCTGTTCATTGTACAGTTTTTAGTTTGCCGCTTGCAAGATGAGTGTTAAACATTTAATTTTGTGTTGCCAGATACATGAACAAAGTATGTTTTCAAACATGTTAAAGTGTTGGCTGTGTCAGGTTATGCTTACATAAGCATATACAACACAGAAATATGGACTCAAACTGAGAGGGCAACCAAAAGTTAGCTGTGTTAGCACTGCATAAGCCATACTCTACTCTGCTAATAAACCAATTTGCATCTGACAATCCTGTGGTTCTTTTATAAATACAGTGTATTTAATTCAGACCATTTTCTGAGTGCTTTGTTGACTAAAGACTAGTTGGCCAAAGGCAGTTGCTTTTCTGTGAACTTAGCTGGATTTGCATTTGTATGTCCAGGAACATCCTTTTTAAATTTACGTCAAGACTAAAATTTAGACAGTGTGTGAGGGCTTGGCTGCTGTTTTGATTATGAAAAGGAAAAAAAAAAAATCAGAGTGTTGGATTTTAGGACCTTTTCTGCTATCAGTATAAATTGGCAGCATGCTTTCCTCCACACAGAGGCAAGCATGAGTTGACTGGTGACTCTAAATTTCCTTTAAGCCTGAGTGTGAGCTTGAGTGGTTGTTTGCCTCTCTGTATAGGCCCTGTGATTGGCAACCAATTCAGGGCCCCCCATGACCCTAAAAGGGGTAGGCAGTATAAATAAGAGATGAATGGATGGAACTCTTGTTGTTGTCCACCACTAGCAAAACTGCATTCCCTTGGAAACATGACTCTTATACATATCAAATTTGCCTCCTATGAATTAGCCTGAGGTGTTTGCCAGCTCCTCACTCCTCTCTAGTCCACCCTCTTACCCAAATACAGTCTAGCCTTTGGGAAAAAAATGGTGTCACCGATAAGTCAAGGCTTCCTGTCTGGAGTTCACAGACAAGTGGGTGACATCACAGCAGTTACATCCTCTCTTTATTTACAGTCTTTGCCACAACCTTTGTCATTCAAGCCACTGTAGTGTATTTAGCATATTTCAAAGACAGAAGTGAATTTCCCCCTCTACAAACAAACATGACATCAAAAACACTAAAGAACGTCCTTAACCATTTGTTCACTCTGTTTATTTGATGTGAAACATTAAACACTTGCTACTCCTCCCTCTGGGCGCAGCAAAGTATTTGACTTATTTTATGACAGCTTCAGGCGGATGACTCGGTCACATTGTTAAAAAAAAGGTGGATCATTGACAACAAGGCTTGTCAAAGACAGCCACATAATTTACAGACAATGACAGGCCTATGACATCATTTACACGGCAGTAACAGTTATTAGACTAAATGTTCATGGCAACACAGATTGCCTATTAACAGAAGAATAGTGTGCTTTATTGTTATGTTGCAGCATGTGTGAGCGTTTGCGAGTTTGTTGGCTCTGGGCCAGAGAACCTGTTATTTGGGCTGCCTCTCTTTTCTGTCTCGCTTACTCTGTTCCTCTCTCTCCCTCAGCTGCCAGGCATTTGAGAACCGGGGTACTTTTACACATAGTTAAACCCTGAACAGTCCAAAACTCAGCCTGCAGGCGTACAGCCTCACACCACCAGATCAGGAAAACAGGACTGCCATCTGCTGGTCACAGTGGGGAGTGTGAATATTGTACAAAAGCAAGGAGGTATGGAGGAGGGGTGATCTCTCTCAACAAAATTTTAAGTCATCACTGCTGACATGGTAGGAGAAGGGTGTCAGAGCCTTAAACCTTTCTGTCAATCAGTTACAGACCTCTTTTGTCAACTTACTTGTCTGTATCATTTGAATAATACAAGGCTTTTAAATATCTAAGGAAAGATTCAGAATCTTGAGTGAAAAAGTTTTTAAATAGAGTAAAAAAATATTGAATTCTGTTGTAATCAGTAAATACATTTGGTATTAGATGGGGCAAATTATAACACAAGGAAAAGGTCCATCAATACTTCTTGGTGAGTGAATTATTCAGTCAAGGCTCTGGCACAAAAACACTTCTCTTTATTTCGGGACATCCAAGGGCAACTAATTTGCTTAAATGTCTTAAAGAAAAAAAATAACCACTGAGAAATGGTCAAAATATATTAATCAATCCAACTTGATTTACACCCAAGGGTAATTTAGACTCACACATTTAATCTTACAGACATGTTTTTGGGGAGAAAGATACTGTACTGACAGAAAGCCCTTGCATGCACGCTGAGAACATGCAACTGAATGGTTGTTTGTCTCCAGTATGTCAGCCCTGTGATTGGCTGGTAAGCAGTCCAATGCTAGCTGGGATAGGCCTCAGTCCCCTCTTCGATGGATGAAAGGTACTTTACATACAAAATGATATAAATATATTTACATTTATACACATATACACTTACCAGCCACTTTATTAGGTACACCTCTTCTACTGGCTATTAATGCCAGCAGCTAATCAGCCATGGAATTAAAAAAAAAAACAGGTCCCAGGGTAAATAAATCTCAAAACGCCACTCTTGTGTTTCCATGTGTACAACAAAAACACAGGCCTTATATAATGACATCACAGCCAGCATTGCTATGACTGTGAGTCACGCTCTGCATTATGGGAAGGGAGATAGCAGGCTAAGCTACCTACAACATAAGTTGTTGTTTAATAGAGGTGCTCAGATGTCTAATACACAATTATACATGAACATCCTCACCAGTGTTTAACATGCCATGGGACATGAATGCAAGACAGTTCAGTACAAGAAGAAAAGGGGCTTTAAATGCTCGCTGTTGTGTATAGCAAACCACTGAGAACGCCACGTACCATGGAAACTTAGAAGTGTATGTCAGTCATGAGGAAACGTAGAGAGCAGCTTTAAAATGGATAAACTCTCCTGCTTGAATTGTGACTTAATTGTGGGGATCTAAATGAGTTTTTGAATCAGTCGATGTAGTTGAGTCCTGTGATGATCAGCTGTAGAGATGGTAAATGTTAACAAGATATTTTTTTCATGGTATATTGTGCCTGTGCACAGAGAGTGAGTCTATGGGATCCAAAACATTGTACTCAGCTTGGTTGCCTGTTAGCCATAATTCAGTCACCATTACTACTACTGCTGCTTATTTTACAGCAGTGTGATGAGTAACTCATCACTCTGTTTGTGCTGGTTGCTTGGTTGATTGTGTCCTCGCTGCAAACGAACCGCTCCAGTGGTCGAATAAAAGCAGACTGGGACCACCTCTTTTAGGCAAGCTTTGCATGGTTGTTTGTACAGCAACAGGGATCAATCGTTTATGTATCTTCAAATGAACCGTGCCAAACAGGAAATGCCCTCTTTTATCAGAACAACTCTCCTGAACAACATACTTAACCAAGTTCTTAGTGAAAACGTCAAGAACTGCCCTTTCTTGCAGTTTTAACAAATCCTTTGAAAAGTCCTCAAACTGGATACCAATCACCACCAAAATCGAATCACATCTTCCTTTGGCCATGACCAACATTCCCAGAAAATGTCATCAAAATCTGAAAACATTCTTTTCAAGTGTAAAATGTTCAATATTTGGTGTAAATCACTCTCAAGAATTGGTATTGAAGGATCAAGCAAGCCTGTCCCCTTTTTTTAAACAGTCTAAACTGAAAGAAAGTTTCTCAACCAGCCCTAAGCCAAGAAAGCAGTGCACCCAGAGGTACAAAAGCCTCGAGGCAGAGGCTGTAGATGTTCCTCTCAGCTAGATATGCAACACACCTCCTTTATTGTGAAAAACCACTGGTCCAAGCATGAGTCTTTGCCCTCTTCAGCACCAACAAAAACACCATCGTTGCCTCTTTGCTTTTCCTTAATCATGACCAGCCAAAGGCAAGGAGGGGACCGAGAGAAGGGAGGGAGAGAGAGAGGGAGAACTGGGATGAGATGAGGAAGGTGGGTGGGGCGATGCTTTCGGACCCTCATTTACCCTGTCAGCCCTCCTAGCAGGGGATAGTGTTCAGGATCTATTGATCACAACCCAGTGGAGCAGTAATCCTCTAGACTTGATTGATTCCGACTGTTGCCTAGGCCTGGCTGCTCTGCCCAATCCTCCCTCTGCCTCTGTTCCTCTCCCAATCCCTCTGTCTCCTCCCCTCCATTGCTCATAAAGCGTTGATATGCATGACGGCCGAGGGGCCCCATGAAGGAGGGATACGGGGAGGACTGGAGGGATGGGAGTCGGGGACATTAAGTGTGTGTACACTGCAACAGGAAATAGCTGGCAAGGTGATGGGTTCCATGACACGAGACGGGGCCCCGAGGTGTCTAAGAGCTGCCTGCACTGTGATCAGTCTCCTGCTCTCTGTCTCACCAAAAGTGATGAGTCAACGGCTTCATGCTCTCAACTCTGCAGGCTGGTCAGAGTTAAGAAGGTTCTGCTCTCACAAATTAAGGCAAACCCACTTGATGAAACAAGTGGGTTTTTTACTGGTACCTTCTCTCTTCTGTAAACATGTTTTATTTTAAAAGTACATTTTTAAAGTCCACCATTTTGAATTTTTTTGGGCCTGTCCCAAGACAGGAACTTGTGCCTTTAAGTCTTCCTGACAGTGCACTGAAGTGTTTTGAAGGGGACAAAACTGTTCAGAGCAGAAATGGGACAGTTTTGTAAACACCACGTACTGTGTCATTTTTGTCAACTTTAAAAAAAATAAAAAAACGAAGGCCATGCTAATTGTTCTGTATTCTGTTCTCTCAGCCCTCAGCTCTACCCTGAACTTTACTAAATTCAACACCATGTGCTCTGTCCCTAAAAGCAAAAGAAAGCAAAGTTTGTCGCATTTTACATTGTCAGTGGGCGACAGCTTTATTTCAGCCCATAATTTGATATATATCTGTGCTTAACATCGATTTCTTGTTACTAAACTTTCTACCTACATCTTATAAGAAATGTCTCCTCTATCTTGTTTTGCCCTCATTGAGCTTTTCTGTCTGTCAGATCTCCAGGGTAATAACCATTCTGCCCCTCTATTGGTCAGCTGCTAAAAATGATGAAACATAGAGGATTCTGGGTAATACCCTCTAGAGTAACTCTTGTGGGAAGGGCGCATTAAGGGTGCAAGAGGGCGCCTCCGGACAGCAACACTTGAGAAATGGGAAAATAAATGAAAAATGTTCCAAATTTACAGAGCAGTATAGTTTGTCCATATTATAATCATGTGCTTTACATAGAATGATATTGCACTTGGGGGATGGAGATGCCAGGTGGGGTTGTTTTCCTTAACTATACACCATGGGTTTATTTTTGTGTGTTTCTTCTCCTTTTAATGTTACAACAGCCAGTATTAAGAACAGGGATCATCAACTAAATTTTTTTCTTGACATACGCTCCTGGGGCCGGATTTTAATAATACAAACATTTTGGTGTATTTGACACATTAATTAAACATTCAAATTCTTACCAACTGTATGTTTCTTAGCCTTTAAAAGTGAGATCAGTCCCTATCACCCATACAGCTGCATGGCACATGAAGCCAATTGGATAACTTGGCATCTTGATTTTGGGCCTGTCTGACTCCAAAATACTCAGAGTCTTGGTAGAATATTGGCTGATAGTGGCTATGTGAATTTCTTCAAAACAATCAAAAATGAGTTAATTCCTGATCAAATAGTTTAAATTGCAATTGATGTCGGGATTGTTTAAACACATATAGGAAAAAAATTACAAAAACATGCCCTTAAAACAACAACAGGCTTTTCCCCATTATATTTTCAGAATTTAATTGTACTCTAAGGACCAGATGGGAAGCTGTGGGAGGTCTGATGTTTTAGATCACTGGTTTGGATGCCCAAATAACATTGCGTGTCTTTCCAATTTTTTTAATTAAGTATTAAGAAATCATAAAAAGTGAGCTGCACAGGTTAAGGCTTGTTGTTGGTAATCCTGAAACCTGTGCCCTTGAAATCAGCCATCCTAATTTCAGGGGCACAGGATAATACTGACTGCAAGAAACTACAAGGAAGTGGTTAAACAATGGCATTTGAAGTTATACTTTTGATATGGGATATCACTCTTTGATTGGCGCATTTAAGAGTAGGCCATTCTAGTTGGCGTCTCTCTTGTTCACATTTTTAAATGGTTGGCAAAGCTTGGATGGCTGTATATAAATTTTTAAACAATTATTGTTAGTGTGTGGGAAGTACTGCATTACTTGTCATAGAATCCCATGAAAAAAATTGTGTTCTTTTTTGGTTGGATGATGGCCCCAAGTTGGCTGTATTGATTCTGTGGGTCGCCTCACTGTATAATTTTTTACCCTCATTGTATATTCCCTACCTCCTTCAACCTTCAAACCAAACCTCAGTAGACAGGTTTTTTTTTTTTGCCAATTTTTACAACAAATTAGCTTTAGCACATGAAACCATTTATTATCTAAACAAATCTAAATGCATGAATATAAATAATGATCTGTAGACTACAGTGGACTTAGAAAAAAACATAAACTTAAGAGTTGGATCATTGGGAAACTGTTTAATCTTATTTCAAAGTGTCTGCATACAGAACATGAGGCTTTGTTGTGGTTTATCCTCAGAGGGAGAGATTGATGTATAGGTGACTTCAAGGAGAAAGACCAAACAGTTAGATTATATGGCGAACGTAATAATAAATCCTTTAACTGGAATAAAAAAACTATATGAATATTTGTTTATGGTGAAGTAGCTCCTTTGTATCCCACATGCAGTAGATTAGATAGTGAATGGCTGCACATAATTATAGGACTGAGTAAGGCATTGTTTGCAACAAGACAAATCTGCCAGTTTCAGTGTTATTAATCTGCCTGGCACCTCGATAACAATGAATTCACATTTCTCTGTGTTTGTGCATTTGTGGCCACAGGGATGCCGTCGTTCAGCCCACAAGTGTTTCGAGACCCCTCAGAAGGTTTTTGGGACCACTTTTCAGAGCGGCTGACAGCTGCACTGGGAGCTGGCTCGATCCCGCCGTTCTCGCTGGCAGCGGCCTGTGCCAGGATGGAGGTTGGCTCGGCTGAGCGCTGCCACACACACACTATAGAGAGGGCAGCAGTTAACGGGACTCATCGCTACAGCCCAGCATGGTAAAAAATACACAGCGAAACATGGGCACAGAAATGGGGCACACACATGCAATATTCAGAAAACACATTTATATGATTTAAAATTCCACAAGTATGCAAAAAATTTACCATTTTCATGCTGTGGCCTTATCCTGTACCATAACATTTTTTGCGATTGTGACTCGCTAGGACAGGAGCCACATTATACTTCAAATAATTTTAAGTGATTCCACATGTCTTTCAATCATATTACCATCTGACATTTCCAATCAAACAAATTAATTAATGCTGCCAATTCTGCTCACATTTTGAGGTGCCAGGGCTGCACAATCACATCAAACGTCAGCATAGAGTAAGATTTGCTTGTTTTGTTTAATCTTTTTAAACCACGCTTTTTGTGATTTTCTGTCAGTGTGACAAAGGTGTGGGGAACATATTGGACACATGCGGCACTTACAGTTATATGTTATTTCCTCCTCCATTTAGGCGTTGCACTTTCTGCAAAAGTCGTTGAAAGTGTGCTTGCAACTTAAGGGCTGAACGGTCCACTCCCCCTCCGCACTACGTGGTTTGGGACGGCCCTAAATATGGCGGACCCTCCGCGAGAATGCGCAAATGGAGGGCTAGTGTGTAGGGAGAGTGTGTAGGGGGCGGTTTGGGATTGAGCCTTCATGATGTTAGTCTGTCTGAGCAAAGGGGTGGACTAGTACAACGCAACAACTAGGCAGGGGAAGTGGACAAAAAATGAATATCAGATGGACAAAGACAAAAGAGAAGTGGATGACTGTGTGAGACTGAACATGTGGATGCTTTTTAAACATTCAACATTATGTGAGGTATGTCTGAGAAAGTTTGTAGTAATGGTCGCATGTTTTGAATGCACACATCCAGGCTTGTTTTTACATGTAAAAGTGGCAAAATAGAGCCAGAGTGGATGTTAGGTGACATTCAACCTGTTTATCGTTAACTTTAGTTTAAACAAGACATTCCTTTCATATCAAGCTCAATGTTAGCTTGGTTTGTAAACAAGATTAATGTTGCATAACCCTAACAAAAATGTATTGTTAGTGATACAAGACTCGTGTGTTGTTAAATGCAATCAAACAGAAATGATAGCCAGATCCTTAAACAAGACAATTGTTTTGTAAAACAATATCAAATTATAGTTGGCCCTTAAAACAAGACATTTGAGAAACATTGCATTGTACAAAGCAAACAAAAATATGCCAAGCCCTAAAGACAAATGTGATGCTATCAGACTTCAATATTAGCTAGGCCCTCAAAGACATCATTTGTACTGAATGCTGCTTTAAAACAGAAAACCATAAAAAGGAAAAAAGGTTAGTCAGGTCCTTCGACAAGATACAATTTTAAATAAAACATCAAACAGAAATGCAGCAAGGTCCTTGAACAAGAAATCTTGGTTAATTGCTATTAATGTTGTTTGTAAGCATATGTACATTTTGAAGCCTTAATCGCAATCAGAACTCAATTTATGTAAGGTCCACAAACACAACATTTGTTTTTATAATGCTATTAAACAGAAAATGATGGCTAAGGTAACACTTTCAGTAATGCATGAACTAGAACTGCAGCAAGGTCCTCAAACAAGAAATGTATTAAAATGCTATCAAACTTGAATGTTAGCTAGGTCCCTAAAGAAGACATTTGTGTTTTTAATGCCATCAAACAGAATTATTAGCTAGGTCCTTGAACAAGTCAATTGTTAAGTAAAATGCTATCAAACCCCCATGTTAGTTTAGTCCTTAGAGAAGACATTTAGGACATTTGTGTTGGGAATTTCTGTCAAACTGAATATTAGCAAAGTTGCTAAAGACACTTGTATTGTTGTCATTAATGCGATCAAGCCTCAGTGTTTGCTAGGTCTTCAAACCAGACATTTATTTAATGCTTTAAACAGGTTTATTAGATAAGTCAGAAATTTAAACTTGTTCCTTTCACAAGACATTTTAGCATTTAATGCATCAAACAGAAATGTTGCCTAGGTACTTGAATGGTCATTTTTGTTGAAATGCTATCAGACTCTAATGTTGGCTACAGAAGGCCCTCAAACAAGACATTAATGTTGCATTATGTTTCCAAACTGTTAGGTTAGCTAGATCCTCAAGCAAGACACTTCTATTGTGCAATAGGCCCACTATCAAACAGCAGTATTGGCTAGGAATGAGTAAAAAACGATTTGCTTTTGTCTTACACATTAACAGGTATTCTGACTTGATTTAAAATGTGTCCTATTTTTTTGTATGTTCTAAATGATAACAACAAAAAACATAATCCCTGCTGTATGACTTTCATTTTCAATCACTTCTGTAGTAGTGATAGAGTCCATTGTTGTGAAGTCCAAAGGTTGGCAGTTTAATCCCTTGTATCTCCACACCATATCCAAAAATGTAACGCCATGGCTGTGAATGTCTCTGAACAGTATTAGATAACACTGATGGACACTTAGCACTTTCTGCCATCAGCAGCTCATGTGAATTGATGAATATGTCATGTAGCTTAAAGGTGTTTTGAAAGGTCTGAAGGTGGGGACAGTTTTTTATGAGTGTTGTACTGAGTGTTACCATTCTACCATTAATTCAGCACACTAGTCCCCCATCTTCAGTCTATCTGATCCCTTGGCTGCCAGTTTTATACAGTAAAAGCTAGGTGTGTCAAAATCAGTGTAGAATCTTTATTATAAAAGTGTGCATTTAATAATCACACAAAAAAATGAATGAACATTTGATAACAGCTGCAGTAAGTACTATGTATCACTTATAGATTCAGATGTTACATGTTAACCTTGCCATAAAATGTTCGTAAGTATAATTGAACCTGGTTTTAGCTTATGTTCAGTGTAATTAAAATGAGCAGCCTAAGCAGTGTCACTGTTTTCACTATCTTTAAAGAGCTAGAATAAAGCCTGCAAAGGCTTAATCATGTCATAGACATAATTCATATGGTTTAGTTGATGGTCCCATATGCTGTAATGTTCCAATTTTGTGACATGGTTTCTGGATGTAATGACATTCAATTAAAAAGCCATATGCAATGACAGTCTTGTATCATTAGGCTCTTTTTGACATTTGAACACCCTTTATTCCTTACTCCCTAATCATGTGTCTTTTTTTATTCAAGGCTTACCACAATTATTTCTCTTGTTACAGTCATCGTGTCAGTTCGGTCATGGAGTTTGAGTCCTTAAGAAACATCTCTTTCCTCTTCTACCTGATGGACATCTCTTTCCACAGACTCCTGCTCAGGTCAGTTCAGAGGCCTCATGATATTGACAGCTTGGCTGCGTTACTTAGTCCTCAAAATCTGTCTTATTTTTCCCTGCTTCTTCCTTCCTTCATATATTTCCCTGAGCAGCTTCCTCAAGGCAGCTCTCTTTCTTCCTCAATCCCACTGCTTTCTTCTCTCCTTACAATCTTTCAGTTTTGCTCTCTCCCCTCCTCCAGCCCTCTCTGAGGTTCTGGTATTAGGGGAATTCCTGAGGGGGATTTTCCCTGCTTTAGACTATCAGTATGGCCCTTAAAATCACTCTACTGCCAGAAACACTGGTGCAGAGTATACAGGCTAACACATGTACAGAGCATTAGAACTTTACAGTACATAACGCTAGCCAAACAGGCCTGTTTCTCTTTATAAGACTCTACTTAAGCTCAGTGTGAAACAAACCTGCAGTGCTCTGATTTCACCATGGAGACATTAGATGATGTCTTTACCTGATGTTCTCTGCTTCATGTGCTATAAAAGCATGCAGTCATACAGAATGAGTATTGCATCCCTCATTTGTTACTCCCATTGCAACAATATATGAAAATTACGTGGAAGTTACAGTCTATTTTGTTGATGACTATATGATCTATAAACATTTTTCAACAGAGATTTAACTGAGTTTTTAATTGTTTGCTTTTCTTAACATCTGATGTAATGTGATCACTACACTGCACTGCAGAGAGAGATCTTTTTGCCAGACAAATGCAGCTGCACTGAAACAAATTAACAGAAATACTGGATGTTTTGAATGGCATGATAAAGTTGTCAAAGAGGAGAAGAAAACAACTATCATTATATAGAATTTCTTGTATACATTTTTTGACTATAGCTACTCCATACTATATGAAAAATATCTCTATCAACTTTTAAGTTTATTTTCAATCCAAATTTACTTTAGGAGGAACTTGCAACTTGGACGACTACTGTAATTTAATCAATTTGTTGGAAAAGTTAATGAATTAGACATATTTTTCACAAAATTCACATAAATAAAGTGATCTTTTTTACTTTGACAAATAACAGCTCATTGTGAAGGACTAGAGGGGTGATAGAGGGGTTAATTAAAAATAAGCAAATGTGGATCTTATGGCTCCCTCTACCCCCCACCACTGAACCTGTCAGACTCAAAGAACGTAGCCAGGAAAGGAATTTTGTAAGTTTATGTAATGAGACACTCATTCCTCTGAAGTTTTGACCTATTGTAGTTAAAAATATTAAATCAATGATCAACTAATTTAAAAGCTCTCAAATGGACAGGGTTTAGTAATAATGCACACAAATGTTAGATGCTCTTCAACAAAACAGAGTTCCTGCAGACCCTTTACAAGTCTTAACTTTGATTTTTTGTTTCTATGGCCCCAAGAAATTCTAAAAAAGTCTTATTTTACTTGTAAGGAGTCTAAACTATTTTAGATGGAACCTTAGCTTAGAACATCATAATGAAATCTACATTAGGCCATTTCTCAGGTGCTTCAGAAAACATTGGGGGAAACGGTTGCAGCAACATGAAGCTTGTACAGTAAGCATGAAAACTGTCTGTCCATATGGATACAAGCTCTCTGTTATGACTGAGTCTCTTTTCCCATCTACTGGAAGCATCACTTCTTGATATCTGATTATTGAATCATTATTTAGCACCTTGGCTTGCTGCAATAACAACAAACTAGCACTGTTGCGCCCTAAAAGAACAAATACAAAATCTGGTTTGTTCTGCAGTTGGGTCTTAAAAAGCCTTTAATTTGGATCTCAGAGAGTGTTTAGGACCCCTGTATCTAGAAATTATGTCCAGCCCACCTTAGTGTCCACCACAGGTTCAATGCTGCGTTCCAATTGTACTGGGAAGTCAGGATTTCTGAGCTCCGAGTGGGAAATTTCACCTGGAACGCGACCTGAGGTCGGTATTTCCTACTGGGAAGTCGGGGGATCCTCGCCACCCCTGAGTTGACAATCGAAGATAGCTGCCACCAGTGTAAACAGTTATTAAGCTCATGTAATTTTCCATTTATTAGTACTTCTGATTAGTGTTTGTCACATGAAATCAGCCGTTTGCATGGTACTGTTTTATATATATATATATATATATATATATATATATATATATATATATATATATATATATATATATATGGAAATACTGCTAAAATGTAATTTACATGCTTAATGTGGTATGTGCAAACTACAACGCAGGGCGTGCGTACAACAGCTAACAATAGCCTGGTGGATCGGCGAGTATTTATTCCAACTTTTTAACTGGAAGGCTGATAACTGGAATATGACGTCATTCCCACTCCCCTCTTCCCAGTTCCAATGTAAATAGAACGCAGCACAAGAACAGGGGTTAACATAGCCAGCAATCATGTTTGAAGACCTAACACAATGTCAACTGACAGGGAAACAGATTTTAAATAATAAAAAATAATTCTCCAGTGTCTGCAGCCCATTGATGGAAAAACTGTTGGTATGTGGGGTATGTGCTTTTGTATTCACCTGTTAGATTGATATTGTTGTCTGTGGCTTCTTGGCTACATTGGAGATGTTCATTTAAGACGTTTTTTAAGTGTTCCAAATTTGGAAACTTAACTAGAAGAATGACACATTTTTGGCCTAAAATGAATTGATTGATTTATCTTAATGAGGGCCAACTTGGGTTGAATGACCCTCTGCACCTGTTAAAGCTGCAAAACAGATGAGACAACAGTAACACTGAAAGTGAACATTAACAATATCTGCTGTGATGCACATGGGATTTTTGCTTTACCACTTGCAAACTTGCTAGGTATAATGTAACCAGTTTGCAACCATCTAACAGTTTGATGGTGTCAGGCTTTGCAAAACCTACTGCTCTCTACTGCCAACTTGTAAAGCTTGTTCCTCCTTTATCTTCTTAAATCTGTTCCTCTGTCTTTTTTAAGCATCATCTGTCAGTGTATGTATCTGTGTCTTCTGTAAAGCTGTAAATTTAAGAATGGTGTGTGAGCCAGTACCACAAAGCTGTATGAATAAGTTACACAGTGCTTAAAGCAGGAATCCAGAGCGCTCTTTGAAACTGGACCTTCTAAGAAAGTTTTCAAACTATCAGATGGACTCTGAAGAAATCACTTACAGGAGAAAATGCCAATTCTTACAGCTTTACACAAAACTAGTCAAATTTATGGAGAACATATATGACATTTCCACTTCAAAAATATGACCACAGGAACAAAATGACGAGCTGTGTATATGTGCTTTGCAGTCTACTCTGAGCTCTCATATTTCTGTCTTGAACATATTTTTCTCATATTTTTAACAGTTCCTTTTTATATGTGTTTAGTCAGTGCACATTGGCAGTATATGTTTTATTTATCATTATAATCTGTGTCTTTGCACATTATATTTTTGTACGTCTTGTTATCGTCTTGTTATATTAGTACCTGAATTGTTTTTTTTTTTTATCATGTTTTGGATGTTACCTTTCATGCACATAGTTTTAGACCAATGAGTTGATAGAAACAATTATTTGTCTTCTGTATTTCTTGTACTTATGGCAGAAATTTATAGAGGTGACTTTCTCTTTTACACAAAAAAGTAACACATTTTATTGATACAGTATGTAAAAATTACCAACTTTTACCACATGGCAGTACAAATATTCAATTAAACCATGAATTAACTTGTAAATATACATACATTTGAAACTGCAGTGTTCTAATGAAGTTGGTATTGCAGCATTCACCCAACTGGTCAAGCATTTTTAAAAGCTTTTTCTGCAAGTATTGCTCTGGGCTCTTCCAACTCCTTACAACCTGTTCATCTAAGAAAACACAAAGCTGCAACACATAGTAGCCTACTGTACTGCTAATATTTGGGAACTGTCCACATATGTTCCATTGTGACTAAAGCAGACAAAGACACAAGTTTTTACATCGACTATCTGTGACATCCATAATGCCTCATGAAAAGACCTTACACTGCACAATCTGAAACCCTGAAACCAAGCATCTTTCTCTAATTAGATAAGTACATTAATACAAGAAAAATATGGACATCTTGTAATTAATACTGCCAAGTTGTTCTTTTGAAATATGTAAATAAGCTTCAAACAGGGAAGCAAACAATCTTCAGCTGAAAACTACACGATAAATGGTAATTTTAAGTCTGTGGTATTAGCAACTTTCAAGCATTTGGAGTAATTTAAGAATCTCACATTTTAATTATCATTTACATTTAAGATATGACCAGTTCTCAAAAGTCTCTAATCATTAGTCATGTCAAAATTTTAAAAATTGTATAGATTGTAGACTTATCTTACTTTTAAACCTGTTATTTAAAGACTTGAGTATGTAAACATACCCCTTATACATTTGGATATGCAGTAAAATGCATAAATTTAACTAATATCATCTAAAGAACCTTTTTTTATATAGAAATGTTATTTTATGGGAATTAAGCAATGCAAAAGATGCCAAGTATGACTTCCTTGCTACGACAAACAAAGGGAAGAGTAAAGAAATCTTGTAACACCCCACGAAAATGTTACTGATACTCTTTATGGTCCCTCTGAGGCCAAAAAGCTTTTATACCAGGTATACCATGAGTTAAAAAAAAGGGTTGGTGTGCACGCATAGACCATTATTTTTTTTTTTTCAATTTATGTAAATACAACTACTCACAAAAAATTTAGCATTCATCTACATTTACACTGATTCTACAAATATGTGTGCATCTCTCTCTCTTCTATTCAATCTAATGTATGCAGTGCAAGTCCTAAAACCTCTCTGAAGTACCACGTTTCTCTCTCCCCAACACCTGCTGTAAATTGGCAGACGTTTGGTTGCCAAGGGAATCCATAGTCACCATTGTCAGCTTTCTAAGAAGCTTGATTGTCAGTCTATTACCAAAATATTTGCAAATGAATACAGTCTGCGAGAGAAAAGACAGTAGAAAGCCGGAGAGCCCCACGGCAGCTGATTTTTATGGCTGACAGCTGATGGTCACTCGCCGCTAAACGTGCTAACGAGGTGAGAGAATTTTTCCGCAAAAGCAAAACAGCACTTCAGCCTCACTCTCACACAATAGCTGACTCCTCTCTTTCCTTACAAAACACTCCACAGATGGATAAGCAACAGTTTCGCAATTACTGACGTCCGGGTGTGGAAAGGTTCAGATTGGCCTTCGTAACAATGTCCTCCACAGATGTAGGCTCTCTTAAGTGCTGATTTATTGGAGTTTGGCATCTGCTCCATTTGCATGGGGTTAATCTCAAACGGTTAAAGAAGAGAACTCAACTCCCATGTGGCCTGAAAAACACGGTTTGAAATGCAAATGACAAACCCTTAGCTGCCACATATTCAAAACCCCTCTTCAATGTGGTAATTGTTACTGTTGCTGAAGCATGTAAAAATATATTTATATAAAAAAGGAAGGATGGTAAATGAGGGTGGGATGAGTCTTGCTGGTGTGGTAATTTTTTTAAAGGCTGCACATGGAAAAAAAAAAGTGGAGATTCCTCAGTTCAGTAGTCTCACTCTTTTTGAACAACAAGCAGAGCATTGTGCTTTTTTTTAATGCTGTCTCAGTGGACTTAATACTTGTTATTTTCTACCTCTCCTTTCTCCCTCGCTCGCTCCCTCCACCTCATATTCCCCATGCGCTGTCTGCTCTCTTGCATCTGTAATCACAACGTTACCTCATTGGGGGGGATTCTGCCTTTGTAGCCAGTGTGTGTAGGTGCGTGCGAGGGTGCATGTTTCTGGTGTATGCGAATGTGTGTGCATTTTTGAGGTTCTGCTGGGGGCTGTGAGGGGGCTTAACAGCAGCACACTGAGTTTCAATGGGAGCCCACACCACAGCTCTGCCAGTTCTTATCTCCTCCCATGCAGGAGAGCGGTGGCATCAAGCCGGTGGCTTATTAGGGAAGCAGGGAACATATCCCAAATACCCCCCCCTCCTCCTCCACTCCTCTCCTCTCCTCTCCGCACACATTAACACAGCAGTGTGTGGACCTATGTTTCTATCAGGGCCTGTGGCAGGGCCCATGAGGAAAAAGTATGTCTAGGCACATGGTGAGTGTTTATCGCTTTTCTTTTGTGTTGATGATGCAAAAATAAATTGCGATTTGGAGAATGAACAGCAGCAGGAGGAGAAGCCTGGCCACTTTATGTCGGCGGTGGAAGCACTCTGTTTTCCTTTAGGGTTGTACTTATGGTGATCAAGCAGAGAGAAAGAGTGTGGGAGCGAGCGAGACACAGCAATAAGAAATACATTGTTTTTATATTGTTTCCTCTGACAGACGAGATGGCATTAGCTGCGATTTTGCCGTTATTGCTGCCGCTGCGGGCTGAGGTGAAGTATTATTTGGGGAGTTAAATGGGTGGAATCTGGACATTACAGTTGTTACTCTATTCTGCAGTTGGTAATGCCTTCATTACCCACAACTGAGCAGAACCTCGGCCATTATGCCTTGGCAGGAAAAATAGTAATCACAGAATGAAAAGGCCAAGCAGGTCCTTTCAAAGACAACATCAAAGGGCCCCTGAACACAAACCTCTAGCATTTACCTGCAATCTAACGCAATCTCACTTCATCTATTCTTGCCTCTGCCTTCTCCACTTACCAAGATAATTTCAGAGGCCTTTTTATCCAAAACTGTACAGCCGCAACAGGAGATGAATCTGTTTTATTTCATCACTGCCCGCTGGGTTGAAGGCACTTTGTGTGCTCACGGAGGCTTGCAGCACATGTATGAATGTGCAGCCTTGAAACGCGTGCATTTATCTTTAGATTTGACTTCCTGTGAATATGTAGCCTTTGGTGTGTTTGTGTGTGCATGTGCGAGTGTGGGAAGATAATATTATGCATTTGCATGCAGTGCTTCAGTGTGGGAGAATGTCATTGATTTATAACCATGATGAAAGGTCAGTTCACCTTATTAAACAACACATAGGTATACTGCTGCATAGTATCGGATAACCATTAGAAGCCAATCTGTCCATTCCCACTGTGACTGGTCGAGGCATTAGGGTCTCAGCTAAAAAACTGCATATAAATCAGCTTTAAATGAGTTTGTCCAGTAAACATACACAGGCATATTGTGAAAACTAGGCTGATATTACAGTTTATTTTACTGTTTCATATTTTCATTTAACCTTTTCCATTTTTTCCTCACTTGTAGGAAAAGTTCATGAAATTTATTTAACAGCTCCTTGAATTCATAGCATTAACACAGTCCCAGTGTTAATTTAGGCAGCTTTTAGGATGTGGTTTTGGGGCTCTTTTGCACATCCAGTACAAAGCATTTTGGCAAGCAGCACAGACATCTGTCCTACTTTCCATCTGATGCATCACCAGTATCTTATGTTGCTTAAATAACAAATGAGAATGCACTCCCATTTACACCCAGGAGTGTTTGTCTAAAAATAAACTGTAGTTGTGCACAGAGCTTTTGTGTTTCTATCTTAAGGATACACAAAATGACTTCACCTTAAACCACCAAACTCTTAGTTTTAAGTATCTGAAATGTTTCCATTTATCATATTATCAGTACTCTCTGATCATTTAACCATGTAAGGGATCCATAAATATTTCAGATTATACATTTGTCTTACTCTATTACCTGTTTTTTCTAGAGACCCAAATATTTAACATGTCATTGGGTGAAGAAAAAGCACAAATTAAACTAATCTCCTCAAATAAATAGAGTTTACAGATGCAAAAAATGCCTGAATATTTTTCAATTAAAAACAACAGCCTTGTATTTTTGGTGTGTAAAGAGAAAATAGATTTAACAGACCTATGGCAAGAAGTTAATTAACTGATGTTTAAAAAATACTGATGAAATAATAATTTCTAGGGGCCCCTGTTAGTCATGGGCCCTTAGAATCTTCCAAACTTCTCCCCCTTAACAGCACCCCTGCTTAATTCATAAGTCACTCTTAAAGAGTCCAACTACTATTTAGAGGGTGCTTTAAAGTGATGAGCAGACCTCCACTGATTTAATACACACACCACTGAGCTTGCTCCACACACAGGAGGCCCTCACTTTAATATCAGTGCAGTCCTTGAGAGGAGAGGGCCTTGAGCGTGCCTCTTTTTTTTCAAGCACTCTCTTTGTGCTCTCCAGTGCACATGTAATTCACCCAGAAACATGAAGAAACCCAAAGAATGAAAGGTTCTCATGCAATATGAAGTCACATCTGTTATAATTTTAAGCTTCTTTTTGAATGACACTGATGAATATGCTCACTGATAGTAATACAGGCAGTGCAGAGTATTTTAGGTACACATTTAAAAAAAAATTGAGGGATTCTAATAAAGAAAACGAGTATGAGATGTTTACTACCTACCATTATTTGGTCTCTTGTACAGTAAATGGGTTGTGGATAGGTAAAAACTTTTCTGATCCTGCTGGTTTTATTTGGAGACTTTAATAGTTCATGAGATCAATATTTTATGATCGTGAAAGTGTCAGGATGTCTTTTCCCTTATTTCTGATATTGTAAGAGTGCTTGAGTGAAACACAGCTTCAATTTGAGCCAAACTATAGCATTTGCTATGTGAAAATCAAAACGGCAGTAAGCTGCTGCGCACCCTTTCTTATGGAATGAGGGTGACACAAATTGGTTTGATTCATATCACACACAAAACACACATATATTTTAAAGATACATGATCCTACCTTTTTTTTGTGTTTGTGCAGACTGCGGCAGGATTGTGCATTGTCAAAATAAAAATTAAATAGGGCCCCTTGGTCTTGAGATGAGAATGTATGAAAGTTTTATTGTTGTCTTGGTCATTTTGTTTTTCTTTGTTTAAGTCACATTTTATGTTAGCTAATTAGCTAAGTCAGAATATAAATGTAATTGTGTGTCATATGTGTATGATATACCATCAATAAAGTGAGTACTAATTACCAGAAGTAAAGAAATGACTCAAAGACTGTCAAGTTAAATAGAGTATTTTTTATCACTTAGGTTTACTGTAAACTTGCAGTGAGGCTGGATCCAGCTGATTCAATGTCTGAAAATCAGGCAGATCTGATCCATCTTTCTAAGCGCCGATCTACAATGACTGCTGACCGGCAATGGCAGAGTCCTTTAAAGCAGGTAAAGGTGGGAGCTATGAGCTAACAGCAATTAGCATAGATGCTAACAGCTTCGGTTGCAGGGTTTTTTTTTTTCAGATAAAATAAAAACAAATAACAGCACTGCAATTTTCCATATAGTAGGGATTTTTTTGCTCGACTTCCGGCTTCCTTTGACAAGAGTTTTTTTGGCTCATGTTCTGTAGCTCAGGTCCATAAAAAATGTAATTGATGGAACAATCATCCAATCACCTGCTGAATATGCTTTTGAATGGTTCTGCCCATTCCCAAACACAGTCCATCTGATGGACTGTGTTTGGGTTACAGTCAGAGTCCTTTAAAGCAGGAGAAGGTGGAAGCTACAGGCTAACCATAGCAGGAAGTGACTACTCGGACAGAGATAAGCATAGATGCTAGCAGCTTCAGTAGCAGTTTTTCTAGATCAGGACTGCAGTTCTTTATGAAATAAAAAGCATAAGACAACATTAAAAATATTTACTGATAGAAAAAATATTTTCACTCCACTTTTGACTAGGGGTGTCCCGATCCGATATTGATATCAGATATCGGTCCGATATCAGCGAAAAAACAAATATCGGATTATATCGGCCTGCATCTAAAATCTCCGATATGAGCACTCCGATACAAGCAGTCCATTCTATTTTTTTTTTTTTTATTCAATTCAGTTGTAGAATAAGCTTATGTTTAAGTTAAACACAGTGGTTATTTTGCAATTTAAAAATATATATTTTTTCGTTTGTATTGGATTTATTTAGGTTACTTTTCAGGGTCTTCTAATTTATTTTTTATTTATTATATTTAATTGTATGGGTCAGGTTTTCTCATACCTACTATTGCTGACTACTGTTCTCTGTTTGAGTAATCTCACTTGATCAAGCCTTTTCTTACAGTCCATACTACAAAATAAGTAATAAAAACATGTATGATTCCTGCTGATATCGTATTGGATCGATATCGGTATCGGCCAATACTCAAGGCTGCAATATCGGTATTGTATCGGAGATGAAAAAGTTGTATTTGGACACCACTACTTTTGACATGCTCCAGTGAGAGTTTGTTCTACAAAGCGATTCACTTTTTGTTCTTTATGCCCGCGTTAGCGCCCACCTACTACATTATCTGATTGGCCTGTTATGGATGTGACTGACGAAACAATTCTTCAATCACATGCTAGGTATCCGTTTAAAGGTTCTGCCCATTCCCAACCACTTTCTATGGGCTGTTGCCCAGATGGATCAGTGAAATAAATGCTGTTTTACTGAACAGCCTATCTGGAGTGTTAGATTGACTTTACTGTATAGAAATATGAATACTTGTATCAACATTTAAATGAATTGTTTATTGATAGCATTATCTAGTTTTCTATATTTTGATGAAAAGATGAAATGTAAGTTTGAACAGAACTTGTTTAACTATTTTATATTGCAGGAGAAATTAACACAAACTGAAATATTCTGAATTTTGAATGTTCACATGCATACACCAAATGTTTTAATCTCATTGCGTTATGTTAACAAAGTGTAATATATGTTGTTAGTTGTCATATTTTAATATTTTAGTACTTATCATCTCTTTTTTTTATTGGGGGATATTGTGAAAAATTGACAAAAATCATCAGATTTTTCATCCAGAAATATAACACTACACCATGCCGGAGTTGCACAGTGTGATTGTATTCACCAAGCGTTTTTATAGTATATTTTCACACCCTCTGCCAGAGATGTCTCCCATGTCCATTTATTAACCTCATTATGTTAAGGTTGTCTGTGAAAAGTGGACTTCAGGGGCATCTGACAGCGAGCATGGATCAGTATCCCTCCAATCATCTGTCTGACACGAGCTCACCCACAGCTCCCTTCACACTCCATCTACCAGTCCATCCATTCCTCACACTCGCTGTGTCTTTCTCGCTTATTTTGTCTGATTACACATTGTTTAAACTACATCCCTTCAGGCTGATTGCACATGCTTTCCAGCTTCAAGAGAGCAAAATCTCCCCGCCATTGGCTTTGTTGTCTTTAGGCATTGGCATGTGTGTGGAACGTTCTGGGGCCCATTTCTAATCGAGTGAATGGAGACAGGGCCTCACAGAGCTCAGATGTTAGTGTTGAGGATATCTCGTGTGGGCGGCGCCATGCGAGCGACCTGATACAGTACGTGTGTTACAGGATGTGTGTGGGCGTGTTTCTCTATATCTTAGCAGCAGGTGTTTTTTTATGGTTAAACATGCATATATGTTTGTATTTGCATACATGCATACATGTGATAATTGTGGTGCTTGTGCATCTGTGTCTTAACATAACTGTGGTGGCATGTATGTATACATGCTAGCCCCCCCATCTTAGAAGCTAGTTATACTCCCACTTCTACTTATCCGACAGGTGTAAGTTGATGTTAAGAGCAGAAAACAGATGCAGGATGCTCAGCTTGGTGGCTGACAGTCAGACAGACGGACAGATCAATATAAAGGAAAACCATCTGCGCCTCGAGCAGTCAGGAAGAACATCGCCTATGCCAGTCGCTGCTGGGGTGTGGCCTGAACCGAGCGATGGCACAGAGAGGGTGACGAGATGGGGGATTCAAGGGGCCTCAGCCTGGAGCTGCTCTGGAAGGGGAGTAGAAGAAGAGGCACCAGCAGGCCCTGGAGGTGATCCAACAGTCGCTCTCATCCTCTCAACTGTTGCAAAAGGATTGGTGGTTAGTGGGATAATCCACCGGCGTGGACGCCTCAGATAGCTGCCTCCACATGCGAGGAAGGAAGAGTAAAGAATGGTAAACCCGTCCAGCACAATGACAGACTTAGGCGGTGATGGTGCCATTGCTTAAAGAAAAGGACAGACTCTGCCAAGTTATGTAAACAATTAAATCACAAGGTCTGGGTTTGGAATATCTGGTGTGTGGGTGATGTTATTTAGAATTGACAGGTTCGTGTAGCCTATCAAGCTGTCATTACAGATCACCTCTCACCTTCATTTCATTTAAAGGGTTCTCTTGACAACACAAAGACTTGTTTCCTATTTTAGCCACAGGCTGTGAGCATACCTTTGAAACTCCTCTTAAGAAACAGTCATACATAAATGTAATGAATGGGTTTACAGTGTGTAGGTAGAGTGGCAGGATTACCTACACTACTGATCAAAGCGAGGCCATTTATTCACCTTAATCTTCCCACCTGTCCTCAACCCTTTTATGAGTCTTTTAATGCTGCTTTTGAGGCTTGAATAATAGTTGTTTTTAATGTAACACAGATTGAAATGATCCTGTTTAATCTGAAGTGATTGCTCGATTTAGGCGAATCTTTACTCATTAACTTAGAAAGTTGTAACTTTAAGAAATATGCCATTATGTTTAAGTCTAACAAAGGGGCTAAATGTTTATCTTACTCAAAAGATCTCTTAACAAGATGATATATTAAGGTACTATATTTAACAGAAAACTACCACCTGGTGGTTAAATGCTTCTGTGATGTAAACCATTACCAGATACACACGTAGACAAAATTGTTGGTACCCTTTCGTTAAAGAAAGAAAAACCCACAATGGTCACTGAAATAACTTGAAACTGACAAAACTAATAATAAATAAAAATGTACTGAAAATTAACTAATGAAAATCAGACATTGCTTTTGAATTGTGGTTAAATAGAATAATATTAAAAAACAAAATAATGAAACTGGCCTGGACAAAAAATGATGGTTCCCCAAGAAAAGATTGAAAATGATTTGACCATAGGGACGTTAAACTAAGGTGTGTCCTGTAATTAGCATCACAGTTGTCTTCAAACTTGTAATCAGTCAGTCTGCCAGTTCTTCTGATTGCAGGTTTATGTACCAGCATCCTTGACCCTTGGCCTTTGACCTCCAAAATCTAATAAACTCATCTTGAAAACTTGAAGTATTACTGTTAAGTTTACAGTCTTGTTGCAGCAATCCTCCCCTCAAATGCAGAGTACTGCCAGTGCTGATCAATATATAATTAAGACCTACCTGTACCTAGTGGTAAAAATCTCCACTCAGCATCAATGTAAGGCAAATATTTCTCTTTATTGTACTCCATGAGAGCTGCTTTTGCACTTTTCTTGATGTCTTTTTGGTCAAAAATGGGAAACTCAATCTCAAGAATGAGATGTTTGTTGAAAGACTTTTGTCAGAGCTCTCAAACATTTAATCCTTGGTATATGATTTTTTAAAATATCTCTGTTAATCCTTCTTCTTGGGCACAGAGTTTGTTTGAAGTCATTTCTTTTTCAAGGGCACCACTAGATAATGATCCACACCCCGTGAGCAGCAGATGGGAGAGATCCAGAGTGGCAGCATGCCTGCTTTCACAGGGTCATCTCGACCATTAGAGCACCAACATCAGGTGACTGCTTCTGGGAAATCTTCACCAAGTGTTCAAGGAATGCAGGCGTGAGCCAAGATGCTAAAAACTGTGCCAGTTAACAGGCATTGGCAGCAAGGGTGTCAAAAAACTTGAGATCACAGAATGCTTTGACAACAAGGAGAACAGTATCTAAACAGTTTTTCTTTATAAACTCTTCATACCTTTAATAAATATGTCATTATTAGGTAGTTGCAAGTTAGAGCTGCATATAATGGTTCAAATATAGTACACTGAGTGATGTATGACAAAAGTGGATGATACTTAGAGTAATCACAGCACAAAGGGGTAGTAGTCCCTACAATTTTTGAAAACATAACTCTATTATTACAGCTCAATTTCATTAATTATTAACCTTCCTTTAAAATCATCACCATTATTTTTCTGTAATTGCATAGACTGAAATTATACCAAAATGACCCAATTACTCAGAAAATATTGCCCTCCAACCAGATTATTATGTGTCCATATTTAGCCTGTTCCACATCCTGTCCACATTGTTTTATTATGCTTCATGAAATTATGAACCTCTAATTTAGTTTTCATTCTAATGTATGCCCAATTAAGGAATGATCTACCCTCTTGATTGCTTATTTAAATATAGCTCTATAAATGTAAGAACACAGGAAATCAACATGATGTGCAAACTTCAATTTTTGTTAGCAAATATCTTACAAATGTTCAACATCTCTATTCTTTTGTTCAGTTTTTTTAGAGGTCACTGCTTTTTCTTTGGGAAATGCAGTTTCACACAGATGGACCAGGATGTAGATTTCCACTTGTCAGATTAATACCAACTTATTATGGAATTGGTTATTAAGGAGCTGAAAAATAATGTATTTTAATGGCAACTCTTTATACTTAAGGAAGTCTGTCAGAAATATCAGAGACATGGATATATTTTTTAAATTATTTTGGTATTTTGAGTTTTTATTTGGTGGATTAAACAGTACTTAGAATCAGAAACTGGAGAGAGTGGAGACTGACATGCTGGAAAGAAGACTTGTCCATTACAGCAGCCTCTGCACATGGAGCCCATGCACATAACCACTTCACTGTCAGTGCTGCGTACAACTGTTTTATAGGTCGTGACCAGTTTTAGATTGTAAACTGGTTCAAACTAGCTTGAGGCATTAGCCTGTGTGCATAACAATTACCTTATCAATTCCTTCCACTTAATTCCACACGCCAAGCATTAGCATAAATAAAAATTAAATCAAAAGCTGCTGTTAAGTTGTCGTTACAACACATGCTTCTACAGAGTCCAGAGGCATTCTTTGACTTGTCTCAGTCCGCATCATTGTGCCCCACTACACTACACTAACCCAAACCCTAACCCTGATGCAATGTTGGTGGCTTAGTATGGTGGTACGCTCTACCATCAATCAGGGTTGAGGGTTGAGCTCAGCTCCGGTTGTTATTAGTCGTTGTGTCCTTGGGCAAGACATTCAACCCTAAGTTGCTCTCATTGCCACATCACTGGTGTGTAAATTGATGTGAAAGACTGTGGATGTATTAGCTATTACTGTAGGCTTTATGAACAACCTACATAAAAGCTTAATACCATAAGTAAGTGAATTTGAGAGTGAGATCGTTTTCGCTCCATTGTTCTCCATCATAGCTTACATTTTGTATTTTACACCACGGCAGTAGTGCCTGCTTGTTACATTATCTGACTGGCCCATAATGAATGTGATTTACAGAATGATCCTTCTATCACTTGCCAAATATGTTTTTGAAAGGTTCTGCCCACCCCCAAACACTTTCTATGAGCTGTTGTCTAGATGGGGTACTGAAATATATTGAAGGGTCCATCTGCTGTGTCAGGTTACCCTTAAGGTTCAGTCTTCTAGCCCTTATTTACTTGTGTTAAAGTCACGATAAAAACCTAGTAGCTTGATATTAGAAGTTCTCATGTTTTTTTACAAGAATGGGTTTAGCCTAGTTTTTCCATTTCTACCAGCTGTTCCCGATGTTTTTAACTGGTTGTTCTGGCCCTGCTTGAATCATAAGGCTTATACAAGTCAGATGACATGTTAAAATAGAGTCTTCTTGAGCTGATGGCTCAGTAACCGTTGGCTATGGCCCATTTTATTGCTTTCATATGTCATTTATGGCTCAGTTGCACATGTTTCCACAAAATATGTATGTCCTAAATAGATATGCCAATTACTCTAATGGAAACCAGACAGCGTGACCGCTTCAATTAGCAGGCCTGTTCCTGTTTCATTTTCCCCTGCAACACCTCACAGAGTTTTAGTGATGAAACATACAATGCATTGTGGCGGTTATATGTTACCCCCGTTCTTCTACAGCTGCAAATTGAATGCTCCTTTTGCCTCAAACTGATCTGACACTACAACGGGATGATGTTACAAACAACACTTCGACTCCACAGGCCTCAAATTACAACAGGGGGGCTGTTTGCAAATGCAGGGGCTCTAGTGTGTATCTCAAACATGTTGGTGCTGGTGTAATTGGAGTCAACACCATGCGAATGAAACAGCGCTATCCAGCATGGCTCTGCCTCAGTGAAAGTGGTCACAGTCTGGTGACTCTATACATGGTGCATCAAAGTTACAGTTGGGTTTTATTGTGCGCTTGTATGGTGCGGTATGTGTACACACAAACATGTCAAACAGATAAAGTAAACACACATCTGTGGCTTTACTACACATTTATTCATTAGCGGTTAGACTCGGAACAACAAGAGAGAAAACATCTGTGATTTGAGCATGTTGCCATGCATCAGGAGTGTGCATTCTCCTAGATTTCCAGCGGCAGTGTACTTAAATGTGTATATGGTCCATTCATTATTATCCCTCTTTTCACTCTCCTCGTCCTTGTGGCTAATTTACAGGCTTGTTAGCAGGGAGGCTCTGCACTTCAAACTATTTCACTCAGGGCAACTTAAACATATTTCTTCTTTTTCCATTAACCCTGAATATGTAGCAATTATAGACAGGAAGAGCTCCCAGTTTTTCCACATTATGGGCTGTACTAAACTGAAATCAGCTGGTCCACTGCACTTTGCTTACTTTTTTAAGCTGTGTTTTTGTGAGGAAACCAGGTTTTGGCTCGCTGCCCATTTCCATTCTCCTCTTTTTTTTTTCTTTGGTTCAACCAGCTATTATGACTGTCAGTCATTTTTCCAACATAAAGGGGCTCATTTGAAAAGGGCTCAATGCAAATCTCATATCTTACATGAAACAGTCTTGATTTATTTTCCCCAAGCTTTTCTTCCTTAAGTCTTCAAACAACCTCCCGACACTCAACATACAGCACAACCTCCCCCCCCTTCCTGCCACCAACCACCGCCACCTCCTCCTTCTGGCGGGCTCGCGCCTTTCAACATGCAGTCAAAGGATCGGGGAAGTGCTGTGTGGACTGCCCACCACCACCACCTCCGAGCTACACCCTTTTCCCTTTCCTGCGGTCGATATCTGCCCACAGCAGGTGCTGCACAGAGCCCAAAGATACCGGTGATACTGAAAGAGAAGTATTTGAAACTTCATTCACTCTCTGCTCACATACTGTCATTCGTCCGTGTCTGAGCAAAGCCGGATGACACACTGTGTTATCAGCTACTGTCTTTCTTTTCTTTACTTCCTTATACGTACAGTTAGATTTTGGCCAATATAAAGTTCTACATATTATTTGTGCTATCAGAAGTAAGTCAAGAACACTTGTGCAGATTCGCTCTGTTATTATGATTTTTTTTTCCATTTCATGTTAGAAATGAGCAGGAATCAATTAGTTTTCCAGATGTATGTAATCAGGCATGTTTGCAGTAGATCCCTGGTTCCCAACCTGGAGTCTGGACCCCGCCAGTAGGAGCACCAGAGGGCCTCAGTGGGGGCACAAGGTGCTGTCAGCTTTGAAGATGTCAGAATTTGGTTTTAACATGCCAACTAAAACTGTGATTTACTCACTTAACACATACCTCCTTTAAGAGTTTTTGCACTAGAAAATGTGTTCATTTTGTCTTTATTTTATGGGTAAAACAATTAAAATTGAAGCTATTTTTGCCAAACAATGTATCAAGTTTTGATTCTTTTTGGGTACAACGAAGGGTCTCTGAGAAAAAGAGGTCGAGAACCACTGCAATAGATGATTTCATACAGTAGCAGCTGGGGTTGTGTAATCCAAGAAAAGTTACTTTTTGAAAGTCACCTACAGTTTTTAAAACAAACAAACACATAAAAACTTCTACAAGATGAACTGAGATCTGCATCTTTGTTTGTTAGCTTAATGCTAACATGTAATGGAAAATCATATTGAAAGGGTGACAGATTAATAAGCATTGGTGTGCACTAGTTGTAACTCATCAGTGATCTTTTCTCTATACAATAATAGGATGAGGCAGGCAAGTTAGTTCAGGCAGAGAAATACTCAATTTACCCCGATATGAATCATTTTGTAAACACCAGACAAACACTCTAACAATCAGTGAGTTATTTAAGCTGCAAGATTTTTGCTATCTTCTAGTGCTTTGCCAGCTCTGCCCTGCTTCTATACAGCGCTTGTGCTTTAACCCTCTACCACCCAAGCATTCAGCTGTAGGCCCCAACAAGGGTTTTAGTCAATATCTCATTGCCAAATAAATCAAAAATAACCTAAATAAATCTGGAAGGAGTTAAAACATTGGAGCCTTAATGCTATACTGTTCTGCTGATGTAAAAAATGTTTTTAACAAACTCAAGCTTGATTTGTCCTCCTGCACTACAGTAAATACATTTTTTTATATGGCTCAGGTAGGTTTTTTTTTTTTTAACAGCTCTTTGGTCTGTAATACCTAACTTGTGTCGCTATAACCAACCACTGAGCCATCAAAAGCCCTTTAGCGTTTGTTAATTACTTTGCAAACGTAGGATCTTAAAATTGGTCTTAAGATGCATCTATCCAGCATATGTTGAGTATACATCTCTATGCTGCGAGTCCATTTCCTCACCTCCACTTGTAATCCTCTCCCCCCACTGGCACAGACGACCTCCCTCCACGGTATGACTATGTGCTAGGATGATGACATGTGCTAACACGCCATCTGAAACTGCCATCACAAGGAAGTTGGGACGCTTCGCCTCCTGCAGGATGGCAGCAGAGAAGGACACACACACCGCACTGGTGCCAGACGAGGCAGTGGGAGCCACCAGTGAGGCAGCTGTGACCTTGCGAGCAGAAGCTCCCAGGCTGAGCCAAAATCCTCACCCTCCCTCCCCCCTTGGTGGCGTCCAGCGTGCCAGGAAAGCCAGGTGCCCCTCCAGAAGTGTTTGTGGAGATGCGGGCTGCCATCCTGGGGCTGTTTTACATCAGAATTGAGAGCAGAGGAAAGACAATATTGACTGATTTTCTGCTTGGTGGTTCAGCGATTAGCAGATTTTCTGCAGACGTCTGTTGACTCAACAATACTTCTGGCAAAATACATTTGGCTCAAGTGTGCATATTAGACTTTCTAGTTTGATATTTCAGTGTATGAAAGCAGAGTTATTGTTTGCATGTTATTTTTTGAATCTTCATTCTCCATCTGTTCAATTTTCAACCCTTTTTCTGACAGTAAGGCTTTTTTAAGGTCCATCATTCAAAGTAACTTGAATTGTAAGTGATACTTTTTCTTCTACTAATCCTGCACCATACAAACAGCAGATTCTTGCTAAGGAGAGGCCCATGATGAGTTAAAATTAGTGACTGAAGTGACCATAGAGTATTATCCTTTTTTTAGCATTAAAATATAAGATGTTACAAGATAAACAGAATTTTGCATCTTCTAAAGGCCTTTATCTCAGTCTGGGTGGTTTAGCCCTCTGCCTTATTTGCTGAAGTTACGTCTGACTTGTTAAATATGATTTAGCATCCCTTTCAAACTCAGTAAATCTGAATGACAGTCAAAGAATTGCCAGGAACACAACACTTTATGAAAAAGAAAGGTCCAAGTTCTGTGTAATGGTTTCAGAAAAAGAAACAGGGGGAAATTGGTGACATAATTAAATAAGGCAGAGCATCCTCTTCGTCAGAAATGTGATTTGAATGGTTGAAACAGAACAATACAGGGTATACATAGAACTTAGCATCGCTTAAAACATGGATGAACAGTTCATCCATGTTTTAACACTGAGCATCCCTGATCCACCTCCATCCTTCTCTTTTAGAGCTCCTGTTCTAATTGGTCAGACAGTCTACTTTGTGGTACTTAGTCACTTCAGCGCACATCAGTGCCATCTTCAACAGGTCTGCATCTTTCTACAATCTATACTCTGCACTGGGCTTGTTCTGCAGAGCTATGTGGCTTAAATTACCAGTGTAACAGTCAATAGTGTTCAGGAGCAGCTGGGGAAACAGCTGTTTCTGGCACCTTACAGCACTGTTCACAAGAGAAAAGGAAGAGGTCCTGAAGATCAATCAGTCAGTCAATCTTTATTTGTATAGCACCAAATCATAACAAATGTTACCTCAAGTCATTTTACAAAAGATTAGGCTAATGCACACTCTTTATTCCTTTTTTGTTTTGTTTTTATCTTATTGTCTGATGCTACAGTTTTTGTTTTCCTACTCACAGAAGAACTTTATCATGCACGAGACACTAAAAAGCACATCAAGGGTGAAGTAAATCCAAATCAGCATAATATGACGTAAAATTAAAGATTTCATCAGCAAAAAAAATATGGATTTACCATGACTAGAAATTCTCATTATGCAGGATTGTTTATGTAACAGAATCAAATTTTATTGTGTTGTTTTGCAATATTTGATATCTTGTGCATAGAAGTACACTGGTCACCCCAATCAAGATCATTAAAAGAACAGCTTTTTAAATTCTTTTAAACTTATGTTTGCTAACTAATTATTTAGGTAATGTATAAATGATTACACATACGAGCATGAGAAAGAGCAACTTTGTATAAAAACACAAAAAAAATAATTTTGCTATCCGCCCTCTAGTGATTAAAACAACCAGAAAAGTTTGTAAATAACTTGCCAGACTGTGTTTAAAGGTTTTGTCTGTCATTTAAATTCATGCTTTATATTTGGGAACATGGTGTCTGAACATTAGCTCACCACCAGGATAATATGATAGTATCCTCTGACAATTTTAAGCTGTTTAGGCCATGCTTGTGTGAATTTGTAGTGTAAGGTTTGTTCTTTGCTGATCGGGCAGCTGCTGTAATGCACAGAGTAAATTTGAGGCCTATATGTTCTTGTAAGAGAAGCGTCATCTTGTGGAGACACCTAAAATGGACGTGTTAACTGCAAAATTCAGGCCCCATCCCTGAATGGGTGATGGGGAGGGTACACCCTGTGGCTGAAATTTGACTGGTAACTGGCTGATAAACAGCAGGGAGGCAGCTGGATCGATAAATTGTCTTTTTTAGTGACTTTTTTTCTTCATTAAACAGTGCATTTCAGCATTTATGATAATGAATGGGATTTATGGGTATTTAACCATTTAAAACTCAAAAATCAGTTGCTTGGTGCAGCAAGAAAAGAAAACAAAAAGTGTAAACTTGTTAATTTTGGACCATAATTCAAAATCTCTACTCAAAATCATGAACCACGAATGTGAAATAATTTATGTTAAGCTGTGTGAGCTGAACTTTGAGCTATCTCATTTTAAGAGTGAACTTGCCCAACACTTCCTGCCTGACATTAAACAAGCAGACCCAACTTTTAATCAAACATAAAGAAGTCAAGAACTTGCATCATTAAATTACTTAAAAACTGCTTTCAGAAACCACTTGGGTGTTGCCTTCAAGCATGTTCCTCAGCTGCACCATGATGCTTATTTGGAGCTTGTATCCCACAGCTTCAGCCTTAAGATCTCCATAATCACCAAACCTCCTACTGTGCAAAGATTATCAAAGAACATGCATGTAGCAAGTCATCTCCTACTACAGTCCTTCAGGCTAAGCGGTGAAACATGCATACATCAAGTAAAACATTGCCCAACATAATTAGTTCCCTTATCCCAGTGGTCAATGGAACCTTAAAATCAATAACAACATTAGTAAAACAACAGAGAACACACCGCATTGGTGCCTCAGTTCACGCCTATGGAAAAACAGGTCTCCAAATCGCATGGGTGTTACTGTTTATTTGATTTTAGCACCTTCTCTTGAATTATAAATCAGACTGCATATAAAAGCTGCAGATATTGTTAATGTGGGTCCACAGCTGCATTATTTGAGGAGATTTTCTCCAGACAGGGAGGCAAACTCACTCCCAAAGCTGCAATTGTGGTTTTAGAGGTAATGCTGCGCAGACTCCCACCCAATAAAGTTTGGTTTCTGAAAACTTTGGAATGCAGAGTTCTTGAGAACTTGCATGTTTATCACATGATTTATTCAGGCTGGTAGGCTTCTAACTTTCTAGCTTGTCAGCAGCGCGCCTTTTTGCATAATGGTACAATTAGCTTTGGTTAAATGCTGTGCTAGAGAATGTGAAAAAAAGACACTGAGGAGACGTTTAAAGGTTGATAAATACACAAAGTAATCCTGAGGTCTTTCTGCTCTGTTTTCAATTTCCCTTTTCCACATTCCCCCCCACATGAAATGGAATAACCTTCACTGCTTATATAACCTTCTGCATTTGATTACCATATTAACGTCCTTAACAGCATGAAGCTAATTTGAGAGCTATGGATGTCTTTGAAGAAGGTCACAGTAATGAAGTGTACACCAAGAACATGATTTCAGCTTCAGCTATTAAACATTTGCTAATTGTTTGTATTTGCGTGATTGGAAATTTTAATCAGGAAAGAAAGCTTTGGATTCAATGTCTGATACCTGTAAGTGTCATCTTTTTTCTCACTGACCATCCCTCCATTATTTCCTCTGCTGGTGTTTCTAATTATCTCCTGTGACACACGATACTCTGGCAATTTCACCTAGTTATATTTAAGAGATGGTTGGATGGCAGAGCAAATTTTTCTGGGGTGATACATAGCTAATCATCTGGCAAAGCTCCTCAATAGGAGACATCTTTACTGAGGTAATAGGACATTTCTTTAAAATGGTCTCAGTCTATTCATTTGACATGGTAGAAACCCTGAAAGGAAATGTCTGCCTCAAATATACTCAACAAACATTTAAAAAAAAATCTAGAGCAAGGTCACTTAATTGCTTGATACTAAAACAATATATCAAATATATTAGCGGTAAAAATGACAAATGGATTTGAGCTTGTGCAGACTTTATTGTTATTTTGACAACTCCAAGTATTTTCGGAACCACAAATCGCTCTCCAATTACTCACCTTTCCACGTGGTAAGTGGCACGTGCTACTGGATGATACCACAAGATGGCACAGAAAGGCCTCAGCCTATATTTAACTACCTGTTTTGTGAGAGGTAAACAGCAAACATGGTGGTGATTCTGAAAGTAAAAGTAATAAAACAGAGTGGTGCAGGAATGAGTCCAAAAACATGGAAATGAGTCAGCCTTTTGCACTTCCTGGCTCCCAACCCTCCACAGGAAATGGGAGTTAGAATACCGGTTTTGAAAAGGGTCTTATTTAAGGTTTGTGGTGAAACACGCACACATGACATTTTTAATGTTTAATGGGAAATAATGAAATGCATCTGATGTTGTCCGCTTTTGAAGCTTAAACCATTGTTGTGTGTTTAAGATGACTAACTGCCAACAAGGACTACAAAAATGGCCGGAGACCTGACGAAACCATTTCTGATTGTTTGTGCATGTGCAGTCCCACACACTATTCCGTTGGTGATTGTGGCCTTGATATACTAGTTTGTCTTTAAAACTTCCTGTTCTTGTTGTTTCTGCTGCTGTCATCAATACCATCTCTCCTCTGCCTCTACAATGATCCTACCGGCCTTGTGTAGACTGCAGCTGACAACGTGCACAACCTACATGCTGAAGCAATGCAGAGGTGGTGTGGTGGCAATCGTGCATCCGCAGAGTTTATAGCAAGTTATCTCCATCTCTAGTAATAACCAGTCACATCCATGCTCTGTTATATCCATTTACATAGTCCATATGCAGTAGTGGGACCAAATAGAGGTTAAATAAGAGAAATATTTGAGGTACTGGTTTTATCTGGATGTTCTGATGCATGTATTTTATATAGAGGACACTTCATCTAGTAACATGTATCAAATGAACTAGGTATCATAGAGGTCATATGTTGCTTTTTGGTGTTTATATCCCTTACAGTGTGTTTTACAGGACTTCTCTGTCAACTTCTGCGAATATGAATGCTGTAAAAAGTGTATTAAAACTACATAATGCATACTTCAGTGGCAATATGTGCAGATTCTGTCAAATTGTTGTATGTAGTCTGCAGTACATGAACATTTGCAAAATCAGCCATTGAGGAAAATAAACAGATGTCATGGTACTTTGAGAAAAATTACTCGTGTCTATCTAACCAGTCTACCTTGTGTAGTATTCCCAACAATTCAATGTGCCTCCAGGTCAGAGGTTTTAATGGTGGGCTGTGACATTGATTTCCATGGCAAAAGTCTTAGCATTCTTTGCATTAATCATTTCACATTTATAGATCATTGAAGCAAATCAGATCTCAGTTATTTAACATTTTTTAAAGTTGTAACAGATTTTACACATTTCACATTTAAAAAGCCAGCTGTGGAAATCACAAAAATCCATATATACCCCTTGTGAAAATTTCATAGTTCATAAATACATTTTTCAAGACCAGAACGGAACTTAACTTAATTATTGAATTGAGGGAAAGTTCACGTTTTTTTCCATTTTTGCATTTTATATGGGCTTGCCACTTCATTTATGGTACCTGCACAGTTGCCGTCCACCACCAGCACCCCTAAAATAGTTGAAGAATAAGAAGAATCAGCACAACAGGATCTGGCATACTGCAAAATAATGGCCTTTTAACAATCATAAATTTCTACCAAACACAGTATGCAGTATATACTGTGCTCAATAGCAGAAGAGTTTGGACAACAGCCTTAGTGTTAGATTGTGTTGCTTTGTACACCATCCTGGATTTTAACTTTTTTGCATCATGCTTACAGTTGGTAGGGAGAACATCATGCTTTGTGGGGTACATGCTCTTCAGGAAGATTTCAGGGGCAGCCACTCTATACACTTTCTGAATACTTTCAGCAGTTCATGTATAAAAATAGCTCTATTTTTTGTAAATTTTACAGTAGGATGAATACAGCCATATAGAATAATCAGTAATCAGCTTCTGCTTAACAAAGTAGCTTGCACAATTTGATTTAACAAGCTTGAGAATGTCAGTGCACACAGACAGAGATGATGCAATCAAACGTCAATGAATCTTAACACGAGGCGAGAAATGCAGACTAATTACTGATGCAGACTAATTACTGAGCCTCCGCTTTATATTGTGGCAGCAGTTAAGGAGGAGAAGCAGAAGATCATGTTATTTTATAAATAATTCTAAACAGATAGATAATAGAGTGAGGGACCATATTAGATAGTGAGACAGGAGCAAAGTGGAAGTTGAGGAGTCAAAGGGGACAAAAAAATAGGATGTCCTCATAGACCATGTTTTCTTTTAAATTAAATACATCTTCAAAAGGAAAGCCCACAATGCCATGCTGAAGCCACCTGCACACAGAGGGCAGGCTGCCACTGTTTCAATGGGCGCCGCGTGCACACCCCAGCAGGCTTCCAGATAGCGGCTAAAGAGCTTATTTCCCAAATCTCTTTATCCTTTCTAGAACTGTGAGACGTTGACAGAAAGTCAGTTAACTCTAGCCAGTGGCAGCTGCATGGGTTTTGCATAATTAATTATTTATACGGAGCCAGACATAGTAATTACCATCCAGATGAATATGATATTCTAATCAGGCAGGCTTTAATTTTAATTGCCCTCCAGCATCTAACTGTCAGTGCTGGCCTGGCTTGATAAAGTGGAGAGTCTCTAAACACCATTAGACATCTGCTCTGAGAGCATTGCCTCCACTACCCAGCAGCCCCGCCATCCGCCATAAAAATCAATACAGGACCAGGGTGTGTGCGTGCGTGTGATCTCGCTCATTTTTCTATGGAAAGCCATTTTTCGTCAATGACAAAAGCAGAGCAGGGCTTGGAGCTACAGAGCCCCCGTCCTGATGATTGATGAAGCCTCTAGGATTTTGTGTTTCTTTTCTTTTCTGCTTTTTTTTTTTAAGAATTTGGAGTCCCATCTTGGTAGATTGTGGAAGATCTTATCATACTTCCTTTTTGTCCCCATCTAATGTAGACTGTTTTCTTACCAGTGCTCTGAAAAAACTGAATTCCCCGGAAAAGCCAGCAATATGGACAACGACACTCTAATTGAGTATCTGAGCATGATTAAATTTCTTGTTTAATATTTTATGATAAAAATAAATATACTCTCCACTCTTTAATGGTGGATGTTTGTAAGATCTGCTTCTCTGTTTGACAGCTGCGTGATGATTTACAGTTGTGGTTTACCAATCTCCGAGATTTGGGAATTTCACATGTACCGATGCCCAGATCTGAGTGCAGCAGGCACCATAATCCCAACAGCTGTTAATATGGCAACGTTTTCTCCTGAACACTTTCCAACCACAATTCCAAAAGAAAATATTATCACACGTTTCACACAGGTCTTGCATTCAGAGCCTGGGCCAGCTGCAGGAACTAAAGTGCGTTATGAAATCTCAATTTCTCACAGATTTTTTGTTGCTATTTCAAGGATTGTTTTGCAGGATGTTAACTAGGGCTGGCAAATGATGTTAAAATATAGTCAGAGCCAGTATGTAGCTATTTCAGATGCAGTCATGGTCTTTTATTCTGGCAACAAAAAATGAAAAACACTTTACAAAATACTTCTTAAATGTTTTCCATAACCCTTGTGTAAAGTATTCTCTCTTGTAAAACTCAATTATCAATATTGAGAAATGGAAGGTATTGTATGTCACTCATAATAATGCACAGCCAAACCTTTAACTAATCTTTAAAACCCAATGGAAACACTAACATACCTTGATTGAAGGACTGTCATGGTCCAAAAGTAATGAAGTTTCTATGTTTGTGGTGAGTTTTTTCATTAAAATCATTAGCCTTACTGAGAATCTTTTTTGACAGTTCTTATCACCATCAATGTGTTTATGTTGATATGAGTTTACAACTGAAACAAGTCTTTAAGAGATATACTGCACCTATTTTTGATTACTTAAAAATGACAATATATGTCCTCAAAACAGCTGAAATATCATGGACTTTGAAATGGTCCTTTCTACTGATCAAATTTGAGTTATATTTTGTTAGAGATTGTGTTACGGACAATTTTATATATAAATATTATTTGACCAATTCTATAAATACTATTGGCATTGGACAACTTCTGTTGCTGATATTAATTGTTGTTTATCTTACAATGCCGCTAATGATTTTGGTCGTTATATTATGGTGCTATCAGTCAATCAATCAATCTTTATTTGTATAGCGTCAATTTCATAGCAGGTGTTATCTCAAGACACTTTACAGTCATATTTGTCTCCGCTGAGTCTTGGCCCCCAGATAATGCTGCTGTTTATCTTGATCAGCTTATAATCAAACTATTGATATTGGTCACTTTCTAATGCTGCTATTTGTTTTGTTTATCTTGTAAGTTACGAGGCTTGCAGGTACTAGCTTTAGTCTCTATAGTATGCCTCTGTCATTGCTGGTTGTATATAATCTTAAAATTCTGCTTTGATTCTGGTCAACATCTATTGCTGCTATTTGTTTTTGTTTATTGTTTTTTTTTTTTTTTTTTTTTGCAGCTGCTGTATAATGCATCTTTCAGTTTTGGTTGCCCTATAATACAGCTTCTAAAACCTAATAATGCTTCTATTGATTTTGGTCAACTTCAGTTGCTGCAATTTATTTGTGTTTGCCTTGTAATGCAGGAATTAGTTTTGGTCACTGTATTATGCTTATATTAGTTCTGGTTGCCCTGTTACACTGTTATCAGTCTTACTCAACATATGATACAGCTATGGATCTTGGTTCACCTGTAATGCTTCTATTAGACTTGGACACTCTCTGATGAAGCTGGTACACTTCAGTTATTTTTTTACATACATCTATTGCTTCACACTCACTCTATAATGCCGATGTCTATCTTCATGATGATGATGATAATGATGTTAGTAATAATTCCTGGCAACTTTTATGAAGCTATTACATCTTGGTACTTTATGATGATGCCATAGTATTTACCATACTGTATTTTGTATCATGTAGCATTGAAGGGTCATTCTTACATGTAAGGCCTCCAGTTTTGTAAATGATGTACTAAAATGTTTGGTAGTGTAGCTTATGTGGTTTTTCATTACATTTTTTATTGTATGTAAAAAAAACATATAGTGTTTACTGTTCTTTGACTTTAACATTCTGTTTATAAATGGGTGTCATCATTTGGAATTTTTGAGTTGAGTGGTTGTTTATTATATGTTGTCTTGGAAATTAGTGACTTACTTAATGTGGTTGACTTGCCCAGCCCTATTCTGAAAAGCCAATTTCCTCTTAACCCACTGACATATATATATTTACCATCATTTTAACTAAGCGCCTTATCTCAGCACGAGTTGCTCTTCTCTGCCAGGTGGCATTTTCATGCATCTCCAGTAATCAGTTATAGTAAACAAGCCATTGGCAGACTCGCTGGTACAGTATATGTGTATATGAACAGCTGATTGAGGGGGAATCGCACCAGTTTGGGACAGTGATTTTCCTCCCCGCCGCACACATGGTTGCTCTTTCTGAGCTCGCCTTGTGTCGAGTTAAGCCTGCACCTGTACTGTTACGCCAAGATGAACTGTGTGGAAATGAAAACACTTAAACTTCCTTGACACAATCTGGAAAAAGGCGAGGAAACATATGGAAGCCACAGTTATTATGGCTCTGCAACCTCAAGTGAGAAGATGGATGGCTTCACAAATGTGCCTGACAGACTGATAAACCCAGTGGCCTCGGCCGGTTCGGTGCATTTCCCAAAGCGCTAAATGAAAATGAAAGATGTTAACTTGTATCATGACTTATTTTCTCCACTGTGTATCTTATTTTATGAAACTTTCTCAGCTTAACTATTTCCAGGAGCAGGAAAACGGAGCAGTAATTGACAGGAATGGTGGAGTCCTTCAAAAACCCTTGCTTCTCACCTAAACCTCCCATTGTTTCTCATCATCATTGTGCATTCAGAGTGGAGAAACATTCCTCTATGCCGCTTGGCTCAAGCTTTTTTTGATCTGCACACATCGCGACTGAGGTAAGGGGAAGCGAGGTCCTCAGATGTCTATGGCTCCTCATGCCCAAAGTTTGAATTTCATTAAAGACTCTCTATGCTCCTGCGGCTACCAGGAACAAAGCCTGAGCCGGACTCAATGGTAATCCTGCCTGCGAGGCGCTGGTGTCAGAGGTCACTCGTCGCCAGCAGATGAATCCTGTGGTCGGGGTGGCAGAGGCTATGATGGAGAGGAGAGGAAGACAGAGGAGCGCTTTTTCTCAGGTTATCCAGGGAGAATCTAATGAGGAGGATTGGAGGAGAGAGGAGCCACGCTGCTGCTCGGGTGCAGGCGAGAGGCGAGCCGCGGGAAAACTTCAATACGGGAAGCAACAGAGAGGAGGATGAGCTAGAGAAGGGGAGAAAACTTGAACATGAAAAAACAGACATAAGGCACAATCAGAGGTTGCATTCTGTGGTGTTGCGTGAGAGCCACTTAGTGCCTCAGGACAAGCCCAAGGCTAATAAAGCTGAAAGTTGGTAGACGCTCTGACCTTGCTTTGGAAAGAAAAGCCCTAATAAGGACACAGTCTAAAGAGAGAGAGGAAAAACTTTGCTGTTTCTCTCCAGAGCAAACACTCTCTCCATCCCTATTTCATACACTCTCCTTTCATTACTGCACACAGAGGAAGAGAAACCTATAGGCCCCCTAATGAAGGCGACCGTTGGATCGGATACATTAAAAGCAGGGATTAGACGCTGTCTGACATGGAGACTGACTTTGAACATGTTCGCAGTGCATGATTAGTAATAGACTGTGAAATTTCTAACTCAATTATAAGAGGCTTTCATAGTAATAGGATTTTAGAATGAGAGTGAGCATCAGTGATTTTAGTTTCATCTGTCAAACACAGCTTTGGAGCATGTTACACTTAGTTATATGCTGAAAGAAATTTAAGCGTGTCATGTTTAAGTGGTTGCGTGACTTTTACTCTGACTTTAACGCTGATATCTTCTGTGAAAAGAGTAAGAGCACTACAAAGGGCGTAGGATCCATAAAGAGTTTTGAGATGTGGTTTGCTATGGCTGGTTTCACAGAGTAAATCAAATGTGAAAATGGTATTTTTGGTTTCACTGCCCTCTTCTTTGCTTTAATTCATATCAAGAGCTTGGTGAAGATAAAAGCATTGATTATTTGAAGTTGTTGATAGGAGGAGTCAGTTCCTTGAGGGGAGCTAATTTGCTGTTATAAAGCTGCTCTATACATCGTTTCAGTTTTTAATACCATGATTAAAGGAAACACATACAGCTGCTCAGTAGGCATTAAATGAACTAATCATGTTCTTTCCTCCAGAGAACACATAGATGGTGTCTATGTTGGATCAACATTAAAATGTTTTTCTAAATGGACACATTTTGAAATTGCAATTTCAAGCTTGCAATATTGTGTAATGTTTGGAGAAGTAAAACAGTGTCATCAGATTACTTATAAAGCTACTGAATCTTTTGCACCACGTTGAAATTGTGTCAGTATTTTTGCACATGAATTACAGTGTTCAAAATGTCACAATTAATTTAACCATTATCATAAATTGTCTAAAAATTCAAAATTCAACCAAGCTCAAAAATTCAATGTTAAAGAATACAAAGCTAAAAAGAAAATGTGCTGAGACATTAAAATCTATGTAAAATTCAAGGGAAGCAGCAAAAATTTTGCAGCCGAATTTCAACTGGTTGAATTGTATCATGTTGAAAATATAATTACTGAATTTTTGCAACATTTATTTGGTTTTTCATGCTAAATTTTTGTCTTTTGAATTTCTATCACTGTTTTTTTTCTTTGATTTTTTTTTTAAACTTGAAATCAGAATAAGAAATAAAAAATAAAAGTAATAGCGAAAAATAGGAATGCCTTTATGGTATAATTGTACACTCTGACAATATTACAGCCTATATACAGGAATGCATGGTCATTTGTACAGATAAAATATTAGCTCTTCTTTGTTTGCTTGACAACACTAAATCCAAACATTTGCTATTGTTGCATAGAGGTCACAGTTAATGCAAAAAAAAAAAGGCAAAGGTTTAAACAGAAAATAATTTATTCTTTATATTCTCTGTGGCTTGCTCGATCTTTCATTGAAGGGTGCTTAAACAGTCACTGGGGAAATTGTCCCCTTATGATGTCATTAGGAGATGGGGCTCCTTCCATAGATTTGAGACACTCCCTTAGCTTGGTGTTTGTTCAGCCCACAGCCAGCTCCAGTGGAATGGACATGTCTGGCCTTGTCTGTGCAGCTCTAGTAAACATTAGAGCATAGCCTGAAAAGTTGAAGCCACAGCAAATTCTTAAGAATGACTCATGAGGATTTTCACTAAAACAGCCTATTTTGTGCAGGGCTGAAACATAGGGGTTTATAAGCATGCAAAACTAGATTCAATTTTTGATTTTATTTGTAGGTACGAAACTTAAAAATCTGTTTTAGGGATTTCTGGTACCAGAACAAACTCATAAAGGAGTAAATTATGGGGCTTTTTAAGGACATCATGACTTCAGAATTATTTTGGTTTAGCCTAATTGTGGTCCAAAGTTGTTGTCTTTCATCATCTTTTAGCTCCTTATTAGCAAAGAAAAAATTTCAGAGTCCCCATGTTCATATGAATATCAAATTGGAACACAACTTTACATCATTATATTAGCATTTATTTTCACACCCCTGAGCATAACGTCAGGTCAGAATGTAATTTAACTGTAATTATGTTGAATGCTGTTAGCCTTAAGCCTGGTTTTATTTGACAAATTACGCTCTCCCTTTACATTAATGGACAAATTGATTTTGTCTTATTGTAAAAATACCCTTGGAGAGAGAGAAATTACATCCATATGTTCAAGTTGTAAAACTCGAAATTAACAAAACTCAAACATGTTTCTCTCTTTTGTGCATTCAAACACATTTAAGGATTTCATGGTATGGCCTCTCATTTTCCAGAATCCTCTCCAGTCCTCTATGGAAGTAAAAGCATTTCCTCCATGCTGTATTGGTTCTCCACAGCACAGGATGCGTGTTAAGGTAGAGAAGTGCAACCGGCCAAGAGATCTGGCAGCACTAAGAAACTTTGACAAGTAGTCAATGCGAGTCCTCCCTGGTGTGTGTGTGTGTTTTCCTGCTCAAGCTCAGTCAGTCAGAGCACTTTTTGGACCCCTGGAGATAAAACGAACTTCCACCATGCCCTAATACTGTAGATAATTTGTGCCATGATGTTTTTATAACGAGGCAGGGGGATTAGGGTTCTCGTTCGAGCTTTCCTTCATGAATTCAAGATTAACTACAGGGTCTGCCTGCACAGCCAATTTGAAGACGGAGAGATTTTCAACCTGCTAGATTCATCGGAGGATAACCGGGAGTCAAATATTGAAGTTCTATTGCAGGGACAGACATGGAGTGTGAGAGAGAGAAAGTATCAGTCAAGCCAGTGACCACTAGGCTGTTCATGCAAGTGAATCCAGTTGTATAACCATTACATGCGTGTCAGAGTTTGTTTCTCCAAGACCTTTAACACAGCCTACTGAACATGCCAGAGCAAATCCCTGTGAATTGGCCCCGCGCTCCAACATTAATCTGAGGCAGGGGGTGACCATCCACAGTCTAAATTGAGCCCTCAGAGACCGTTCACCCAGAGAGAAAGCGTTGTTAGAGGGAGCTCAGAGGGACCGAAGAAGGTACACTGTGCCCCCCCCCTCCTCCCAACTCCCCTTCCCCATGCAGTCCAACAGCTTCGTGCTGCTGGAGATAAGATAAGGGCTATCAGCCCGCCTAGCTCCACTGAGAGGAAGTGCTGCATTTTGATGCTAAGGGCAGCAGCAACAGCAGCACAGACAGGCACAGAGACTAAATCTGAGCTCAGGCGGGCTTCAGAGGCCGTCCTGGAGCCAATATAAGTGGAATGCCAATGGAAAACGGCCCAAAGACGCATGGCACCAGTGCGGTCATCTGTGCCAAAAAAATACCCATTGTCTCTCGGCCCTGCTGTGGAGATGGTTTATCACTCTGCAGTCGTCCTGCTGGATTTGCAGTGTGTGGATTGTTGTTCCACATTGTGTTAATCCTTGCTCCCTTTTGTTCTGACTCACCTAACAAGTCATAAATCAGCAGGAGTGCTAACATGAGCATTCGATTAGCCGTACCTTCCCCTGGTTAAAAACATAACTAATTTCTCCCAAGTAGTTAAGATCATTGTTTCGACCTCAGTAACTTTCTTTATTTGCCGCTGTTGCTTTCAGGGGAACGACTGATTGCTAATCATTTTCATTTGCATACGCAGATAAGTCTAATATGGTGGCTGGCTAATCCCCTCCCTCTAAGTGCTGGATAACAGACCATTTTTAGCTTTTAATCCATTAATGAAATTTGTTTGCTCATTGACTTGAATCATGACCATAATTATAGGGATGAATTTATCATTTGGAGCTATTTGAAATGATGGGTATTGTAGGAAGCATTTGCATATATGAATTAATGACAGTGATGTGTCATTAATTGATATGATTTTTCACGGTCATTACAGTGCAAACCACATACTCATGATTGCCTTCATGAGACAAGTAAGGTGGAAATTCAACAATAATAAAACATTTGCAGACAGGTTAAATTCTTTTATTAAATTCATGCAATATAGAACAATATGTTGTGGAGGTTTAAGGTCCATATCTTCACTGTACTCTCTGTGATTTGCATGTAATGAAAAAAATGAGTGCTATCTCATAATTTATGTATATGGAGACCCATTACTCCAACATGAATACATCTCACACACTCACTGTGGAGAGGCAAAGGTGCAAGTGTCCCATTCAACATAACAGTGCTGAGACCTTCATATGACAGTTTTAAATGCATGCAGTTTTACTGGTCAGCGTTTTGAAATCATTACCCACTGTTTAGTGTCTAATGCATGTATTAATTATGCATGATTGTTAGGGTTTTCAAAACATTTTGTAGCCTTTTACATCTCCTCAATCATATTTTTAGCTGCAATCACTGACTGCTTGCAGCTTTTAACACTTAGTTTGTTTACATGTGCAGTAAAGTCAAACTGTGATAATAGCTGCAGATTTAACTGGAGTGCTGTCCTGTACAGCACAGTACTTATTTAATTTTCTGTGGCATGTCCTGCCCCGCTACAGTAAGTAGCAGTATGTACACCTTTTCAGTTTGTGAGTATGGTAATGGTAAAAAAAAATATGCTTGAGTTCCTGTACCGCTTTTGTAGTTTTACTGACTCAAAGCACTTTTACACAACAGGCCACATCTACACATTCGCACAGTTGATCTCAAAGAATGGTTTTATAGCTCAGTTTACCCACACAACAACAAGCACAGAGTGATAGAGTGTGCTATTATGAAGTACACTTAGCATTGATTCCATGGATTTTGTCCTTACAAAATAAACGATCAGTATAAGCCAGATACTTACTTTGAAGATGAACTTTCATTCGGCTCTGCATGACGGAGCTGCTTACTGCAGAAGAATGTGTAGAAGCTGATAGTCTCTTCTGATCCTGAACATCCTGAAGCATCCTGAGGTGTTTTTTCTTGGTCACATTCTCATTTCATCCAGTCTGACGACATGAGCTCACAGTTTATTCACCTGAATCAACAGGTACTGTGTGTCTCTCCAGTCCTCCAGTTCCCATAACAGATTCCACCATTTTCAATTCAGACCTGTTGACTCTCCATCAACAGAAGTTTCTCCTGTGTGTACACCAGTTCATACAAGTATTCTAAAGTATTCAGAGTCAACAGTGGTTATATTTCCTACAAAATTTCCTCTTGTGAAGCAAACTAGTTGGCGCTGCTAGCGGAAGGACATGTCAGCTGTTAGTGCCTAATCAAAACAGCGGTGGGTTGGAATATTGAATGGATATAAATAAACTGTCTGTAGTGTTTTGTGGCTGGTTTCTCCCACTATTCTTTTAATTAAGCAGAGAATCTGGCACAGTGTATAGCAAAATATGTAGCATTGGGGTGTGTTCCAAGTTTTTCTGAACAGAGAAAGAACTGAGCTGACACTGTGGCACAAGTTCAGGCTTATACCATATACCTCAGACAACCCCACTTCAAAACCCCTGAACTATCCTCTTTAGATTTTTCTTAATTATTTTTAGTCTCACAGGGTTTTAAGGGTCAACATATTTTAGTAGCAGCAGTTGCATTGTGCTCTTACCCTAAGTTTGTGGATCTCTGTGCCATACCAGAACTTGTGTCGCATAATTTGCATTTCTTACCACTTATGGAGTTTTTTTTACACACCCTTAAGTGTGTTTCACATGTCTCTTTTGCAAGTTGCTGCTTAAGAAAGCTTATCCCACTGGCTGGATCTACCACTGTGGCATCATACCACTGTTACATCAGTTGATCACGCCCATTACCTTGGGGTGGTAGGTCCAGTGCAGAGCATAGAGTGTAGAACAAATGCAGAGGGGTTAAATGGTAGTGAACCTTGTTATACTGACCAGTTAAAACACAGTTCAACCAATCAGAACAGACAAGGCCTTAAATTGAAAGGAGCTTCTCCAAAGTGTCTCAGATAGAGTGAGAATAAGGGTACGTCAGGGGTGCTTGGAGTGAAATTGGGAGTTTTTTTAACATTATGGATTGTGAACATACTCTAGTGGTCATTGGAACCCAAGTCAGGGCAAAATATGACCACTGAAAAAGTTTTCTATTCTATTTTATTTGCGTCTTGTACGTAAAAGGGAAATAAAGTTGGGATGGTGCCACAGAGGGCTCTAATTTCCTGGCGCAACTCAGAGTGGCGCACCCAGCGCAGTGGTAATTTCGTCCGGCGCACCGCCGTGCGCAGCCAATTTGGCAATTTGGTAGACCGGCTGCGCCAGGATGGGTGTGACGGCGCACCAGGGGGAGGTGTCGACAGATTCAGCTTGGCGCAGTGACAATTTTGTGCCAAAAAAACGCACGGAAGGTGCGCTGAAAGCTCGTCAGCTCCAACCTGGTCTATTCTTGGCGCAGGAGAGACGCACCCAGGGCAGTGGTAATTTGGCTGACAGGCTCACAGTGCGCACACGTCACCAAAACCTCACAGGCAGGTATCCAGAGTGTCAGGCACATTTCAATGCAATAAACAATCACAGCAACCACTATTTAATGTAACCGTCTGAACCAGCACATACATTTGTATCAATATTAATTGTCCCGTCACATCTGATGTCAGATCAGAGATGTTTGTCATAACTAATGAGTTCATATCTCTCAGCCAACCACAAACAGCCACATCATCTGATACGGAGTATCCGGCTTCTCTCATCTCATGAAATTCAAAAGAAAAGAAAAAAGAGGGAGACGCTCGTTGAATAAATGTAAGTCACTCAGTGTTTTAAGGATTTACCTGTGATTGCCCATATTTCTCTCTTTTAATCTTTATTCTTAACGTGATCTAAAAATATTGAGTACATTATTGCAAGGAGGATGAGGAGGAGATATATTTTCACCAAAGGTTCTGCTATTTGGCGATGACAGACCAGGAATGCAGGTGGATCACCAGCATGATGAATGGATTAGCCTGCTGCTGTGTTTAAATGTAATTATCACTTAATTTTGTACTCCTACTATGACACAGGAACAGATTATATCTGTCCCTCGAGGTGGTCCACGCGGTGACGCGCATAGTGTACTCCGATGCACGGCCCCGTGGCCCCTGCGCTCTCCCAGTTGCTGCAAAAGTGACAGCGGCTCTGACCTTCTTCGCCACCGTGGTGAAATTGTCACTGCGCCTCGCCCACGGCGCATTTAAAGGCAAGGAGAGGTGTTCATTTGATTGGTGAAGATTACACTTGGCTGTGTTAAACCCACACATGCCTCCTCTCCTCCCTCTCTGCCATTTGCGCCAGTGGGAGAGACGGAGGCGTGGGTGCGCCTCCCTGCGCCAGACTGCGCCGTGAAAGAAACTTGCAAAATGCCCTGGACACAACCCGTTGGCGCGGCGCAGGCGCGGCGCAGGGCAGGTGCGCCCCGCCTGCGCCTGGTCTACGAAATTGGAGCCCAGAGTCTGAAGAGCTTTTGCCCTTCATTGTACATTATCCAGACATTTTGAAAAGTGATGCACTCAGAAAGCTGTAGTAGTTTGTAGACATAGAAAACAAGGCCAGAGAGGACATCTACTTTGGAGAATGATATGAGCTGTGTAAGTTTATTTTGTAAGCTCCTTTATTTCACAAGATAACCGTGTTATGTTCTACACCAAACAGCTTAACTGAGGCTCAAATAGAGACATGTACAAGATCAGAAGAGCTTCAAATAAAAGAGAATGTCTTAACTTGTAATAAAAGCCAATACTTCTAGATAATTTATTCTTCAGGTAATGAATATACTTCTCAAAATTAAAATGTTTCTCCTTTGAGGAGAGAGAGGTGGGAGTCATGAGCATTATAAGAGAGAGAGCTGACTGCAGGCCTGCAAACAGTGGCTGCTCATCTATGCTATATAGATTGACATAGATGCTGCCTGCTTTAGTAGCAGTTCTATCAGAACTAGACCGTGTTTCTTTAATAAATGAAGAATAAAGAACAACAATGAAACATTTCTCCATGAAACACATACTCTTGCTCCTCTCCTGACAGGTTTTGACAAGTGTTTGGCTGACAAACTAGTTCTTGTTATAGACTTACTCCTCCACAGCAGCACCAGATGGCTCATATCAAATGTGATTGACAGGAGGATTGTCTTTTCACCTTCCAGGTTCTGCTCTTCTCAAACCCTTGGGCTTTTGCCCTGATGAACTTATTAAACATATCCTGTATAGTATATTGAGCCATCTACCTGGTGTGTCAGGTTAAACATCTCAAATAACCACAACGAAATCTTGATTGCAAGAAACCCTGGTTATCTAGGGAAGCATCTGCCTTGAATGCATCAATATTGGCAATATTTCCTGGAAAAAAAAGATCTATCATGGGTTGTAATAGCCTATGTGCAACACCTTTTTTGACATTACTCAGTGCATTTGTAAAAATAAAAATAAAAATAAGTGAGATATACTTTAACGATTGCTTAATGCTCTGTCACTAATTGAAAGAGCAGCTGAGACTGGGTTTTTGTGTTTAGCTCACTTGTTTAAGCTTGCATTTGTTTTTAAATATGTTAATTACTGAAAAGTTTATTATATAAATTTAGTTTAATGTAATAAAAATTGCTAGGTTGAGAGTATCTTTCAAATTGCAACAATTTGGCCCTCTGGCAATGGGTAAACACTTGTCATGTGAATTTCTTGGTAACAAAAGGGTATTAGTGTGACCTCAAGAGGGTCAATGTAGAGCCATTTCTGTCATACTTGGGTGTTCAGTCTAGCTTTGTCAAACCAACACAGAGATTGAACTTTTCCTGACTGCATGTAAATGCACTGACTGACAGTTTACAGATGCAATGCTTGGGAGGCTCGCATGTTTGTTTGTTACAGCACACCGTCCCCAGTGTCTTGATTTAGGCGGAGAAAGTACTCGCTCTGTGATTCAGAGAGATCTTTTGGCTCATGTTGTCAGCGCTGGATACAGGAAGGTTTTGCGAAGCCCCGCTGCCCAGTAGCCATGGATCACAAACAACAGAAGTAGTCATTGCACACAAACCGCTGTCAGCTCTCATCACTCCCAAAGACCCCGAGGGCTGGGGTGTGCATGTGAGTGAGGTGCTTACTTTGTGTTCCTCAGTCCTGATAGCCACCCTTGAGGCACCTTTCATCCGGAGATGTGCTCTCTGCTATTTTCTGCTCCCCGTTTTCTCTCTTATGTGCAAGCACCCGAACCATCAAGAAGCACTAGATTGGAAAAACCCGAGAGTGGCATCAAATAAATCTAACGTTTCACAAGCATTTCCCCCCCACCTATTACAGAGCTCCGACTGACCAGCCAACACAGCATCTAGTTAATAAATAGTTTCCACTGTGATGACTCCTGGGAAAGAGGCTGTGAAAACAAAACATCTCCTCCTGTTCCACAGTCTGCATTTAGATTTTTTGTCAAAACCTCAGGGAGCAGAAAAACACACTTTTTACTGCATACTTGATGAGAGCAACATACGTAGCCTTATTTTTATTCTTTATTTCCAGACTAAAGGCTATTATTTCCTCTCACAATCAGTTCATGTTTACTAAAGCCACTATCTCATTATGCAGTCACCAGTGTTATGATTTTGCTTCCTCCCTTCTTTCCCTCTATCATCCACCCGCTGGGATGATATTCCTGCTGAATGATTAACACTCCCAGTCCCCCCCATCCCTCCATATGAGTTCAAAGCTATCAGGTGTTGCTAATGTGTTTCCAATTTCCTCCCATCCTCTTAGTGCAACCCGCTGAAAAACTGCATCAATATTACAGCGAGCACCGCTTTCCGCCACAATGCTGCCTGTAAGCGTACAAGACAGCTTTCACATCTGATTATGACCCCTCATAAGCAGCGACCGGCGCGTCTTGCTAACTCTTGCCCTCTAAACATCGCTTAGGGCTACTGAGCTGTTCATATGGCCCCAATCTCTCCATGTCAGAGTGGCAGGGGGTGTAATAGCTGATGACAGAACTGCCCATCTGAGTAGCTTTCACAGATTGTGTGAGTGCATATGGATTCATTTCTGTGTGTTCTAGGGCTGGGAAATATGGATCAAAAATCATACCTCAGTGTTTTGTTTTTTTGGTAAATGGCCATACATGATCTATATATTTTTTCAGTAAACAAATTGCTGGCACAAGGGATATTCCTCAGAATTTCAAGCAAATTCAAATTGAAATGAAATGAGGCTTAGTTGAAGAGTCTAGTTATAAGAAAACACTCAGAAAGCAGTCAAAGTTGATCGTGAGTTATTAAAAAAGGAATCAACATGTAAGTAATGTGAAGTTGGCCGTGACTGTTTTGAAGGCTCTTCTGCAACCTGTAAACCCGTCCTCCCCACTCCCATCAGACATCATTTGGTCAGCCAATCAGCGCAGAGCTCATTATCATAGCCTCCCATAGCCTTTCCGCCCCTCAGATCTGATCATTTTCAAAGGGGAGAGAAAAAGAGCTGAATCTGACAGAGACAAACCTTTTCCTTTTTTATTCAACTTAAATCAAATCTTTGCTCAATAGACACCAAAGTCATGATGTAAACTGTCAAACAAACCCAGACATGGGAACTTTAAGAGAAGTTGCTGGAACAAAAAGGTCCTGACCTTTGCTTGACAAGCACCTTATGTCAATCATCATGGGTTAGTTTGTTTCCGATCAAAGACCTTTCAGGTAGTAAACTTGATGTGTCGTGCCTTCCAAGGCATCTCTGACATTCTTGGCTGTTATTAGCGAAAAAATGCAGAAAACTGCCCTCCTTTAAAAAATTCCTGCGTCCAGATTCAGATCATCTCCAAACTCGAATCACTCGTGACTTGTGCCACAACCAACATTCCCTTTAATCTCATCAAAACCTGTTGAGAACTGTTTGAGTGATCTTGATCACTGATAGGGGTGTCGGTGGCACAGTCTGATAGTGTGTTTGGTTGGTAATCAGAAGGTTGCAGGTTCAAGCCCAGCTCCAGCTGTCACATGATTATGTGTCCTTGGGCAAGACACTTAATCCCAAGCTGCTCCCACTGCTGCATCAGTGGTGTGTAAATGGGCATGAAAGGGCGAAGTTGACAGAAATTACAATTGGTGAGTGAATGTGAGAGTGAACAGGTGTGAATGAGTCAATGTGACCTTCAGTGTAAAGCAGCTTTGAGTAGTCAAAGAGTAGAAAAGTGCTATATAAGCTGAAGTCCATTAAACATTTGCAGACAGACAGGCCAACAAACAGAAAAATAGATAAACAATGGGAAAAACATTACCTCCTTAGGGGAAGTAAAAGTTAAATTGACACAAACGACATTCTAACCTTGTAACTTTGATTAAAGTATATCAACATATCTCAAAAATGTGATATTTTGCCCAGCCCTAATGTGTTCTTCCCTCTGCCACTGTGGCAGATTTGGATGTTTTTCCATCTTTCCAGTAGGCCTCAGGTTTAGTGCCTCTCCTCCACTCCTTCCTCCCCATCATGCTGTGACCCCCACCCCCTCTCTCTCCCCCTTGATGCTCACCTGGGAGATGGGGGCTGAAAATGATGAGCTCCTTGTCCCAAGGCAGCCTGCGGGGATCCGCGGATACTGTGACGGTGTCACGCAAACCCCATCCAAGCTTCTGGGAGAATGGAGCTGCTGACATGTAGACAAAACAGCAGCCGGCCTCTTTGTTATGAGCCTGTGTGTGTCGGTGCATTTGTGTGTGTGTTTGTAATCATGTCATATATGAAACATGAATGACAGAGGTGGTGGTTGTCACAGGGGAGAGGCCTCTCATTCTTCTAGTTTTAAATCACACGCAAACACACACTGGAGACATGCACACTGTCCAGCACACACTGGCATATAGAAGGGAGCACCTGGAGGATAAGGGTGCTTATCTGCTCCCTCTCCTCTATTCCATCCAATCTTACCGCAGCACGAGCTGGTCTGGACTCAGGAGCTCCCTTTCATTCAGGGCAAAATCTGTCTGGTTCACTCTTTTAAAACTCTTTTGGATCTCATAGTGGCATCTCTGAAATACTGATGCCTGAGGAGAAAGACTCCATCCCCTCGAGATGCTCTTTTTTTTTTACTCTTTGTCCTCTCACTGCCTAAATTTATAGCTGCCGTGTGGTCTCTGGCTTTAATTTATTTACAGACTTATGACAAAAATGTTTAAACAAATTAAGTAATCAGCTTAAAGAACTAATATTCAACATGGGAAAGGAATGTAGACTGGGCTGAAATAGCTGCTTCTTTGTGCACAGGCAGTGATTTTAATGCATTCAAAAGCCTCATAGCTATTCTTACTGATATCCCTTGATCAGTAATAAAGCTAATGTTACCATCAGCCACATTATCCTTACTTTCTTCCAAATGAAAGGTGGAGTTTTATCAAAACAGGAAGTAAAGTTTCCTTCATTTGATAAAGATCTCATAGCTTTAACTATAAGGCATTATAAAGTAAAGCAGACAGTTTCTTGATTTTATTACCTCCTCCAAGGAGGTTATGTTTTTGCCGGTGTTGGTTAGTTTGTTTGTGTTCATTATAACTTGAAAACTTATGGACGGATTTGGATGACATTTTCAGGAAATGTGTGGAATGGGATAAGGAAGAAATGATTCGATTTTGGGACTGATCCAGATCACCATCCGGATCCAGTAATTTTTTAAAGGATTCTTTAACATTGCCAGATAGGACCATTTTTGTCAAAGTGGACTGAAGCTGCTTGGAGGAGGTCTGCGCTCTCTGAGTGCATTTCTAGTTTAAAAAGAGAACTGGAGTTCTCAAGTGTAATTCTTGAAAAGCTTTCATATTAAAGTAATTATTGGACAGCAGTGAGCAAATTTTTTAATGCACACTCCATATTTCTTAAAGGTCTCATGCTCTGGTGTGTTTGACCATGTTCATCATGTCCTGGGTATCTATTCAGCAAAAATCTGATGTAAGTTTTATAAAAAATAAAATAAAAAAGGAAAATTCAATCACTGTAGAGGATCATATAGAGCTTTTTTCTCTTCCCTTTTGAAACCCTAGGACCTGTAGAAAGCAGAGGCTACAGGAGGCTATGATAATGAGTTCTGCACTGATTGGCTGCTCAAGGAGGGTTCACAGGCTGCAGACTCGACTCTGAAATCAGTCTATATATCAGTATAGATGAGGGTAAAATAGCTATTGCATAATAAACCCCTAGAAATAGAAAAAAGCACATGGTCTTTTAAGAGGTATTAGGCATTTCTACGTGAATTGAGGGCTTCGTAAAAGGTTTTCATGCTCTTCTGCTCTCCAAGCCCCTTCTAACAACATTAAAGCAAAGAAACCCGCATTTTACTGGGCATTGGCCCTTTAATGTTTTACAGTGCTAAATACTGTACTTCAAAAAATAAGATTTTTTCTTTCTTATAAGTCTTTGCAACACCAACTTGGATAATGAAGTAAAAATCACAAACTACATGTCTTTGCACTTTTTTTGATTTTCAAACAACACACTGTAAAGATTTGATGAATCTCAAATGAAATGATGCTAGACTCTCTAAAAATTATATCTTGACACATTGGGCCATTAAATAATCCTCTGTTTGAAGTGAGAATGTGCTTTAATAATTTCAATGTTTCAATATAAAAAACCTCTATGAAGATTTTTACTTGGACTGTTTCAAAACCCTGGTAACATCTTTACATCATTACAAAACATCAGTGTGTCTTTTAGTGCTGGTAGTACTGTAACTAAAAGGATACAGTGGCTGTCTTCACAATTCCTCCTCATCTGCATCACAATGGCTGAATACAATGAGCAAATGTATGACCATGTCTGACAGTTTTTCACCATGCATTCAATAACAACACACAGAAGAGGGACAAACAAAGAGAGGAGGGTGGTGAAAAAAGAGAGATAAAACAGATGGACATAAGAAGAGGGATAGTGTGCGTGTGTTTTTATGTGTGTACCGGGGGGAGGGGGGCGGATGTGCTTCATTATTTTGCTGCTTGGTTTATTCTTAGCTTGTATGACAACTGCCAAGTTTACGTAAAATCCAAATTTCAAACACTACCACACAGCCCGGGGCAAAACATGCCGAAATCCCCTCCTCGTACTGTCTACCTCATAAATAGTTAACATCCAAAACACTGAGACAGCCCTACAAACTTTCTCCAAATACTCATATGCTGCTTGTCATGCCGCTGTCACACTCTTTAGATGGATGAATGTAATATTAATCCTCCCCCTGCCCCTCCTCTGCTTCTCGCGGCTGCCATGACTCTTAGGTTTTCTCCTCCTTGGCCCTGGTCTAAGCGAGCTGTCAGAGCGAGGCCTCGTCTTAGCCCCGGCTGTTGACGTGGAGCTGGTGCGAAGCATTTGTGCGTGGCATCTGCCAAACGGCGATGGCCTGTCAGGCTCCCCTTCTCTGTCTGTCAGTGAGTAATTGGCACACATACAGTGCGAGCAGACACATGCAGGTGGTACCTTCTCTCCCCACCTCAGGACCCCCAAGGGGCCAGTTTAAGCAGCGGTCCTGGGGCGGCAGCTTGCTTGTGTATATATATTATGGGCAATATCCTGCACTCCCCCACAAACTTTAAGTGCCAGAATAAAACATAATTGGCCGTCTGGAGTTGCTGTGTAATGGTGTGCATTCATTCTAAGGATTGAGAAGTTTTCTTCCTGCATGGAAAAATGAACGCGCGGCATACTGTTTGTTTATTTAACAGATGGCATTTGTTCTTCGCTCTTTCTAACTCTGTACCTCCTGCAGTATGCCAGACTTAAAATTCAGCAGCATATGTGGTACAGCAGGGGTGTTAGTCACGGTGCAATAGCCAAATCCCAAACAGGTTGTAAATGCAGGTCTGCCTTTTGAGTCCCTCTGTCTACATCCCCGTTGCCCTGCTAAAACCCGAGTTCCCAGCGTTCACTGATTTGCTGGAGGCTGCTCCAAGGGCCGCTTTCCTGCCAAACATGAGGTAGAGTTAGTCTCTGTAACACAGGGATTGTCAAATAAAGGGTCCAGGAGTTTTTGACAGAATATGGGTTAAAGCTCTTCCTTACCAGTCCCGGAATTCAGACCTGGAATCACTCAAGCAGCTCTTTATTAGAATGAATATATGTGTGCACATGACACATGAATTGGAAACAGGATATTTATTGATCTTTTTTTACCATTTCCTGTATACCTTCAGCCTGGGGAAGACACATCCTAAGGATGTTTCAAACCAAATCCTTCCAAATCCGCCTGACAGCAGCTTTAAATCTATTAGCCAGCTCATCTAAAGTTCAGAAAACACTGAACAAACAGTCAAAACTGAGAACATTTTTCAACACAGTCCACTGGGGTCATGACCACTTTTGTAAAAATACTTGTCAATACATGATATGAGTTACTGAAGGATACTTCCAGAATGCACACAGAGAGCTTAGACTGTATACAACCGCCTGTTGCATGAGAAGAAAACTATAAAAATGACGATGAGTTTGGACTTTAAGTGACAAAATGAACAGCTATTATCATGTCATAATCAGATGTATAAAGGCAACTGATGACCAGTGGGCAGATGACACCACCAGCACTGTCTGAACTCTTTAATTTCCTCCCTGCACCTTCTTGAATGTCTTGGTGTTACATTCAGTTGAGTGACCATGTTAATGGACTTTCAGCTAACTGTGAATGTAATACATACAGACTGACAGATCCAAGCAATGAGCCCTTGATTAGACCTCTTCTCAGGATTGAATGGGTGTGGAAAAGTTTGTTTGATTTTTGTTTGACTGACAGCTTCACATCCGTATGACATAAAAAAAAAAACTCTCACCATAGCTCCACCTTTTTTCGAATTCTTCAGGTCGAATCAACCAGAATAATTAAAAGTACCTGTGTGAGTGTTGTGGGTCTTTCATTGACAGTTACAACTCAAATATCAACTTAATATCAGTGCTATGTGACATTTGGGATGGACTTGACAGCTTGTTAGCATTAGCATTGGGGTTTTATAAACTGTACATTCTCAGCATTGCAGGCTAAGAGAAAGGATTGTTTTCCATGCTGATGTCCCACCCTCAACTATGAAGCAGTGCTTGACTGTATATTTAGTTATGTTACAGCCTCCAGAGAAAACAGAGTGTCCTCGAGTGCATCACACTGTAAACCGTATTATCAGTATTTCAGAAATATATTGTCCGTACTATGTAGTTGCAACCATCAAGAGCCAGTTTTTTTCTCTGACTTATGTTCATATTTTCAATTACAATGTCTGCAGAAGTATGTTCACAATCACTTATATTCAACAAACCTGTCAGTGTTTAAATACTGAGAACCACCTGTATTCTCAGTCTGAGACAATCTGTTCAAGCTCCTGCACCTCTAAGACCTCCTTCCACATGTACTGCCAGTCCACTCAGATTGCCTCACTGGTTTACTTTTTGGTAAATGGACAGTTTAGTGCTGCTTTACCCCATGTTTTCTACAATTCTGCATTCATTCTACAGTCTATTAGGGCTGGGTGTTTCCAGCAACCTCACGATACAATACGTATCCCAATACTGAGGCCACGATACAATATGTATCCCGATACATGTAAACTGTGAACATTGACTACACTTTTAACCGAAATCCTGACAAGTTTTGTTTTTTATTACAACAAGAAAAAGAACAAGGAGGAGTTTTAAATGATTCTACAATTTAAGAAACTTCAATTCAGGTCCTCAAAAATGGAACATGTGTTTCATCATGTAAATTGGCTTCTACTTTGAGCTGTGCCATTGTTAACATTACCCAAAGTGTATTTACAATAACTGTACAAACACTGAGGCCGTATCGATTCTGTAGAATCCGTATCGATACACGTATCCCCAAAGAGTGCATGATGATATTTTGCTGTATAGATATTTTAAGCACAGGCCTACAGTCTATGTTTTGTACTTGGCTTGCCTGACCAATCCAATGGCCTTAAACTACCAATGACTCAATGGTGGGACACCCTACTAGAGGGGGGACTATTGGAACTGCATTTTCAGGCTGCTACTGGTGTTATAAAAAAGGGAAAAGGAGGGAGTCCAGATTCTGCAGACTCTTTGTCTGAGTACATATATACAGTATATACTCAAAAAAGTATCATTACGGCTCTTTATTTGTAAATTATTCAATGAAAACTGAAATGATTGTGGCTGTGTTGAAGTTGTGTCATTTTTAAATGAACAATAAGAACACAAACATCAAGTATTACTTTTTAAATCTAAAAATAAGTTTTTATTGTGCCCTCAATATTTAATCAAATAAATCTAAGTCTGCCAATTCCTTTTAGGCACAAAATTAAAATATCAACTCCTATGAAAGCAAAAAATCTTTGTCAAAATCAGCCAATTGAATGTAGACAAGCCTGACCTCACACCTCGGGCTACTGTTTGACATTTTCTTCTCTTGGCCAAGAGCCAGTACACTGGAAAACGATTCACAAGTGCTCCTAAGTTTCATAGTGTTTTATAATAACCATGAAAATTCTCAAAGTTCACAAATGTGGAGTCAAAATGAGCTGGATGCATTGATTTTGGACATAAGCAGGGTATGACAGTTCTAGCTCTCCAGCTAAACTCCAAACAAGCAGCCCAAGTCTATTGATTCATCTCAACTTTACCCCATTGCATCCATAAACATGTTCCAGTGTGAATCATTTGAGATTCACAATATGCAGTCCATGTTCAAATTGCTGTCTCTTTATGGATTACTGTATGTGCAGACCAGCTCCTGAGGAGAGACGATGAAACTATTCAGCCCCTGCGCCATGTGAAGTGTAAATCTCTCATTAGTATGTAAACAGGACTGTAGTGGGTCAAAACAACAAGACCCGACGGACTTCCACTCAGAATAATACGGCCTCCAGTCTTCCCACTGACAGACATTCAGAGCCCAGGAGCTGTGTGAGCCAGACCACCAGCCTCCCCGCTGACTCCAGTCAGCAATCAACAGCGTTTTGAGGCCACCGAGAGGTCAATACATGATCCAGACACTTATCAACCCCCTCCCAGTAGCCTCTAGACCGTTAACATCTCCTTAAGTAAATTGTGAGTGCGAGTCACCCACTGTTCTTCCTCCTGACACTTTTCTGACCTCTGCAGGCATCAGTGATTTCCCCTCTTTCCCTGTTCTTTATATTCCTCACTGTTTTTCCCTTCCTGCCTCCCATTCAGGCATCAGATGATTGAACATACTTTGTATTTTATCACAAATTCCGTTTTGTATCTGTCTCTATTTGTAGAAAAAAATAAGACTTTGAAATATGCACACCACCCTGGATTCTCTGTTCTGTCCTTCTCCTCTCTTCTCTACCTGTTCTTTTCTTCCAGACACGTGTTTCCTGACTTCAAGCTCCATCTATTTTCAGCTAAGTGTTCTGGGAGTGAGGCTGGCTTTAACTCCCTTTTGTTGTCATATCTCTGCATCACACTACAACATGCTTTAACATGCATGTACATCCTAGACGTGATATCAGCATAAAAATTAAGTTCAAATCTGGTCAAGAAATTTAAGAGCTAAAATTAATCATGTTTCCTGCCAGGTTTAAGACGGCCTCCGAGTCAAATTGCCAAAAAACAAAGTCTATTTATTTGATATTCGTAACACTACAGTACTTCATCGTTCCTAATGGGGAAATCTGTTGTCACAGCCTACTTGGTTGGTAAGTTGGTCATAAAAGTGTTTAAGGGAGGACGACACCTGAACAGCTCCTTCAAAAATAAGTCTGTCTGTCTTCAAAATGTGAAAATATTTTGTGTTTAAAAAAAATTATAACAATTGTTCTGTATGCTGTGTAATGTTAAGACAAAGCTTCAGGAACTCATGGAACAGTTTTTTACTCTCTTAACAGAAGAATAGAGAAAAGACTACTTATACAAAGTACTAGGCCTGTAAAAGTCTAAATGATGCCAGCATAGCTGACGTAAACCAAACATGCCTCATATCATTACATAAAAAGAGAATAAACGTGGTCTGCACAGTGATCTACATGACATGGGTTGCTAAACCAGCTTGATTTATTGTGTTGTGTTGGTAACTGTGATGCACTGCTTATATGTATAATTACCGCAATTTCTCGATGAAAACACACATCCCATATTTTTATAATTTTTGCCTGGAAAAACACTGTACTCCAATGTAACATGGACCCAAGTTTTGCCCAAACCGTACTCTCTCAGAAAACTCAAAAATTACCTTTATTCAAAGTTTTAATTAATGAAATTTCAGTATTTTCACAACAAATTCCGTATACGATTTTCTCTCTCAAAACGAATGCGGAAACACCTTTTGCTTCACACATGCGCTATTACTCAATTTCTGCCTGAGCGTGCTCAGTCGTAGTGTACCGACCAATCAGAGAGCAGCTATCAACATGCCAATGTCTTCGACCAATCACAGCACGGCTATTTTGCATCCCCTTACTCACAAGATCACAGCACCCTGTGTTTGCATGTGTTTTTGCAGAGAAAGAGAATATTTTGGCTTTTTGTATCAGATGTGTTGCTATGGCGATGTTGGCGAGATGAAATATGGTAAGCATTTTGCTTTTACTCGTGTATAATACGCACCTGAAAAGTTAGAGCTCATGTAAGAGCAGAAAAATGTGTGCTATAATCGAGAATTTACGGTATTTTGATTGGAAAAAACTTCTAACACATGTCCATGGCTGGTGTTAAAAAGACATTCAAAAGAGGACTCAAGCATTTGTTTCTAGACACTGATATGTTCATGTTTTGACAGTTGTAGATGATAAATTGTTTTAATTCCAATAATTTCTCCAAATTATCAACAATTTTAATTCTCTCAACTTTCCAAAGCAGCTTGATTCACTAATCTCCATCTCTGTTATCAGGCAGATCCATATTGCAAATCTTCCAGCTGATACATTTATTCATAGTCAGAAAATGACTGATATAATCAACATCCACTGATTAGAAAGAGGCTGTTTCTACAAATTATGGTTGGTTGTGCAACGAGAATATGCGAATATGTGATTTTAATGCATTTTTCTTGTTCTGTAAAGCACTTTGAATTACCTTGTGTACGAATTGTGCTCTACAAATAAACTTGCCTTGCCTATGTGCCACACATAGAAGCTCTATCTACGGTGAAGATGGCCCTGGTATGGTTGCAGCCTGCTGCCTCTTTCCCCCCGTCCTCCAACTTACTCACCCCACCTTTCAGTTCTCCCCACCACCTTTAATGCAGCATGTCAATTATTCAGTTTTGTGAGAGGTAGTAACTGTATGATCAAAAATGATCATAAGCCGGATAAATAAATAAATAAAATACAATTAGAACTCCACATCAATACATTACCAGTTAGTGTCTTCAGTCCCCAAACATTTAAATAGTGTTGTCTGACTGGATGGTTTTGGGTGTGGTTAACATGTTCCTGTCCCAACTCTTTTGGATTCATTATGCAGATTCAGATTGTTTGCATATTTAGGAACACTTATCCCTTTAATGTCTGAAAACACAAATTATTGCCGGAAAATTCTATTTTTTTTTTGGAGCTGAAATGTTTATTTCACTTTCTACTGAAATCCTAAAAAATCAAAATTTCCATAAAAAGCATATCTATTTTAGTATCTCAGTTGATACATTAGGTGTTTTTGGCAACTGATTTGAGGACATTTTTTTTTAAATCGTTTTTCTGATTGTATTCAGATGTTTTTTCTAGTATTTTCATAACATCATTGTACTGTGCATTTTGAGATTTATCTTCAAATGTAAAGTGCATTATAAATAAAATCTATTATTATTATCATGCATTTGTTTTGTATTCAGTTAAAGGCAGATTGGAAACTGATTTGCTAATAACTGTTTTCTGTTTTTATTCTCATTTTACACAAGCTCTTTTGGAATTGTGGTTTGTTACCATGGTGAAAAATAAGTAAGTAATTGATGGCTCTGAAATTAGCTTCTACCCTGCACTCCTGTATTTGTCTTTGCCCTTCATCCCTCTTTACCTATTCCTGTTTTTGTCTCTTTCATACAGACACCTGTCTCCTTCCTTGAAGCTTTATCTCTTCTCCGTTCAGTGTGTAGTGAGGTGAGGTTGACTTTGACTCCCCTTCGTTGTCATATCTCTACATAACACCACAATATGCTCTCAGGGCACACATATATGAAAGCTTCTTGATGTGGAACACATTGGCGGACTGGTGGAAGTGCCAGTGCCGCCAACCCCCACCTCACCCTTAGCCAATGTTATTTCCATCTGCTTCGACAAGGGAGATGGCTTTTGTACCGGCGCATGGTATAGTGCACCATGGTGGAACTAAAAGACTGAATCAAGTGGTCTGATCCAAGTCTCCCTGGGGGTCCAGTGCTACAGAGACGAGAGATTATAGACTCTCAAGTCCTGTCCTTCACAGGACCCCACTGTGACATTCTCCGACACATTCCCACAATGCAAAGAAGGGACCGGGAACCATGGGATATTTGTGATGGTGGGGAAAAGATACAGGGATCTATAAGACATGCTCTGTATTAAACACAGCACATTCGCTACATATTGAAAATGTTGTATACATGAGGAGAATGAAGGAAAAAGAAGATAACGTCCTACGAGGTGGAAGAATCCCATCATCCACAGGAGTGCTTTCCAGTGTGTGACTGTAGCATTCAAAATTGATGCCAGTGTGTTTTTATTCTGCTTTTCTGTGAATCTGCAGGTGCTGTTGCAACAGCGCCTTTAAATATTTCATGCCCCCTCCAACTTTTATGCGCCGGCCGATGATTCCAAGATATCGATTTATTTCGCCAATCAAAACACCATGTCGTTGCCCTCACACGCCGAGGCCCCAGCTCCTGATATGCTCCCCTCGTTTTTCTGCTTGATTAATCAATAAATGCCCCTGCAATTTTGCCCAATTAGTTTCACACTCTTCCCATCGATTAAACGGGGAGGAAAAACATATTCCATTTTGATGCACATCAGAGGGAGCTCAGACACCTCATCAGGTGGTATTGATCACAGCCCGCCGCCCTCACCGAGCTGTATGCCAATGACCTCCATCATTAGGGCCCCACAGCTGCCGGCTTATGCACTCCTGACAAGTACTCGCTGTCATCAACCCCCACCGGCACCTACAAGCACCCCCCTCCATCCCCTCACTTGTTTTGCTCCTCGTCTCCCCGTCCTACTCCATCCTTAGCTTCCTCACCTATGTCCCCTCCTCTGCCCTCTCTTCCCTCTTTTCCTCCCCTCTTGTTTCCGCGCTTTCCTGCTCCTTATTCATTCCCTCTTGTAATCAGATCATGGCGACCCCCCTGCTGGTGTTAATGGAGGTGAGAATCAGCCCTGGGTGTCAGGATGCATCTCATCTCTCAGGTGCTCGGCTGCCAGTAATGAGGACGGGCACTGTCGAAACCCCCCGGCTCCCTGCTGTGCCAGACGTACACCAGGGTATAATGAGCAAGAGTGGATAAATAAAGAAAATATGAGGGAAATAGTTAAAGTCTTGTGTTGTTCCCACCTGTTCTGGTGCAAGACCAGCTTTTCTGCATTCTGCTGTAATGTCTGATGTTTCACAGCCTCCGCCTATATAATCCATTAAGAGAAGGATATGATGAAGTGTAAAGTGCAGTGTGCATTTGAGTGCAATTTGTTCTTAAATGTCCTGTAGCACTTATTCATGAATGAAAGGGCTGTGTTCAACTACTCAGATATCAAGAAGTTTTCTACTGCCTGTAATGAAGTGCATATAAAACACAATTTGGTAAAAAGGAGGAAAAACTAGAGCCATTATGTCCTACTGAAGGCTCTGCAGGTGTTGGCAGACAGTGGTGGATGAAAAGACAGTGTTGTGGTGGTTTCTGTGGTGGTTTGATGGGTGAGTTCTTTCATTTCTGTGTGGCTTGGGTGCAGGTTTCATGTACATCACATCAGGGTTGAGAGGGTTGGTTTAAAAATGTATTCTGATACAGTTACTAGTTACCTGTTAAAAAATGTAGTCACTTAATCCATGTACTATAATATTAAAGTAATGTAACTTGATTACTTCTAATTACTTTTTGATTACTCTAATGCCAAGTATGCTGATAAAGACAAAAGAAACTAAATATAAATAAAATGACTAACTTTGTGTTTTCTGTCACAGCAAGAGAACAAGAAACGGGCTTTAGCATCATGGCTGGACTGCACTTTTTTCAGGATGGTCAAACCTATGCAGAGATTTCCACCAGGCTGCAGGAGGAAGGAGAGCCAAGGTGCTGGGTCTTGGGCCAGCAATCGTGTCTTCAATAGGCAAGGGAACCTAATGTGTTTCCATATAAATAATGAAAAACACGCAGGCCTCCAGATTATTTACGTTGTGGACACAGGGAAATTGAGCTATTTAGAGTACAGTCACAGTGGCGTCCTGGTTGCAGGCAACAGAAATGATGCCAAAGCGTCCCTGGCAACCTGCATAGCAACTGTTTACTCGCTACTTCTCAGCTGACAGCTCAGGTAAAAATGTAACTTTACACTCGCAAGAAAATTCAATGATTATACCTGGAAGATGACTGATATTTTATCTGTTGTCATGTCCTCATGCCTAAGAGTTATCCTCTTACTGCGACTGAAAATCCTGTTAATGTCTTTTGACTCCACAGTAGAGTGAGAGCAATGGTTCTCTTACATCTAGATAAAATTGACCAAAAAAGGATAAAACCCTCGTTATCCATTGTTCCCACTTTTCATTTGAGCACAAAAACAAAAATCAGAAAAAATATTTATCAGAGTTTTCCTTTAAAAAAAAAAAAAAAAATATTGAGAAAGAAAGTAATTTTTTCATTTTTTCATTTTTGGTTTTATTTTGAAAATCCAGTTCAAGGCAGGGTTGGTAATCTCGGAAAACAAGCATGAATTTGAATGTCGCATCTCCTCAGTACTTCGCCTGGCCTTTCCCGTCCCCTCCCAGGAGCTCCTCCAAAACGACGCTCACATGCACGAGCGCCGCTGATTCACGACCATATGACTGATATCAAACCACCGACTCAAAACCAGTCCTTTGCACATCGTTTTTGTTTTGCACTACGCCAAGTCATGTCTCACTCAGCGGTAAGAAAACACCAAAACATCAGAGCAAAGTTAAAAAACAAAAAAAAAAAACATGGCATGTTAGTTAGTACTCACAACCCGATGATGTCTCGTTTTGGCCCTGGCTTTGTCCAACTTCTTTTTTGTTTCGGCCTTGTCTGCCTCCGTCTTTCTTTTCTTCCTCTGTTAGGAGCGGTAATCGGGGTATAGGTAGTTTCTCTGCCATTCTCCACATAGCTGTCAAGTCTCCCGTTTTATCCAGGAAACTACCGTATTTTACCCCTCTTTCCCCCAGTCCTCCTGTACTAGTATTCTCCCGTAAATCTCCCGTGTTATGATATAATAATAAAAAAAAACATTCCTCTGCCTCTCCAAACTGAACTGTCACTAGCCTCACGAGAATGGGGTGGTAATGCACCAAAATGATGGATGCCAACTGCCATAAAACTAAAAAAGAAGAAAAAGCCTCGCAAAAACTGCCACTTGCAGTAGCCTGGGTGGCAGTTCTCACGAGATTAGTGCTAACAGCGGAAACAAACCACGAAAAACAAGTTGGTTATTTTAGATTTCTTGTGCAACTGTCTGGAGCTTGGTTGGAGTTATGGGACGGCTTGCAGCGGGCTTCCCTTATTTTCAAAGCCAAAACTTGACAGGTATGCGTTCTCCAGTGTACTTGGATCCCTCTCAGCTCGGCTACGCGCATTGAGTCAGGGTCAGTGCACGCCGGCAAAATGTACGCCCAGAAGGTGGGCAGAACAGCAGTATGGGATTTGATTGGTTTATTAAATATAGTGCGGATCGCTGTGATTGGTTGGTGTTTTCCCTGTTTTACTCCTGCTGTAGACAGCGGCTATTTTTCGCTCTCTTTTAAGAACACATCATGCACTGATTGCCATAGGGACATAAAATCATTTTAACCAGTTTAACAAAAGTGTATCTAAATCTGATTACCAACCCTGCCTTTAATGACAAACACACAGATTCTCCTGAAATATCATCGTGGTGGGCTTACAAGTCATGTGTGAAACATGCGCACGCCATCTCTCTCCATCTCTTCTGTTTTAAATGAAAAAAAAGTATATATATCATGAAATGCATTAAAATTGTAATCCTGTGAAACAATCCCAATTTTTACTAAATGTACCTGTAATCTGATTATGTCTTTTTTTCTGTAATTGAATACAGTTACCTTTTTTGGTATCCTAATTAAGTAATCCCGTTACAAGTATTCCATTACTCCCCAAGCCTGCATAATGTAGATCTCAGTGACCTCATGCCTCTAACATGCCTTCAATTTATCCTTAAAGGTCCTGCATCATACTTCTCCTCAGCAAGTCACTGGTCCCAAATGCTTCGAGAAGATCTTTTCAAAAGTCACTTGCCCAAAATATCAAATTCTATATTTAATTTTCAAATGTGCATTAACCCCTCTGTTTCAGCCCTACTCAGATTGGGCTATTTTAGTATAAATTATCATGAGCTTTGTCTAACCACACCCAACAGGTAGTGGAAGTGGCCTAACCTTGACAATGGCACACAGTTTTTCTTACCTAAATAAAACTACATCAATTAAAAAAAACAGTTTTTTCTTTTTTATTGCTTTGAAAGTAGTGATTTTGGAGATACAGGGTTTTTGCATATCAAGAACTACATTCATTTTTTTAATCACAATTGTATAGACAAATTAGAGGAAAAAATAAATGTCCAAACTGTAATGGCAAAGGACATGTATCAGTAATCTCCACTGATGATCATTATTATTATTCCTTATTTTGTCTGTTAAATGTTGTGAAAATAACTTTTTTTTAATTGATTTTTTTGTTTTAAGTTCTGCGTAGACTCATTGGGACACATTTATGAATACACTTAATGAGATGACCTCTTGGTCAGACCCTTTGAGCCAATCATTGAGGTTTATCATGAAATTACATTTTTATTCCACTTCAGTAATTATAACAGGCATTTGTGGTGAGATAAATTAAAAAAGGCCAAAGTGCTCCACTTCACTGCACCTTCCTGAGATATAATAATGAGTCATCATTTGGTGTCATCTAAATACATTCACGGTGTGGTCCTGGAGAACTCTATCTTTTTTGAGATAATGAGCAAAGTTTTAAAAAAATGTGGCTCCATATAGTCACACAAGGCAACTGTTTTACCTCCACTTTGTAAGAGAAAATATAACTGTAAGCAACTGGAAAATAAAGGAAGCATCTACCACTGCCTGAAGAGAAAGTTTCTAGAGGACACATGGAGGTCTGCAGATTTATTCCAACAATCCCCAGACAGATTTGAAAGACTTCTCACAAATTTGTTGGCAAAGATATTTTTTTATTCTTTAATAAGATGCTGTAGTTGATGAGTGGGTTGTAAATTAGGAAATTCACACACGTGTTGGTCAAAAATGTACTTCTATTCAAGTAAACTAAGAATACAAGACATATAAAAATGATAAAGTTTAAATTGGAGGAGTAGTGGGGGATACAAAGGGGAGTTTGGTGCAGTTTAAATGTCAAATACAGGGTAAAGGTGGGGGGGAACATCTGGTTAAGGTGGCCATGATTGCTACAGAGCGCTGCAGGAAAAACTGATAGTGATACTTACTGAAGCAAAGCAGGCAATTTTAAAATTGTCCTATTTCGGGATGTTGAAAAAATCCTGGATCTGCCACCAGATTTTAATCACCACTAAAATGGTATCACTTCTTTCTTGTGCTGTGACCAGCATTCCCTGAAACTCTCATCCAAATCCATTCTTAACTTTTCAAGTTACCTTGCTAACAGACAAAGAGACAGACAAATGTGTGGGTGACTATCAGAGGCCCATATATAATGTGCTGTTACTGTAAGTGGCAGTCTCATATTGTGTATTTGCACATGCTTTTTATTTATTCAACTTTGAAACAAGTCCACTTTAAGGTCTTATGTCCTGCAAAATCAATTTATTTTACTTATAATGTTGTAAAACAGGGCTTGGTGAGAAGATCATGACACATTTTACTAAATTCTCAGTTACCAGAGAAATGTGCAATGTCTCTTCAAGGAAATTACCCTGTTTTTTTACTTTCTGTGTGTTTATTATGTAATAGCTTGACCTACATGTGCGTTTTCTGCTCATAACAGGCTGACGCAATGACTGTTTTGAAAGTTCACACCGATTTGCAACCCCTCCCATCAGGCATCTTTTAGGCAGTCAGCGCAGAGCTCATTATTGTAGCCTTCCTTCTCTCTCAAGTCCGAGTGTTTCCAAATGAGAGGGAAAAAGAGCTGCACCTGATGCTCTACAGGGACAAAATTTTCAATTTTGCATTCAACTTCAATCAAATCCTTGTTTAACAGACACTCAAGACATGATGTAAACAGGCAAAGACACCAGGACATGGGACACCCAAAGCCTTTACCTGAAAAGCCTTTGTTTGTGCACTCTGCTGTGCTGTCTTTGAAAAAATATTAAGTCCTCCAGAGGAATCTGTTAACATAAAGCTAAATCCTCCAAAAAAAAAAAAAATGCAGAGAAAAAGAAAATAATCAATGCTCTTGTCATGGACAGGTTTTCCTTTTTCCCCCTTCACCATTTATACTGGCTTTATCCAAAGTCAAAATATACCTTATAACTTTATTTTGTGATTCTTAAATCTAAATTCTTTACATGTGCCTTTTTTAATTGTTTCTACAATCCTTTGTAAAATACTTCTAATTCTACAAAGATTGTCTTAACACTGCTGTTCATATATGGATGGATTAATTACAAGAATTATGAAATGCACTTGAACATAAATAACAACATCATCAGCATAGAAGTCAATCTTAAATAAGCAGAGGTGCATCTTTGGACCACTCCACATATATTCGGAACCAAAAATTGCTCCTTTTAAATTGTAACTTGGGCATACTATTGATGAAATAAAGTACAAAGAAAACAATTATGTTAAAAAAGAAAGACTTTTAAAGTTTAAGCAGAATAATTGTAAGAGGTGACATCAACACACGACTCTCTTTCCTGCACTGCTCTCCATTGCTCCTCCTTTAACAGCAGTCAGACATTGAGTGATCATGTGTTTTAGAGGATAGCCTGAAGGAAAGAGCTGGAATAGTTTCTGTTCTACAGTTTAAAAAATTGGATTACTCTGTCTGGTTTACCCAAGCTTTAACTGAAAGCCACTTATTTTTGCAACAGAAGACAGCTCTGACAATTCTTAAGGCTTTTATGATTCTAATATTCCTACAAGCAGCAGCCATATTTTATGTCGTGCTCTGTAATTACACGTAAATGTGCCTTTCGATCTAAATAAATGTCTTTACCATGTGGAAAAACATAGCCCAGAGCGGCATTGGTCAATACAGACAGACAGATCAATATGTGAATGGTCCGTTCATTATTCAGCTTATGCTTGTTGGTTTTACATGCAAGACTGAGAGTGCAGGAGCATAAAAGTTGTATAAGCTATAACACCAGCTGTGTGTTTGTGTAACTTGCACAACTCTCATTACACATGGATGAGAAATTAACCAGAAAAGGCAATACACCATGCATTTAAAATGTTGCATGAATACATTTGTGAGCTCAAGTTGGTATAAAACCCATAAGGCGGATCATGATATCGTTGATCATATCCGGTATTTAAGGGCATTTGTATTGTTTTGACCCATTGCTGTAAAATGGCACTAAGCTCTGGGCTTGTTGATGTGTAAAAACTTTCAACAAAAAGCTTCTGGAGACCTCTTTAAGTTGCATTGCTGCTACCTTTTGATGGGAACGCCATAAATTATGCATGGGCTGAGCATTAGGGCTGAATTTAAACCCCAGTGTTATACACCAGCGCCTCAAGATATCTGAACACACAATCAATAATTCTCCATCAGCCGGGGAGGCTTCCGAGAGAGGCCCACACAGTCTTCTTTGAAGCCCCCTGACAAGTTAAACCCGGTCCAGTTTCTTTTCCACTAATGGCCACCCTCTTAGGAGAAAATGACATGTGCTGCTGTGTTGAAGTCTTATTCTGATGTGGCTCGATTGTGATGCAGGGACAGTTTGAGGCTAACTGAAACTAAAAGGTGGTAAAGGAGAGGGGATCCCCTTTGAAAACAGCATCAGCTCGATAGTGTTGGAAATAAAATCCATTTCTGTTGCGCTCAGTTTTAAGAGATGACAGTAAGGGTCTGTGTGAATTCACAAAGGTTTCAATCATGAGGTCTCTTTTTTACTTCTTTCTCTGTTTCTTTGGAATTGTGTCCGTTGGCGATACTCAGCGAGAGCAGCCGGAGTTAGAGATCTCAAACATTTGTGCTAATGAAGAGAGCCTCCTCCTTTTTTAATTCCTTGAACAAGCCATCGATCAATTAGCAACACAGCTTGGTTTGCATCCCTCTGTGTCTCATTTAGACCTCGCTTTGATTGATACACAGATTCTACCTACAACAAAAAGCCATTCCCACGAGAAGTGAGCCAAAGACTTGCAACATAGCCTAGAAACATGAAAAGGATTTCTTTTTTTCAGTTTTTTTTTTCTCAGTGTCTTTCCATGTCAATCTGTCTGTCTCAGTTGCTTTCTCTCCAGACTTAAAGTAGTTGTCACATCTGGAAGGGGGGGGGGGGGGTTACTCATGTGGTGCAACTTGGAGGCAATCTACTTGGCTGCAGTGATAGACACAGAGTTAGAAGCATGAAGATTTGTTTCTCTTTCTTCCATGTCCGACTTGGAACCAGCAGTGTGTGAGGGAGATAGAAGGCGTACATGAACATGTTTCTGCGAGGGAACTACAGAGGAGATTCTCTAGTCAACCAAAACACAAACGTCTACTTTACAAGCACAATGAAAGGGTTTACCTGGGACATGTTGAAATAAAATCAATGAATTAATCTGAAAGAGTAGAAGGCAACAGTGAGGATCCAATAACTAAACTGTAGGGTGAAGAAAGGAGACAATTTAGAAGAAATCTATGGCTGAGACAACAAAGTCTTGCAAAGAATAAGCCTAGCTTGCTTTTGGCCAAATAGACATTTAACCCTGCATGGCCTCTTTGAGGACAAAAAGTTTTGTTGATTGAAATAGAAAAGTAGGCACTTTGTTTTGTTTGTAGCATTTTATGTGGCCCAAAGAGCAGAAGAAGTGACCATATGGATCCTATGTTACTGCTGCTTGAACTATAGCTCAAGTTTGGGCTGACCATGACCATGTTTACACAGCGATAATCACAGTAACATTCAGCATTGTGTCATGCACACAGATCCACATAAGTGACCAAAGATGATGACCCACAAGAATGTAGGTTTGCTCGCACCTTTGGTTGGGCTATAAACATTTTAAAGGGGAATTGGGATTGTCTCCCATGAAATTTTGCTGTACTGTACTGATTCGGTGTCTGTAATCAGGCAGATCTATCTTGCCAAGCCTTAATCTACAACGTTTGTTAGCGGGCCCAAAGTAGCACGGCCCAGTCAGTCCTTTAAGCAGGAAGAGGTGGAAGCTATGAGCATGACGACGGCAGGAAGAGACTGCTTCTACAGAGATTAGCAAAGATTTTAACAGTTTCAGTAGCAGTTTTATCACACCTAAACCAAATTTCTTTATTAAAAGAAGAACAAACATTATTTCTCCATAGTAATGATATTTCTATGAATGGCAGACCACTTCCTACAGAGTTTGTTTTACGAAGTGGCTCATGTTCTGTCCTTTACATGGCGGCAGAGGCTCACACCTACAACATCATCTGACTGGCCTATAATGAATGTAATTGAAGGAACGATCATCCAATCACCTGCTGGATACACTTTGAAATGTTCTGCCCATTCCCAGACACTTTCTATGGGTTCTTTCCCAGATCGACTTGTGAAATATATTGAACAGCCCATGGTGTGTCAGTTTAATATTCACCAAACATTCACAGCCTAATGATGGCCTATGAAAGTCAAGTCATGTCTCACTCAGCAGTAAGAAAACACCAAACCATTATCATAGTAAAGTTAAATAAACAAACAAACAAAATGGCAAGTAAGTTAGTACTCACAACCCGATGTTGACTCTCGTTTTTGCCCTGGCTTTGTCCAAATTCTTTTTTGTTTTGGGCTTGTCTGCCTCCATCTTTGTTTTCTTGCTTTGTTTTGCAGGAGGAGCGGTTACAGGGAATAAGGGTATAGGAAGTTTCTCTGCCATTCTCCAGCGTACTTGGATCCCTCTCAGCTCAGCTACGCGCATTGAATCAGGGTCAGTGCACGCTGGCAAAATGTACGTGCAGAAGGTGTGCAGAACAGCAGTACGGGATTTGATTGGTTTAATAAATTCAGTCCGAATTGCTGTGATTGGTTGGTCTTTTCCCTGGTTTGCTCCTGCTGTAGACAGCGGCTATTTTTCGCTCTCTTTTAACAACACATCATGCATTGATTGCCATCGGGCCATAATGATCATTTTAACCAGTTTAACAAAAAGTGTATCTAAATCTGATTACCAACCCTGCCTTTAACTGTTTTAGTCTTTATTTAAACATGATAAAAAGATTATATTGCATTTGTTTTTTCATCCAGAAATTCTGCATTTAGTGATTAATTTGGTGCAGTTTGAAACATTTCTATTTCAATTTGTCTAGTATGAAATAATGTGGGTCCAGGATATGACTTAGGATGCATGTGAATAGCTATTTTTAAATAACAGATTTCAGCTACACTAATTCTTTATATTTTGTGTCAACAAAAAACACAGATCCCAATCATATGCTGCCTGCTACTAGTACCCACTATAGCTGCTACCTTGCTGCCAAAATTTCATTAAATGCCAGCATGTAAACAAAGGAAAATTGCTGTGAAATGAGTGGACTGCATTGTTAGCATCTCATATGAACCATATGGTTTAGCAGTATTTTGATCTAAAAACTTGAGATTAAGTTGTATTAAAGCTGTGTAGGAACATAATCACATATACCCAGCTGACTGAAGTAGCAAGTTACCACATTCAGCACAAAAATATGACATTAAACTAAACTAAAGACTAGTGGTACTAGCTCTGCAAACACAAGCATTAGACACACTCCAATTTAAGATAACTTCACATTGTTTCCCTGCTGATGCCCTGTGATAAATTCAGACTGCTCAGTTTTGACAATATTCTGAGTCCTTTTTCAAGTTAAATGCAATTTATAACTTGCATTTTACAGAATTGGACATTATTCACCCTGCATATAACCTGTGAAGTATTACTGTTTGCTGTTTTAAGATGAAGGCACATGGGCAATGGTGCGGAAGTCTGTGTTGTTTACCCTTTTCCTGAGTAAAACTGTTCATGTACTGTTTTAGTCGGGAACAGCACTACAGCTCCTGTTTTGGTCATTAATGTAGCTTCTACTGTATAATAAGAATCCTAAATGTGTGATCGTGACCTTTCCCTTTTTACCTCATTAATTAATATTTGTGGAAGTTGCTTTGTGATTTTATCTTCCAATTCAGTTAAAAATCAGGCTACAAATTTGCATATTTCCTTTGAATTGTTTAATCCTCACACAGCAGTGTTTTGAATTGGTCCAAATCATACAAAAAGGTAGAGCCGGCCTTACGTCATTATGTCACAGCTGAGTGACAGACCACAGATGATACCAGATAGCATGGCACTGTTTTACACCATACTACTCCAAAAGTTTGCTCAGAGAGACTATCAGTGATGTGGAAAAGTAGAGAGCAGCTTTATAATGTACGAATTCTCCTGCTTGAATTTCTGGGAATCTAGACGAGGTTTTGAAGATGTTTATGTTGTCGAGGTGTTTGATGACCTGCTGCAGGAAGGTGAGTAATGTTAACGTGTTAGTATTTTCATGGTAAGTTGTGTCTGTGCAAAGAAAGTGGGATGCAAAATGTTATAATGAAGTAGCACTTTGTCATCAGCCTGGTTGCCTGGTAGCCATATTGCAGTTATTATTGCTGCTACAGCAATGTGATGAGTAACTCATCACCCTGTTTGTGCTGGTTGCTGGGTCAAGTGTGACCTCGCTGCATATGAACCGCTCCAGGGGTCTAAAGGAAGCAAGCTGAGACCACCTCTTTCAGGTGAGCTCAGTGGGATTGTTTGTACCAAAATAAGGATCGATTGCTGTGTTCATATATATTCAAATGAACCATGCCAAACAGGGAAAAACTATCCCAAATGATCTGGTTTTGTAAACTACCCTGTATGTCTATAATACTTCAGTCTGTCATGCTAAAAATTATAAGCTGCTAACTCAGGTTGTCAAATATTACCTTTTACAAGCTCTTATTAAAAGGTTTTTGGTACACAGAAGACAATCACGCTGGGATATATTGATAATACACTTATCTTTGGGACAGGTCAGTGCATTAAACATTTCCCCAAAGGATTTGTTGTGCTGACTCTCTTACCACAGACAGCAGCAAATAGACTGGACCTGACAATGTCGTACCTGTATGATGCAACAATGTGACAGAATGCTCAAAAGGCATAACAAAGGACCCCTTTGGACAGCTTTCAGCACCTCTGTCGCAAATATAGTGTAAGCATCAGGGACAGCTTACCGGATGAAGCAATCTGTGCTCCCCGGATTGGAACCTCTGCTCTGTCAGTTGCCGGGCAGAGTATATTTACTTGCACGTGTGGAGTATCAGGAGATTAGTATATTAATAGCACAAGACACAGGACTTTTCTCTGGTGTGCCAGAATCTTTTACTCATGATGACTCCACTCTCAAGGTGTGTCAGTTTATATCCAGCAGGTTCTTCTGCTGGATTTGTTTCACTACCAACAAATGGAGGAGATTCCAGCACGTTGGATTCAAATTCACGCCCCGTCTTGTCCTGTTGTGTCCTCTTCCTCCTGGATTCACATCTCAGCCAAGCATCTAAACAGTATTGACCAACAAGGGCACCTGCTGACAAACATACAATGAATTGCGGTCAAGAGGAATAGGTTGCGAGTCAGGGTTTCTCTTTCTTAACAACCATCGCAACGGAGAGCGTGAAGTGAAACAGTCAAGTAACTGTCAGGCGAGACAGCGGAGAGAGAAGGGAGGCAGAGGGAGAGAGAGGGAGGGATAGAGAGAGAGAGAGAAAAGCGGAAAGGGGAGTATATAAACAGACTCCCTGTAACAAGTTTGTTTTTTCAAGGTGTCAGGTTCCATAGCCAAGTTTACGGTTTATCTGTGAGGTCTATCCTGTTTGGTTTGGCATGTGCCTGTGCTGCTGCAATAAATTTCACTGAATGCTATGAACCGTTAATTAGGCTGGCAAATGGAGCTTGTAATTTGGCAGAAGCAAAACCCACAGCACTTTGAATTGCAGATACACAGCTACAGAGGCAGAAAGAAGCTGCAATTGCTCTTATTGAAGCTCCCGCGTGTGCACGTGTATGTTGTGACCGCGCATACCTATGTGCACATGCTAAATGCTTAATATGTGGTGTGTTTGGAGAAAGTGTCTGTGCCTTTTTCTTCCGAGGATCTGAAAGCTTCCTGGCAGCTGCTAATCTTCCACCAAAAGTGAGACCAAGGCTTTTCACTTTGGCACACCCCTCCGCCTCAAATTGGATGGAAGCGAAATGGGGCTTTTTCATGGCGAGCGGGTCGCTCAAAATGGCGAGACAATCGAGCGTGGCAGAGCATTGAGACAACTCGGAGGGGGCGCGATTTACTTTCATCTACATAAAATCACAGGGCTATTTGATCACAGGGCGAACCAGTCTGGATGAAACCTGACTGAGAGGTTTCATCAGGCATCAGATAAGTGCTACGGACTGTATAGAAATAAATAAATAAGAAAGAAGCGAGGTACAAGAGGGGAAGGTGAAAATAGATGCATGTAAGTACAGCCTGTAGCACGCTGCCCATCACTATGGCCTTTGGATACATTCGGAATGCAGTGAAGAGGTTAGTAAGGTGGTGTGTGCTGCTAGGAGCCCAGCCGAAGGAAGATATGCTAGACACACACATACACACACTTGCACATACATGAAGAGTCGGTGTGCCATGGGAATCCACAACAGAACTACAGGATCAATTACTGGCTGGTTGCTGGAGGGGTCATGCTGCATCGGGCGTCCAGGGAAGGAGTTCGATCAATGCAGACTGCAGAGGGGTCCAACATACCAAACACATGCTATGTACATGGTGGGAGCAGGACTTGCCACTCATGCACCTACGTACCCCCTGTATGTGATTTTTTTATTTGTAACAAGCCCCCTGCAAAGTAAAGATAACAAGATGACCACCAGAGCAACAACACAGTCTCGGTAAAAGCGTACATGTGTTAAAGTGAGATGCAAGTCAGAGATTAGGCTCACTGCCCACTGAGTCCAACACCCACAACATTTCTTCAGGTGGTGAACCTTGCACTAATTATCAATGTTTAGACCACCAAGAAACACGCCAGCAGAGAGATGTAAGAGTCAAATACAATAACTTATTGAGCAAAATACGTCTGAGTGTTGTGTTAATCCTCAAAAGAGCCGGACGTCACAAAGCATGTTTTGCCAGGATGCTTTAAACTGCCACCCACAAACCTGTGCAATCAAATTAAACCAAAATGTAAGAATATGTTTTTAAACAATAGGAAATATAAAGTAGGTGAGCAAGTTCCCAAGGTACTCTTTCAGCCATGCTGAGAATGATTCTGCCAGGAAATTTGGCCCCCATATCCAGTTCCAAGCTGAAATATTCTTATGTGGATGGTTTGATGTCCAGTTAATGAATCCAACGTCATTTATGTTTGTTTTTATTTCCTTTCAAATTCCTTATTTATCTGGATTAAAATCTGTCAGCACACTGTAAGGGCCAAGGCACATATGTTATAACACATCAATTAAGTACCATGAAATACTGTAAAGCTTTCATAAACCATGTAAAAGAATCCCCAAATTTGGTGATAGCCTTACTCTTCCCTTACTCTACCATGAGATGGACGATTGTTTATGTGTTTATGTAGGTATGTATTATTTATTAGTTTTTTGCTTGTTTTCTAATTTCATTAGTAGAGGGGAAATTCTTAAATATTGATTACCGTAATTTCTCTATTATAAAACACACTTTTTTGCTACAAGCAAAATACTTGCCACATTTCATCTCTCCAACATCGCGATTGCAACACATCTGATACAAAAAAGCGAAATATTCTCCTTCTCTGCGAAAAAAACACATGCAAACACAGGGCGCTGCCATCTGGTGAGCAAGGGTATGCGAAATAGCTGCACTGTGATGGGTCGAAGACATCGGCATGTTGATAGCTGCTCTCTGATTGGTCGGTATACTACGACTGAGCATGCTCGGGCGGAAATCGAGTAATTGCGCATGCGTGAAGCAAAAGGTGTTTCCGCATCCGTTTGAGAGAGAAAATCGTATATGGTATTTGTTGTGAAAATACTGAAATTTCATTGATTAAAACTTTGAATAAAGGTAATTTTGATTTGTCTGAGAGAGTAAGGTTTAGGCAAAATTTGGGTGCGTTTTATATTCGAGTACAATGTTTTTCCAGGCAAACATCATGAAAATATTGGTTGCGTGTTATAATCAAGAAATAACGGTACATTAAAAAATATATATTTTTTCAGAATGACAATCATGCTCCTCAGAGGATGAATCCTTACTAATGTAGCGACTATCGCTTCATCAGATGGTTGTTCTTTCTTTGAAAGAGAAATTTTTTCAAAAACATTGGTGTAAATTCCCTAAGATTTGTTAGATTCATTATTCCATGCAGATTTACTTGAATGTCTTGAGTGATTGCTGTGATTTACATGCATTAATCATCCATCCATCCATCCATCCATCATCTATACATCACTACCTGGGTCGCGGGGGGCTGGAGCCTATCCCGGCTCACATTGGGTGAGAGGCGGGGTACACACTGAGCTGGTCACCAGCCAATCGTATGACCACATATAGAGACAAACAACCATTCACACACTGACTCTCACACCTAAGGACAATTTAAATTCACCAATTAACCTAATGAGCATGTTTTTGGTCAGTGGGATGAAGCTGTAGTGCCAGGAAAGATCCCATGCAAGCATTGGGAGAACACACAAACTCCACACAGAAAGACCCTACTGACATGAGATTTGAGCCAGCAACCTTCATGCTGTGAGGCACGTGCACTGCCTGCTGCACCATCATGCCGCCCATGTCTTCATCAACTATTTTTATTTTATCATGTTTGATGGCAAGTTGGTCCTGCAATGTAGATTCAATGTTGTTATCAAAAGAGACATTGATTGATCTTAAAGGGGTAATTCAGGATTTTTCAAGTGGGGTTGTATGAGGTACATAGACAAGTATTTTCACAAAGATTGTTATTCATGTGCTGATTACTTTCTCAGTAACCACCGTACAGTGTGTTTTCATCGAATAAACTTATCATTGACACCAGAGCTTCTGTTTGTACTAAATAAACAATCAGTATAGGCCAAATACTTACTTCAAAAACTAATTTCATTCTGCTTCTCTGACTTTTCCTTTTACTTTATGAAACTGAATCTGGACCAAACAAGTATACATGTTCATTGCAAGTAACTTGTCCTAGCTCACAATTTACACACCTATATCGAGAGGAAACATGAGTTTCTCCAGTCCTCCAGTTGCAATAACAGTTTCCCTCATTTTCCATTCAGCACTGATGACTCTTCTCTGCAAAAATTATCCATTTCTCCAGTTCTCCAAATCATCTGACCACATCACCCCTGTTCTCATCCAACTTCACTGGCTCCCTTTACAATACCGCAACCACTACAAAAACCTTCTCCTCACCTACAAAGCTCTCCACAACCTAGCCCCCACTTACCTCTGCGACTTCTGTCATGAAAACACTCCCTCCCGCACCCTCCGCTCAACCTCTGCTGGACTGTTAATCACCCCCACATCACGCCTCAGTACCATGGGTGCCCAAGTCTTCGGCTGCTCAGCACCCAGACTCTGGAACTCCCTCCCCCCACACATAAGACAGTCAGACTCCATAACTTCATTCAAATCCCAGCTCAAAACTCACCTGTTCAAAGTGGCATATTCCCTCTAACTGGACATTGTTCACCCCACTTGTTTTTATGTTGATGTTTTGTTTTAATAATGTTTGCAATTGCTTGTGCTGTTATGCTTTTACTTCTGTAAGGTGACCTTGGGTGACTTGAAAGGCTCACCCAAATAAGATGTATCATTATAATTATTATTAGTTGGTAAAGGTTTCCTCTTGTGAGGCAAGCTGGTTGGTGCAACAGGAGGAAGGACACGTGGGCTGTGCTGTTAAAGCCAAGAAGTACCAAACCATAGCAGCTTGCAAGTGAGAAAGAAAGTCATTTACAATTACTTTCTTTCTTTCCCATTATAGTGTGTAATCACCTTATGATATTTTTAGGGCTTGTTTACACGCAAATTCTCTGAATTACATGGAGGTGGTGGAACCATCTGCAGCAATTTATATCTCTAGCTTCTTTGCCAACTGTTCCAGGCTCAAACCTGATCTTTCTCACTGTGTCTTGTGTCCAGGCAGATGCATGTACCTCATTCAACCCTGCTTCAAAAATTCCAAACTATCCCTTTAACATTTTGTAGAAACATTCATTCTCCCGGGTTCCTTGCTTTTCCATCTTCTGATGGTTAACTTTTTGAGGTAATTATTTAATAACTTTGTAAGATTGGCCACAACATTTCAAAGAAACACCCTTGATTTTCAACAGATAAATATTAATGTTTTTGCTTGTCATTCATGCCTATTACTTTATATTTTGTATGTATATATATATATATATATATATATATAATGGAGGTCAAAATTCAAAATTTTCAGTTGAGACAAAAACTTTTGAAAATAAAGACAATCTCAGACCAGTTGTGTACCAAGCCCACTTGCAGCATATGTTTGACAGATTGTTTTTGCTTACCACAGTGCCAGTCTTGCTTACCAGAATCTCTGTATGCAAAACCTGTGTTCAGAACTTGGCCTAAGCCATGAACTAAATGCTTTCAGTTTTACCAACTTAACAAATTAGACCAGCTTTCCTTAAAAAAAACTTAATAAGGGTAGCTGAGATAGCTCCTTTGATTAAGTTCATAACACGAAAAAAACCATTTTGTTTAGTTTACTGATTTTACAGTGATTTTAAGTTTTCATTATTACAGTGTAAAATTTAAGTCTTGCTGTAATGTGAACCATCTGCAGGAAGTGTTCAAGAGTTCAGCGCCTCCACAAATCAAGAAAGAATTCGCTTCATCATGTCTGACACAGAGCAGCTACAAGAAGCATATGAAAAAACAGTGTGATATTGGTCTTGGTTGAATAAGGAATGTAATGAACCTCAAGTCAAACAACAGTGACTAAATCTTGCTTTCTGTTGAGGTAACACATCTTTAAATTCAAAACAGCTTGGGCCTCCACACCTCTGAGTCCACTGCACTGTTCTTCATGAATCTTTGTTGTTTGTCGCCTTCAGAATCACATGTGGAGCCCATAAGACAACACCTGCCAAAGTGGAAAATAAAAGCAAGGAAATGATTGAGAAGGCCAGGAAAGCCAGCCCCTCAGCAGTAATTTGATAGAGAGCACATCCCCGCAGATTGATAGGCATGATTCTGGGGACTGGAGAGGCATGCAGGGAGAGTGCTGTTATCACGTATTGGACCCTGTAACACTTCAAGGCCCCTGCACCTGTAATGAGGTGGAGCTGAGCTAGAAAGATTGAAGATAAAGCCTGACATCAGACAAAGGCTCAAGTCACTTTATGTACATTTGACATAGTCTAAAATAAGGGATGTTTCTGGAAGTGCTTACAATATTTTGGTGAATGTTCATGTGCAGTATGAATAAATCTATTTGGATTTCCTGTTATTCAACAACACACCAACACCACCATGTTTTTCCCACACCCGGCAGTAGCTGGATGGCTGGTGATAAAAATATCTAGCAGTCACTACTTTCATTTGGTTTTCTGATATATAATTTCAACTTGATCAACAACCAATGAGTCATTTTTTGTTTGTTATGGTGCCAAAGTTATAAGAGCTCAATAACCTCATAATTCCAAATAGCCCACCGTCTGCGGTGCAGTTTTGCTCCAACTGATGCCCACTTGAAGCACATTTAAATCACTACAGAGCAGAGGCCTGATTAGCATGAAAACTAAATCTTAAGATCGCGAGAAAACTACAATTTCATGAGGTAACTGTGACATCATGAGATAGCAGAAAGAGCAACAAGTAAACATGAGGTTATAATGCCTGCCAGACTTTAATCTGCAATGATACTATTTCCACTCTTTCTGCTGTATTTTGACATTCTGGAAACTTTGAGCACATGTTTTACTGTTTTGAGTCATTGTGCTTGGCAGGAATTGACGCAGGGTTGAAGCAGCTCCTGTTTAAAATAGACTCTCCGTGTATTTCCAGCAAACCAGGTGCGCAGCTTTCATGCACCAGAGACGGATCGAGGCACTGGCTGAAATCCAGCCAGTCTGCTCCAGCTCATCAGGCTCCCAATCATGGAGAGCATGTGGCCCCACATTTTTCAAAGAAACCTGTATTATCTTCCAAAATTGTCAACAAGCCAAATCAACTTGCTAGTCAGCACTGGCTCACGTATGGCAGATTGTTCTGCTTTTAGCTAAGCCCCACACACTAAAAAACGTAATACTGTTGATACACGTGAAAAGGGTTGATAAATCCTTGGACTCGTAAAGATAAACTTTTACTTTTAAAAGCAACAAAAAGATGAAAATGCCACACTTGCGCAGCTCCAGAATTATATTTTTGGATAAGCCCGTCTTTATCACAGGTTGTAGCCATTTTCCTTTGTGCCTTGTGTTTACCTGCAGACTAATAACCAGTCTTTTCCTGATGTATTCATTTACACAATTGGCTAAAGCAGCTGCTCTTGCTTCAAAGCAAACATATGATCCTGTTTATTTAGAAGAAAAAAGAAACTTTAACTAACTAACTTGATGGGCCCTGTGCCTGGTGCAAAGTGTTTTGGCGTGAAGCAAAGGTAACTTCTCCCATTTCCAACTGATGCTTGTATCATTTTTAACACCCACTTGCGCTCTGAACATGAGTGGCACAGTAAAAGGAAAGGGAGTTAAATAATCATGCTGAATTTCTGACCAAACAACTACAGCCGCTGTATAAATAACAAATTGCCAGCCGGCCAGCGTGCACTGATTTTTAAGAAAAAAGAGATGATAAGATAATGTAGATGACCGATAAGTTTGACTTTTCTCTCAAACACAGCCTTGTATAATCAAAGCACGTAATCCTTCTTCTTTTTAACGCTGCACCTAGCTTTGTGCCATGAGTTTGTGTCTTCAAAATAACAAAATATAGACAAGGACACAAGTCTCAGCACTCCTAAACAATGTGATTCAAGCAGTCAAAATAGGGACTAATGTCAACAGAATCTGTGTTTGAGTACTATTAAGCGGCTTTAGAGTCAAACTAGGCTAAAGCATTCTGGGAACTTCCTGATTTATTTTTACCTCCGCCAAGGAGGTTATGTTTTTACCGGCGTTTATCTGTCTGTCTGTTTGTCTGTATGTTTGTTTGTGTTCAAAATAATTTGAAAAGTTCTGAACGGATTTGGATGAAATTTTCAGGAATTGTTGGAAATGGGATATGGAAGAACTGATTAAATTTTGGGACTGATCCGGATCAGCTTGGCAGAGGTCTGCGCTCTCTGAGTGCTTTTCTAGTTTATTATCTTATTCTAATTAAATGGAACTAGATGTGACTCTCAGCAGAGGCAGTGTCATTCACTATGGATGCGGGTGAAGGTGATCATAAATCCTAAAACAGTTATCTTGTTTTTACCCTACAGCAGAGTGACACTCGCTTATCCACTCCCTCACTAGTTCTTTTTTTTAACCTGGGCTGCATAAACTCATCAGATTAGATTACTCAAATCTACACAACAGTCTTATAATACAATTGTTTTCTTGGAAAGAACTCTATTTCAGGCATTGAATAATATTGAGAGACCAAATATGAATCAATTAAGTATTACCAAGGAAAGGCTATCATATCCCAGTCTCTAAGGGTGGGCCAACTGCACAAGTACCATTAAAGCCCACCCATAATGCAGTGCCTGGTGCAACAGAAACTATGTAGCTCCTACAAGAACATTTACCAGAACTAAAAGGTCTTGACCTTTTGTTTGAAAGTACCTTTTGTCAGTTGCTATAGGTGTCTTTGTGCATGATTACAAACTTCTGAAATACTTTTATAGAACAATGAACTTTAAAGGTCTTTGAAAATGTGTTTGTAGCAATGTATTTACCAAGCAGAACAGAAAGTGCAGAAGTTTTATTGGCAAAATGTGCACAGCAAAATCTACATTAACAAATTAACACTATCAGAGTTAATATTAACACTTCTTCAGTGTATGTATGGGTCCACAACACAAAGTGCTGTTTTTACTCTTTTTGGAGAGTTGGTACTTTAACTCTCATCAGATGTAATTGTTGACTCTTTTTGTAGTTAAACTTTAAAACTTTTAACCACTTAACAGTGTGACTCTTAATCAACAATTCTAGTGTACTTTAGTGTTAACTAAAACTGCATAATGTAACCATGTTGTATTTATTTACTGATTTTAAAGGGGACAATTAGCTGGAATAAAGATTGCATGTTTGGTTATAGCACAAATATAAATAAAAAAACAGACAAAAAATATTTGCACTGCAGGTTCAGAGAGAAAAGTTCAGAGTTAAAGATCCTAAAGTGACACCTTTAGATTTGATTTACTGAAATATTAATTTACATTTGTTTTTGGCATCAACCGTATTTTCAACTGAGCATAATGTTTTAGGGATTTGACTCCATCCAGTATATGATTAACTCTGCACTTGCTGAAATTTTACGACTGCTACTACTGACATTAATACTGCATTATTGTTCTAAACATAATCTTCCTTTGGCTGTATTATTATAACCACAGGTATGACTGTGAATGTATGCAGACTGTGCTGTCGTCCCATTCAAACTCTACAGCTCCCCCTCCTCACATTACTCCATACCATCACCTCTCCTGTGGGATACTCTTGTCATTTCTCATCCTTTCTCTCTTCCTCTGTTTCATACGGCCTCCATTCACTTTTTCTTAAATTGGAGAGTGTGAGTTTTGTCACCATCTCATTAATGTCCAAGTCTCGGCACGCTCAGGCAGTTCTGCTCCAATGGCCACATCTGTCCATGCTCATCCAAGCAGCCACAAAGGTGTCAGACACAGAAAGACACACACACTCACTTTCGCACGTGTGCACATGCAAGGTATTGTCATTTCGGCTATTAAAAGCAAAGCTGGGCCGATTATGATCCCATTCAGAGAGAGAATAGCTCTCGGGAGGTGAATGATGGCACATCGTATGGCGCTGGGTGGAGTGGGAGCCTCTGTGGCAATGAGGGAAAAAGAGAAGTGACTAAAGGAGATGGAAAAAAGGTGTGAGGACACAGAAAGATATGAAAAGAGGAGTGGAATAGAACAGGAAATGAATGAAAATGGTGTTATGTGTCCTGGCTCACTAGAATGGAATGAAAGGGACACTGCAGTGCAGCTACAGGTCTAGAGAAAATGCCTGAAATTAAACAAATGCCCATATAAAGAGTCCAAAATGGACTATAATCTATGACTTGGGATAAATAATTTGGTCCACATTTGTTTCTTTATTACATTAATGGAGTGGAAAGTTAATTGGCCTGCAAATAATTAAAGCATGACTGTTACTGGAAATGGGTTTCAGAGTTAATATTTTTGTTACATTCCTGAGTAATAATGCAGTTTTGTTGTTTCCATAAGTTTATTCATGATAAAAAGTTAGTGGTCTACAACAAAATGTTAGTTTTAACTTTAGTTTCTATCATTGATTCTTTTCTATAGAACACAGTGGAAGTGGAAGCATGCACTGGAATATGCATCATATATTTTTCTGCACTTTTTAGATAATTAGCCTGTTGATGTGTATAATGCTGGGCAAATGACAAAAATATAATACCATCTTTTTTTCTCTTGACTTTTGAAATATTGTTGTGTAATCACCAGAATAATTTAAGGGTGAACCCTCCCACGATGCGATGGATGCAATCTGGGCGATGGTGGTGGTGTTGCTCGGTCACCAAAGTTGAAAAAAGTTGAACTTTTCAGGTGATGTTGCGTGTGGCAGTGCCAGGAAAGCCAATCAGTGTTGTGTGGGTGTATGACGACACCCATGACAGACTGTTTTATTTCGGTTCTCAGAGTAACAATCCATGTCCGTGTCACTAACATTAGTTAGTGAGTACATTAGTTCTGCCTAGACGGGACCACAGAGTACTCACAGACAATGCTGCTGCAGGGCCATCAGCTGCAGTGTTTTGTGGTTGGTAGGCGAGTGAGAAGGATACAGTTGGAATAATTTCAGCTAGTACATACTATTATATGATGTGATATGATCGCAGTGGGCGGGACATCACTGAGCAACGGTGACAAAATTAGCTATTTTGGACAGGCGACGTGACTTGGGTGGGTGACGCGATCTCAGTCGCCAAGTCATGTTTGGTGTGAATGCAGCTTATGTTAAGAGAGCACCTAGAAAACAAATTTGAGCACTGTTGATGTATTACAGGGTCAAAATGTCTGTGGAAAAGCGATGTGGAGACAGTTACTTTAAGTTGACTGTGACTAACATTAGTAATGCTATTACTACTGGTCTTTGGTGTTTGCAGTTTTACGTCCACATGCCTGTACTGAATGTGGTTACTTATTACACCAATCAGGTGAGTATAATCTAAAGTCCCTTCGCAAAAAAAGGTGCAAATACAAAATCAAGCAATAATAACTTGATAAATTATCTTTTTTGCCTCTTTTCTCCCATAGTTCTTTAAACTAGCATCAGTCCTAATCATAGGTATCAAATATTATTTAATGTTTAACATTTTTAACCCTTGACTTAAATATAGTGTGGTGCCCTCTTCTGGAATAAGCAGGTATTTTCTCTATTTACCATATATGGTAAAATTTACGTAATCAGGAATTAAATCCCTCAGACCACAAATTCAAAGACATAGGCATTAAATTATGTGGAGAAATGAGAAGCTGTATGTTTTGTACTTTATATGAGAGCAGGATCCGACACAGTGGTTTGAATGGATTTCAATGAGCACATTTCATGCAAAGGGACATTAACAGGTCTATTTCATGCCACTTTGTAAACAATTGGCTAAAAATACAAAATACATGAAAAAAAATTGAGAACCTTGTATAAGTCTTCAACAATATAAATGCAAGACGGATAAAATATGCTAGAAATTAAAAGTCAAAAACACAAAATTGTGCTAACATGTCGTGCATTTGTTTTGTAGCAATGTGTTGCTTGTTTAGCTTGGCTGATTAGCTATGAAACTGTTAGATTTGGCATGATTTTCAGTACAGGCGTAAACACTGGACTAATATTTTGGACTGAAGACAAAGGGCCCTAATTTCCTGGTGCAACACAGGGTGCCGCAGCCTGGCGCACCCCGCGCAGTGGTAATTTTGTCTGGCGCACCGCCGTACGCAGCTGTGCCGAGATGGTAGTGGTAGTGGTAGTGATGGCGCACCAGGGGGAGGTGTCGATAGATTCAGCTTGGTGCAGTGACAATTTCATGCCAAAATAACACTGTGATTGCCCATATTTCTCTGTTTTAATCTTTATTCTTAATGTGATCTTAAAAGATGGAGTACATTATTGCAAGGAGGATGAGGAGGAGATATCGGGGGGAATATTTCACCAAAGGTTCTGCTATTTGGCAATGACAGACCAGGAATGCAGGTGGATCACAAGCATGATGAATGGATTAGCCTGCTGCTGTGTTTAAATGTAATTATCACTTAATTTTGTTCTCCTATTTATGACACAGGAACAGATTACATCTGTCCCGCGAGGTGGTGACGCGCATTGTGGCCTCAGATGCACGGCCCGGTGGACCCTGCGCTCTCCCAGTTACTGTAAAAGTGACAGCGGCTCTGACCTTTTTCGCAACTGAGGTGAAATTGTCACTGCGCCTTGCCCTCGGCGCATTTCAAGGCGAGGAGAGGTGTTCATTTGATTGGTGAAGATTGCACTCGGCTGTGTTAAATCCACTCACGCCTCCTCTCCTCCCTCTCTGCTACTTGCGCTGGTGGGAAGGACGGAGGCGTGGGTGCGCCTCCCTGTGCCGGACTGCGCCGTGCACGAAACTTGCAAAATGCCCTGGACACACCCTGTTGGCACGGCGCGGCACAAGCGCAGGGCAGGTGCGCCGCGCCTGCCTGCGCCTGGTCGACGAAATTAGAGCCCAAAGTTTAAGAGACTAGTACAGTTTATTAAAGAGGATGACAGAGAGACAGGGGCAGCAGATGAACGGATGGTGTCCACAAGTTAAAATCAGGTTAATCCACAAGTGACTGTGGTAGGTATTGGTGTTTATAGGCATTAATGCCCATCAACCAAAAACTCTTATACTGATTGGTACCATTACTATAGGAGCACCTTTAGTATTAAACCTATAAAAAACTTCCAAAATAATAATATAATAATATGTATTTCAATTTCAAAAAGATACTCACCTCTGAGAGGGGTAGGCCTTATGCCCTGAAACCAACTCCTTTTTTAAACATAATGTTTATTTTTATTTTCATTTGCCACAGAGTATAACAATTTCATTTACTGATAAAACATGAATCACATAAACGTATTAACACCATTTCAAGACAAAGCAAGAAAGGGAGAAATAAAATTAAATAAGTACATACATACATACATACATATATACATATAGAAATAACACCCAAAGTGTACATTATTGTGGCAGACTTGTAGATCTCCCTGATATCAAAGCATATTCATACAATTGTTCCTTAATTTTTCTGGTTCTTTTATCAAACTAATTACTTTGAACATCTAGAATTAAGCTTACGTAGTAGTTATAAACCAAAGCGTTAAAAATGCAGGGCATAAACTTAAGATATTTGTTAGAAAGATTGTTTATAGAATTGTAGTTAAGTAAAAATTCCCTTTTAATCAGACTCAACACAGGTCTCTTCAAAAATTACACAGCCAATTGAACTCATTGTTTGTTTGGGAATATTGAATTTTACAGGTTCAACACAAATATAGCACAATGAGCAATTCAGAGACAGAAATGGATGAATCCTGAAGGTTTAGCTCTGGATCTGCACTAAAGCAGTCAAATAAAATGACTTAATATGTTGTAATGGCAGTGGTTCCTCTTTACTTGTTTAATATTTTATAGTTTTCAGGGACACATCTACCACGTACACTGACTGCAAATTAGGAAATATCCCACCATAACTTAAGGAGTTAAATGTATATTATCTGTCTCTGGCAGTCACCTTCATCACCTCCATATTGATACCATCCTTTATTGATCACTTAAAAAGAAGTGGCCCAGCGAAACACATTTGTGCTCATAAATGTCATGTTTTTCAGGGAGCTTCATACTTGCTTCACACGTGGCAGAGCAGAGAATTCACATATTAAAACCGCCCTTCAAGACTTTGGGACAGCACATGTAATAAAGGATCCAAATAAAGCATTCCTCGTGGAAATCACAGGCATCCAGAGAGAGGGAAAGAAAGGCAGAGAGCAACTTTGAACATGTCAGCTGTTTTTTTTCTGGCCTGTCTCTGAGGAGAGGTTTATGTAAGTGGTTTACTGCATGCCTGCATCATGGGGGGGGGGACAAAGGAGGGGAGATATGGGGCATTTATGAGATTAGCACAAAGTAAACTTCTTCTTAGAGTGATTCTCCCTGCAGAGGACATCAGCAGTCAGCAAGACAGAGGAGAAAATGGAAATGAAACAGGGTGGGGCGGCGAGTTCACGACCAGTTCAGGTAGCAGGAAAAATTGCAGCATCTAGAGCGTGGCCCGGGGGTATGGTCGGGAGGTATTAAATGTTTTCAGGGAAGATGAGGAGAAAGAGCAGGAGAGGGACAAAATTGTCTCATGTCTCCATTACTGTAAGTGCATGGAGATGCTGCAGGCAGAGCAGGTGACAGCCGTGTCACATGTATGAGTGTCATCCATGATGTTGGCACCCGCTCATTGACTGGCTGTACAAGTGTAGGGTTATGCTGGCAGTGCTTTTCAAGGGTACAGCGGGGGGATTAAAGTAAAAGACATAAGTCAGAAACCAAGCACAGTTTTGCTGCAGGCATCTTGGTAACATGTTGGATGAGTGCTAGTTTTTGCACAAACCATAATGGAGTCTTTTGCTTTCAGTCTTCATCTTGCCATCTTATTTCGATTGTTCTATCTTCCCTTGTTTTGATGATGCCTCCATGCACCCATAAGGCCACAGGCAGTGCGTTTTAGTGTTGTATGATCATAGTATGTCCTTCTGTGTGGCCCATTGTTGTGAATGGAATATCTCAACAACACTTTGTGTTGTTTTCATCAGATTTTGCACATTTCTTCATTTTAACTCAAGGAAAACCTAGATTTTTAAGGGTCAAAGGTTGGGGTCACTGTGCCTCCTGTTAATCCCTTGCTTGTGAACATGAAATTTCAAGAACACTAACTCAAAATAGCTTTGGGGGATTTTCTTTACATCCAAAACTCAGAGGATTTTTTTCTCACTGTGCACAGATGTCCATGAAAGCAGTGGTTCAATCCTTTTCTGTACCACAGCCTGGTTCTTTGTAATACAATATAGTTGCGGACCATTCTTCCTGGGGGAGTAGGGGAGATGATTATGAGAAACAAACATACATGTTGTTCATAATATATATCACTGTAATCCAGATAAGAGGGAGCTATGAGATTGTTTCTAAACCCTTATAAAGAGACATTTACAGGGAATGATGCTTTTACTCTACAATGACATTTAGGAACACAGTTGGATGAAAGTCACCAGTTGACACGGTAAATAATTAAACCATGACACCGTGAGAAAAGTGCTTTTAAAACAGATCTGATTTTTCTATTGATTATTGATGGGTGTTTTATTAGTTCTTACCTCTGAATTGAATCCCTCCACATCAGGAAGTTGAGTGCTGTTGTGTGCCTCGACCATCCTCCAGTTACATAGTGCTAAGTCAAAAAATGTCAAAACTACATCCAGAGAAGAGTAAAACGGTTGCATGATCTGCAGCATGGTACTGGTTCGCTGCCAGGCGATCAGGAGCACGATTACCTTATTCAGTTTTGGATGTTATTGGTCATAGGCCAAGGTCATAGAGTCTCATATTCATCTGTTGTTGGTGAAAGCAATATCTTGGAATCTCTATGCAGGATTTTCTCCGTCCTATAAACAAATGTCCGTTCAGATTAAAGAGTAAACTGATTAAATTTCGAAAGTTAATATCAAAAGGTCAAGGTCACTAGACTTCATGTTTATCTCCTGTTTTTATTTGCAATATCTTGAGATTAATATATCTTAATTACTTCAAAAGTATCATAAATGTCAACTCTGACTTCAAGTTATTTTGTCAGATTCTGGAGGTTTTCATTCAAAGGTCAAGGTCAGTGAGTCTCACATTCATCACTTTCTGGTAAAGGAAACATCTCAAAATCTCTTAGAGAGGTTTTCTTTATACTAATTCAACTGTCCTTCTGAATAAAGAATAAACTGATTAGATTTTAAAGTGATTATTAAAAGTCTAAGGTCACTGAGCCTCACATTCATCCCTAACCTTTTAACGGCAGTACCTCAAAACTGCTTCGAAGAAATACCATAATTTCTCAAATATAACACGCCCTCGCTTATAACACGCACCCCATTTTTTCATGCTTTTTTCCAGGAGTTTCTGTATTAAACGCACCCACATTTTGCCCAAACATTACTCTCTCTGACAACTTAAAAATTACCTTTATTCAAAGTTTTAATCAATGAAATTTCAGTATTTTCACAACAAATACTTTAAACGATTTTCTCTCTCAACTGGATGCGGAAACATGTTTTGCGTCACACATGCGCAGTTACTCGATTTCTGCCTGAACATGCTCAGCTGTAGTGTACCGACCAATCAGAGAGCAGCTATCGACATGCTAATGTCTTCGACCAATCATAACGCGGCTATTTTGGTCCCCTTACTCACAAGATGGCAATGCCTGTGTCTGCAGGACCTTATTTAAGAGCAAAAAATGTGTGTTTTAAATAAGAAATTACAGTAACTTCAGCTTAACTAAGGCCTGGTACGCACAAAGATTTTTAAAACCTTCACAGATTTTAAACTGTGAGAGACCACACACAAAGATAAATAATGTTTGTTAATAAACGTACTAAACAATGTTAGAAGGAATTGCTAAGCTAAATGTGGCTAGCAGTTAGCTTTTTTTGACATCCTTGACCATTGTGGTTTCCATCTAGCTCCTCTTTTTACTAGTTTCTTATATACATATAGGTTGTGCTGTTAGGTGCTGGTGTTTTCCCACAAATGAACAAGTTGGTTCTCCATTTCTGATCTTTATCTAACTTTATGCTCATTTACACTTGATGCCATAGCTATATTTGGTTCCTGGTCCAGCCAGTTTGCTCCCTGATTGACTTTGTTCGGTGTATTCCACACACAGATATTGAACATGTTTAATATTTACAGTTTCAGGTCGGAGTGACTCTTTACACACCTCACACTACAGGATAAATAAGTAGGATGATCTTAACCCTCCTATTATCCTCAAATATTACTTACACACTTTACCCTTGGGGTCAATCTGACCCCAGGGATATTTGCCTTCAAAAAATGGTTTACATAACATTGTTGACCAAGGTTTTTTTTATGTCAGGTAATTGTGTATTTGTTGAATACATAAATAACCCCTTGATAATGAAACCAGTTAGTTGACATGTCCTCTAATGCCACCATTAGGCCAAACTAAAATTAAAATTAGAATTAATATATCTTGAAAATTTTCCATACAAATCTTATCAAATTTACTGACAACATTTATGACCACAACAGTATGAACCCTATTGGTTTTGGTGATGATATGACCTTTCCTGTAGCGCCACCATCAGGTCAACCTCTCAGTTTTAGAGTAAGTGTATCCTGAAAACCTTTCATCCAAACCTTTCTAATTTGGGGTGCACATGACTTTCATAGAATGAACCATATTGATTGGTGTTGGTGGCCCCCCTTTCCTCTCATAAACATATTTATTTACTTATTTTTATCTCCTTTTTTTGTAACATATTTGCGGTTCATCACTGTAAAGTCTTACTCACCCCCCCATCCCCCACCCTCCTTTTGTTTTTCCAAAACTTTAAATGTCTTCAGAGACATGGTGGCTGGAAATATTGCCCTATCAGTCTCAGCGTTCCAAAGTCTTGCTGTTGCTTCACCTTTTGAATTGGAAACTCCTGCCAAAATGAACAAGCCAATGTAGGCTTCCAAGTCAACTACATCCAGGTCTTTCCAACTGTCTGCATACACACACTTCCCCTCTAAATTTGTCATCCAAGTACAATATGTTCAATCCATGGTGTTATGAAGAGCTCTAATGATGACTTGATAGATGGAAAGACTTGGATGTGATTAACTCGCAAGCCTACAATGGCTTCCACGTTTTGGCAGGAGTTCACAAATCAGGTTGTTTCCCACATGCCCACCCCCACTCCTCTTTTATTTATTAACTCAAAAGTATCAATTCTGCACCTGCAGGTGTGGGGATGTTAAGTCACACACATGACGGACAAGTTTTACATAGCTAAAACAGCTTGAGGTCAAATTGACCCCAGAGGAACACCAATGCATGCAATATGTATTCAGCACATTGGAAAATATCAACATGATAATTTTATGCATAATCAGTTATCCCCATCGAAAAGTCATGAAATATGAAGCAAAAAGAAAAAAGTCATCTAATATTTTTTGAATGATGAACATTGAATGGGGTCAAATTCACCCCAAGGGTAATAGGAGGGTTAAGGATCAACAGATAATCAGGCCTTTTGCTGAGCATGGTCGGAAGCGGCGATCACTGTCACTGTGGCTAATGTTCAAGCTAGTGCTATGTGTCACATACATCCCCTCTTCAAAAATCCCAAACAATCTATTTGAACACACTAAAGGGCATTCAAAACTCAAAAATATATATTATGGGCTCTTTCATGTTCACAAATGCCCACTATGTGTATTGCAGTTTATTACAGGAACTAATTACAGGCAAAATTTTGATTATCAATTCCACAATTAAAAAATAATTTAAGAATTAAAGCAACAATTTGTAACTTTTCCATCTTAAAATATTAGTTATAAAGTTGATCTATGAGTGCTATGACTTTTAATAAGGTGAATGCCATCTAGCCCAGTCTTTTGTCCAGCTTTTTGCTTGTTTTTTCTCTTCTCAGCTTCCCCCTTTACCGACTTCTTATGTCTTTGATTAGTTTTGTCAAAACAGTACAATAACAGGCTAACTGGCTTCCTTTCAGATTAGCTGGTGGTTCAAGGAGCGCTGTAAAGCCTTCATATTTCTTGAGACAGAGCCACATTTTAACAGCCCTGCAAGCAGTCTACCATTTGAAACTTACGGTACTCTTCAGTATTAAAACTATGTGAAGGTGAAAGAGTTACCTATTGCTGCTTTAACAAGAGGCTAAATTGGAAGACTGATTCTTTAAGATGGGCTTGTGTGACGCTGACATATTCCTTGACTACTGTGTTCCAAAGTCTGTCTTTTCTCTGATCTGATCTTTTTTGTTCTCCTGCAGTAAGAAAGGACACACTTTCCCTTCTACTCAAATCCATAAAAACAAACTCGGTCACAGAAGTCAAAATCCATTCTCTGAATTGTTTTTTGGGTTAAAGGCGAGGCAGCCTACCAGTGTAACAAACATTTGACCTGGTGATAAAGTATCAGCTGGAAAGTGGCACTACATCACTCAGAGAGAGACAAACCCAATCTGCCACTTCAGGTCTGCTGCTCAGAAAGAAAGAAGAGAGAGAAGAGGACAGAGAGAGCAGACACACTCACCCGGGGAAGGACTCGTAGGAGCCTTAGTCCTGCCGGCTCCGACGCAGGTTAGCCATGCATGGCAACAGCTGGGCACTTTGATTAATTTGTCCGAAGGCAGTGATTTATTCGTTTGTAAGGAACCCGCGTGAACTCTGCAATGGCTTTTACACGGTGTGCATACAAAGGCAACATGCATTCCCACTCGGACTCACTTAATATTTATACAAGTTATTTCTCCCCTTCTCTCTCTGCCCCTCTCTCCTCCTTCCGTTGCATTAATCAGTTTTGACAGCTACCAAGAGGAGTGTGTTTAATGTGAATTTTTATCATGATTAATTTTGTTTGAAGGAGAAATCTCTGATACATTTTAATGGGATATCTGCTTCTTTTTTTTTCTTTTACACAGAGTCCAGGCCAACCCCAAACGATATTAAATACTCTGACAGCCAAGCAAGTGTATCAAAACTAAACCTGATGAATTTTCCATTCAGGTTTTTGCATTTTCATAAATATTATGAATGTAAGAAAAATAATCTCCTCATAGGATGTCGAAGTGTTCGATACATAAACAGGTAAAGGTAATGATAATTTTTTGGTTTTAAAATGACCAGAACTTTTTAGAAGATCTTCTACTTTATGAGACAGATTCATGGTAGGAGAATGAGTTCATTATAAATCACTTTTTTATGAGGCACGAATTACTATAATTTTTTTGTTATGGCAAAGTATTGTTGAGGCATTTTCTGCACAACAGACTCTTTAGTGTTAAAGATCTGATGTTTTGCCCTAAATCAGGTTCATATATTTATTTTTGATGACTGCTATGGTATGTTCACAGTCCTAATGAAAATATGTCTTTTTTTACATGTACAAATTACTCCTGAAAGTGCTGTATTCTCTGTCCGAGACACTCTGCTCTTTTAATGCTCCCTGTCTAATGTGGGCCCAGTCCACTCTGACTGGTTTCCATCTTAACCCTGGCAATTGGCCAGTTCAGTGCTGCTCGGCACCATTGGCCAACTACTCAGCTTTCCAAAGTCTCCTCTCTGCAATGGGCTTGCTACAATGAGCCAATGAGCTAAGACTGATGACAAAACAATGGTAGGATGTCACACTGGTAGGGGCTGGGGGGACGAGACATTCTATGCAGCAACTGGTGCCACAGAGAGGGAGAGAGGGATGTTATAGACTTATAGACTGTTATAGACTGTTAAAGAGTCATATTATACCCACTGCAGAGCATATAAAACTAAAAAAATCATGACATGATAGTAAAGAAAAACACGAGAATTACCCCATAAGGGTAATAAGGCAGCTGTAAATAAGGCAGGTAAAAGTCCTGACGTGCAAACTTTTTGTCTTGTGCATAGAAGTGCTCAATCACACAGAGGAGGCATGTTTAACACTTTATTACAAGACTTTTCACCAATGATTTAAAAACATTCAGGTAAAGTTAGTTTTGTTGTTTGAAATAAGTCTGAAGATTGTTTGAAACTAAAGATGCAGGAAACCAAAAATCTTTCATTCTATCATTTTTCAGACTCTGCAAACTTTTTCTCTTTCTTGCATTTCTCAAGCTATACTCGGGGCATCAACCCCTGTTTGTTTACCTCTGTGACTGTCTGACATGCAGAGCTCTCTGTGCTCTCATCGGTAAATGTCTCTGGTTTGGAGGCAGGACAAAAATCAAATCTGCGAGACTTTCTGTTCCCAAAACCCTATTGCTGTTTGGACGGGCCACAATGATGTATAAGTAGTCTAACTCCGGCATTACTTTGTCTTAGTTTGGACTAGATTGCATTCTCACCCATGGTAACCAAACTCTTGGCCACTTGGAATCAAACCAAGACCCCCTATTTAAAGTGAACCAGTATTTGGCTCTTTGTTGAGCACTAAAGTTGGTTTTAACATTCACACCACCCCATACAAAAGGAAATCTCCTACAAAGCAGCTTAGGTGTGAATGCACCGTAAGTCTAACCAGCTGGTGAAAGTGTTGCGGGATATCTTTTTTCATTGTGGATTTTTTATACTCACCATATGTCAGACACAGTGCAAAAGAGCATGTGAACAGTACCCATTAACCCTTAAACTAATCCTTCTATGGAAAAAAGTACTTATAAAAGGATAAATCACAGAAAATGTTTGGACAATTTCACTGATGCAGCACCATCTATAGACAAAAAATCACTACAGCAGATCTTAACTGTACCATTTCTCTCCGCAGTCTCTCTCGTTCTGTCTCTTTCTCCTCTTCCCCACACTCTCAAGGGAGCACACACACTCGCTCACACACACATGCAAAGTGCTGACTCGGGCAGTTTTGCGCTCTGTGTTTTCACTCTGGGCTCTTATAATCTGTTTTATCTCAGGTGCTGCCAATAGCGGCTTTAATTAATGAGAGGATATTCCTAATGTAATTTAGCCAGCACAGGATTATAAAATGACACATCACTCTGCAGCCTGTGAGGCAGCGAGGGAAAGATACGACAGATAAGAGGAGAGAGAGAAAGAAGGAGATAAAAAAGGAGGAGAAAAGTAATTTTTAAAGTATTACCAGCTCCATATCAGAGCTCAAAGGCTGCTAAAAACAGAAAACAACCTCTGTTAGTGGGTAAACTAAACATATCTGTGTGTTTTCTGTCTGTATGTTTGTATGTGTGTCAGCAGCCTTACTTTCAAGGGGTTAGGATTTATCTCCAGTACAAGAGGAGTCCCATACTAATTAAGTCTAGGCCTATTAGAGTGAGCATCTCAGCCTGAAGCATTACAAAGTGTCACTCTCACATTCATCCTGAGACCCACAGAAGCAGCCAGAGATGCAGGGTTACTATTAAAATCTAGCTAGCTGCTGTTCTATCAACAGAGCTCAATGGATGGTTGCCTTTATGAGTGAATGGATGCAGTTAGTGAGCTTCAGGAAGCTCAACAGGGCAAGCTTTACTGCAACACTCCACAAAGGCCATCTTTTATAGAGCCACTTAAGATGCTACATTAGCATTATTAATCAGGTCAACATCACTGGAGGGTGCTTCTGTGCTCCCACTGTTTATCGTTGTTAATTCCTTGTGAGCCATGCCTTCGATAACCTTTAACATTCAAACAGCTGTTTAAATCATGAAAACAAAGAAGAGGGTGAAAATTTGGTTTGTTTTCCTTCTTTTTTATGTTGTTCACACTCAGTCATAATACAAGATCTTTAAACTTTCATGCAATTCTTTAGAATATTAATACCTGCTTTAAATTCTGCAGCAAGGAAATGCATGTTCCAGTCATCTAGTGCTGGTGGTAGAAGTCAAAAACTTGTAAATATTGATACCCTTTAAGATACACAGGGCCCTGTCATATACTCAGTGCAAAGGCGTGAAGCACAGGTTTCTTCTCTAACTTCTGTTTGATGTAGGTGTCATTTTTAAGCCTTGTGTAAATGCTGTTATCCCGGCTGACATTGGGCGAGAGGCACTTGTCGGCTGCTGAGTACAGGGCACGTAATGAGACAGACAACCATCCACACCAGTTAACCTATTGAGCATGTTTTTGGTCAGGTGGAGGAAACTGGAGTATCAGGAGAAAACCCAGGCATGTATGTTGGGAGCATGCAAAGTCCACACAGGTAGGCCCTGACCAACTTTGGGAGTTAAACAAGCAACCTCTTTGCTGTGAGGCACCAGCACTAATCCTCTGTACCACCATGCTGCCCGATATGAGTACTTAGAGGAAATGTCTCTCATCTGATTTTTTTTTTAAATGGTCATTTTTTGCCAAAATTAAGGTTCATATTTGACTCTGATGACTGCTAAATTACATTCATGCAACCTTCCACTTTCACAAACTGAGTAACCCTGATCCACCTCTGTTCTCACTTTGTGTGAGATGCTCTGTTGGACCCCCTGTCACTTTTAGGCCCGATTACACATGTGGGCCAGTCTACTCAGATTGGATGAGCAGTCTGCTCTGTGGTAATTGTTAAGGTTTGTCAGGTTTAGCACTATCTTCAACCATCTTGAGCTAACAAGCTTAAACTGCTGAAGTAAAAGTGGCAGGAAGTCACACTTGTAGCTCTTTTTGCAGAGGGGTTAGCCCTGATGCAGCAGACTTTGCTATGTTGCACAAAAAAGGACTCTTTCATACAAAAAAGATATGTAGAAAACATGCTAAAAGGGGTAAAAGACGCTAGAATGTGTATAACAATGATTGAGACATTTGACTGTAAGAAATATCGAAATTGGGGTATTTTCATACAAAGTGGATTAAGACAATTTAGTCACCATTAGAATTCTGGATGCATTCAAGACTGAAAGTTCAGAAACAAAATTATTCCTGGTTACAACTTATTACAATAACTTTATTTGCAAATTTCATCACCGAGATATACTTGATTTACCTTAGTGAAAACCTCACTCTGCCCATCTCGGCACTATTCTGACCCAGTATATCCATTTATCCCCTTACATTTTACATCTGCACCCAGACCAAATTTGACCAATACACATTAATCACAAAAATACTGCCTTCTATCATAAAATGGCATGTTCTTGTTAATAAGGTTGGTGAGGGCTCCAGCTACAAGCCCCTCCAACCTTCTCAGTGAATTTCCAGCACTCTGTTGAAATCATTACTCCAGCCCAGCATGTATTCCATTTATCACGATCTGTGACATTGTTCAAGAACAGAAAGGCTTACTGTAATATCAAAGTTGACATAAATTTAATTAAGTGTCTGGACGTGGACCTCCATTTGCATTTCATGAATTATATGTTCCACCCTGTATTTGGAGAGACTGAGAGGGGTGAGATGAAAGATAATGAACACTTTGTATTACACGGTTTAAAAAGGTAAAATAAAAAGTTAGGTCAGGGATTATGTTACGAACAATAAATGAAGAAAGATTAACATGGACTCATTGAAAATTTGTGGTCTGTTATGAATCTTAACAGCTCCTCCTGTTACATAAAATGGTTTTCTTTTCCTGGCTGTCACGTGTCGATGATCTAACCTGTTGTCATCAGTTGTAGACACAGGTGTGAAGTTAATGTACTTTCTGAGAGCATCTTTCATTCTGTAATGACCGTAGGTGCATACCTGCTTCATGAAGCTACTTTTTTACAGTTTGAGTGTAAGATGATCCGTCCGAAATGAAAGCCGAATTATATATGTGTATGACAAGATACCGCTGCATTACTGAGGACATCTGCAATCATAGCTCCAGTCATGAAAACTGTTTAAAGCTTACATCATCTACTCAAAAAAAAAAATAGTGGGCATACATCATTTTTGTACCACTTTAGTTCATATTTAAACAACAGTCTCTTTGGTGAATTGGTTACATTTTATTCTTTTTCTTTAAGGTTTAGGAACTTGGGAAGAAGGTGAAAATAGCATGCAGGCCAGGAGCCTTAAAACAGACCCAGATTCTGTCCATTAATGGAGCAAAACCTTATTGCTTCACCATCTGTTTAGTCCAGACCAGATGAACTCTGGTTCACTTTTGTGAAAAGTTTGGTTCATTTGGGAAGCTCACAGGAACTCTGTTGCAAACCAGAACTGTACGCTGCTCCACCTGAAAACAGTGGTCACAGTTAATCTGCAAGCGGACAAGAGTTCAGTTCGCAGAGGGTTTAAATGCTTACCAAACTGAACAAGGACCAAATAAGGCAAGCAAACCAAAAAGAAGCGAATTGTGGGTTGAATTTGGCAGAAAAATCAAAACAGTAAGCAAGTTAACATAGCATTCACTAACAATATAAGCAGAGTGCAGCTAATGCTAGCATCACTATCAACACCAGCCTCTGGTCCTCTAATCAGATTAACATCTACAATTCTGTTTAGTTCTGTTCCAAAGACCAAGATCTGAGTGGATTGTGAGGATAAAAACTTAAAGACATATTCTGGGGACATTGGGACCAAGATAAACTTGTTGAAAAGTTGCAAAATAGGGACCTTTTGGTCATAGGCCTTATAAGTCAGGTGGATAAAACCTCAATTGCTTTAATTTTGTACTATACAGAACACACTTTCAAACTAAAATCTTAAAAATATTTAAACTATCCAAATGTTATTCTCAGTTAGAGTTTGCAGTTAAAATCTTTTTGCCTGTGTTGAGCATAACCGATAGCTCTCTCCATCTTCTTGCATCTGCTTTATGGCCACTGCAATCAGAAGCATGAGGTTTTAAGTTTTCATTTCATAGCATAGCTGTTAACATTTGGCACTTTAGTGGTGTAACTCTGTATGTCTCTCTCACTGTGAGAAATGTCCTTGCAAAGAGCCTGATTTGTTTTCCAGATGATTTGTAAAAGCAGCAGCACATTCATTTCAAGCCACTTAAACATTAAAGGCTCTAAAACGCCGCACACATTTGGAACATCATTTGAAGAATTTGGAGCGGCAGAGAATTTTGTAATTGGCAAGATTAATAATATTTACAGCGAGGAGATGCAAATCTCCCTTCGCTGGGGCCCCCATGAATAATTGAGTGCGAACAATCACTCTGAATAATTCATTTCTAAATATTCTTCAGTGTGTTTTTTTATGACCAGAGGGCAAGCCGAGTTTTGTGACAGCAGCAATGTGCGGCGGTAATTACGCAGAGCGTCTGCGGCCCCTCTTAATTGCTGGGAGAAGTTCCTTCGCGCCAGCAGGCTTCTTCAGAGAGAAGGAAGGGGGGAAAGATGATAAGATGGAGAAAAGAGGGAGTGTAAACAATCCTTCTATCCTTATATCTATCTATCTCTCCACTCATATCCCCTTACGATGCTTTCCATCACTTAGATTTCCTGTTCCAGCTCTCCCTGCCCGTGTTTGCCACTCATGAGCAGAATATTGATGCAAATGGAATTAATTACTTGCGGTGTGTTGTATTTTTTTTTTCAATATGTACATCTGAATAGTGAGGTCTGTCGAGAAGGGATGGGGGAGTGAGGGGGGCGCTAGGTGACTTTGAAAGAGGTGGGAAATTAGAAAGGGGAGCTTTAAGAAAAGAGATAAGTTGATGTGTGCAGTGAGGCCTCAAGACCTCCAGGACCCACTAGGAATAGCGTGCTTCTGATTAAAATCACAGCTATCATTAAAGCAGTGCCCGACTCACTGTTTTTTTTAATTGAGGGGTTTAAAACAGATTCTGTGACTTGACTGCAAATGCGGAGAGAAAGAGTCGAGGCTGAACCCACAGGCGCCTCCAGCTGCTCAGGCCACTGGTGTTAATGACGGATCCTCCTGCTGTTCAGGCCACTGGTGTTAATGATAAATACACCAATTAATTTTTCAAGGAGAAAAACGCATGACAAAACACCCCGTGTGCACAAACATCTCATCAAAGTTGCAATATTCAGGGTTTTAAATGAGGCAGTGGAGGCCTTTCTTACCCTGTGCACTGTGTGTTGTGTGTTGTGTGTTGTGTGTGCTCTGAATCAACTGAACTTTTACAAACAACAATAAGAATTTTAATGACAGTCTGGATGAAGAAAGGACAACTTGCTCATTATAGCCTGTAAAAAATGTTTTGATGACATGAAAAGGGACTTAACATACAGTTGGGTGTATAAATTCTTTTCATACCTGTTTTTTTCTCAAAAAAAAATATACTAATGTGACCAACATACTGAAATATTAACTGTCATGGTCTTAAGCAGGGGTGCTGTCAAACATTACACATCGGGCCCCAGCCCAAACGAGCTTTGCACAGTCTCTCTAACCAAGCAAGCGTGCAAATAAAGAAATAGATATGATGTAATAAAAATAACAAAGCATTGATTAGAATTACTATGGCCAAGTTCTTCTGTTCAAAGACCCCCAAAAAAAACTTCAAACACTGGAGAAAAGAACTTCAGCTAAAAAATGTATGTCATAAATATTAAATTTAATTATGCAGCATAAGTGACCTTCATGCATCTGGACTGCTTTAAAGGTGCAGTGTGTAGAATTTGGCAGTGTTCATGTAGGCCGACATGACAGTCCGCCATGTTGTCTACAGGTGGATTTTAGGGACAAAAAGAATGAAATGCGAATCTGTCCGCCGGTTCTGAAATCTACCTGGAATGCTTTAACAAGCTTTAACTGTAAAGTACACACAATTTAAATCCCTAGTGCAGAGTAACAACTGTCTCTACATCCACTGCCGTCCTCTCTCCTCTTCTTCGCCTGCATTCCAGGTAGATTTCAGAACCAGTGAACAGATTCGCTTTTTGTTCTTTTTGTCCCTGAAATCCACCTGTAGACAACATGGCGGATCATTATGTCGGCCTAGATGAACGCAGCCTGCCGTAATGAAAATTTATTTAAGCTTTTTCTAACTAAATAAAAATAAAACAAACATTTTTATGGGGATGATTGGACTCCTATTTTGACGGACTTTAAATACAAACAGAAAAATTATATCCTATATTCACCGTTTCTGTTCAGCGAAATGCTGCCAAATTCTAGACACTGCACCAGCGTGCTGTATTTTTTTACACTTAAGGTGTTGTCAGTCTTCATCAAACTCAAGTCTTTTACCCTTGAAAATTGTTATATTTTTGTATATAAAACAATTGTCTCACTTCATAACCTGCTATTCTCAGTACCCTTATAGTTGATTGCCCATCCATCCATTATCTATACCAGTTATTCCATTTGGGGTCGTGGTGGCTGGGGGCTGGAGCCTATTCCAGCTGACATTTGGCGGTGAGGCGAGGTACACCCTGGACAGGTCGCCAGCAGATTACGGGGCCACATAGAGAGACAGACAACCATGCTCACATTCATACCTAAGGGCACTTTGGAGTCACCTTGGAGAGACTCTGCAATAACTCTTGAACAAGAGGTCACAACAAGATGTTAGGTGTTGGAAACTATGTAGTTGCTTATTAGTCGAGCAGACATATTGTAGTTCCATAGCTTAAAAATGTTTTCACTTTCCCCGATTACGTTAAAGTTAAAAAAAATCACAAAAAGTTGGTTCTTCCATTAAGATGATCACCAATATCAGGACATGTAACTTTCATAATTTTTGTTCTCCCCAGAGCTTATTATCAGCAATGACCCAAACACAGTAGAAACAAAAATAGGTCATCCCTGCAGCACTCTATAGGCCAGTTAGCAAGTAGAAGACAGCAGCTACAGCTTCAACTAGTGGTAGGTGGCTACATCACAGCATTCGACAGGCTTTGGTCTGCTTGACAAAGTGCAGTGTGGAAGAAAACCATCCAAGGGAAAAATCAAACAATGCTACAACCTCACCCTCGGACCAAACAGGGGCCACCCAATTTTAGATGTGACAGTGACCTTAAATTCTCATTGTCTCCAGCACCTCACATGTCTTCAGGCATCATTTTTATGGAGTACCTCTCATGCACAGCTGCTTTGACTGACTAAAGCTGATGAAGGCTAGTGAGCCAGGAATCATACTCCCACTATTCTGGTTCTTGTCCTTATTCATTCAAGATTACTGCTACATGTCTTCATTAGCTCTACTATAGCAAAGTAGGGCTGACGTAATTGCAGTTGTAAAAGGCAAATTTAAAAAGTCTGGGTGAAAATGTTTGCATGAAAACTCACTTCTGGCTCATCAAAGTGCCAGTGAGGGTATAAAATTAGGCAAAAACCCTGCATATTGACTACTTGCAGGTGTTGCTCCCAGTCCACGAACCCCCTGATTTATCTTTGTTTTGTTGTTTTTTTTTCCCCACTTTTATTTTACATCATTCCGATGCAATCACTGCACAACCAAAATAATAACTCACGCCTGCTTCTCCCTCCTCTCAGTTCCCCTGAGATGTTGCCAGTGAGACATACGAGATGGTCCCTTTCATTGGCCGAGGCGTGAACAGAAACAGGATGTCAGACGAGACGACACTTTGTACAATTTTATTACGCCTTGATCGATGATTTACACCTGTTCTGATTACAGGCATAAAACACACTTTTCAAAGCTTCATCATCCATCTCTCAGAGCTTGGCACTTTACTCCAATCCCCCATTGTGAGATAATAACACAACAAAAAGATTTTTGTAGCGCTTCGGAGCTTTGGCAGGATTTAAAGTTGTTTTTGTTTTTTGCAGGCTGGATTACCTGTTTTCTGCTCTCTCTGTTTGTTAATTACCTCTAACAACAGCACCTAAAGAGCCTGCAGCCTTCCCTCATCATCCTGTCTCATGACTCCTCTTCTTTTCCTCCTCCACTTCTGCAGTGTAGCCAGAAACTTAACCAGAGGCCTTGCTTCCTCACCATCGATCCGCTTGTCGTAATGATGGCTGAGAGATTGCCTGCGCCGCCAAGTGATCTGGGAGCCAGTGTGGGATTAAGGAAGGCATGGATTGCCATCGATTTCTATCTGATACAATCATTTCATTTGGACTCAAATCTCCTTCCTGGTGCAGAGATCTTTTAATTCTCCCTTTCCAATGCCCCCCTTCTGAAGATGAGCCCTAATGCTACAACATGCCTCTCTACTAACAGGGTTAACACCTCCTGTTGTTCTTGCCATTACTACAAAACTTATTAATTAAGGCCTTCGACCTTAGGACCCTCCCCCAAATGCCCCATGAGGGAATGAGGTCTCAGGGAAGATCTCGACTTGACCGCCTGATAGGTCTGTCGGTTAATGCTCTTCTGTGGCAGATTTGTGAATCGGGGGTCATTTACTGTGATTGATTGTTTTGTGTTAAGAATGCCCTATTTTCCCCCTCAAAATTAGGCCAATTTATTGAATGGCAAGTGTCTCATGGGTGAGTGTTTTTAATTTGTTGTCTCTGCTGATGAGATGCATCACTGTCACTGGATTTATATTCTCAAACCAGTGTGTTGGGGGGACTTGTAACACCCACATGTACTATGTGGTATGAAAGCATAGACCACTGATGCTGCTGTATGATGAATAACCAAAGAGGGACCCTTTAGGAGGTAGAAAATGTAATATGACCTATTCTTACACCAATAGACTCAAGTTGAGAGGAGGGAAAACACATCTAAATATTTTATTGCTGTCTGAAATAGCAAATGGATGTAACAAAACAAGAATATGAACTTGTGGGAAAGAACAATATCTAATAAGTGTCTAATACCACAATGTTACCCCCGTTTTGTCTTAATTTCTGTATATTCCTCTTGTCCTTGGGCCAAAAGGACCTGTATTCATTCCAGAAATTAAGTAAAAAACAATACTTTGCATAAAATAACAACCTGTAAATAATCACCAACTTATTAAATATGTTGATTTTACATCTTTATATTGGGAAAAGACTGCATTTGGTAAGAAAGACCACTCCATTTTCTTAATAACACTTCTGACAGAGCTATTTTCATTTTATTAGAGGTTTAGTATTTTTCCAGTTATAATCACTATTGCTGTAGATTTGTAGAAGTATTTTTTTTTTTTTTCAGAAGATGCTCGTGTGGCCTGAAAAATTACAAGAAATGTGTTTTCTTGGCAAGATCAGAGCCTGCTCTTGGCATAATCTAGGAAAATGCTAGGGGCTCCAGTCATCCATGGGGGACACTGGCAGCCCCAATTCGTGTTGTGGAAAAACTGAATATAACTAGAAAGCACTCCTCTGCCAAAGTAGCTCACATATTGCTGTTACACCTATAAGCAACAGTTCGATGATGGAGTAACTCTCATTATAAGATTCCTTGACCCCTAACACTTGGAATCATTTTGATTTCATTATTAGTTTGACAATTATTGAGCAAAGACGATTGTTCCCTAATGGCGGTTATCAGATCACCACCAAAGTCTATTCATTTTCATATTCAATTCTTTTTTCATCAGAAGAATAAAACTTCCTTCCACCTTTCAATGTCACATGTTTGTTGCTCCCTTGCAAGTCCAAACAGGCAATTTTGTTGCATTGAATGAGATGTGGACTTTGAAGACGTTATTTGTTTTTTAAGCCCTTCCCAAGCAGATGCTGTCTGATGATTATCGAGCTGCAGTCAGCACCAGTAATGGCATTAATTTAGGTTGAGGATTGTCCCGTGTCTTGACGGACAGCTAATTGGATCCTCCAGCTCGGGAGCAATGAATTTTTTGGGGGGCTTACTCTTGACTTTTTGGTTCAATAACCCTCAAGATCTTTTAAGAAATTCAAATGACTTTCTTACTGTGCCCAACCTCAGCAGCGATGGTGTGTTGCGAATGGTTCAAAGACAGAAAGCATTTTTGCCTTTGCCATCAAGAGGTCATGACATTGTGAATACCTGACAGAGAATGACTTGGAATCCAAATTGATGTGAAGATTTTGGCTTTTAAAGACTGTGGTCTTAAACTTTTGATCAGCAGACAAAAGCATGTTTGAGTTTAAATGTAGTTTTCTATAAATTGCCTACTCAGTTTTTTTCTTTTTTTTTTTTTGGCTCTCACTCCCATTTCTTCTTTTTGTGTTTTGAAGCTCCACTTTGAATTTTATAAAGATCCAACAGTGCAAAATGCAAATTCTTGCAATTTTTCAACTGATCTTCAGTGCTTTTATTTTTTACGTATATATGTTGTCTAGGTAATCTGAAAGTATTTCTATATTTTCTTCTTTTTTTTGTGAGAGATACCTTGTCCAGCCAAAAAAATATCTGCTGAATATAAACTAATTCATTGTCTGTAATCAGTCAGATCCATCTTTCCAAGCTCCAGTCTACAGCAGCTGTGTTCAGCCTGGCTCAATCAGCATCCTGTAAAGAAGGAAGAGGTAGCAGCTATGAGAAAGAAGACAGCAGGAAGTAAAAGCTTGTACAAAGATTAGCATAAATGCTAACAGCTTCAGTAGCAATTTTGTCATACCTGGACCACATTTTTTTATTAAATGAAAAACAAATAACCACTGAAAGCACTTCTCAATAGAGAGGATATTTTTGCTTCATTCCTGACATGTTTGGGTTTGTTCTAAGAAGTTTGCTCTAAGAAGTGCCTCACATTATTGTACTTCACACTGCGGCAGTACTGCATTCCTACTCAATCATCTGATTGGCCCGTAATGAATGTGATGGACGGAACATCCAATCCCCTGCCTGATATGCTGTTAAAAGGTTTCACCCATTCCCAAACACTTTCTATTAGCCCATAGTGAAATATATTGAACAGTCCATCTGTGTCAGATGACCTGCTTCCTCCATCAGATCAAAAACATGCCTGTCAGATTAACTGGTGACTCCCAACTTCCCATAGGCATGTGCAATATGTCTTTGTGAATGTTTGTCTTTCCCTTCTTTTTTCTTCATTTATGCAGTTTGGACAGTTTGTAGGAGTTTATCTGCAATTTATGATCATTAAAAACATGCATTTTTTAATACTGAGTGCTGAAGACCACTTATGTCCGCCAAAGTATCAAACAGGTATCAACACAGTTTGTCTTTCACTAATAGTATAAATTCTCCCTCAATAAACTAAATAATGAATGATAATTCCCCATTATATTTTTTAAAAAAGCTTATCTTTCAGAGAACAAACTTATTAGTGTCAGCTGCTCCTTCTACAAACCTATAATTCATTTTGTCTGAGCATTGTCATCATTTTCTGCCCTAGACCCAAGTAAGAGTCCTGTTGATTCCTCACTACTCCCACACTTATCAACCAAAGGAGTGTGGATGGATTTTATCAGCTCAAATGCGACTAATATTGTGTTTATCCCTTCCACTTTTTCTTCCAGGCTTATGGCAGCTTATTATCCCAGCCTCTGCACTTGCCGGGGCTTGATGAATTTTACATACAAGTATCACGCTGACACAGACACGCTTTGTACGGAGGCTTGTATCCTCACAAGCTCTTCAATTAGTCCAATTTATGTAGCAAGGCCTGGATTCACCTTCAAAGCTAGAGGAGCAAACAGTCAGACTCCTATTGATTGGGCGCTGCTTTTCCTCTCGGCCATTGATTAAATCTCCGGCATTATTTGCTATACAGGCCCGGGGGGGCAGCGTTATTGCTCTGCTTGGCCGTTACCTGTCAGTATCCAGCTCCTACGTGTGGAGAAAATAAGGCCACCGGAGGTAGAGGAGATGAAAACCAAAGCCATCCTCTCTTCTCTTCACTTCACTCCTTCTGTTTTTTTTAACTTCGGGGAACAGATTTGTCCCTTAATGAAGGTCTCACCGTGGAAACGAGAGTGGTCCAGAAGAGGTCAAAGAGGTGCCAGGGAACGCCTTCTTATCCCGCGGCCAGCGTCTTACCCCCACAGCCTCACATTGGCGGAGATGACAGTGCCCCAGTCCAAGTGTTTGACCCCCTGGAATTGATTTATCGTAATCAACTGTGGACCTGGAAGAATCCAGAGGATGCCTGTGTGGCGGTGGAGGAAAGGCACCTTGGGACCGTACAGACAATCACTAGACCCTCCATCAATTTAAACATGACAGGAAGCTGAGACAGAGAGAGAGCGAGGTGGAGGAAGGTGGGCGAGCAAGGTGCGGATGATAGACGAATGTGTGTGTGGGTGGTGGTGATAGTGGGATATAGGACAAGGGGTCCCTAAGGCCGAGACAGTTAATTAGCTTTGTTAGAAAACAATCACACTAACAAGCCAAATAAACTTATTAGACTGCTCCCATTATCCCCCTGCTCTCTCAAGACTATCGTGGGCTCCTACGGATCCTCAAAGTCCCTCAAAGTTAGATGCTTGTCTGTAATCACAGTATATATGTTGGAATAAAGTCATTTTAATTGTTTTGGATCATGTTTGATAAGAACTTTACTTGATGATAACACATACATGGTCATTGTTGAGGAGGTAAACTGAGCTAGAAAAAAAAAACTTTATCCAAATTGTCTTTGCTCAGCATCTTTAATCATTTGTTACTTTGGCTAATCTTTATTTGAAATGTAATAGTATTAGTGTACACAGCAAAATAAAAGTGAGCTCATATGTTGGCCAGTATGCTTCTGGAAGGAGGACATGTTTGCTGTGCTGTGTACCACAGTAAAGTGCCTTGACAAAGCAGTTTAGAAGTAGAAATGTAAGTTTGAGACGATAAATTGGATATAGCATGCAATCACCCTACATTGATTTTGTGGATTGTTTCGCCCATATGTGCAGACGAACAGATACAGAGCTGATCTCTGTCGCTGTGGCTAATGTTCAGGCTAGTGCCATGTACCTTAAACAACTCCCCTTCAGAAATCCCAAAATATACCTTGAAGCTATCCTGTTTGAAAAAAAATGTGTTAAAAAAAGAATTTGTTTAAAGCAACTAAACTTACTGTACATAATATATACAGTGCTTAACAAATATATCTAACCACCACCCAATGTAAGGTTTTTTCCACAGATGTCCTAAATTAACAGCATTGGTACACCAAACTATTTTTTTATAATTCAATGATTGTGAATCCACCAACCTGTAGAAGTTCTTTAATTGAAATGATATTATTGAATGTCAAGATATATTTGTTATTGTTATCCATGAATTTTCAAATATACTGTTTCACAGAAAAATAGTAAAGCACATATCATTTTTTGGTTAAGACGTCAAATTAAAGTTATTTATTTGAATTCCTGAACAGAAAAATATTTTAGTGGTTGAATGTTATGCTCAATTAATCTCTGGCTTCTTAGAGAAGCCCAGTGTTTAAATTTGGAATTAATTCAGACTGAAATCCATCATTCCTGTTCAAAATATCTGTCCAATGAACATAACATTTTCAGTTTTAAACAAGCTTTTGAAAATGTGTTCTAAAATATTTATGTTTCCTTGTTTTAATGACAAGTGGTCTAATACATTGAATAAGATGGATAGATAGAGAGATAGAGATAAAGATATTCAGACATATAAGACGTGTGTGCATGTTTCAACAACATGGCATTTTCCCTAAGATTTTGCAACACCTCTTGGCCCTCAGTAAAACAGTATTGGTCTGTTTGCATTATCAATGATGCTCATCCATTAAAATATGACCAAATAATTTTACATTCAGTACAAACCTTTCTGCCTTGAATGTGATTTTGTCTCTGGTGAATCGCTGACAAAAGAGAGCGGACAGTTGACCGCAGAAGCATGTATATGGGTCATGCCTGGTTGGTTACCACTCCACCAAACCAGCACCCCTACTTTTCATAATTTTTACACTTAGTTCTACATATTAGAAGATTTTTTTATCACTAAGATATGACCTCATGGTGAATATTGTAATACCTCCACAGGCACATTAAACACTTTAGAAGTCTTAAATTACTAGATTACTATATTACACTTCCAGCCCTGGGAGAGGTTTAAATCATCACAGATTCTAGTTCTTGTTTTAATGATGTCTTATGTACAGTCCAACAACGTGCCATGCATTAATGGCAGTGAAACACTGACTGTGTTGTTTGTATTGCACCTTGTAGAGCCCCCTCTGCATTGCAGCACATCCCCCAAGGGGTAAAATATAGAATGGTATCCAAAAAGTACAAAATCTAAGTGTGAATTTGTTGTATTTTTGTTCTTTTTTGTGTCATTAGCTGGTCTAAAAAGGTCTCAAATTTGATGTTAAAAAGTAAAAAGCTCCTCTGGATCAAACCTCCATAGTAACACTTTGAGGGACAGCCCCACCTCACATTTTTTTCAACACCTTTACATGCTGATTCTGCTCACATACTCTTTCCACACAGAGATGACTGTTCATGTGGAATCAAACCTCGAGCTTATTTGCTCTTTCGCAGAACATTTTTAATCACTGCTGAAATGTAGCCTCCGTGATTGTTTTGGCAGGAAATGAGACTGCTTCAATTATGATGTGCGATATATATATACAAAGGGAAATGATTCCACAAGCCCCTTCTCACTCTTTCTTCAGGCATGACTGCACTGCTTGCTTTATGTCACGGATGCATAAAAGAGTGCGAACCAGTGATAAAAACCGGCGCTCTGCACATAAAAGCGGCATCTGCCCACGCAATCTGCGCTGTGCGGAGTCACCGGACTTGAGCAGCCACTGGAAGCACAAACACACTCCCTACTTCCAAAAAGATTAAAAAAATACTGGGCATAAATTCTAAAGGGAAGGGAGGGCATCTCTAAGTTTGGATTTCAGCTTTATGCTAAACCATAAATTGCCGAAAAAGGACATCCCAGGCATGCATAAACACACTTCCTCCAGACAAACTCACATAAAACCCTGATGCACATAATCAGAGAGTGTTTGCTTAACTTTACAACCAATGTGAAGCACCCTGGCCTCGTGTTAAACCTCATGTAGTCTGCTTCCACTGGCATATGGGCGCATGGGATGATATGTCATCGGGAACATAAAGGGGCCACGGTGCAGAGTGAGAGCAGATGCAGTCCTCCAGGGGTGTGGCTGGCACCGGGCTGCTTTCCTTGGCCACTGTCCATGCTCTCCCACTGGTGCAGGACTGTAGGAGATGCCTTTAATATGGCTTTAAGTCCCATTGAGCAGCGGGGAACCCAGGGATCCAATTTAATACCGGCCAGCTGCCCGACTCTCCGGTTCACAGTCTGCCATATGTAGGTCTGAGAGCAGGCAAGATGTGTGAGCATGTGTGTGCGAGTTTCCATGTTTTAATGGGGCATGTAGTTTGTCTTAGGTCATTAGTTTACAGGGTAAAAGGCTTGCAAACTAGCAAACAAAGTGTAATGCAGAAAACAGCAATGTCAGAGGTTTGAACATCAATAAATAGAAAGATGCTGCCAACTTCATGAGCTCATTATCAGGCTGCTCTGAAGGAATAATCTAGTATTTTTTGAGTGAGGTTGCTGAAGCATTCTCAACTGGAGCAATGGATCTTTTTAACTTATAGTTCATTATATTTTTAATTTTTCTACTCAGTGCAAGAATTTAGAAAACTCAAAAACGCACTATAAAAGCTAAGCAATGAAACAGACAAGCATTACAAAACTACTAACAATTATAAAATTGTGACCTAAATAACAGTCCAAACAGTTCCTTAAATACCATCCACCCATTATCTAAACCGCTTATCCCTTTCGGGATCACCGGGGGGCTGGAGCCTATTCCAGCTGACATTGGGCGAGAGGCGGGGTCGTCAGCCAATTGCAGGGCCACATAGAGAGACGGACAACCATTTGCTCTCATAGATTTATACATAAGAGCAATATGGAGTCACCAATCAACCTAATGAGCATGTTTTTAGTCTGTGGAGGAAGCGGAGTCCCTGGAGAGAACCCACGCATGCTTGGGAAGAACATGCAAACTTTGCACAGAAATGCCCAAACCCGGGAATTGAACCACAATCAATGGGTCCGTGCTGAAGTGAGTGTACACCCCTAATCAGCTGATGATTTGAATCCCCCGCACAGGAAGGCAGATTGAGGAAATGAATGAAAGGTGATTTAAATGAGATGATGGGTGACTGAATGAATTCAGTTCATATTATGCTAATAGCATTAGCATAATATGTGGTAGACATTGCAATTCTGTAATGGTAGCAAACAACCACTAACATAACCTTTCAAAATGTATGTACATCTTTTTTTGCTGGTAAGTGGACTAGAAAAGGCAGTATGAACATGTCACTACCTGGAGCTTGCATGTACGAAGTCTGGGTCTGTTGAAGGTGACATGCTATTTTGGTTCTTATGGCCATTTGGTAAGGTAGGTAAGATAAAGTTGTAACTATCATCCATATGGTGGTCAGTGAGAGTTGGCACAGAGGGGGTGGATCCAGGACACCAGACTTCACTGACCAGCCTCTTTCAGTTGTTGTGGGGTTTAATTGAACGAAACTCCTCAGACAGGAGGTCCCACCTGCTGACCCCAGTGATGTTCTGGCACTCATTGCTCATCAGCCTATGTTGTGGAGTTTGAGGGCTGGTACGAGGCCATGTGGTAAGGTAGGTAGCATCGGCATAGCCACTACCTGGGGCTGGCATGTACGGAGCCTGAGTCAATTGAAGATGGATATGCTTTGACAACAAAGGGCCTCGCAGCTGATTTTGTAACTCCTTAGAAATGTCTGTAGATCAGGGGTGGGCAAGTGGGGGCCCGGGGGCCACAGGTGCCTCTTCACCTCACTCAATGCAGCCAAGCAGTCGTTTCCAAAAAGAGATTGAAAATATGAAGAAAACATAACAACTGCTAAATATGATTCATCATGAGTAACAAGGACTACCTCATGCACAAATTAAGACAGGTGATATTTCTACAAACCTTAGATTGATGGTGCATGCATTGTTTTTTACAAGTCATTAAAGAACTTACTCTGCTATGATTGTACTTCTGAATATCTTTTATAATATATTTTAATATCATATATTGGTAAGAAGTATATTTGGAAACAATCATATAGGTAGTATTTATATGCTTTAAAAAAACAAATATAAATGTAAATATTTATGGTAAATATTAATGTATTTTATTGCATTAAAAAGAAGCTTAAATTAGCTTTAGTCATGTGTCATGCTAAGTAAATCGTGAATTCTTAATTCTGTTTGAGTAAAAATATACATATGTGGTATAATCATTTTTGAAAATTTATATTTGCTATATTTTGTTTATTTATATATTTTCCTTATTGAGAATGCTTGAAAATATGATACAGTGTGGCCGTATTGGTAATCAAAGTTGTCCATCCCGGATGTCTACGCTAGTAGGGTTAGGGGCCTCTTCACCGAGTGCTTATCCTTTCAATTGGGCACAACTATCTTGTTTTTCTTTAAAATTCAGAATTTTAGTGCTGATTTGGAATAGAAAACTTTTTTGTCTCTATATCCAAAAGAATCTCTTAGCTGCAGGAGGAAAGCTAATGTTAGCCAACAGAAGGCATATGTAGTATTTTTAAAGCTTTTAAAGAGGTCGTATTTGACCTTAAATAAGGTTCATATATTCATTTTTGACAGTGATTGAAAAGTGTTAATTGATCAATTTATCCAAAATAAGATGCATTCTTGAGAGAACTGCTCGGCAGACTCAGCTCTCCAGGTTTTTTTTGTCAGCTTTTGGTGAAAAGTAAAGTAAATAAAATATGTCTTTTCTAGAGATAATTTCCTATGATGCTCAGAGAATAACTTTTCTTAGGTCAAGGAAAATGAGCTCCAACAAGCCTAAAATAAGATGTCATGACTCTCCAGAGAAGCCCTGGAGGAGTGTGAAGGATAAGGGTGTCTGATACGGGAACAGCCTTGTTTAAAATAGGTTGAAATCACACTCAAACTATGTTTATTTAATCCAACACAACTCAGTTCTTCTCTCTGCTCAGAGTACGAGTTAACAGCTAAAAAATGCATTCCAGAATGGAAGGGCCCCATGCTTCCTCAAACTTCTCAGGCAAAGAGCCAAAACCCTCGACTACACGGTTCTTTCTCCGAGAGCAGCGAGATGCTGCGAGAGCTGAGATTTGACACCTGGCCACTGGAGACCAACTACCCTGACCTCAACCCCGACCCCTAAACCACCGCAGGACTCCTGAGGCCACCCTCGCCGGGAACACGTGGACGACATTTATTGTGCGGTGGAATTCGCTGCCCCCTCCGTGATCTCATAAGCTGTATACCTGCGTGGACAAACGGGTGTGTGTGTGTAGTTTCAGGTCACCGTTTTTTACAGGGGGGAGCTCGCTTTTTTTGCTACATGCTTCATTACTGAGGGAGAAGTCTGGCTCACAAAGGCGCTTTTGAACAGAGCTGTGCCATCATTAAAGTTTGCTGACTTTCACGAGTTTCACTGTTTGCAGCTGATTCTCCAAGACTTCTACAAATAAATGGGGGGTAGAGAGGCAAAGAAAGGAATGAACTTGTACAGATAGTGTGTGTCTGGGTGTTTGCTAAAACTACATATAAAGTTTAGTTTAACTGAGAGAAGCTGCAGATTCTGGTGCTAAAGTGTTGGATCTACCTTGTTATGTTACTGCATAGTCTTGATTTTCGTTAGCCTTTACATGTGCACTTTTTATTTCATCTGATTGAAATGGTTCTTATTAAGATATTCCGTTCCACTGTTTACATGGACATATGATCATGGCACGTACATGCATCTAACTTGTAATCATGATTAAAATCAACTGGGCATGCTCAGAGCTGTCCCTAAGGCCTAAACTCAGAGACAACAGAAGAAACAGCTGTTCTCTACTCTTAAATTTTTTTAAAAATGTGCTTAATCTTGTGAAAAATGATTTCTGGTCAGTATTTATTTGTTTTAAAAAGTGTAAAGTGGCAGCCTCCAACTACATGAACGAGACTCACTAATGAGCGTATGTTGACAAAGACTTTCTCTGTTATGATGGCCAAATAATTTAGAAGTGAGGCTATACGTATAAACTCTGTTAATATTTCAGTTTGTCCTTATATGAGAATGTGACAGTCTTCCTCTTTTATAAACAAACATCACTTTTGTCACACACTATGTTTCACACCAAGACAGAGAATTTATCCCCCTAACAAGAAAAGTCACCAGAGCGCTCTCTTTAGTGGGACCGGTGGGACTGTAGAGTTGGACACACCCCTCACCTCAACTGCGCTTGTGTGAGCAAATCTAGACATGCACAGTTGAGTTGAGAGGAAAGACAGGGAACCAGGAAGACTCATTTGGAATGAGTGTTAACATGCACGTCATTCGGAGTAATGACTAGCATAAACCACCGCTTTCATTCAGACTGAAATTTCTTTCCAAAATGAGCTCTTTCAGATCATAATCTCCTGATTGGCATGTATACATGAAGTGCTTTTATATTGATCAATTGTTTATTCCTATTACTTGTGTGCATGTAAACATGGCTAATGTTATTGTAAAATTACATGTAGCTTGCATCTAATTAATCAGTAATAATAATAATACATTTTATTTTAAAGCGCCTTTCTCAGCACTCAAGGACACCTTACAGAGTACATAAAAACACAAATAAAAACAACAGACAAAAGTGACACAAGGCTAAAATGGATGTGAAAAATTACAGAGAATATGCAAGTTCCAGAATTTGGGAGCAGAGCGACTGAAAGCTCTGCTCCCCATGGTGCTGAGATGGGCGGAGGGCACAGAGAGGTGGAGGAAGACCTGAGGGAGTGAAAGGGGGTGGCAGTGCAGAGGAGATCAGACAGATGGGGGGGTGAATGGCCTTATTTGTATACAGAAGGATTTCAAAGTGGATTCTGACTTTGACCAGAAGCCAGTGAAGCTGCTGGAGGACAGGGGTGATGTGGTGATAGGAGGGGGTTCTGGTGATGATGCGGGCTGCAGAGTTCTGGACCAGTTGAAGCTTATGGAGGGATTTGCGAGGGGCACTGAAGAGGAGTGAGTTACAATGATCAATTTATGGGAGGTGACGAGGCTGTGGATAGCAGTGGTGAAAGGGGCGGAGACGATTAATATTAAGTAGGGGGAAATATGCAGACCGGGTGATGTCATTGATGTGAGAGACGAAAAGAAGTGAGCTGTCGACGATGATACCCAGACTCTTAACCTGAGGGGAGGGGGACACTGTGGAGCTGTCTATGGTGAGGGAGAAACTGTCAGCTTTGGATAACATGGATTTGGTATCTACAAGTAACTGTGGTCTGAAGTTTTTTATTTGTCTATGCAGCCACTACTTTGAAGTTATCTGGACCATTCAATGTATTACACTAGTCCATCTGGGAAAGAGCCCATAGAAAGTGTTTGTGGAGGGCAGAACCTTGTGAAAGCATATCCGTCAGGTGATTGGACGATCATTCCATCAATCACATTCATGACGGGCCAGTCAGATAATATAGTAGGCCTAACGTACTGCTGCAGTGTTAAATACAAAACGTAAGCCACTTCAAAGAACAAACTATCACAAAAACATGGCGCAAGTGGAGTGAAAATATACTTTCTATCATGAAATTCATTCAGTTTTGTTATTAGTTTTTCATTTCATAAAGAAATGCTTTCCAGATCTGAAAAAACTGCTCCTGAAGCCTTTAGCATCTATGCTTATCCCTATAGAAGCAGTCACTTCCTGCTGTCATCTCGCTCATGGCTCGCACCTCTTCCTGCTCTAAAAGAAGCTGTAACCTCTGTACCGCTTTGGACCACTCACAATCATTGTAGATTGGAGCTTGGCAAGATGGATCTCCACGATTACAGACATTGAATCTGAATCTTGCAAGTCTAGCTGCTGAACAAGGTTACCTCTGAAGACCAGACCATTACTGTTGCTCTGATCAGAGACTCTGGGCATCACTTCTTCAACACGTCTTATATTCTTTAGAAGTCTCTAAGTCAGGTAAACGTCAAAAAAAAATTAGAGAGAGAGGGAGAGAGTGTGCAAGTGTGTTACTTTTCTAAATGTAGTTTTGGTTATTCTCATCTCTGAAATTTCATGTCTGTCTCTCATTCATTCAATCACTCTTGATTCTATTTATTCTTTCTTAATGCTCTTCCCATTCATGTGGTCAGAAAGTCTATTGGTCCCGTTACTAATCCTGCAGTATATTTGCGTGTGCAGGGTAATGATGCATGTGTCTGACCAGAGAGTCACATGGTAATGATGGATGGTCGATTAAAGAGGGATGGTCCAATGTGCTCTGTTATTAGCATGCATATAAATGGATCATACCCAGCAGCCTCTTCACTCACACTCACTAATGCCATTACGAATGCAGGCCTGTCGCTCCATCAATAACACACAGTCCTTCTGGGAATCACTATGTGCAACAACTCTCAGCTCACATTAACTCTTTAAAACCTTAAACTGAGGACTGTCTCTCCTATCAGGCCAAGAAAATAGTTGGTTTACAGGTTTGACTTGTTTTAATGTTAGTTTCAGTACTTAGTGCCTGTGTGCCGACAACAGCTGAGGAAATAAGTGCATCATTCTATATGTCCAACTCTCCGTCTAATTGTGAATGTAATAAAAATGTTTCAGAGGATGCTCTTCAAACCTGGTCAACTTAGATTTAGTGAGGAACTTATCAGATTTTGAAGCCATAGGTCTATGTAAGGTCATGAAGCCAAATGTTTATCATTTGATATTTCAAGAATGCTCTGAGGAGTTTTCTTTCCACTTTACAGAAATGCCCTCCCTAAAGTAAGAATAAACTGACAAAATTTTGAAGGTTAGGAGACTAAATATTGACCTTATGTCTATTATTATAATAAAGGTTGTTTTGTAAACACATTATGCAGTTCAAGTCTTAATTTTGTGTTGTTAATTAAAATGTCTCTTACATTCTAGATTTTTTTATTTTGTTGGTTTTAATCAGCTACAAAAACCTTTTTCACACATCTTGTCTGTCTGTGCCACATATCATTTGACATTACATGCTCGATATCTTAGGGACCAAAGTTTTAAGAGGAAACTATACAAAATCGATTTATCATCATATTTTCACTCAAAACTCCTATAAGTGGAGAGGGACGAGGGAGGGGAGGGTATTGGGGGGCCACTTGTGCTTGAGCGTTGTGTGCAACAATCGTGCCTCATGTTAAAATACCCTCAGTGTAAGTAATGAGTGTTTTTCCAGACTGTGAATCTAAACTCACTTTTAGTGACGTAATGACCCTTTAAAAAGAGTGAAGCCCTGTATTGTTAAAGACTGAAAACTCATTTCAGAATAGAAGCACATGTTATGTTTGAGGGCTGGGTGGAGATTTGGGTTAACATTTGTTTATGTGTGTCTGTGCGTGTGTGTTAGTCTTACACTGCAGCGAGTGTGTGTGCCTGTGTATGGAGGGTACACTCTTTGCCAAAAGGCATTCCCTAATTTACAACCTGGCAACCCTCAGCGTGGAGGCAGCACGCCATCCAGGGATGCATAAATCTCTCTAACATACAGGTTATTGCTCTTTTTATGTTGAAATTCTGCTTGCCTTCCAATGCCACAAACAGTGTTTGCTTTAACAACACAATCTGTTCTACACAACTGCCATTTGTTTTATGAACTATATACGTTTCAGAGTTACACTCGCGAGCGGCAGACAGCACGGAGAGAGATATAGCCGCACATAATGAACTGCCTCCCTCCCCAATAATCTACAAAGTGACATCAGCAGCATATTTAAGGAGGAAAAAGTGAATTATGTAAAATGTCCGGCAGTATTTCCCAGCTCATATTGCTGTGGTAAATCATTAGAGAGCATCATTGAGATTGCTGCAACAAACAAGGCTGTTTCATAAATCTGTGTGTTTGTTTGTGTGTGTACATATGTGTTCAACACCAGTGTGTGCGTGTTCGTGTCATTAGATTATACTGCAGTCTCAAAAACCCTCCGTAATGATGCTGATGTGTCTCCCCTTAGGGTCACTATCCGCCAATTTGAGAGAAGTTAAACACAACTCCCCAAACAAAACTGATACCATAAGCTCTTTTCTGTGACCTTTTGTATGCCTCATAAGAGGAGCAGAAATTTCTCCCTGTGTGCTTTGATTGAAACATCTCACAATCATTTATTTTTACTCCATGAAAGTGTTTCCAGCATGCTCGCTAAAAAAAAAAGAGAAAAATAGAACAACAAAACAAAAGAAGAACTAAAGCACTTGACAGCATTTGAACTTTTCCTCACCCTTGGTCTCTGTGTTGAAGACAAACTTGAAGACCCTGTCATGATGCTTCACATTACTGACTGTATGAATTATGGACACAGCCTAAGTCACGGATGTCCAAACTATGGCCAGGGGGCCAAATGTGGCCCTCAGGTCACTTTCAATTGGCCCGTAGCAAACTCCAAAAGTTGGCCCACATTATATGATGAGGCTTTGGTTGTTGGATGGATAATTATTGATGGATCATGCCAGCAAGTCTTTTGGATCAGACTTATTTCTTCTACAAATTTCTTTTATGAAACATATTGTTACTATTTTTTAATAGTTTTTTTTTGTGTTCCCATGGTTTAATTAAATTTAAAAAGCTTAAAATTTGAAAATAAATTCACAAATTACTTGAATACATTCTCTTCTTTGAAGACCTAGTCTAAAATTTCTGCATTTGATCAATTTTGAGAGACTTTAAAGGGGATAATGACAAAAATGTCTAAGTGGTGTAACCAAAAAACTTGGTACCAAATTCTTTAACTTGTTCAAAAAAGGTGAAATTCTCAATAAAACACATTATCAACTAGTTGAGCATAATCCTACATTTGTCTTGTGTAACAATGAATAAAATACCATTGTTCTGAATATTATGGCAAATTTGGGGAATTTGTGGACTGTATAAATTGTCAATGCGGTGTGACCAACATTCAAGGAGCCATTTTGTTAATTTTTGTCAGAAGATCAAGTGGCAGGAAATGCTATCACAAAGACGGACCCCTGATTATCCTAACTGCTGCACACCAAGGGTAGCCCTCTTTGAAATCTTGATAATTTGACCTTTTTAGGGTATGGTCAGGTGTGCTTGGGGTTACATCTCAAATGGTATGACCTTAGAAAACCATTTATAATTCAAAGTAACTATAAAAATAAGTATTTATTTTAAAAAATGAGTCTGAAATCTTCACATCAAGGCCATGTGCTTACATAGGTGTCCATCATAATGCCTGTTAATTTGAATTTTACTTGAAATATCAAATTGTGTTAAAAACTACACCATTTGATGTTGGCAAATAATATAAGTTTTTGATGCCAATTAAAGATGTAATGTGAACTAAGTTACTATGTGGAACTATTTTTAAGTGTTAAGTGTTACATTTCTTAGAAAAACTGGTGATTTATCCACAACTTTATTATCAGATCTCTGGAATAACATCACTAATCTGCATGGCTTTATTATTTTTGCTTTAATACATATTAAATATAAAATTAATATATATATTTGTATTCCATTCACTTTCAGCTTTAAGCTCTATATACAAGAATATAATTAATGTCATAAATGTAGCAGCAGTGGGTGAACAATGACAATGTTGAAAATGAACAGCAGTTTTAAAAAGATCTGACACTCCAAAATCATGTTAAATGTTTGTCAAAGATTTAAATTTAGATCTGTAAAATTACATTTTTTAACTCTCTGTTGTTTCATGATTATTGCTATAAAATGGAGCCTCTTTTTTCCCCAATAGATGCCATCATCAAGCAACGAAAAAGTGGCTCAACACAGAGCATGAGTCCATGCAGATCCTGCAGCAAGGGCCATTAATTAATTCTTAAATTAATTAAAAGAAAACACCCCATTCTTGTTGTTGGTGTTTTTTTCTTCATTGAAAATAATAAAAAGCACAAGTTCAATTGAACTTGCTGACTGTCATGCTTGAATTTTAGTGCCAGGTTCTTCTGTAAAAGCAACATGGTCAGGTGGTCTAACTGTTTTTGTCAATTTTTGTAACCAGTAATTTTCGTAAAAAAATATAATTTATAGGAAAATTCATGGGGAATAAGATGTAACTCTCTTTTGCAATGTACTTAAACATTTTTTTTAAAGTTTATACATAATTTGTCAAACGTTAAATCACAAAGTGTTTTTCAGTATTGGTCCTGCTCTGTATTGCAAAAACAGATATAATTGAATTTTAAAATAATCCTTAAAAATGTATTTTCAAGTGCTAAATTAAAATTGAGTCACTGTTTTTATAAGTACACTTGCATACACTGTAGGTGGAAATAAATATTTAATATTTATCCTTTTGTTGTGGTTATACCACTTGACATTTTCAGGGGAAATCCATCTTTTATTTTTTAAAAAATGGTTCAAAAGCTAATTTGAAATTACGTGAAAACAACAGAAATACAAAATATACATTTTTGCAAACGTGATGCAAGCTTTTAAAACAATTTATTAAAACATTTTTGAATTGCTCATCATACAAACTCTTATTTGTCACTGACCCAATAAGCAAACACAATATCCAGTGCAATACCCACTCAAATGTGCTCTACTGTCACATCGTGCTGCCATACCATATTCATATTGTAAATATTGTTAATGTTAATAATGTAAATTCCTTGGCCTTGTTCATAGTCTCACTTAATTTATTTTATTTATTTTTCCCTCATGAGGAAGTTGATATAGCTTAAAGATCTGCATGTTGCAACCTGATTCTGGTATGGTAATATCTACATTTAACCATCTTAAAGCACCAGCACATGTAAAAAAGTTAGGCAGTTTCGTGGAATGTGCTTTGGTTTTGACTGAATGTTAAGATGGACTGTCTCTTGCTGCACGGGGCGTCTTTCTTATGCTGATCAGGGGCCAATCTATTGGTCACCAGGGCCAGCCAGTGACAGCTGAAATTGAACTGAACATCCCAAATTGTTGAACACTTACGTTGAGATTTAATGTTGCCCTATCATCATTGCACCTTTCTGTTTGTGGCCCTCGATTTAAAAAGTGATGCCATCCACTGATCTCTGAAGTGTTAAATCAAAGCTTAACAATTGTGATCATAATATGGTAAATGCTGTCTGAAGCTAGCTTTAGAGTATTGTTGAAGTCGTGGGTTGTATGAGAAACATGTCGTAAGTAAATATGTAATGGGGACCAGTTCTGCTTCTGTAAGCAGAGAACTGGCACAAAGCCTAGGCCATAAATTGCTTTAGTTGGATTCAAGACCTCCATGAAATTTTGTAAAGTTGAGGTGGTAACAGAACAAGAAAACAGAGTGAAGACTGGACCATAATTACCCATTTAAAGTTTGAGAAAAGGTTGATATCATTTTAGCCCCAAGACCTCTAATCATTCGCTTCACCTGATAAAATAGTGAGACTCCGAGCTCCAGCTGCTGAGGGAAACTTCAGGGGGAACAAAAGTGTTTTTTATAGTTTGCATGTTCTTCCAGTGGATGTGTGGGTCCTCTCTGGGCCGTGGGCTCTGACCCCCCTGTGAACCCAAAGGGGATAAGCGGTATAGAAAATGGATGGATTGATAGTCTTTCACCTTCTGCCCAGGCCAAAACACTGATTTGCACATCAGGACCACTTTAGGCCTCCACTAGAGTTTCCTCAGGCTTCACCCTGTCCAGGTATACTGTAGATCAACATCTTTTGGATTCTATTGGATGTACTCATGCTCCACGTCCCCCACCTATGAATTCATCCATGAAACAAAGGCAGTCCTGTTCAGTTTGGTACATATATCTTACAGGGTGCATTTTTTTAAAAGGACATATCTTTCAACTCAGAATAAAAAGTAGGCAGTGGAGGTGGGAGGAGCGCATTTCTACACATTACCTTTTGTTTTTGTTTTGAATAGCAGCTACTGGTGGCTTAATTGACAAAATCCACAATTAAGTGCTGTAAGCAGCTGATACTTGCCTGTAACAAAGTATGTTCGGTTTCTGTGGATAACATCGGGACATGTTTGGATCCTGAAGCCTCTCTGGTTTAGTACCATCAAAAGCACAGCAGGATAGAACCTCAGGACAGCGGGCTTGTCAAGTTAAATATGAGCCATGCCTCTTGACACCACAACACAGCGGTGAACATGTGTGTCAGTGTAAGTGCTGTTGGGGCAGGTTACTGGGAGTGTGTGTTGGTTTGTGGGATGGAGAAGAGGATGTTGGAGAACAGATGGATAACGGCGGAGAGGAAAAGTAAAGGGAAGCTGAGGTGGAGGGCAGTAATGGGGTCATCCTCAAAGGTGAGGGCTATAATCCATCAGTAACCTTTCCTCCCACATACAACCATGTACGAAGCATGAATCCACACACACAGACACACACAATCTCATGTAACCCCAGAATCAAACCCCCGGCCCAGCGTCTGTTGTTTGATGAAAACCAGAGTGCCCCTAACCTCCAGATCACACAAATCCCCCTTTAACTTTCCAACAACTTTAGCATCACAGGCCAAACTGTGTCTGTGTTGACAATATTTAATGCCCGGGGATTATCCTTAAAGTTCAACAAAGAATTCAGACTGCAGCCGGTTTACACAAGCTTTTGATGGATACCTTGTGAATCTATTAACCAGCTGCGTACTGTAGGTGTAGCAGCACCCTCTGGAGTGCTGCATCACTCTTTAGTGCTCTGTAGTTTCCTCTTAATTGTACCCAGCTCCATCCAAGTGCCAGCTGGAGAGGATGGAATGTCCCAGGATGTCATTAGCAGCTTGTTCTTAAGCCCTCAGAAACCCCCAAAGTGTCAGATTTAGTCACTTTATCACTAAGCTGGAAACACTCAAATGTTTGCTTCTTCAGGCACCATATGAGATGTTCAACAAGTACACACTTCAAACCTGGCACACATGAAAAGATTTTTGTTCTTGAAGTGTATGGTGTGCAACCAAATGAGGAACACAGCACACCGCACACTAAGATCCTTTTCACACATTAGAAAGACCCTAAAGTTTTCTGAATTTACCTTTAGGTGAGCTGCATATGTGAATGCAATTTTATGTTTGTTGGTTTATTTTTTTCCTCAGACTTTGCCCTAACAGTTCTTTGCTGGCCCCCTGGTATTTTATCCCTCCTTCACCTCCCAATTACTTACAAAGACTGCAGGAAATTTCCTGATTCCCTATTGTGCCAACCCTGTAAACTCTATAAAGTTTTTGCGCTACCCACTTGTTTTGTATTACTATGCATAAAATTGACAATACCCCTTAATCATAGACAAAAACAATGAAGGAAATGCCTGGCTCTCAGTCTGCAGGTTTTAATCTCAGATGATAAAAGATTATACTGTTAAAGACAGGAAATTTTTGGAAGACCAGCATTACATATTAATATAATGTTTGCGACTTCAGGCCCAAACCAAACCGAGTCAGCTGAAGCCTAGGTGTGACAACGACCTAAAATAACCAAACAAGGTTAAGTTAGACTTAACTGCAATCATGTAGTGTAAATTACTCAAAAGTGTGAACAAATTAGGAAAATTCCTGGGTTGCTTAAATTTGCACGTGCAAAAAGGTTTTAGCAAATTAGTTCACCAGCAACCAAAGTTTCCACTCTCACAGCTCATAATCTCACATAGCTGAACACAATTTGAAAATAAATATGCTTAATATGGCTGGGGTCAAGAAACATAGGCATAATTTACCAGGTTAAAATAGATCCTCTTGGTTTACTCAACAATATTGAGTAAAATAGCTAGCCTCTGAAGTTTAGAGATGTTAAATTTATTTCAGCATCTCACTTCTTATGTTTCATAATAGTGGCATGGCAAACATTACTTAGATACATTACAGTGCCCCTCTGGTGAAGGACTGCAGTACAAGTAAGTGCTCTTATAAATTATGGAAAAATTATGATTTTGAGACATCATGTAGTTGTGGGAAATCTTCTACAAGATAAGGACACTTCATAAAATAAAAAAAGGTATGCCCCTCCTATACCAATAATCATATACCACCAATACCATAATCCTTAATAATTTGTCTCAGCTCAATGTGTACTGAAAATGGTTTTACAGTATGTTGAAATCCCCAGACCACAAACAGAGTTGGGCCGGGTATTTCCAGCAACCTCATGATATAATATGTGTCTCTAAACAGAGGCCATGATATGATTCGTATCGTGATATGTGTGAATTATAGACATTGTCCACCACTTTTACAGAATTTCTGACAACTTTTTTTGTAAACATAAAGGACAAGGTTTTAAGGATCCTACAACTTGAGCCACTTAAATTTCATGTCATCTGCGGTCTTATTTAAAATTTGGAACATGTGCTGCATCATGCGGTATGGCCTGCTGCCTTTGAACTGCATATTTTTAACTGCTGTTAAAAAGTTAGTTTTACTTGCTTTCATGGCATTTGGGGCTGTACCAATTCTGTAAAAACCCAGTCAAGACATGCATTAGCAAGGAATATAGGAAGATTCACTGCTGTATCAATATTTTCCAAGGTCCAGGATTACTCTCAATGAGGGTTTGTAGTGTGGACTTAAAACACCCTGGCCTGTATCAATATTTGATATAATCTGCACAGGTCTGCCATTAAGAAAGCAATAAGTATAGCTTATTCATTCCAACCTAGCTTGTGGTCATGAAAAATGACGCTATTTTTAAAGATAGGAATCATTCGAAAGAGGCTAAATTTCAGCTTTCAAAGGCTTTTAATTTGGTACAATTTTAGCTCATTAAAATACAAATAGAAACAAGAAAACTGTCTTTCAATTAGGAGCCAGCACACTTTACTCACAACACACAACACATTGCAAACAACACAACACTACTCACTGATCACTTTTTATGCATCAGGAGCTTATCCCAGAAGGCGTATTTGCTCAGTTGTTTAAAACTGTTACCCTTAATCTTTTTTGGTGACAAAATGAAGGAGAAAAGCTGTTAAAGGGTACTGCTTGGCTCTTATCTGAAGGCTACAAGCAGGTTTCATTTCACTTACTGTAATCAGGGGGGCATGCAAGTATTTTTTGATTGTATGTGGCCACTGAATATGTATTGCAGATATTTTTTGAGTACACTGCCCCCATGACTGCATTTGTTTTGCTTCCTGCTTTAGTCAGCTTGCCTCCTGATTGGTTATCGTCTCATCCTTGCAGCTTAGCTATTGATGGTGGTCTACCCTTACATCAGGATTTTTGATCCCAAGTAGTGAAAATGTTAACTACTTAGGATTTCAAGTTAAAGCATCCTGATATTCTCCTGGCAGATTGAGGAGGGTAACATCACTTTTCTCAGCACACCTCACACCACAGGAATATCTGGCAAGATAATCTTTAGGACCATTAGAGGGGGAGAGAAAGGAATCAGGCCCAAAATCCAAGCACTATGTAGTAAATTGCCCGCTTTGTGAGATCTGTAAGAGTGATGATGAGGATGCCAGAAAGAATGGAAAAATCTCAAAAACTGCATGTTTTAAGTTAATCTGGAACACAGAAACTGAAGCAATCCCCCTATTCTCCTTTTAACAGTGTATAAAAGAGAATAACCCAAAGATTGTGCATGCTGCTGTTGAAATTATTCATTTTTCCTGGTTGCCACATTGCTTAAAGGCTGTATAGGCATTGAAAGTTGGCCGGCCTTACAAGCACGAAGAAGAGAGCGCTTTAAACCTCCGGCCAGGTTCTGCCTGGAACAAGGCAATCTCCTCCGTTCGCAGAGCCTGCATTTTTAATGAGAACATCTGCTCCGGTGGCCCTCTGGTGGAACCGAGGCTTGCTTAATCACACAGTCGAGCCCCTCAAGTCCCTCGCAGTGGGATCTGCTCAGCCCAGTGATCAGACAAAGCTGGCCACTTCGCACTGGAGCAGAGAGCTGGCTGGCTGTTGGAGAGAGAGAGAGAGGGAAGAGGGAGGGTAAGAGGGCAGAGTGGATGTATTATATTTGACGCAAAAAAAAGTGCTGTGGAAGTTAAAATTAAACGGTGAATGTGAGACACAGAAAGAGCCAGCAGAGGTCTATTAGTGGGAATCTTTCTACAGGTGTGTGTGGCTTTGAGGCCGCACTCACACTAAAGGAAGGAAATGTAATGATGTCCCTGTTTGGCTACATTAACTCTTTACATTTAGACTCTCCTTCACCCATTTCATTGGCTTTTATCTGTAGGTGATTTAGCCTCTGGGAACAAGGGACATTTACAATAGCTTCCTCTAAAGCCAGCAGTTATTTAGAAAAGCAATAGAGAGTCTATAGAAAACTTCAGTACCGAGGTTATTAATACAGATGGACAAGCATCTTGACAGAGAATTTTGGTAAATTTGAAGCATGTCTATAAACAGATTGTTTGCTGTAGTTGGAGGAGCTGACAGAAATTTTGGGCCACATGAAAAGATATCAGACTGGGCTCTATCCCAAACCAGCTCTGCGCAGTTTCTCAAACCAAGCATCTTCTAATGGACCACTTGCAATAATTACAGCCAAGTTATTCTGTTTAAAGACTCAAATCAGCTTCAAACTGTGTAGAAAACTGTAGAATAAATGGTAAATTAAACTATTTACTGTTTAGCGCTTTCTGGCATTTTAACCATTTTAAAATGGGTTTTTTAAATCTATATTACTGTCAAGGAACGAGGCTCAAAGGGAAAGGACACAAATGCAACACACTTTCCTGGTAGGCAATATGGTTTATTGGTCAAACAGTCAGGGTTTGGTACATAAAAAAGGCAGTCAGACCAGACGACTGTATCCAAGACATGAGGCAAAATACTAGGTCAAAAACACACAAGGTAATAACAGCAAGACATGACTGTGAAGAATGCTGGGATGAAGGCTGTGAGGTACGATGAACTGGTACAAGACAAGGGGAGACATGAGGTAATGAGGGGTGATGGCAGACAAGTGGGAAAGAAACACTCATTTTGTATTCAAGAGTATGCATATTGTGCTTTTTTTTTTACAAGGGACAATGTAATTTTCCATAATTTCAGCACAAAGCATGACACTGATGTGCTGCTTCAAGTTTGAGGGAATTGAATCTATAAGTAATGACCAGCTACCGTCCCTGGTCAGGCCTAAGTATACATTACAATATATAAAATATACATCATTCAGTCACATAAAACTATGCAACACCATACTGTATATACACCTGTAGAGAGTAAAATCATACTCTACTGTGTTACTCTACTGTGTTATATATAAAATGTACATACAGTTATATAAACCTATGTCATTTAGAAATATGAAATACAATTTAATTAAAATGATTACAGCCCTGATCCACTATTAGCCAGAACCTGACAGCTGTTATGAAAGATTTTAATTCTTGGATCAATGTTATATTAGTTGGAAATGTGTTTCCGTGTTTACAGCCCTATGCAGAGAGAGCATTCTGTCTATGTAGACAGATTGAAGATGTTGTGTGCTGGAGTTTTCATTGTTTGTGCATTTTGTTACTGTGCTGCTGTCCTGAATTTGGGTATAAGAAGAGCGAGACAGTTTATCTATTTGAGACTGATTTAGGAGATCTTACATGTGCTCTGAAAATTAAACAGTACCGTATCTTTTAGCATGAAGCAGTGATGCCACAGGACAGGTTATAGTCCATTGTTTTAGGACCACATTGTATAATTACAAACCTTTCCTCCACACTACACAAATGATTTTTCAGACATTCCTTAATCTCAAAATCCTATTGTTCCAATTAACACAATAGGTCCTCCAGTGTTTTAGCTGAGGGTGGGTTTTCAAAACTCCTCAGTAAGCAACGCTGATTAAAGTTTGTTAACTAAGAAAGTAACACAATTAAAAAGAGATTGACTCGCTCATCTTCTTAATGAAGAAAGGCAATTCACTGCCATTAGATCACTGAGGTGCTTACAGTGGAAGTAATTTGAAGTTTGAGTGAAAGTGGGTGCCATATTGTGTGTGTGTGTGGCTGTGACAATGTGTGCTTTGCACATGCAGAGCACATCTGTAGTGGGGTTTTTATCCTCCAATTTAGTATGCATTTTTACTCTATGAGTGAAAAGTAAGTAGAAACACCGCAACCTTGGGGAAAAAGAAAAAACTCAGCATATACAAACTCTAATAAATTAGGGACATGGTGTAAAAAGTAAAAAAAAAAAAAAAAAAAAAGACTGAATACAATGATTTACAAATCCTTTTTGACTCATGATATTCAGTTGAATACACTACAAATTCAAGATTTCTGATGAACAAACTGGTGATCTTAATTGCTTTTTCTACTCACTCATTTTGAATTTGATACCAGCAACACATTCAAAAAAGGTGGGACAGGTCAGTCATAGTTTTTACCACTGTGTTACATCCCCTGGATCTCCTAGATGGTTCTTATCCTCTTTAGCCCGGCGCACAAGGATGCCCATGATTTCCAAAAACAGTTTGAAATGTTGACTTGTCAGACCACAGCACACTTTTCCACTTTGTGTTAGTCCAACTCAGCTGAGCTCGAGCCCAGAGGAGCAGGTGGCACTTCTGGGTGGTGTTGATATATGGCTTTCTACTTTGCAGGGTAGATTTTTAACTTGCACTTGTAGGTGTAGAGTCTAATTGTCTTAACTGACCAACAAGCTTGTCTTTGTAGAGTATTTAATTCAATATGGGTCGAAGAGTGTTAACAAATCATTGCATTCTGTTTTTATTTATGTTTTACCCAATATCCCAACTTCATTGGAATTGGGGTTTGGCTGTGACCTCCTCACTCCTCACTGATTTGTTTTACATTTACATATTAAGGAATGATAAAATAGTATCAAATGAGTATCAAGTATCAAATGTTGGAGCCTACAGGTAGATTTTGGGGTGGTGGAGGGTTAAAAGTAAGAGTGCAGTACTGATGCAGGGCAGAGCTGGCAGGGCAGAAGAGAAAGCAAACTGGAAATCTTAAGGCTAAACGGCCTGCTTGAAGGTTGAATGTTTGTACGTAAATAATGTTGTATGTCAGTGTTCTGCATGAACTAGCTTGCAGACATACATTTGAGTATAAAGTAATAACAAACTTAAACTATGATACAACCATGAATTATCCATTTGCTTTGAATATATATGAAACTGTGTATTAGATACATCAGTGAAAATGTATCAGTGACACTCTGTGAGTCATAGTTTAGTATTCTCACCCTATTTGACTCTATTAAGAAAGAATGCAGGATACATGAAGTAACTGACCAGTTTTAAGTATAGTTTTAGTATTGAGCATCATGATATGTAATAATGCTCAATAGATGTGAAATCAGTGAAGCTATGTTTTTTTTTTTCCTGAGCTAGCCTGCTGGAATCACCTAATTAATGCAAATGCTTTTGCGTAATATCACTCATGCTTTTCCTTTGACTATGTGTCGGTAGTTTATCCGTTTAAAGTATTGTTTCATATGAGTATTATGATGTTTGGTATTGGTATCAGACAAAAATGTTGTTATTGTGACAAAAAAGTTGATGGGAAGCTTCAACTGGTTTTGCTATTTGCATTTTTTAATACTAAGATGCCATGTGACAAGAAAATTATAAAGAGTACGAGGGTATAAGGAGTAATTCTTAGTTTAAAAAAAAAAAAAAAAAAAAAAAAAAAAAAAGTACAACTTCACAAAGCAGCCACTCAGGGACAGGGCTACAGGCTGAAATATTTGTTAGTTTCAACCCCTGCATAAAAGTATTGGAAGGAAATGTGCATAAATTTGCATTTTCTTGTGCTTAAATGAGCATGCTAGCATTACCTGTATCAGTGCTGTACTCTTGCTTAAATCCTACACCACAACAAATCTACCTGTGGGTTCAAACAAGGAGTTAAATCCCTTTGATAACTTCTCAAATTTTGCATGTACAATAAATCTGCGAGGTTCGATAAACTTCTCATAAAAATCCCACTTATGGGTGTGTGTATTTGTGATATTGTGTGTACCGCTGCCTATCCATTCCTAAAGTTTAACTTTGCGTGGCACATATGTTCATGTGCCAAAATTCCCTGCGCATTTGTGTGTGCTAAGAACAGTGACAGACAGACTGACCCTCTTAGCACACTGAGCACAGTGAAATACGAGCTGCTGAGATGCTATGAGACTGCTAGCCTCTGGTTGAACCTCCACTGAGGCCCACCTCTGCCTTCACCAGCACCAGTACCGCCAATTAGATAGCACCCATAATGCAACCTGAAAGATGCGCTGAGCCCGGTAGCTTTATAAACATCCTCCCTGTCGACGTGTACCGCTCACAGCCTCGCCTTTTTGGCTTAACTTTGGTGTGTGTGTAAGTGTTGAGGGTGATAGATCCCCCACCCTGGGATGCACTCCCATCCTGACAGTGAGTGTTATAGTCATTGCTCTCCCTCTTTCCTCTCTCTCTTTCCTGACTACATTATCTTATCTGATTACTCTCTCAGCCGGCCCACGCAGACATACTGGAGACTGCAGTGTAATATAACATGCCTATATGACTTGTGGTTGCTACATGAGATATGCCACCACACACATCATACTAGCGGTAACATCAGACCTGTCTGCTTGCCTCTGAGGCCTGACAGCTTCATTGTTATTAACCATACACACAAGAAGCCAGGCGCACAAAGCCGAGAATATCAATGCCGCTTCAAAACTGTGTAATTACACCGTAAATCAAAGCAATCTCCGGCCAAGCTCCGACCAATTTATCTGCAGACTCGGATTTAATGTGCGCAGGGGAGGTTGTCTTGCCCCGTGACTTGTGTACACCTCAAAGCAGACTAAGAAGTAGCGATGGGGTGTAAAGCACACTGTACAGAGATGAATGATGCCCTCAACATTCGCCGTCTTTTTTTCAGCTGAAAGATAGCTCCCTCAGCTTTGGTACATAAAGTGGCAGTGAAACTGTAGCCTGCCATCAGTATACAGCACTATTAAATAATCCACGGTGTTTTCAGTGGCCTGTGGGGACCACGCAGAGGATGGTATAAACATTAAAATGGGGAACAGCCCTCCAGTAAGTCTTTTTATGCCATGTGAACAGGTGTGAACTCTGCCTCTCTGCTTTCAAACAATTGTTCTAAGTAATAAGAGACGCGGAGCTGAAAATTCAGCTACAGGCTGCAACAACACATTCCCCTTGAAGTATTTCCAAATGAGGGTCTCCTTAAAACAGCTTGTGAATGTCATCCAATAAATCCTGTCTGAATTTTAAATAAAGGCAACAGCTTCAGTTCTGTTGTATGACTGTAGATGGCTTGCTTGTGTTAGTATGTGTTGGTATCACATGCACAAGGCAGTCAGTCTCTACCACTGCTGAAGTAAGGATGACAAAATGCAATGTGAATGTTATAATGCTGTCCTTAAAGTCATAAAAAACATTCAAAATGATGTTTCTTGAATGGTCAGCAATTCACATGCAAAAGGGGGAGTGAAATCTTGTCAAATTTACACCTAGACACAACATATTTGATAAAATTAGCGACAATAGGAGTACTCATGTTAACATGCAGCTATCCTAAAGCTAATAACTTTAAGCTAAGAGGCAGCAAAAAAAAAAACTCCATTTGGTAGTGTTAAACAAAAAGAACTCTATCTATCTAGCTATCTATCTATCCCATAGATAGATAGATGCATATGTATATAAGCAAGATTTTTACGTTAAAAAAATCTGCCTCAAGACTGCATTAAAGAGAAACCTTTTAGTTGTTGGAATTAACTTATGAGTTATGAAATGTTTTGTCGTATCTTGATTGTTAACATAGACTATTGTCTCCAGGGAACATCAAACAAGTTGTATCTTTATTTAAAATTAGCAGATGTTCAGGCTAACTTTGCAGTGCAGCTGGACTGCCTGAACAAATATACTAACAACTTCAGTAGCAGTTTTATCAGATCTTAATTTATAAAATAGAACAATTGATTTATCGAATTCAGTGTGTGTGTGTGTGTGTTTATTATTTTATGGGCAAAACTGGCTAGGCTATACAGTGAATTTCATGGCCTTTCGGACTCTGTTCAACTGTTTGAGTCCAGCGTAAGCAAGGTAGGTGTGAGTGGTGAAGCTGCTGAAATTAGCAAGGGCTGTCTTGGCTAAAGTTAACATGCGGTATTGTCAAACTGTTATAAAAAACTGATATTCCCCAAGATGAGCACTTGTTGTTTTCCTTTTGTACAAGAAGTAATTTCATGGCTACAAAATCAAATGATGAGATCACTGATTGTACTCATGTAAAAAGGCACTCCTGTCGTGAGCGTGAAGTATGCATCCTCTTCCCAGTGACGCTGTTTCTGTCAGATCAACCGTATCTTACCCGCATACAGCATTGCTATTTTCTGATTGGCTGATATGTAGCTGTATGTTATTTTTTGATTGAATGATGGGCAGTTGATCTTATTGACTGGGGCATGTCAAGCTCCCGTTGAGTTCTACGATGCCCAGAGCATCTTGCTACAAGTTCCAGTGCATATATAGTGGTGTAACTCTGTGGGCATTACATAATAAATGTTCATGCATGAGAAAAACCAGGTGTGGCTGGTGAGAGTGTTAAAATGTTTAAATGTGTGTGTCACACTCTGAATGCATGGGACTTGAGAGCCCTGTAATTTTATTATAGTATTAAGGTTTTCCAGTGGTAACTTAAGAGTTATCAGTTAGGCTATAATGCTACCATCAGCTGTTTTGTAATAGCTTATAGATTTTGTTTTTTCCTTTTTTTTAAATAAAACAGTGTTAATAGTCACCTTCTACATTGGTGATTGAGTTGTATTGATTTTAAACCGTTTGCATAAAACAATTTCCAGATAAGACTATAAGATGTTTCTCTATTCATTAATACAGGGTGATTGTTTTATTTTGTTCATTTCCTGAGAAGCAGCAATTTTCAGAGATCAAAGTTTTTGGCTAAACAGCGACAGTATTGTTCTGAATATAGCCATCCTGTCCCTCTAGATTTTGTCCATTTTTTTTGCTTGTAAAACAAAAAGTAGTGAGAATATGACCTTTCAATGTTACTGTATGTTTACATGACTCACATCTCTAAATACAGTGGCAAAAGATTTTAACTGCATTTGAACTTCTAGACCCTCAGCAGATATTCAAAGAAAAACAGCACGCTTCTGAATGTGATGCACATACTGCAAGGCAGAACACTTTATTGCATCAGACATACGTTAAAGCAGAGGACTTAACTTTAAATGGGCCACCGTGTTGCACCAATCCATCACTCTGTGAGCAGTCTGACTAGTTTGAGGTCAGGGGAAAGGATCAGTCGTTTAGGGGGGCAGAAAATTGAGGTCAGAGGGAAAAGAGGGGAGGGAGTGTGGGAGGAGAGGAGTGAAAGTGATAGAGAGACTCGCACCAGGCATTCACATTTACTGTATGCACACAACGGTGGTGGTCTTCATTGTACATGGCGCATACAGCTTCTCCTGACTCTGTAGATCAGTGTAGCTGTCTGTCATTAGCTGCCTTTTAAACCTTAGTGCTTTGGTAATGGTGTGATGAGTCAGTCTGAGGTTTTTGACATGTCAGATTGAATCAAAGATCGGTTTCAAGTGAGGTTTTGACATCAGATTTTAATGGGGACACTTAGCTCTAGGCTGGAAATGTGCACACACGAATATCATTCTTCATTTGTCCCCTGAAATAAACTCTCCTGCCTTTAACTGTACCGCAAAACATCACATAGAGGTATAATGGGCAATAAAAGAACATATGTTTTGTCATTTAAAGTATTCCATCCTTCATTTCACCTTCATTTGAGCTTGTGTTTATGATGTCCCTCTGCTCCTTCTCCTGAAAAAGAGGCCAAAACTTGAAGCATGTCTCTTTCTTTGGCTGGTTTTTCATGCTGATACTTTCATGAGGTATTGTACAACAAGAGAGAAAGATGAGCTTGATAAAAGACAGAACAAAAAAAGGAGGAAAAGCTTAAGATTACAGAAAACTGAGAGAGAGAGTGCGTTTGGCCAAATAACCTGGTGTCAGATTCTCCTGAAGAGCAGTGTGGGTGTCTTTGTCTGACATGGCTGTGACACAGAAATCCAATGGACCAGTGACTTTTCAAATTAAAATGTTGCTCTGCGCATATTAATCACATCAAGATTGAGGACGATTACACCCTGAGGGCACTTCAGTTTCCTTCCTATTGGCGAGTATCCATTCACTCCCTCAGTGTAGGAGTGTTGATCTAGAATTGGTTTTGGTTGCATATTAAGAGCAGTTTGATAGTCAGTGGTATTATTATTACTCCTCAATTATTTTATACTGGTTTTCATCTGCACTAAACTACCTTGCAGTAAAAAGGTTGTCAGAGGCCTTCCCGCCCCTGTTATGAATGTGTTCATGTAGGCATGTCTGTGTCACTGGAGGGGAAGGAGTGCATGCAGCTGTAAGAGAGGCCCATCCTTGTAATATTATCTCTGTCTTTTGTAGCTTGACTTCCTTCAGGGTGACCCAGAGGTCAGGTTCTGTCAGGTGGTTTTGAGATTTACCAGTTACGTTGGCCTTTAACCCATTTTGTGAAAGATTACTTGCCTTTTTTTTGCCTCCACGCTGCTGACAGTCATGGATAGAGGCATCATTTTTATGGGTACTTCCATCCATCCATCAATTCCTCAGTCCATATGAGTCAAAGCTTGTGAATGCAACTTCTCAGAAAGTCTTTGAGGGATATTCTTGAAACTTTGACTTTGTTCTCCTTGATTTGAGAATGGACAGATTTTGGAAGTCAAATGTCAAGGTCATGGTGTCTTGTGGTCATCCCTTGCTTGTGAAAGTTAGATCTCAAGAATGCTTGAAGGAAATTTCATCAGACTTTGTACAAATATCCACCATAAAACACGGATAAACTGATCAGTTTTGGAGGTCAAAAAGCCGAAGTTACAATGCGTCCTGGTTTCAACTCTGCTTTTGAATGCAATCTTTTGAATGCAACATGTCAAGAAATTTTAAAGTTTCTCTCATTGAAGTTTGCAGAGGTGTTCACTCTTCTACATGGATGGGTTGATTAAAGTTTTAGAGCAAAGGTTCCACAGGCACATGCAGACCTACTGAATATATTCTGCCCTGCAATCCAGAATATCAAAAAATGTATTTCATGGTGAAGACCTGAAAAATCTGCCATGAAAAAATAAAAATTAACAATATATCAGATTGAATAAAAGCTGTAATTGGCTGTAATTGTTTCTGTGACACCCCCCCCCCCCCCCCCCCCCCCCCCCCCCCCCATGCCTTGTTATGTGCATCAAAAAGTAGTTGAACTGTCTTGAATTCTGTATAGGCAGAATAAGTTCAGAAATAGGATCTCAGGGCCCATCAAGGGGAGGAAGGAAAATCTTATTTACGCTTTTATGCAGATGATGTTGACTTCTTCATTCAAGCACCCTGACCAGGCATTGGGACGGTTTTCAGCCAAGTGCATAGAGTGCACAGTGGATTGCAGCCCTTATTAGCATGAAAAATTTGTTCACAAGAACAAATTAAGGATTTTTAGTATCCTTTGGGTCTTGTCCATGAGTGACGGTAGAGTGGATTGAGAGATTGACAGGTGAATGGTGTTGTATGTGTTGTATTGGAACAAGGTGTTGAATGGGGCTAATATGTCAAGTTAAAGTGGCATGAAGTAAATTGGAGCAACACACATCCAACACAGGCCCATAGATGTTAACCTTGCCACAGATACTGTGGTTCACATGATTTGGTATTAATGAAGTTTGCTCAATTTTGACTGGTTTTGTTTGGATTTTTTTCTTCTTTGATTTCTAGACCTAGCAACTGGTCTAAATTGAAACCTGCTTTTTAAAGAAAGTTTCCATAAACATTAGTAGAACATACTACTTGAGAAAGTCAACACAGTGCTTGTTAAATAAAGTTTAAAACCCTGAGGAAGCAACTTTCTTGCTTATCAGCAAAACAAAGAGGGCAGCAATTACAGTACAAATGCCTATGAGACACTAGAATTTGTTAAAAAGAAATCCCAGCCCTCCTACCTAAATATTTCACTCCTGTAAGTGCCTCTGTGTATACATATGGAGGAGAAAGTACAGGAAAAAAATACATAGTGCATGCAAATACATAAGATTTGTCTTCAGGCAAGATCTACAGCACTTTAAATTAGCTGACTCCTCCACAGATCCCTGGAAAACATTTCAGAAAATGATTTTTTAAAGACAACAACAAGTCATTAAAATGAAAGATCATATTAAATTCGCTGTTTATTCTTCTGCATTGCTCACTCCGAGAGCGCTTTAAATTAGGTGGAGAAGTGAGTACCTCCAGGGGCGCAACAGTGTGTGTCTGTGTAAATGTGTGTGTGTTTATAGGACTGTCTGTGGTCCCACTCTTAAATCAGTATTAATGATGCATCCATCAAAACTCCTACACAACTTGACAGGATAGTAAATTTTTAATAAGCCTATACTGATTTCACTAGGTATATTACCATTAGTACTAATGACTTCATACTGTATATACAGAGTGTTTGATTAAAGAAAAAATCAAAAGAACTAAAACTACCTCTCAGAGTTTTAGTTTCTACTAGTCAAGACTTGTCAAACACTGAGCGTGCAGTGATGGCTCAAGAAGAAAGTGAGGGTGGTTCTGTGCAAAACTTAAAAACAAGGAGTGAAAAATGTAGTCCTGCGGGCTTGAACTTGAAGGTCCAAAATGAAATCAGTATATCCTTGAGTCAAGGAGGATATGTTGTTATGCAATGTTTCAGCAAAAATGCCTTCAAGTATTCTTGAGGTATCAAGCTCACAAGAAAAGGATGAACATGATGCCCAGTTAGAGTTATGACCTCCGAATTCCAATCAGTCCATCCTGAAGTCTGAGGGAAATTTTGTGGCAAGTCTGATTAAAAACAAACTCTCAAGGCTTTCAGGAAATATTACATTAACACGCAAAGGATGAACATGAGACCAAGTGGTCTTTGACCTAAATCCAACGTTTTTTTGTTTTTTCGTTTTTTTGTTTTTTTCATTCTTAAGTCAAGAAGGAGTTCTGTGCAGAGTGAACATTTAAAAGCATTCTTAAAATTTTTGAATCACATGCAAGGAATGATCATGAGACTAATTGACCATAATCAGTTTAAACTTGAGTCAAAGCTGGAATTAACTAGGCTCACAAGAAAGGGATCATGTGACTTTATTCATTACATTTGAACTATGAACCCCACAAAAATCAGATCAGTTCGTCATGCTATCATGAAAAAAAATATTTTCAGAAGTTTAAGGGAATTCCTTAAACATCTTCACATATTGTGTTCACAGTGAAGCGTTGACCATGAGGCTCAATGACCTCTTACCTCCAATGTATGTTAATTTATATTTAATCAAGAAGGATCATTTGTGCAACGCTTGAAAATGTATCCCTAAGATAATACATTCACAAGCAAGGGATGAACATGAAGCTCAGCAACCTTGACTTTTAACCTCTTTGAAGTCAAATTGGTCGATATTTGTGGAAGGGTGGGTATTTGTGCAAAGTTTGTGGAAAATCCCTGAAGGATATCTTATTCACAAGCAACAGATGAATATGAGGGTCCATTTTCCTTGACCTCTAAGACCTCAAAAATTTTCTCAGGTTGATCTTCAGTAAAAGTTGGCATTAATGCCAGGTTTGGAGAAAATTTGTCAAAGCTGGCATGGCCATGACCTTTGACCTCCAACATACTGTCACTTTGTCCTGTCACTGTGTATGTTATTTGAGAGAAAATGTATGCAAAGCTTGGAAACCATCCCTTTAAGTTTTCTTTGGATAATGCATTTACAAGTAAGGGATGAACATTAAGCTCCACAAACCTGACCTTTGACCTGTGTGTAGAAGTCTAGTTGTTCCATATAAAGGGAGGGTGGAAATTTGTAAGAGGCTTCACTAAAAGTGTTTTGTACATTTGTGGAAAGCTTAAAGACAATCCTTTGACCAAATGGACAGAAGGACATATGAAAAGACAACCCAATACTACTAAGTTCATTCAGAAACTGTCACATATATTCCTGCTGCTGTTGATCTCAGTTCTTCTGTTATGTTTAACGCTGATATGCTCCTGTTTTAAGGAACAGAGTACCATTTTTTCTGTGGTGTGTGTTCTTTGACATTTGCTATGTGTTTTCTCGGTTGAGATGAATAAAATTGTGGTTAGAGTTCTTTTGTTCTACAGCAAAATCACTAAGTCACTCGTGCTGACTTTGACACATTCATTTTTCCCTTTCTCTCAAATGTAACTTACAAGCTCAAAGTGACAATTGTTTCACCAACACAACGTTTACAGCAGAGTAATTACCTCACCATCCCTATAAAAACCATCTCACCTTAACTTGAACATGATGTTACATCCGATGGGCAGGATTAATCATCTCCCTTCTACAGAGGTACTGCAAGCCGCTCCATCTCGGCCCGGAGGAGACATCAAACGCTCCCTCCCCGCCCGCCTGCCTACTGTTTCCCCTGGAGAGACAGAGACGGGTTAGAGAGTGGAGACTGGCCTCTGGTTGTGCAACTCTCTATGGAGTCCATATTGATTACACCTGCCACTGGCGGCTAGCTGGAGCTGTGTTCTCTGACAGCTGGCAGCACAGGGCGAGATGGATAACTGCTCCAGCACGGCTTTGGCTAGCAACATCATCACTTGGCTCTGTAGAGAGTGTTTGGAAGGCAAGATATTTTTCTCTTTAATTCTTTTTTACTGTCACTGGTGAAGTTTTAGTTTAACAATGTGGACTTGTCTCTGTTTCATGCAGTTTAAGTATCAGTTGGAAGGCTGCTTTTTCCTACCATGGTCTCGATTAATACTTGAAGATGATTGGCTGTAGGGTGCAGGTAAAGGCTTGATTAAAAACTTTAAAGCTTTTTGTGAAACTCTGATTTTCTTTTGTATAATAAAGGAATCATTAAATATCTAAAATAAGGAAATGCGAATGCTGGGACACAGCAGGAACATTATAGACAATGAATTAAACTGATTTCCATGCTTACTTCTTATTACAACAATTACATATTTGTAATAACATTTTGTTACAACACGCCCTATAACCAGTTTTGACATTTGACATCACATAAACCAACAACTCTTAATTAAGACCCTACGCAATATGGCATAATGAAATGCTATGACATAGTTAACTGCACCAAGAGGGTTATGTTTTTGCCAGAGTTTGTTTGTTTATTTGTCTGTCGGTCTATCCATTGGTTAGCAAGATAACTTCAAAAGTTCTCAATTAGGATTAGGATTCGGATCCAGAATCTGTTTTTTAAGTTTATGTTAAAATTGCAGTTTTCCACATTTTCACTAATGAATCAAAAAGTTCTCTATGGATTTTGATGATATTTTCAGGAAATGTTGGCCATGGCACAAGGGAGATGTAGCTAGATTTTGGTGGTCATCCAAATCTGGATGTGGCTCCAGGAATTTTTGAATGATTTGTTGACATTGTCACTTGCCAATAACTCAAAAATTTCTCTGTGGATTTTGATGACATTTTTGTTTTAATTTTTATGTTGGCCTTAGCACAAGGGTGAAGTGGTTCAATTTTGGTGGTGATGGAAACTGGATATGGCTCAGAAAACTATTAAGAGGATTTCTTATCATTGTGAGCTTACTAGCTGGTTCTACATTGCCCATTGGAGGAGGGACAGCAGGGAATTTATGTGTATGTTTGTCCATGTGAAATCCAAAAAAACCTCCAGCAACAGTTGTAGCTCAGGAAACAACTTTAGTAGACTGACACATTTCAACTTGTGGCCTTTATAGGGGTCATCTATTGTCGATGTCCATGTATGTCTTAAGTTGGAACATGCTTTGAGTTGTGGTTTGAGGGAAATTTTGGCAGGTTTTGGAACATTTATTTCATCTATGAACAACCGGTTCGATTTTTTGACTGCCTGTCAACATTTTTCTTTTAAGAACCTTCAATTAAAAGTAGAATAAAAAACAGCTGGGTCATTTCAGGTTTTGAGCCTCTTCATATAGGTAACACACAGCAGCAGGATGGATGGCTTGATGTGTTTCCCGTTGCTAAGTTTGCATCAGACATCGTAAAAAAGGTAAACCAGATGAGGAATGGCATCTGTCAAAAGAAGAGCCTGGAGAACACCCCTTTCTTGAGTCTGAAGCTTTCTTCTTCAAAGTTACACCTGCTTTGCCCCCGCAGTCTTCAACACTGTGTGAGATAACACTCTGGGTCACCAGCTTTACAGCATTTTATGGTTTTATCAGTGTAAGCATGTTAAAGAGTAGAGATGGCAACTTTATGAAAATCTGCCTGTAAAATGTTGCGTGTAAAAAGGCTCCTGGTATGTTTCTTTTTAGTTTAGTTTTATTTTGTTTTTCAATCTTTCCAAACTGATGAGATTTTAAATTTTTGAGTGTTGTCAGAGGTTTTTTCTTTTCCTTTCACAAAATGTGTTCACCCTTAGGGCCCATTCTAATATTAGTTACACTTGTACTGCTCAGCACGAAAATGCACTTTTCATAAGGTAGCTATAAAAAAATATTCTACACTGATATAATTTCCAACTTTTTTGGCTTGATTTTTTTCAACAATCATCATTCCTTATCACCAACATCAAATTTCTGTGATTTTTTTTTTTTTATATATATTTTGACCCTTTAATGCTAGGTTTAGTCATGATGCCACTTCGATTTTAAATGGAAAATAAACAGAAAAAAAATAATACATTCATTATACTTCATGCAACATAGATTTTTTGCGTGCTGAAGTATTACTGCCTGGATATGCCAATAATTAGAAATACACTGACATTTATGCATAATTACTCATTAATACTCTCACTTATTTATATAGTTAAAATGGCACCACCTGGTGGACAGCAGCAAAACTGATCATTTCCAAGGCGAAAGCCCAGGCTGACACCCAGAAATAATAAAATGCAGATATTCTGCTTTCATGGAAAGGAGATCAAAAATCACAGTTTTACTTGGTTTGAATGTTGCATTTTTGTGCTTAATTGTACAAGTTTAAAACTTTTTACACAGTGTATTTTAGACTTACTGTACGAGCTGAGCTTGAAATAACAAGGTCAATTAAAAATACACAATTCATGCCATATACATGAACAATGACATTATTACCAGTGAATGAAAAATGAAAGTGCATAAATGTGAACAGAAGTCCCTAAGGGTTAAACTTTGTTTCTAATTTTTATTTCTAGCGCATATGACCATTGTAAAAGCTTCATAATGCCCTTTGAAATGTCACAATGAGGACATTATGAACTTCTCATCATCCATTATTTTCTATCAATGATCACCTCAGTAATATATAATTTACACAATCTCAAATGCAGAAGTTTTCTTATCAGAAATGGACAGCACTGGCAGTCCTTTAAAGTGAACAAGTGGGAGACTCATAAAAATGTTCCTACTCCTCTATCAGCCCCTGAGGACTGCTCTCTAAACTCTGTTTAGAAGGCAAGACGAGCGACTTGTGGGAAGAGTTGCGAGGAAAAGCCAGTGTGAATCCTTTTCCCCTGTTAGCTGCCAGTCCCTGCTGTAGGCTGCCGGGTACACAGTGTTTATTATGGAGATGAGCGGCTATAAACTCAATATTTTCAGAGGTGCGCCGAGAAGACTGTAAAGTAGGCAAACGCCTCTACTCTCACATGGGAGAGCGGAGAGTGAGCAAGCTAAATGGGTGTAGGGGGATTCAGATGGCTTAGTCAGGATAAGGAAGTGGGATCTAGTGGTATGTTTCTCTCATTTGTGTTTCTCTCTCTCTATCACTATCTGTTTTCACACCCTGAAGGCCTTATTTACAATCCTTTACTTCTCACACTGCGGTCTGTCTCAATGGCAGTGGCAGTGACGGAAATTGAAATGTAAGCCTCGCCAAATCCCCCGGTCATCTGACTTTTTCTTTTTTTTTTTTTCAGAAAATGCACTCATGAATTCACAATACTCTCTCGACTTAAGCAAGCATTTGGCTAACAGGCTCATAATTAAAAAGTAATTTGATGTATGACAGTATGTGGTGTCGTTTTACAGAGTTGTCCCACTGAAGTTGAGCAAACATTTGCTCTGCTTAATGATTCATAGTCCTAAGTATTATTCTTCTTTGTCTGTCTGCACATTACATTTCTGCTTCCCCCAGCTTTTATGCATCTGTCCTTGCTCGTGTTCATCAAAGACCAGCAGTTCCCTAGACACTATTACAAGAATCCAGGATCAAGTTGCTCCACTTTTGTTTATATGTTGCTCTGCGTGTTCAGATATTGTCTAGTGATCTGAGAGTTTTGTCTGTTTTGACCCGGCCATTATTTCTGCGGCAGGGACCGCGAAAAGAGCCCAGACCTCCGCGTCCCACGAGAGATCTAATCAAAGCATGCGAGCTGAGATAGAGAAAGAGAGAGTGAGTCAGTTTGGGTATTATGAGAGTCAGTCAGCCACTCGCCTGTCAAACAAGTCGCTCCTCAGCTGTCTGCTGATGCCTGATAAAGTAGGAGACATGCCTGAGCATTAATGGAACTGAAACAAAAATAAACCATCCTCAAGTATAAAAAGAGATGCACATACAGCGCACAACTTGGCAGCGCTGCCTTTGATTTATTCCTCCGGGGCAAGAAGGACGGTATTTGTGTGTTGGGAGGAGAAAAAAACATGGCACACAAGAAGCATTCCAAGTTCGCCACAGGAAATCAATTTATTTGAGAGGGCAGCCGGGCTAAAAATAGGGAAGCCCCAAACAATAGAGTTGGAATTAATTGCCAAGATTTTGTGAGAAGGCGCAAAGACTCCAGAGAGTCAAAAGTTTGTACTCGGTCTTGTTTTCATATGTGTGTTATGTTAATATTAGTCTGGTTTTAGCTGTCATGTTGTTTTGTTTTTCGGCATATTTCTGCGTGTTTGCAGCTGTCAAATCCAAGCTGAATCTCAATCATTCTCCTCTCTCCTCGATATGACGACTTACCACTTGTCAGCCGGGCTGCCAGCTGCCTTATTTGACAGGATGTGATGATTTATCGTGAGTCTTCGGCAGTAAATAGACAATAACTGTTTTGTCACACTCCGCTGAGTTCTAACTGGGTTTTTCGGGGAGTGCGCGAGGGAGTGCTGTAGGGGCCTTATGGGGGCTGATGTGCCGTTTTTAATGAGATCTCACAGCCGTGTTTAAATATTTAACCGTTCCTGGTGAAGCCTCCCCAACAGCCGCCAGGCAAAAACTGGCGAGTTTTCATGCAATCTTCACAGAGTGTAGAGCACCTATCCCCTGAAAACATCAGAAAATAAGCACAACCTGAATAGATGATGGCATCCTGAACACACAGCCTGCTGCGCCTAATACCCGCACACCTCCCCGCTCTGGCGTTGTCTCTCTCCCTGAAAATGACTATTCACACACCATGACAAATGGCTGAGCATGGTGATGAAGAGCTGCTGAATTATACATCCACCTTTTGATGGGGTATTTTCTAAACTTTTATTTATTTTCCTCCTAACAGAAGTCATTCCCCCATTTTTGCCTGGTACTTGCCTTTTCCACCATGATTTTTTTTTTCAGCACGGATCACTTCAGCTCCTCCAGCCCTCATGTTTTTACATCCCACCAGCCGTCATTCACAGAGAAGGGCGCTGGGGCGTCTGCCACCCCCCTGCTGCGTTCAGAGGGGAGATGGTGGTGCTGCGAGTGCATGTGGTGTGTGTATGTGGAAGTGCAAGGGAGTGTTTTGCAAAAAGAGTGCTGGTTTGGCAAAATTTGGGGGGAATTGTGGTTCAAAGAGGAAAGAAAAACTAAGAAATTGCATGTATGATCATTAGTGTAGTCTACAAGAAACGTTTAAGTCTATGTTAACGCGTGAAAAAAAATATAGTTTTATCATACAATAAAAGACTGCTATGAACCTACAGGCCAAATTTTACTCATAGAAAAATAGAAAGGTTTTTTTTGATTTTGGATGGTATGAAAGCTCTGAATAACTGTGGTACAGACCAAATAACTGACCTCTGGTCCACCTGAAACAAGGGGTCTTGGCTCACTCACAGATTGGCTTGCAGGGGAGTATGAAACCAAACAAGGACCAAAAAAGGCAAGCAAAACAAATAGGGCATAGTGCATTTGGCCTGTAGTTTGACTGAATCCAAAAACAGAAGTCAAGCTAATGTAGATTTCTGACAATATCAAGCAATGTGTGCTACCACCACCAGCCTCCAGTAAATAATGAGCATCTACAAGTTTGTGCGGAACATTGTTGTGTCACTCCAGTCAATATGAAAGTGCCATCTGACACAGCATAAATACAGCTTTATCGTTATTTTATGGCCCAGAATACTTCTGGAATCCCTTATGTTAAAAGATGTTATTACTTGCAGCTGGTTGCATTTTTCTGGGTCAAAGTGCAACAGTAGGCTGGATGGCAGGAACAAAGACTGCAGCTACAGATCCAACTGGTGGCGGGAAGCTATACTACGCAGCACCTGACAGGCTTTGGTCCACCTTACAAAGAGCGATGTCAAAGAATAGCATCAATGTTTCAACCCAACTGAATCAAGTTTTCTGATATTTATATATGAAAGCAACCTTAATATTGTTTAGGGACGGGAATTGATGCAATTCTATCGTTATCAATACCAGCATCGATTCTGCTTAACGATCTGCTTCTTTATTGATTCCTGTGGATTTGTCAAACACAAATCACTTCTGACATTTAATATTGTGCTGCATGGACATGTGCTTCTGCAAGACGCTGTTCTTATCACTTTCTTGAAATCACACAGAACATCGGACAGTTAGTGTTTGTGGAAAACTGAACCACAGTTTGCCACAGTCTGCCATGATCACACCTGTGACTTCTTTGTTGTTGTTTCTGCTGCCCATCTCTGATGGGAGGATGACTGCCTTCATATGTTATGATTTGATGCTATACAAATAAAGATTGAATGATTAATTGATTGATTTGCAAGGCATGGAGAACAAAGTGAAAAGAATGGATAAGTAAATTAGTAAGCATAAAGACTATTGATATCAACTTCTTGAGCTATTTGTTATAAATTCTTAACTGGAATTAGTTTTCCATTACCATCCCTGGCCTTGCATGCCTACAGCAACTTTTTATCCCAAAAGTATGTTGAGTATTGGATACTGAATCAGAATCAGAATCTCTTTATTGTCATTGTATCTAAATACAATGAAATAAGTGTGACAATCAGTCAGTGTATTTCCTTATTATTTAACTTAAAACAACACATAAAAAAACAAGACACAGGACAATAAAAGCAGTAAATCATCAGCAAAAACACAGCAAATACACCAAACTATAGAGTCAAAAGCTGCTGTATCGGTGCGTGCCGCCATCTTGATCATCATCAAGTTTCTCATCCCCTTTACACAGACTTCAATTTGTCCCTGTCTTATTGATAAGGCTAATTTAGAGTGGTTTTAACATGCAGTTTTATATGCATTCCTAAATACACTTTGTATTTTTGCTTTAGTGAGGACAACAATTTATTTCATCTGGCCTTTGCACATTAATGTGCACTTGATTTGCATGTTTTTGGAGGGGGTAAATATTTAGAAAATACCTTAGCTGGTATTTAAAGCTGCCTGGGGAACCCGTCATGCTGTATTTGGGTGTAAGTATTTGAATACACTGTACCAGCCAGCCAGGTGGATCTATAGTGATTTGAGCCCACCACCGACAACATCCAAAGCACCCCCCACCCCTCCCTATTACATCCTCCTCTTCCCCTAGACTCCTCTTCCTCTTTTAAATCCCCTCTCCCCCTCCACAGATGGCCCATCCCCTCCCAAATAATCCTCAATCATGTACAGTATATCAGCCCAGTGCTCCAAGGCTTCACCATTTTAAGGGCTACTTACTAGCCACTGCTAACGTGCTGGTTCACTGAGTTAAAAAGTTGTTTATTTGACCAGGGATGTATATAGACATTGCTGTAGGGTCTTTAGGCTTTGGCAGACACTTGGTTGCCAAATCATATGCATGACTCCTCTTGCCATGCCGCTTCATGTGGCTGCCAAGTGAGGCCCACTGGGGTCTCTGCCAGGGGACCCAGACTACCATTCACACCCCCACACTCCTAATGCACATGCACATAAAAACACCTCGTGCTTTTCCATGATGCCCCTTCTTCCTGTCCCCTCCCCCGCCAAACCTGTACCAGCCCTATGCCCTCCCACCCCCCCACCCCCCACTCTCACCTCCCCTTCGTCTCCATACCACACTCATTATTAATGATCTGAGGGACAGCTTTCATTTGATCTATTACTTAGGATGGGACGGCGGCTGCTGTGCTGCTGCATCCCTGCTGGATCTTTAATTATTTCATGGAGGGCTTTCCTCCTCGCCGCTGCTCCTGCTCTGTTGTGCAGATGAAATATTGAAGTTGAGGAGTGTAGTGCAAAGTGGCCCCATACAGGGCGAGGTGTGTGCATGCGCTCGTGCACTTGTGTCTGTGTGTTGTAGGTCTACTGTATGTGTCTGAAAATCTCCTGCAGCTCTCAGACAGATCGTCCTTTTTCCTTTTGGACTTTTATCTTGCAACTTGGATAGTGAGGGCAAAAAGGCATTCTTTAAAAACTTTTTCCTTATTTCTCTACTATGTAAACTCCAGTAAATGCAAAGGGACTCTAAATCAGATCATTAACAAAAGATGATGTATGGAGCCATTCTGTCAGCTCTGCCCGCCCCCTCTGCCCCCTAGTCATTTGGAATCAAAATCACAAATCACAGGGGCTGCAATGAGGCTACGCTACTGTATATTCACACCTAGAGACATTCACATAAATTCTGCGAGGCTGCAATATCTCTATCAATTCAAGTTGCAATATAGGCCTTGGATGCGCACAAAACAGTGCGTGCCCCCACATACACACAAAGGCAGAGATACACACTTGCAGTGTTCCTGTCTCCCGCTGAGTCTGTGTGCCGCATCTCCAATATCACACCTCTGTTACTATCTCTGGAGACGGAACAAAGAGGGGTCAGCTCGTTCTCCCCATTCTGTCGCCATGATGTTCACAGTGGAAGTAAAACATCACACTTTATAACGACAGCATAAGTTGGGCTAAATACTCTATTGAACACATATTGCAATTCACAAAACAGAGAAACTCTGCTGAGGCTTCTCACAAAACATTCATGCAGGTAACTTTGTTGTATACTTAAATGTACAGTGCTGAATTTCTCTGAAGGGGGGCTCTCAGCCAAAACAAAACTACAAATAATAAGCTGTCAGCCAGGCCCACCTTCTCTACTCACTTGTTATACTGAGTTGTGGACTCTTCAGATGAAAGTGTACTCCATTATGTGTGTTCAAAAAAACAGGAAAAAAAAACAAATTTTCTGTTATTAATAAACTTCATGCAATAGGTGAAAAAAAGTGTACTGTTAAAAAGTGCCCTCCTAGTTTGTGCTGAACTACTAGAAAATCATTTTAGGATAGTAGGAAGCATGAACCAGGAAGGCAACTTTGAAACACTATTTATAATTAGCTTAATGGACTGTTTCTAAAATTCACAAACAGGAGGTTCTCATTAAACACAAAAACAAAAGATGACATGTAAAGACCGGCTGTCAAGTCTGCCAGACTCTGCTTCTTACTTGTTGTTTTGTATTACAGATAGTAACAACTGCTCGTCATGAAGTGTATACCAAACTGAAAACAACTGTATTAGACTCAGAGAGCCTTAATTCAGGTTGATATATTTATTTTGATGACTGGTAGACCATGTCCACAATCTCTAATGTTGAAAAAACTCTAGCTATCATGTACTGAATTCCCCTGACAGTCCTGTAGTGGCAGTCTGTCTGAGGTGCTCTGTTTGAGCTCCTACCCCTTTGAGGCCCAGCTCACCACATGGGCTTAGTCCATTCTGTATGGGTTACCAGTGTACTCGAAGGTAATTGGTTTATTAAGCATTCCTCTGAGCCATGCTGTCATTCACTAGGCTTGCCAGACCAAGCCAATGGGTTTAAACTGCAGATGAAAGAAGGACGTCACACTGCTAGGTCAGTTCAGGAGGCTGGGGTAATGAGCTGTTTCAGGCAGCTACTGGTGCCTTAAAGAATTCCCCTCTTGAAGTCCTGATGACGCAGACTTCTGTCTTGTGCAAAGAAGTGCTCTACAACACAGAGGAGACATGCAAAACACACCACAGGGCATATCTGTCCTGAAAAAAAATCATTATATGGGCTCTTTAAGAACTGACTTTACCTTATAAGCTGTCTTAAGAGGCCTATCTGGTTTTCGCCAAAGCAACTCACAAAATGTTATGGGCTAGCTTGTAATGCAAACCAAAATGATGCGATTGTTAAGTCCTTTATTTGAGCAAGTTGTCTTGACAAAGCTTTTAGCTCAAATCAGGGATAGCATAAATGCTAACAGCATCAGTGGAAATTTTATCAGATCTGGACCGTATTTTTTCATTACATGAAGAACAACACAACTGAAAGCACTTCTTTATAGAAATTATATTTTCACTCTACTTCCAACAACCTTTGTGATGGTTTGTTCTACTAAATGGCTTACATTTCATATTTTACATTGCAGCAGTAGTGTCTGCCCACTACATTATCTGACTGGCCTGTAATATATGTGATTGACGGAATCATCATCCAATCACCTGCTGGATATGCTTTTAAAAGGTCCTGCCCATTTAAAAACATTTTCAATGGGCCCAGATGGACTAATGACACATATTGAATGGTCCATGTGGCATGTCAGGTTAATGGTAATCTAACCAAGATCAAGGTGAGTTAGCTATGTTCATATTAGATTAATGTATGAAATAAAAAAAAGCACTTGTTCACAGCTTCATAAATGCATCTTATGGAGTGGTCTGCTCTTTGTAGAGCTCTGTATTAGAAAAAAAAACATTAAGCAGCAAAGTTAGATGGAGTTGAGTTGCACAGATCTACTCCACTGAAATGTTCAGTTGGGTTACATTGTTACCTCCGCCAAGGAGGTTATGTTTTTGCCAGTGTATGTTTGTTTGTTTGTTCGCAAGATTATGGAAAAACTACTGGATGGATTAACATGAAAATTTTACCAGAGGTGTGGTTTAGTCTATGGAAGAACCCATTAACTTCTGGTTGCGATACGGATATTTGTCAGGATGCAAAAAAATCCCTATGGTTAACATTGGGTGGAATTTAAAAAAAAAAGTCACATCTCTGCCATTTCGTAACAAATTTTCTTCAAATTTTACAGGATAATATGGGGTCCATGTCTCTTTCATCAAGGTAAATTTCTGGATCCAAATGAACTATATAAGAGGAAATCCCGCTGACAAAAATCAATAGTTCACATAAATACAAATAAAGCTAGGTTCCCAAAACGTGTTGTGCTCACACAGGATAACAACCTCCATGTATGTGCTGAGTTTGGTCCGGATCCTGGCACTATTCTGTATCTGGTGATCCAGAACTGTATCTTTTACAGGGGTTATGGAAAAGCAACTGCCAGAACTGAGCTGCTTGGCAGAGGTTTCAGGTCTAAGTGCTTTTCTAGTCATGGGATAGGGTTGTGTGCGCCGTTGGTTTTACTGTGCAACAAATTGCACAGCCAATGAAAGTTACTGTTTTCAATTGTGATAAAGCAGTACAGAACATGAATAGATATGACAATAACATAGCAGGTCCACCTCTTTTCTTTTTATGAACAAGTCTTTGACCCAAATCGAGCCTTTTTTGCAGCAATAATACGCTTTTTGTGTCTTGTTATATAAAGCAGCCACCTTAAAAAGTATTTGAAGGAAATGTCATAAACAAAAATATGTATATAACATGACATGATAAGTTTTTTTTTTTAAACCAATTAAGACATTTTAGAGCAAAACTTTACTCAAAAAGAATTTTAACACCCAAACACAACGTGTACTGAAAGTGAGGTTTTGTTAAGAACGCTAAGTGTCTCTTGGCTCTCTGACAAAAACAACCGGACAAGTGCTTAATGTTTTAATAAGTAAAAACACTATTAGGAGCAGTAAATAGAATTATTTCAGTGCATGTGTAATGTGCCGTGATTATGGGCCATTAATGTCATATTACAGAAGTGTTGTGGGGCAGTAATAGCATGATATCACCACTCACATTTTGTTGCCAAGAATAACAAAACATAACAACATCAGATGCAGAAATATGGCCTCACTTGCCGGCACACACAACTTTGCATTGAGGTATGATGTATGGCATAATACATAATTGGTTTGCTCCGCTACTTCATAAATTTTGGCCTCTCCTGAGACACGGGCTACTGTGTTAATGGCAATCAAAATTCCAGCATGCACTGTGCTACATTCATTTTGTGTCATCCGGGCAGCTGAGGACTTATGAATTCAATAAAATGCTCGGAGATACTTACCTCATGTAGGGATCCATACTCCATAAACATAATGACACCTTATTTTAGTTTATTTGATTACATGTGATGCTGTGATTTGCATCCACAGCACCTCTCCACTCAGTAAAACATTGGATTGCTGTAATTGGTAGTAGGAGTAATCCATGTGCTTATGTGGGGGAGCACTGGAATGACATTGATATACAGCGCTCCATTAATTGCCATATGAATAGGGTCTGCAGTGGTTGGCGCTCTGCTGATGCATCACAGTAAAAGAGATGGGTCACTCTGTCTTCTCCAGCCCGCAGCTTTGCCAAGCTCATAATTACTAAAACCTCCAATTAATCTTCCCATCACATAGGCCAAATACACACTTCCTCCATATATAAATGAATAACAGTGTGTGCTCTCAGTAAGCCTGCATGCGTGTGTATGTGTTTTAGATAAGAAGGTGAGCTGGTATGCATTATATACTCAGAGTTGAGCGTCTTTGCCCATGAGAACATTAAGTACACACAACAGTATGTGTCCTCTCTTCAGCTCCACTCAGGTTATCAATACAACTGGGACTGGGACACTGGTGGACAAGTGGTTATATCCACAGACCTTGTGTATGAAGGCTTTTGTGTAAGAAGTGGGCAACCTGGGTTCAGACCTGGACTGTGCTTCTATTTCTGCTTTTGTTATGGGCACGCAATGTGTTCAGGGTGTATTTTCCCTAGAGTGTTGTTGCATTCTTTATAATATTGAACTAAAAATCTCCCAAAATGCAACTGTGCATGTAACTTTTTTGATTTTATGAAGGTCTCAACAACTTAGATTCCCATTGTCCCTATTTCTTGGCATCTTTTAGTAATCATTTCATGATTATTGCTTGCCCTTGCCATAAATCCCCTTATATTTTCATCCAAATGCTAATATCCTTGAACCCTATCCCATACTCATCTACTAAGAATGGTTGGGAAAAGAGAAAATATCCAGTGAGGGGCAGTTCTCTGCGTAAAGATGCCTTGTTGATGCCAGAGGTCAGAGGAGAATGATCAGAGTGGTTAAAGATGAAAGAAAGGCAGCAATGACTCAAGCAACCGCTTGTTTAAACCAAAGTTTGCAGAGGACTATTTCTGAACACACAAAACACATGTCGAATCTTGAAGCTGATTGGCTACAGCAGCAGAACAACAAAATGGTTGCCACTCCTGTCAGCTAAGAACAGAAAACTGAGGCTACAATTTACGAACAATCACCTTAATTGGTCAATAGGTTTAGGATTGGAAAATGTTGCCTGGTCCGATGAGTCTGGAGATGGCAGTGTCAGAACCAGGTGGAAACAATATGAAAGCTTGGATCCATCCTGTTTCCCCTGATTCAGGCTGGTGGTGATGATGTATTGGTGTGGGGGATACTTTCTTGACAAACTCTGGGCCCCTAATTACAAACTGATCATAGTTTAAATGCCACAGCCTACTTCAGTAATGTTGCTGACCATGTCCGTCCCTTTATGACCAATTGTTCCCATCTTCTGATGGCTACTTCCAGCAGGATAATGCACCATTTCACAAAGCTCATATCATCTCAACTGGTTTCTTGAACATGTCAGAGAATTCACGGTACTCCAGTGGCCTTCACAGTCATCAGGTCTCCATCCAGCAGAGCACCTTTGATATGTTTGCCTCTCCCTGTTCCTGTGTGTCCCTTGTAGTATATTTTATATGGACAGATTTGAGTCTGAAATAAAGACTGATTGATTGATTTATGTCGGGGAATGGGATATTTGTATCAAGGATGTTCAGCCAACAAATCCACAGCATGCATGGTGCTTTCCTGTTGATGTGGACCAAAGTCTGAGGGATGTTACCTGCAACTTGAATCTGTGCCCTGAAGAATGAAGGCAGCTCTGACAAGAAAAGGGGGTCTAACCATATTCAAGCAAGGTGTACCTAATAAAGTGGTCAGTGAGTGTATAGGTTTTCAAACATGTCTTAGGAGGAGGTCAGACTACATGACTACATTTTCATTGCTTACGATTGACACTGTGTTATCATTAGAATCATTATAATTTGCCTTTACTCTGAATAGTTCCTATTTTAGTCTCACCCACTTTGTCCTGCACCTGACTTTCAAAACAATTGTGTCAGTCTTTTATGAGAGGCAGTCAACAGAAACAAAAATAAAGGAGTGGAGGAAGTAATAACAGGAGATAGAGGCAGTCTACAATTCAGCTTAATTTTACACAAAATGACACAAACAGCATGCGTCTTTGTAACTTAAAGAAGCAACATGGTGAAACATTTGTAAACACAGTATAACATTGATTTTCAGGTGTGCCATGTGTTTGATGTTTCTGAATACAAAATAGCTGACCAGGTTTACCTTTTCTTCACAGTAAATCATAAGAAAGCAAAAGAGAGTGTTGATAAAGGTTTGGATTGTAGGCTGAAGCGATAAAAGCATTGACACCCTTAAAATCTTATAAAGTCCCGTCTTCAGTGAAAAAGGAGCAAAGTAAGAAAAACAGTTCCAGTTAATGTCACGTTGATCTGCAGTGTGCCCCCCCCCCTCACACACACACACACACATATAAACATAAATTGTTTTTTTTTTTTTTAAACATCAGCTGTATTAGTAGCACATAGCTACTGCCTGGCACCAACAAGGACTTGCAAAATATAAAACATTATTTTTTTACATTTAATGTATCAAAGTTATTTTTGTTAGGCTTATTTAAAACACATTAATCAAAGAGAAACCCCCAACTAAGGATGGGAATCGATAGCCAATTTCAGTTGACAATCGATTACAACTTCCTCAAAGACATTTGATTTTTCACTTATCAATTCCCTTGTTAATTCCTTGTTCTGGATGCTTTGCAAATCAAAGACGGGAAACTGGAAAAAGATTGAAATTTTTAATATTGTGGCTTAATTTTCAACAAAAACACAATTACAGCACAACCTTCAGAAAGCGGAAACACCAGCAACTTGCAGAAGCATTTATCCATGCAGCAGGGTAGTGAATATCTGGAGTGTTATGTGTTTAACATTGTTGCCACCGAAAACCTATGTGGGCCATCTCCCATCCCTACCCCCAACTGATATCAAGTGTCATATTATTGAATTTAAAAAATCTGAGCAAATCAAAAGATTTTCTTCATCTACGTAAATTAGCTCCTGTATCTTAAGTGTTCTGATGGTGTCTTACTGTGTGATTGCTGTTTCATTCTTGTTTCTGTGTGCTACCAAAGTTGGGTCTAACACTTTAAAATATACATAAACCAATTTCACAATATTTGTTTGAACTGATAATAAACTAATTTCAACAAATGCAGCTTAGTTTGTAAGTAATCAAAACAGCAGGTAGATGAACTCTTCCAATAAACAACACTTGTGTACATGTGCACATTCCCTGCAAGTGTATCTGACTAATTTCTTGTCCAAAATAAATCATTACATTTCTTTAAACCATAATCACCTGAAATGCCCATAAAAGTATATCATTTTAAGAAATAGAAGGCAAATGTTAGACATGAATTTTGTACAAAAGTAAAAAAAAAAAAAGAAAAAGAAAACACACATATTTGCTTCTAAAACATTACCAGTTTCACTTGGAATAGTCCTAAAATTAAGATGTTTTATCAAAATCATCAAAGGGTTGTCCTTAAGTTTATTTAATGCAAAAAAACGAGCTTTATAAGCTTTGTTAGTCAACATGAGTCATATGTGATTTAAATGCATTACGTATGTTTCCCTAAAGGGATACATTTGACTAAAATAACCACTACAAATAAGCAGTCCTTACCTTTTAATTTTCATGTCTTAAAATCTGATTTTCATCTGGACATATCAGTTCACTAATGAGATATTTTTGACTTAAAATCAGACAAACCCTTTGCTATGATTGGACTTTTTGCAGTGTGCATGTGTGTCTTACTGAATATGTATTCCTGATCGCAGCACACAGCTCGTCTGGCCCCCGGCCATTCAACCTTTACCCAATTTGAACAGCGTCTCCTCTCCTCACCACAGTCCAATCTGGCCGCCGTCCTCCTCCTCCTCCTCCTCTTCCTGTAGTCACATTCACAACACCTTACTGGCACCCAGTGGCAAGCGGCAGTACTGCATCCACTTGATGCTTGGCCGACAGCAGGGAGAGATGGAGATGATTGTTTACAAGTGGCATTTGCCCCTAATTAAAAGCAGCACTTGTCGGAGCACTTGGTCTGCAGGAGGACTGGCATCCACGGTGACGCAGGCTGGCCCGCTGATCCTCCGGTAAGCCTCCTCCACTCTGAAAAGACACACAAACCCAAGCATTACACCAGCAAATGGAGTGCGTAAGCGTGTAAAGACCATAAACAGCTCTTCTTTTGCAGGATTTGGGGGAAAGTTAGGCTAATTTGGCTGTTAACAGTTCAGAGAGCTATGACAAGAGTGATAAAATACACAAAATATGAATAATCTAATCGTGAAAAACAACACAGATGGCCCTTTTCTGAGACAAATGGAGAATCACAGTCTCTATCTCTCACTCTCTCAGCAGCACCGTCACCTCTCTCCACTCTCTCATTCTGCCGGCCCAACATCTGGCCGTCCCGTGTGGAAAGGCCATTATGTCAGGAAAGAGGATGAATGAAAGTAGCCATCGACCTGTCTTCGCAGCGACTAACAGGGCAGCCAGTGTCTGCGAGTTTTGACCGGCTTAATGGAGCACAACAGCTCAGCAACTAATCACCTGTTCTTTCTCATCAGCCGCTTCCCCCCCGAGGGACAGTAATTGATTGTTAAGTGTTTGATGGATCAGACCAAGACTGAGCTGACCTGACTCAGTGAAATGAGCTGTACAGTGTGGACCCCCATATGTTTCACACTCAGAGAGAACTTTTTTCATCCCAGACTGGAAATCATTTGTCCAGACATGACTCATAGTGCAGTGTGTCTGCTAAGATTTCTGTCTGTCTTTTCTGTAGTTACACACTCTGGTCACTGCAGAGCTATTCAACAGATCTGAGAAGGACTGAGCAGGTAGTGCTGGTGCCTCACAGCAAGACAGTTGCTGTTTTGACTTCCTGGGTCAGTTTGGGCCTTTCACACTGTGGAGTTTGCATGTTCTCCCAAAGCATGCGTAGGTTTTCTTTAGGTTCTCTGCTCTCCTACTACTGATCAAAAAAAATCTTGTAAGGTTAATAGGTGACTCTGAATTGCTCTTCGGTGTGAGTGTGTGTGAATGGTTGTCTGTTTCTACATGTTGACCCTGTGTCCCCTGCCTCCCACCCAAAGTCAGCTGGGACAGGCTCCAGCCCCCGCAACCCTGGGAGAGACAAGAAGTAGAAATAATGGTTTGATGGATGATAGAGAGACTGAAATGTGAAAGTTATTTATTTAAGAGGGACAATGAATATTGATGAACATGTCAATGTAAATATTCCAGAATTATCCAAAAGGCTACTTTACATCTATTGTCCCTGGAGGGTCAGACAAAAATCAATAACATCAACAACAACATTATAATAATAATAACACTAACACGCCACCAAACAGTGCACAGTAAAATAGACAATTCAGTACAAGTATGAGACTCCACAGTACAATGAGAAAAACGCAGGACAACAAATTAGTATAAAACATATACAGCATAAGATAGGACACATATTGGCAGAAAATCAGTGATCACAGAGCTGGTTCCTCTTTGGCCATCGCTTGAGATGGGTTTTAAATGTACTGAAGGTTGTGCATTCTCCAGCTGGAATGTTATTCCAGGTTTCAGTAACTTACCGATAACAATTGTTTACTGTATGAAGTGTGTCCATGAGGTATTGCAGGCTCTGGTTATTTTTCTCCTAATATTTGATTTTAACATGATGAACTGACTTAACGGAGGTGGATCAAGTCCATGTGGGATCATATAAATGGATCAGGCAAATCTGAATTCCTTAAATTTCGAACTTAAGGATACTCTATTTCTTTAGTATAAGGCAATGGTGGAAGGAGAGAGGCTTTCTATCTCATACTTTTGAAGCGTTTTTAAACAAAAATTCTGTGGACTTTCAAGTCGTCATGCTTGCCAGTGACCAGTTAGTGAAACAGTATTCAATATGAGAAAAAAATATGGAGTGGAGAAACACTCTTGCTGCATTTTCTGGCAGTGATAATCTGATATGTCTTAAATTGTGGAGGCTGAAATTAATTATTTTAGATATGCTTTTAACATGATTCTTAAAAGATAAGGTTGCATCTATGGTAACACCAAGATACTTCAACGCAAGTACAATCTGAAGTTCTTCTGAACACGTTGGTTGTTTTGAGAGAAGCATGCAAACAGTTTTTTAAATTTAGTAGCAGACAGATGATGCACTCTTTAATCTTTTTCAGTTAAAACATACACTTACTGAAATTTACCTAGATGTTATCCTATAAATATTATAAGGAATGCACAGTATTGGATTTTTGCTGATGTCTGATATGCCAGTTTTTCCAAACTCACTACCGGCAATACTAATATTGATACTGATCATTTTTGTCAAGAGCAAAAGCCTCCACTTAACTTAAATTCACCTGTTCCCTTCAGGGTTTGAGTTCGCTTCTGTTAGAAACAGATGTGAAGCAAGAAAAACAACATTTTCTTCTTTAATAAATGATCAGCTTGATTTATAAAAGTGGACATTCAGGGATGATGAGGTAAGGAAATTTATGATAGCACATTTGTACATTCTGCCAGTATCACGTGTGTAAATATCTGCAAACATTTTCATATCTGCAGTTAATGAACTTATATGGCAGTTATCTGTCAATACAATATTGTTCTGATAATACTGTGCATCTTTACTAATTATTCGTAATGAATTTATGCTTTTAATTAAGTACTATGACCCTGTTGTGTTTTTTTTTAGTAGTTATTTATTTGAGCCACTTGTGTTGCAATTAAAACAGTTCTTTCATAAAACACCTGAATATATGCTAAATTATTTCTGGGGCTTACAAAATTATACTATTTTATCATAATATATTATCATACTGAAGAAGACATACATTGGCTTATTTTTATTTTATATTTTTATGAGGCCTGGTACTGCCCCTCATCCCAGTATTCGAAAAACCCTGAACCAGAGTGTCACAGGCCCCTCTGCTCCTCACTTGAAATAAAATGAGAGCTGTTTTAGTTGGAGGGGCAGAGCATACATTGTGCTGCAAAGGAACAGACAGCATGGGGAATTTAAAACACAATGAAATCCAAAATTCAATCAGTTTCCCAGCACTACCATTTTGTCACTTATTTGATTAATTTAGGTGTTGATTTTACAACCGTCTGACATTTAATCAACAAGAAATCACCCAGTTTGTTATGGCAGTAATGACCCCACTTAATATTTTAAATGCATTTGTGTAAAACTGAAAAATTTGGATGAGTGCTGTAATCTGGTTGTCTTACTTGAGTCTGAAAAACCGGTTGTGGTCCAGCTCTTGCTCCTCTGCTGTCTCTCCTTGACCTCTGCCCCTCAGCCTCCTCTTTCTCTCCTCAGGGTCCAGGGTGAGTAAGACCACCAGGCTAGGCTGCAGTAGGTCAGTGGGCCACCTGTAGATCTCTGAGCTCCCCACTGGGAGGTTAGACACAGGACCGCTCACTGCTGTGGCAATAGCATAGGCTGCTGTGCTGTGCCAGAATCTGAGGACAGGTAATGGATATAAACACAGAGGATGATAGACAGATGGACGATCAGGTGCAGGAGCATGGAGGGGGCATACTTTCAATTCAAGGTTTAGATCCCGGTAGACTAGATCTGTGTCCCCTCTATCACAAAACAGGTCAGAAAACTTCACAACACCTCAGCTGTATGTACCTGTCAACAATGACAGGTGTCTTCATGCCCTCCTGGCGTATTTTCTCAGCTGTGATGTAGTTCCCCAGAGCGTAGAAGGCCCTGCGGATAAGGGGCGGCTCCCGATCAAAGCGGGCCCTCAAGGGGGACAGACACTGGGGAGGGGACCGCAGAAGAGCAGCCCCGAGAGCATCCCTCAAAGACTCAGTCAGTGTGGTCTTACCTGTGAGGGAAGGAGAATAGAGTGAGTTCAAAAACAAAGATGAAGCTCAAACAAGTCAAGGGACATGTTTCAAGAGAGAAAAGTCAGAAAGAGTCATATTTTTAAATGTATTGAGGGCTAAAGTGACTCTTCTGCCCAGTCCAGACCACAAATTCTCAACAAGACAAGTTCAGCTTGCAACTACCAAGTTCTGAGAGCCTGCCCATAAACACTAAAGGCTTTTCTGTGCCTTTGTGTCCAGTTCTGCTTTTTATGCCTGCCTCATATCTTCATTCAACCATTAGACATTACCCAGGGATCCATCACTAGATATGGGTTGGGGTGTTGTGAGTCAGTAACCTTCTATTCCTTTTGACCAACACAAACACCGTCACATCTAGAGGAAAAGATCAACTCTTGTGTAGACCATTTGCAGACATGTGACTAACATGTAACTCACTAAGAAGACTTACAAAGAGAAAAACAAGCATAAACTGGGCTTGAACAGTTGCTGCACAGCAGTCAGACAGCGTGTGGATCGGCTGTTTACAAGGAGGCTCAATACAGGAAAAACAACCACTGCTCAGCAAGATAATTTGGCGATCTTTCCAGCTTACTGTTTTGAGCTTTTATTCTTTTTGAGTGCATTAACTTTTCGGAAAAATATCCTCGTATTCCACGTATTCCTAGTTCCAGATAAACTTTATTTTTCCGAAAAGTTAATACAGTCAAAAAAATTTCTAGGTAGCGTGCTCTTTAACTGTGGTATTATTTTTTGATGGGAGTTCTTGTAGGAGGAGAAAATACCCTTTGTATTTGGTACAATACTTCCCTTTTTGCGGCTGATTCTGCGTCACAAACTTTTACAACTTGTGGCTTACTGAGGGAGAGGAGAGAACTTGTATTGTATTTAGAGGCCATCCGGAGCTCATACAACCCCACGTCAAAAAAACTGAACTATCTCTTTAAGTTACATGCTGGACGGCATCATTTTTGACGTCCAGTCAATATAGAACAGAGTGTGATGTCATGGTCAAATGGTCAATAAAAGAAAAATTGTGCTCATGAAAAAATGTGTATTGCTATGGGTATCGGAAATAATATATTTAAAAGTACCAGCATAGCGGATATCAGCAAAATTCCAATATCGTATATCCTTTAAAATGAATATGCAAAAATTAAAAAAAAGAAAGAAAAAGTGTTTTTTTACCCCAATATATCCTCTTTTAAACAACTAAAGTACTGCATGTGTGCATTTTGATGAGCTTCACAAACAGTATCAGATGAGTGATCCCTTCAGTAAACCATTTCCACAATGATGTAACTTTTCTGAGGTCATGATACGTGATATTCCATTAGGCCGCGCTCACTGGTAGATAATGGCTTTAGCAGAGAGCACGGGGCATCACTTCGGCTAGACATCTATACATCAAACTGCTCCTGTATTTATTTACAAGGTAATAGTATTAACCTGTGGCATCCAGGCCCTCCATGACAACAACAGGGAAGTCTGGTTTACTTCTGGCCTCTGCTCGGCTGGGCAGCAGCTCCAGTACAGACTTGGCCTCTGGGATGATGTCAGCGCTCTGCAGGACAGACACAATCAGGTTACTGCTGTGAGAAGAGGCAGGAGGCTACTGTAGATACACACTGCTGTGTGCCATCGGCACTGATTGATATGTCCAAGAAACTGGTGCTGCTTGGAGCTATAATTCAGCTACCACACTGGGGCGCTGTATTACAACATCTTGCATCTCCTATTACCATGCATTTAGATCACAAAGTGAGGATGGAAAGCTCAAATGAGGTTATCACAAACTTTTGAAACATCAGTGATCAAAGTGAAGCAGATTTTATTATTTTGAAGCAGTGCTTATATTGCTTTTCCTTTTGTTGGTAAATAATAAAACAATCCCAATATTAAGGTTCTTCAGTTGCACTATCAAGAATGTTTGTTTTTTCATATTATCTTATTAAAGTTTAAATTTATTATTGTGGCAACCATTTGTTTCTTCTTTGCAGGAAAATTATTCATATATATATATATATATATATATATATATATATATATATATATATATATATATATATATATATATATATAACATAAATGGCCATTCAGCTAAATTAGCACTAAATGGCTCCTTGACTCACGAGACAGCCTCAGGACCACAACTACCCCAAATAAGACCAAACAAGACTATTAACTGACAAAAGGAAAATCATATGAAACATTTGGAGAAAAACAAAAAAATCAGAGAATACAAATGGGAAGTTTACCTGACCTTCACCAAGAAAAGTCCTGGTGAGGATCATTCTCAAATACATTTTGAATGCAGTAGTCCACCATAAAGCAGAAAGTAAACAACTTTTTGGACAACTATTGAGTCTTGTTCAGGGTGTTTTGAATTCTACATAGTTCTTGAGCTCCTGATTATTTGGATCAGCCTAGTTTAAAGAAATTGTTTTGCCATTAATCAGCCTGTTATTTGGTGCAATTTGGATTTTCATGTCTATTTGTCAAAAACAAAAACGGAAAAAAAGAAAAAAAAACAACACATTAAAAATGAAAGGTAAGAACAATGTATTCCCAGCTGTTAGAAAGCACAGGTAACCTCTTCACTTGTGGCTATTAACCCTCAATTTATTCACTTCACTGAACAAAACATAGAGGGATACTCAGGGGAGGCTGGATGGGCATATATAAACCACATTGTCATCACTGGAGAATTATTGGTAATGCAAAGAAAGATTGCTGAAACTTGAGTGCAATAAACTTGATATCAGAATCAGTCAACATGGATGGTAATGTTGTGTTAGTGCTAATGCTGACAGAGTCTATTAAACAGGAAGTAGTAACATCTCAAACCTAAGAAACAGAAAGTCTTCGCCGTTTGGCTGTGTTTTTTTGCAACACTTGTCTCCGACAGGAAGTGACCTTGTATAGTCAGACAGTCTAGGACAGGCAAAAAAACAAGTCATGGCCAGCGCTGGCTGAGATAAGCCCCACCCACTAAGAAAATGCTACCTGCACAAAAAGGGTCCATGGCAAATGTGATATCGTCTCTTTCTTGGTGACTAATAGAGAGAAATGCATACCTGACAGTAAAACTGGACAACAATATAATCCTTTCTGGTTTTGTCTTTTCATGTGTTGGTCTTTGCTATTTGACAGTGATTTGTGATGCAGCTTGTTAGCCTTAAGCAACAGAGATGCAGTTTTGTGTTAACAGTAGAGAGTTGTGCAGGAATAAAATATAGCTGTGAGCAACACACATTGACAGAAAACCCATGGACTCATTTCAGTGGGTTTAAAATCATTTTTAAGAACAATTTCAAATGATGAGGTTCACTAGCAATTTTTAAGACCTAAGGCATATCATGCATTTAAACAGCCAGTTAGTACTTTCAGGCCATATGTGTGTAAAATGGGATTAAACGTACCATCTACAGCATGTGTCTATCAATAGTAATGGCTCACCTATCACAAAAAGTGCATCATTATCAGCCGTTGCCTTGGTTAAATACAGTCCAGTCCATGCTGTTTGTCCTGAGAAAGCCAACATATTTTTTACATGACAAAACTGTTTCTGAAAGACGATGCTAAAAAATCTCATGGCATAAATTTCCTGGGTATTCAGTGTAACCCTGTGCACATTTTACATGCTTCCATTCTTAGCTTTTTCATTCATTTGGCTATGGTCATGTAAATGGCATGGCTTTTTGCAAGATTGTGTATTTCTATTTGATGTTGTTATTTCCAGCTCAGCTCCTACATACAGTAAGTACACACTGTGTACAAACAAGTGTTACACTGATTTAGTGAAGTGCAAAATATCATTGAAACCAAGTTAAACTGAAATTTTTGATCTCCCTTCCATCAAAGCATTATACATGCGTTTTACAATTTCTGTGTGTCAATCTGGGCTTTTGCCTTGGAGTTGATCATATTTACTACCCTCCACCACATGGCATCATTATGACCACCTGTAAATGAATGTGAGTATTGGACACTGCACAAAAAGTAATAATACATAAAAAACAATGTTGTTTCTAATCATTGACATATCCCAGGCTTCAGTTATTTAATACAAAAAAATATCTTGCATAAAATATATTCAAAAAATTTTTTGTTTGTTTCTCTGTTCTAAAACATGGTACTATTATGGCAAAAACCTGGCATGAAAAGGGTTAAAATCTTTTAAAATCATAAAAAGGTTTGACATGTATGATAATTACTGATACTGGATTACAAAGACTAAAAAAGTCCAAATAAAATCAACAAATAATATTTTAATAGCTACCTCATTAAAAAGTGCATTACGAGTAGCAGTAGGAGTTGGCAGAAAATACTAATGCATAAAAATCAGTGTTGTTACTTGTTATTGACAAATCCCAGACAGTAATAATACAAAAAAACTGCTTTGAATGTAGCATATAGAAATTTTTTTTTTTTGTGTGTGTGTTTTGTTTTTTCATCTGATAACATGTTGACATCATGACAAAAACTGGTATCAAAGGGTTAAAATCTTCAAAAATAACGTAGTATTTGATATCAATAAATAGGACCGATATAGGTGAAAAAGGTGCACAATTATAGCTGAATATAAAAGCTATCATTTTTTAAAAAGAACATTTGTGCTTAGTGGGATGAGTGTGACTGATATTGGACTCAGCCCTTAGGGTTTCAAACACACATGGATGTCTCACACGTCTGGATCTGTACAGTTTTACGTTTTTTGCTATCTATAATGGGAGTGTGATTGCAGCTGTAGTGTAAATCCCTATCAGTCTTCTCCATCATGCAGTTTGCAGAGCAGCCCGCTGCAAACAGTCACAGGTTTTCATCATACTGTTGCTGATTTGTGGTCTGAACTTGGCTTAACACACTAAAACACTTCAAAATTTACAAGTAGGGTGACTGGAACTGTATTCGATGTTGCAGAGGAATTTCAAAATCTCTTAAGCTTCTGTTCACCACAGTACTTATGTATTTAAGGCTTGTTCCTAAAAACCCATTTAAAAATCCCATAGACTCTGAGATGCGGGACTGTCAGTGCTAAAATGCTAACTCACTTCTGCACTTTAGAAACTCCACTCTTCTGGAAGCTGGGAAAGGACTGTTTACCCATATGCTGATGCCCAGCCCTCATGACACTACATCAGCTGCGTCTGAACTGAGGCACTGAATGTTGCTTTAAGGACACTGCATTGGGCTCCTGTGACAAGCTTCGCCAAAAGAATAAAAAAAGAAATAATGACAAATGAGACTGATTTGCTTTCTCTTTGTTTATTTCCTTTAAGTGTGAGGGAGGAGGTACATTGATTCATGAATGTCTGTACTATTTAACAAAGACACGACTAAGAAGTAAACATTAAATTACACTGGTGTTCTAGTAAAGTCCAGCAGTAGACGCTTCCAAGTGCGTTTTAAAGTCAAAGTTCTCTATGGTGTGAGGTAGTTTCTCTATAACACACTCTCTGAATTTGCTTGCTACTTTCTCCAAAATGGAGAGGGGTATTCCCAAAGCAGTAGGGTCAAAAGCAAGACTGGCATCAACTGCAGTGCAATTTTCATAGTCTGTGCAGAGAGCAATGACAAAATTAGAAGAAAAAGGCAGGGAAAAAATTACTTTAATTTTGCTGCATGAATGAAATTAAATATTCAGAAGTTGTTAAATATGGCATAGTTAAGAGAAGAACACTTAGTGATCATAGACCAGGAGTCTCAAACTTCAGTTGACTGTGGACAACCTTTGGTCCTGCCATCTTGACCGAGAGTCCACAGTCAATTTTTAAATACCTACAGATGAATTTATGTGAAAATCAGTGTTGGCAGTATAACAACATGTCTCTGTTGGCTTTTTTTATTTAAAAATGAAATGTGTAAAATTTTTATTTGATGGAGTTTGCGGTTCTGACTCTGGACATAAATATTTTCTTTAAATTGCCCAGGAGCCAGGAGCTTGAGACTCCTGTGATAAACTGAGTATTTACAATATGTCTTACCATAATTTGAGGACATTGTGTGAGCGTTGGTCACGCCAAAAGTTGCTGCCTGTGTCCTGAACGTCTCTAACTGATCAGCAGAGATGTTCTGTCTCCTACCTGAGAAAAAGTGACAAGTATGAAGAACTATGTTTACCCATACAGTCATTCATGAAAAACAAAAGTGCTGATAAGCATGGTCGGTGTAACTGCAACTCCTTTTTCCCGCTCCTTTACTGTCTGTGTGTCAGTGCGCCAATCATAACTCACCACTGTTTTATCTTTCTGCAATGGAACTTTTATTTTAAAAGGGAGGGGATTGGAATTAAGAGACTGCTCTAGTTTACCTTGCAATGTAGATGGACCTGCCTGATGGAGGAGTGCTGACGCAGAATTTTTGGGCCCTGTCATATGCCCAGTGAGAAGTGTTCTGGTGTGAAGCACAGGTGTCTTCTCTAATTTCTGCCTGACGCAGGTGCCATTTTTGCTCTAGGTACTCACGTTGTCTGAAAGCAAATGATATTGTGCTCCTGTCTTAGTGCAGGGGTATTTCTCTGAAAATAAGGAGGGGTGAGGCACAAAGTTGGTGTGTTTGTAAATTAAGCACGCAGAGAATGACTCCACTTTAAACCTCTTTGTGCCTGGTCTAAAGCTTTCAAAAGCATATCCGGTAGTCATTCTGTCAACCACATTCATTTCAGGCCAATGTAGTAGCAGTGGCGTAAAGGACAGAACGTGAGCCTCATCATTAAAAAACTGTCCCCAAAACATGTTGGAAGTGGAGTTGAAATATATTTTCTATAGAGAAATTTGAAGTGTAATTTGTTTTTTATTTAATAAAGAAATGTGGTCCAGGTCTGATAAATACTGACACCGAAGCTGTTAGCATCTATGCTAAAGTCTGTATGAGCAGTCACCTCCTGCTGTCCTCACGCTCATAGGTCCCACCTCTTCCTGCTCCAAAGGATGTTAATTGGACCGTGCCACTTTGGGCTGCTTACAGTTGTTGTAGATTGGAGCTTGACAAGATGGATCTGACTGATTACAGACATTTATTCAGGCTGATAATCTGTACTGCAAGGAAGCCAGTGCACATCACTTCATCAAAAGAAGGCCCTTTGTCTTGCAGAGGAGACACATTGAACACACTAAATGCATATAAAACTCACAAAAAGCATAGAATTGGCTCTTGAACAACATTATGCCAGCATTAACATTAACTCAGTTGTACTTACTGAAGAGCATTAAAAAGGTAGTGGGCCCTTCTTTTTTAAAAACAGCACAGTCAGGACAGCCACTCAGTGGCAGCACAGGTATTCCTGACACACCTGTTGGAGTATCTGTTGAAAAATAGATCAATGTGTTACATTACATCTTGAAATCTGCACTGGATTTAACCAAAAACTTTAAATAAAAACTGAAAGCAATGTTTCAGTGTCTTTTAAATGTGACCCATGCAAAAATAAACTTGATTAATAATGTTAACATTGTTAAAACTTGATTAAGAGAACATCAGTTCCACAAGTAGTGAGAAAAAAAGTAAGAATGAGCCTTAGGTTTACTAGTCTTCAGAGTAGAGATTATTATTGAAATTGAAAAAAGGATGAACATCTTACTTTTGAAGTCATCTGAAAAGCCTTTGTTGTTGTCATAGAAAACTCTCCCAGTTAAATTTTGGCACAGCCCATACCTAGAGTGGGTTTAAGGGATTATTATCATGATGGACAACTGCAAATGGGATGAGAATTTTGTTATCTCTGAACAACCACAACAAAGCTTACCCCATCATCTTGATTGTGGAAGTGTAGATGTTTGGTGTGTCCGTTGAAAAAATTTCATATGTAGTACTTGGCAAAATGAGAGCAGCTGTGTATGCCTTATAAAGACAGGAATCTGCCGCCATTGCAATGCCATACCAAGTGCCAGTCAGCTGAAATAACCAAAAACATGATATTTAAAAGACAAACATAGGTCATTACAGTCAAGCTCTGTCAAATGAATGTATTCAATTATGAAGGGGGAACAAAACTTACATCTGAAACTCGATCCTCTGGCTTCTCAGCAGCCAAAGGTGCAGGCCGGCACACTGAGGTGAGACTCAGCACGACCACAGCAACACACAGAGTCCTCATTCTGGTTCAAATGCTGCTCCCGTGCTCTCAGGTCGCTCTTATACTGATATTTAGCCCACCAATTATCAGAATGCTTCATGTACCCTCCCCCATCTGTGAGGGCACAATGCCAGCCAAACTCAGTAAACTCAGCATTTCCAGTAAACACTGTTGTTTACTTATCAAACAAAGAAAAGGACCCAGAGCGGTAAAAATGGACTTGTTTTTTTTGACGAGAGGTCAAAATTGTCTCTTAAATCCAACCTACACACTGGCAAAACAAATTTTTAATTCATATCTGAAGTATAGTTTTGTGCTGTTGGTGCACCACAGTGTAGCAAAAAAATTTGATATTCAAAACGCTGAGTTGTTTTACACAGTCTACCTGATAGTGACACTTTAGAGCAGCAGCTTTTCATACAATTATAAGTATGCTTGTGGTATTGGTCGGACGACAATACAGCCTCATATTTTGATTTTTTAAATATCATTATCAAAAATTAGAAACAGCACTTAAGTTTATCGGCACAGATAATTTTTTTCCCTGTAAAAAGTAGTTTTTATTGGGTTTTCAAAACTTATGCCAAGCCCAGTATGACAGGAACCACTTTAAGTATAAAATCTAAAATGTTCACATTATTTATTTGACCAAAAATCATCTGTTTGTGGACTATATATCCACTCTTTCCTTGTTAAATCTATAAAAATGGTTTAAACTGATGCTTAGTTCACTAACAATACCAAGCTCTTTAAAAACTTAGCCAAAGCTTAATAAAACATGAAAAAGATGTTCAATGATTGATGAATATAATAATAATGTTAATATTTATAGCTGTCTTTTAAAAAGCACATTTCTGTGCTAAGCAGGATGAGTGTGACTAATATTGGACTCAGCCCTTAGGGTTTCAAACACACATGGATGTCTCACACGTCTGGATCTGTACAGTTTTACGTTTTTTGCTATCTATAATGGGAGTGTGATTGCAGCTGTAGTGTAAATCCCTATCAGTCTTCTCCATCATGCAGTTTGCAGAGCAGCCCGCTGCAAACAGTCACAGGTTTTCATCATACTGTTGCTGATTTGTGGTCTGAACTTGGCTTAACACACTAAAACACTTCAAAATTTACAAGTAGGGTGACTGGAACTGTATTCAATGTTGCAGAGGAATGTCAAAATCTCTTAAGCTTCTGTTCACCACAGTACTTATGTATTTAAGGCTTGTTCCTAAAAACCCATTTAAAAATCCCATAGACTCTGAGATGCGGGACTGTCAGTGCTAAAATGCTAACTCACTTCTGCATTTTAGAAACTCCACTCTTCTGGAAGCTGGGAAAGGACTGTTTACCCATATGCTGATGCCCAGCCCTCATGACACTACATCAGCTGCGTCTGAACTGAGGCACTGAATGTTGCTTTAAGGACACTGCATTGGGCTCCTGTGACAAGCTTCGCCAAAAGAATAAAAAAAGAAATAATGACAAATGAGACTGATTTGCTTTCTCTTTGTTTATTTCCTTTAAGTGTGAGGGAGGAGGTACATTGATTCATGAATGTCTGTACTATTCAACAAAGACACGACTAAGAAGTAAACATTAAATTACACTGGTGTTCTAGTAAAGTCCAGCAGTAGACGCTGCCCAGTGCGTTTTAAAGTCAAAGTTCTCTACGGTGTGAGGTAGTTTCTCTATAACACACTCTCTGAATGTGCTTTCTAATTTCTCCACACTGGAGAGGGGTATTCCCAAAGCAGTAGGGTCAAAAGCAAGACCGGCATCAACTGCAGTGCAATTTTCATAGTCTGTGCAGAGAGCAAAGACAAAATTAGAAGAAAAAGGCAGGGAAAAAATTACTTTAATTTTGCTGCATGAATGAAATTAAATATTCAGAAGTTGTTAAATATGGCATAGTTAAGAGAAGAACACTTAGTGATCATAGACCAGGAGTCTCAAACTTCAGTTGACTGTGGACAACCTTTGGTCCTGCCATCTTGAGCTTGAGACTGCTGTGATAAACTGAGTATTTACAATATGTCTTACCATAATTTGAGGACATTGTGTGAACCATGGTCAAGCCAAAAGTTGCTGCCTGTGTCCAGAACTTTTCTAACTGATCAGCAGAGATGTTATGTCTCCTACCTGAGAAAAAGTGACAAGTATGAAGAACTATGTTTACCCATACAATCATTCATGAAAAACAAAAGTGCTGATAAGCATGGTCAGTATAACTGCAACTCCTGTTTCCCGCTCCTTTACTGTCTGTGTGTCAGAGCGCCAATCATAACTCACCACTGTTTTATCTTTGATGATTTTTATTTTAAAAGGGAGGGGATTTGAATCAAGCGACTGCTGTAATTTAGAGCCAGAAGGAGGAGTGCAGACACAGAATTTTTGGGCCCTGTCATATGCCCAGCATGAAGTGTTCTGGTGTGAAGCGCAGGTGTCTTCTCTAAATTGAGTGGGGCGCAAAGTTGGTGTGTTTGTAAATTAAGCACGCAGAGAATGTCTCCACTTTAAACCTCCTTGTGCCTGGTCTGGAGATTTGTCCTTATTAAGGCAGAACCTTTCAAAAGCATATCCTGCAGTCATTCTGTCAACCACATTCATTTCAGGCCAATCACATAATGAAGTAGACAGGCGCTACTGCAGTGGCGTAAAGGACAGACCGTGAGCCTCATCATTTAAAAAACTGTCCCCAATACATGTTTGAAGTAAATTGAATATACATTTTCTATAGAGAAATTTGAGGTGTTTTTTATTTAATAAAGAAATGTGGTCCAGATCTGATAAAAACTGACACCAAAGCTGTTAGCATCTATGCTAATGTCTGGATGAGCAGTCACTTCCTGCTGTCCTCACGCTCATAGGTCCCACCTCTTCCTGCTCCAAAGGATGCTAATCGGGCCGTGCCACTTTGGGCTGCTTACAGCTGTTGTAGATTGGAGCTTGACAAGATGGATCTGACTGATCACAGACATTTATTTCAGGCTGATCATCTGCACTGCAAGGTTAAGCCAGTGCATGTCACATCATCAAAAAAAGGCCCTTTGTCTTGCAGAGGAGACACATTAAACACACTTAATGCATATAAAACTCACAAAAAGCATAAAACTGGCTCTTGAACATGCCTGCAGCAGGTTGTTCAAGCATCCATCTGTGGACTCATTCCTTCAGCTCTGACCATCTTACTTTCGGCTTGCGATTAGCTTTCTTCATTTTCCTATTTGGAACAAGAGTAACCTCTGCTTTTTGCCAGTCCCTCACGAGTTTCTCACTCACTCCAAACTTTACTTCTGCTCAATGACAGCTGCATATTTTACTACCTGCAGTTTGTTAGAATAGGATTTTCATTTGGGGGGCTTTTTGTTTATGTCTGGCCTAACCTTGAGCGCCCTTTCACAGCTGTAGACGGTAATGTTTACTCCTTAGTTCATGTCTGTCAGCTAACGTTCAAAAACATGTTAAATGATGTATATTTTGATATGTAAGTGACTATAAGTTGCAGGACCAGCCAAACTATGGAAAAAAGTGCGACTTATTGTTCGGAAAATACAGTAAAACTCAAAAAAAGAATAGAATTGGCTCTTGAACAACATTATGCCGGCATTAACATTCACTCAGTTGTACTTACTGAAGAGCATTAAAAAGGTAGTGGGCCCTTCTTTTTTAAAAACAGCACAGTCAGGACAGCCACTCAGCGTCAGCACAGGTAATTCTGACACACCTGTTTCAGTATCTGTTGAAAAACAGATCAGTGTTTTACATTATATCTTGAAATCTGCACTAGATTTAACCAAAAACTTTAAATAAAAACTGAAAGCAATGTTTCAATGTCTTTTAAATGTGTCCCATGCAAAAATACACTTGATTAATAATATTAGCATTGTTAAAACTTGATTAAGAGAACATCAGTTCCACAAGTAGTGAGAAAAAATGTAAGAACGACCCTTAGGTTTACTAGTCTTCAGAGTAGAGATTATTATTGAAATTGAAAAAAGGATGAACATCTTACTTTTGAAGTCGTCTGAAAAGCCTGTGTTGTTGCCATAGAAAAAGGTCTCCGTGAAATTGAAGCACATCCCATACCTAGAGTGGGTTTAAAGGACAATTATGATGGATAACTGCAAATGGGCTGAGAATTTTGTGATCTCTGAACAACCACAACAAAGCTTACCCTGTCATGTTGATTGTGGAAGTGTAGATGTTTGGTGTGTCTGTTGAAAAAATTTCATATATAGTACTTGGCAAAATGAGAGCAGCTGTGTATGCCTTATAAAGACAGGAATCTGCTGCCATTGCAATGCCATACCAAGTGCCAGTCAGCTGAAATAACCAAAAACATGATATTTAAAAGACAAACATAGGTCATTACAGTCAAGCTCTGTCAAATTAACGTATTCAATTGTGAAGGTGGAACAAAACTTACATCTGAAACTCGATCCTCTGGCTTCTCAGCAGCCAAAGGTGCAGGCCGGCACACTGAGGTGAGACTCAGCACGACAACAGCAACACACAGAGTCCTCATTCTGGTTCAAATGCTGCTCCCGTGCTCTCAGGTCGCTCTTATACTGATATTTAGCCCACCAATTATCAGAATGCTTCATGTACCCTCCCCTATCTGTGAGGGCACAATGCCAGCCAAACTCAGTAAACTCAGCATTTCCAATAAACACTGTTGTTTACTTATCAAACAAAGAAAAGGACCCAGAGCTGTAAAAATGGACTTGTTTTTTTTGACGAGAGGTCAAAATTGTCTCTTAAATCCAACCTACACACTGGCAAAACAAATTTTTACTTCATATCTGAAGAATATTTTAGTGCTGTTAGTGCACCACAGTGTAGCAAAAAAAGTTGATATTCATAACGCTGAGTTGTTTTACACAGTCTACCTGATAGTGACATTTTAGAGCAGCAGCTTTTCATGCAATTCTAACTATGCTTGTGGTATTGGTTGGATGACATTAAAGTCTCATAGTTTGAGTTTTTAAATATCATCATCAAAATGTAAAAACAGCACTTAAATTTAGTGGCAAAATTTTGTTTTCTTATTGGATTTTTAATAGTGTGCGTGCCCAAGTGACCAGCCTGGTGTGACAGGAACCACATTGTGTATAAAATCAAAAAATGTTCACATTATTGATTTGAGCAAATTTCATCTGGTTGTGGACTAAGCATCCACTCTTTCCTTGTTGAATCTATAAAAATGGTCCAAACTGGCACTTAGTTCACTAACAATACCAAGATATTTAAAAACATTACCAAAGCTTAATAAAACATGAAAAATCAACATGATATTCAAACACTTTCAACTATTTCAGACAATGGAGTGATGCAGGAATAAGTCCAAAAATGTGGAAGTGAGTTAGTGTTTGGCACTTACTGGTACCCAGTCCTCCACAGTAAATGGGATGTAGAATACTGGTTTAAGATAAATGCCTGAAATAACAAAATGCATCTGATGTTACTTGCTTTCAAATTTTAAAGCCTTGTTGTGTGTTTTTAAGACGGATGCTAACTAAACTGCTATTAAGGACTACAAAAATGGCAGGGGACCTGACAGCAAGCATATTTATTTATTTATTTATTTTTTTAATAATCAATTATTCATACACTATCATACAATACTGGATCAAGTGGATCAATTATGAGGAAACTCGTAAACAAAAACACTTGACCTCTGCTGGCAAACTATTCAAATTATTAGATAAAGTGTTCAGCTGGCCAAGACTGTAGCCTTGTGCTAGCGTGTTTTCTCCAACTGGTCAAGTTCCAGCTACAAAATATGTCACCAAACATGGAAAGACTGCAGCTTTATCTAGACTAGCACAGCATTATTGAGATTTTCCAGTCTGGTTTTTAAGCATTTCACAGCTAAGAGTTTTTAATGATCTTTGATTAACTACTGATTCTGGTTACTCTTCTATTTCAATGCTTTTAGATCTGACAGCTTTTTAGACACAGTTGGCCACACATCTCTCATCTCTTGTCTTGAGCACTTTGTGAGGACACATGCAATGACTGTTGGCTTGTCCAATGTTCATTTCATGAGCCAGGATCACAGTATTAATTAGACACCTTTTTATCTATTTTTTTAAAACAATCAATTTCACATTCATTATAATTGTATTATTATAATTAACTATTTACCTTTTCTTGTTAAAAATGTATTTTTTTCATTTCATGTTTTTTTTTTTTTTTTAATTTTATGTAATGCTTTTATAAGATTCCACATTCATGCCAATAATTTTCATGGCATTGAACTGAATCTGTAGAAAGATGGACACATATTTTGTCTGAAAACCATTAAAAAGTGAATTTGTACAACATGTGAGCTTTATCATTGAAACTCAAGCATTTTCAAGAATTTCAGACTCTTGTCCTAACCATGAACCATGAAACCATCAGAACCATGAGGACCATGAAAATTGTGTTAAGCCCACACACAGATGTAATGACATGCAGTGCTGCTGTGATTTCTTTATTTCCCCTTTCTCGAAACAATCTGAGACATGTGGCATCATGACTGTTTGTACTACTTAACAAAGATATGACTTAAATGTTCACATTTTGTTACAATGGTTCCCTAGTATTGTCCTTCAACAGAAATTTTCCAGTACTTGCTTAAATCAAAGTTGTCACTTTTGGCAGCAGGATCTTTCCCCACAACACATTTTATGAAACTCTCTATCACTTTGTCCAGCATACTGTCTGGTATTCCAAAAGTAGAGGGATCAAGATCAGCGCCTTCAGTGTCGTCCGATGTGCAATTTTCGTAGACTGTGAGGACACCAATGGCAACATAAGAGAAAAAAGACAATTACAAAAAGACTTTAGTTAACTTTGAGTAAAAATTAAATTAACATTTGTAAGAGCTTATTAGCCGTCATGTCCCATTATATAGCACACCATGTCCCAAAAGTGGACTCATCCAAAAAGTGCAATAAAGTTATACATATGTTTTATTTTCCTCTGCATTGAGTTTTAACAGCTTCAGGGCTATCCATCAATAGAAAAAAAATCTTCAGTCTGAGTATGCTGTACTGACAGATTTGTGTAAAACACATAAAGTCAATTATAGTCTAGTCCAGTCAAAAGTCTTGTCAAATATTTTCTAGTCAATGAACAATGCTGATTATTCACAAAATGAAAAATACTTGTTTCAAAGTTAAGCCTGTTTACTTTGAGTTTGAGTAGATAATGCCCTGACAGTTTCATGAAGCTACACAAAAAAAATAATTATTTCCTATGAACAAAATAGTAGAGGACTTTTTTCAAAACCGAATTTGGTGCATTTTTATGTTTTTCTGCTGAGTCAGCAAAGAAAAAAAGTCAAGTATAGCACATTGTGTCCAAAAGCGGACAACTTTCACTTTAAATCAATTATTTTCTGCATTGACTACATCAAACATTTTTGACCAACTTCATCCCTGTTCATAAATCTAAAATGTTTATTCTATGTAAGAACCCGGTTTGGGGACCTAGTATCACTTATTTTGATATGAATAAAAAAGGAAAAGTGTATATATATTTTTAAAGTATATGTCAGTGATTACCAATAAGAAAAAAATCCACAACACTTTCATTATGTATTTACTTATTTGTTTTTTGAGCTTAGTCAGCTCATAGATATATTTCATGTTTATATTTGTCCCTATTTGTCACTGGTAAAACGTGCTTTGCCCTGGGGGACTAAAATCAAATTTTTCTGTAACATCTTGCAATCTCACCGTGATCTGAGCTCATGTACTCAATGTTTGACAAGCCAATATTCTCTGCCTCTTTCCTGAATGTCTCCAGCTGATGATCAAGGACTTTCTTTTTCCTACCTGCAAAAGAAGTGACAAATATAAAGAAAAGATGTATCATTTTATGTTATCAAACAATTTGTACAGAAACATTTATCCTACTACAATCAAACAAAAAGATTTCATTAAGACACTTAAACCCATTTCAGTTATATTAGCAGATGATAAGATCTAAAATCAAATTACAAAACAGTCACAATGCACACTCTCCCAACTCTGTAGTCTTTAGTTATCATGGTGGTACCAGCCATGTTTTTGACATGATGTTGATTATCACACTTGCATTTAACTTGTTAGCCTTATTAGAGCAAGGACAACCTTAAGTACTCAGAACTGATTTTTAGTTGAGAGCGTTGCAGTTCCTCTTAAAGCAGCTGGAATGAATATTTGCATTTTTTTCTCATCTTAATAAACCACTTTATTATAACTACTGAGGTCAACTAACTAGCTTGTTTGAGATGCCAGGCATAATCAAGGGATAACTTTAGGAGAACATGACCCTGAGTTTATAAGATTTGGACAGCAAGTCCACTGTGAAACAAAATGCTGCCAACCTCAGCTCTTCAGAAATGATCAATGTTACAACAAAGAGCAAAAATGGCTGATGAAAACTTCTGCAGTGAGTAGAGATGCCTTGTGAAACCATGTCACCAGAGTTAGCACAAAGTTATATTAAAACAGTACACTCAAACCAGCATTGGTACTTACTGAGGAGAGCTAAACCCTTTGTGGAGCCCGCCATCTCAAATATGATGCAGTCAGGACAGTCATCCAGCTTCCGCAAGATTGACACATCACTTTGGTTTTCTTCTGAAAACACAGCAGTATATAAAACAGTTAATACATTGAAATGGATTTAAATTGTTGAATGCAAAAACAGAATTTACATAATCAAATTGACAAAAAAAATCAGTGCTTAATTAAAATTCATATTTTTGTATAATTTCATTTTATGAACAAAACAAACTTAAGATATACAACAAAACAGGGAGCCATTTTTGAAGCGTCCTTTGTTCTTCCCTGACAAAAAACTAACATGAAGTTACTTCACATTATTTAAAGTGATTTTTGTTGCTGCTGCTGTTTTTGTACATTATAACACAACTGACTCACCATTAGATCAATGATCAGTCGGATGAGCCACCAATCATAGAGCCCTTACTCATGTAAACTGTCACTGGGCTACTTTTGGTTAGACAAACTTTTGTCTGGACTAAGTCCTCTCAGTGTGCCTTGGTGAAATCATGACATGAGTTTCACCCCTTTAATATGGTTATAAGTGGAAAAACTCTGAAATATTCAAATTCCAGCCCGATGCAAGTAAAAAAAAAATCATCCCAGTAGCGCCAAAGTGTTAGTTTGGGTTCTCTGAACCGTTAGAGGCCCATGGAACTAGTAAACATGACTGCCAATAAAGGAACTTGAGAGCTTTGTCCCTGGGAGGACATATCCGGGGGCCGTACAGTAGCTGGTACATAGAAGTATGGTGCCACAGAAAGCCTTGTAATTTACATACTTATATGTTAAAACTACTTAAAAAAACTACACTAGCTCAACAATGCACAACCGTAAGATTCTTTCAGTGTTTAACTTTTCCTCAACAAAGCCCCTGTGTTTAGAACTATTTTGTGATGCAATGAAGGGCTATGGATCTTTCTGCCAGCATCTCCCCTCTTTACATCAGGACAGAGTGCTGCAGGCTACAACAGGGCCAGGTAGCAGACACTGGAGCACAAACTGAACATAATTTAACTTCCTGGATATTACGAAGATGGGTTGTTCCTGTATTATCCCAGACCCATATAAAAGGACAAGTAATGGCCAGCTTTCTGATTTCACCACATTCTATCTCGTGACGTGATCCTTTGCTAACTTTGGCTTGTTGTTTTAAATGTGGACATCAAGACTCACCTCCCTGCAGTGACAGAACATTATGTTTGCAGTGCCCATTTTACCGATCAGGACTACAACACACAATAGCAATTGGAAGGCTTACCAGAGTTAAAAAGCTCTTTTGAAAAGTCCAGGAGAAGTGGTGTAAGTAAGTCTCAGCTGGGACAGCAATGGGCCTCCGAGTTTGTGGACATGGACTCACAGTTTATTAATCATCGACAACAACAGGTAACCTGTGATATGTCCTGCTCCTTCATCCTCCATCCCTCTTTCCACCTGTGGCTCCATCAGCAAAAGTTCTTCCTTTGCATACTCCAATCCATAAAGAAAACCTCTCGTACCCACATCTAATGGCACAATGTCATTACTAGAGTCATACTCACTCATTTTTGGTTCATTTTTATTTAAGTTAGTGTTTGTTGTTCCTTCTGACGACCTGCCCAGCTGATGGCGGAGGGATACATCGCCCCTACGTCCAAACATAGTAGTTCTAAACACAGGGCTTTGTTGAGGAAAATTAAACACTTTAAAGAATCTTACTGTAGCGTACTGTCAAGCCAACATAGCTTTTTGAGTAGTTTTAACCTGTAATGGATTAATAAAAAGGCTTTCAGTGTCACCATGTACTGCTATGTACCAGCTAGCATCAAGTTTCTTTGTTGGCAATCATATTTTCTAGTGCCATGGGCCTCACGCAACCCCACTTCAAAAAACCCGAACTCCCCCTTTAAGGTCGCCTAAAGTTAGCCTAAAGCACCCTGAAAACCATCAAACTTTAGCACTATTTAGTTATCAAATCATCACAGCTTCAGTGTGTAAATAATGTGAGGTTGGTTTGCAGAGGAGAGCATGTTTAGGGTTAGTGTTTTAATTCCTAGCACCATAAGCCTTCAGTTCCCATTCCTGTGAGTAATGTGATGACTTGCTCTCTCAGTCAAATGGGTCTGTCAGTATAAAGCTCCAGATATATAAGCAGTAAACTGGGTAACACATGATGGCCATCTTGTGTCCTCTGCAGTGATTATGCATGTCAATGTGCACATCATCCAGACACAAGCTGCAGTTTACACATGGCCAGTAGGATCAGTGTATGACATTTTTTCAAACAGTGGGGTGCAGCCCCTAAGGGGCATGTGGACACCTAAAGGGTCATGGCCAGACTGGTAGCCTGGACCCCTTCAACTTTGATTGCCCCTGCTTGGTGCTAATCTGAAATCCTAATCTGTGATTGGCTATATTGTCTAATCTAGGGTGGGATTTATGTTAAAACCAAAGTGGATTTTGCTGCAACAACATGGCTGTCTTTGATTGTCAGTGTGGCACATTTTCTTTGGTACTAATTATTGTGTGAGCATTACAAGTAGATATAATGTGAAGAAACATGAAGTTAAATCAAAAGGGAAATATTTTGCTATAAATCAGGTTCATACATTCTTTCTGATGATTGCTTAGGTATTTTCACAATCACTTGTGTTCAAAAAGATCTTCCAGTTTCATAAACAGAGAACCTGGGGAGTCAGGGGTACAAGATGTTTAAGGCAGCTGCTGGAACCATAAATACGGGGAGAGGGAAGTCCTAAAACTGTGGACTTTTTGTGTTGTTCATATAAGTTCTCTGTCACTCAAGAACACATGCTAAACACACAAAAAAACATAGTATTGGTTGTTAAGACTGCATAGACACAAATATTCCAGTCAATCTAGATGATGACTGGTTTATATTTTTTTATATGTCAGGAAAAAATTTTGGGAAATAAATTGGGTGTATCAGTTTAACAAGTGGAAACATCAATAATAAGTTAAGAGATATCAGCATATCAAAAATCCATTGTCATACATCCTTTTACAACTAAGCTTTAAAGTCAGTAGTCTGCAGCATAAAAGATTACTAAAGTGACTTAAATGAGCTTAAAAAGAGAGAGCGAAATTAGAAAATAACACTTACTCTTGTTGATGTCAGTAAAAGTTCCATTTTTATATTGAGATTGTTCTAGTTCAATTAAGCAAAATCCATACCTAAAAAAGGGTTTTGGAAGTTATTTACATAACAAACACTTACAAGGATTTACACAATTATGGTCGAATTCATGATGGTGATAAGTTACTACTTTACCCTGCCATCTTGGTGGTATAGTTGTAGATGTTTGCTGCATCCTTTGAAAAAAACTCCACTTTGAAACTTGGCAAACTGAGAGCACTTGTGTATGCTTTAAACCAGCAGGCATCTAAGGTTAATGCAATGGCGTACCAAGTACCTAACAGCTGAAATCATCAAAACATAACACGACAAAGAAACACGTTGGTCATTTCAGTTAAGATTTGTCACATTCAACACTTTGGAAATGAAATGTTTATAAATGTGGAATAACTTACATCTACATCTTCATTCTCTGTTTCCTCAGTGATCAACGGTGAAGACAGGTACAATGAGGTGAGACTGAGGACCACAACGGTGATATACAAGGTCTTCATTATGGCTCAAATGCTGCTCCTCTTCTCATAAGTCTGACTCTTATTGATGTCAAATAACCAATAAATTGAAAGCCTCAACTACACTCCCCCATGTGTGATAGAGCCCTGCCAGCTAAACTCAGTGTCAACCCTGAGTTTTAGCATTTCCAGTAAATGCAGATGTTTACTCATCAAACAAAGTCCCTGACCCCAGAATGGTAAAACTGGACTCTATGATGGCTTGTGTTGTCTGACTGAATAATCATTACTTTTTAATGGCAGTCTTCTTAAAACTACAATACAGTTTATACTTAGTGCAACCAAGCATAAACCTGACAGAAATATTACTACAGGAAATGATCTTCAACAACAGGTAATGCACATGCCTCACAGCAAGAAGGTTGCTGGTTTGATCCCCGGGCCGGACAGGGCCTTTCTGTGGGAAGTTTGCGTTCTTCCCATTCATGGATTCTCTCTGGGCACTCAAGCTTCTTCCCACAGACCAGTAACATGCTCATTAGGTTGATTGGTGACTCCAAATTGTCCTTAGGTATGAGTGTGAGAGTGAATGAGTGTCTGTCTCTCCATGTCGCCCTGCGATTGGCTGGCGACCGGTTCAGGGTTCAGTTGTCTGTAAGTGGAGACACCAGCAACTTGTGTAATCATTGATGTATGTAGCACAGCATTGAACCAGGAGTGCCACATGTGTAATATTGTTGCCACTGGAAACCTACACACCAACTCTTGCCCACACAGAAAATGAACCGGAACCAAAAAGCAGAGTGATAATATCAGTCATATCAATAATCTTAATAAATCATATCAATTCCCATCCCTACCGCTGAGAATCGATAACAACTTTTCAAGGAATCAATATTGTTAGTGTTTTGGCTAATCAATTTCCTAATCAAATTCCTCCAACTGTGTTGTGCATGCTTTGCTTATCAAACATGTAACACTCTCATTAGAGGCAGTCAGTACAAACAACAACAGAGAAGTTACAAATCATGGCAGACAGGAGGCAGAAGTGGTCCAAATCGTGCCTTAATTTTCGACAAATAGATACTAAGTGGAAACTTCAGCTACTTGAGGGATTATTTGTGTATGCAGCACAGCACTCAATATTAGGAGTGTCATGTATTTGATATTTTTGCCATTAAAGTCCTTTTAAGCAAACGATTTTCCCCAAAGAAAACCACCTGGAACCCAAAAAGAAATCATTAAAGAGCTGTGATGAAGAGTACTGGTATCAATAAAGTCTTAAGACTTCCCATCCTTATACTTGTCTCACTGTGGATGTGCCACCCCATATGCCGAGGATTACCTTTAAGCACGACACCTTCCTCAATGTGATCATTGAGTAAATATAGAAAACAGCTTAGCACCAGTGTTAATTTTGGCGGCACTATTTAATTTACTTTTAGTTTTAGTCTTTTGCTTAAAATATCTTTTGGCTTTAGTCATAATTTAGTCACCTAAATTGTTTTAATTTGAGTCTAGTTTTAGTTCATGAAATTTCACAACACTTTAGTTGACGAAATCTACTTCAAATTTAGTCGACTAAAATATGAATCGTAAAGTGTAAGGCATTTTTTTATGTTTCCTTGAATTTCTGAAGTCATGTTTCACACTAACCCCACCACCATGAAGCTAAGGCAGTTGTGACTGGATGTCTCTCTTAACTCATCCAACCTTTCCACACAACCAATGTGATTCCAAACTTGTCTCTACCCTCTACATGACGAAATTAGGTCTGCTTGGATTCAGTCTCTGTCAGACATTTTAGTCTAGTTTTTATTTGCTGACGAAAAAGTACACTTGTTTTTTCAGTTATAGTATAGTTTTCGTCAAGGGAAAAGGTTGTTGACGAAAACTATGACGGAAATAATTACTCGACAAAATTAACACTGCTTAGCACCACGCAAATTCAAGAAACAATGACACACTAACCTCTCTGAGAACTTTGAATGCCTCCTCAAAGCTGTAGAAGACATCAGAGTTGATGATATTGAGAGTATCAGGGTGATATTCTGGCGCATCTGATGGCACAACACAGAAATCCTGCGATATTTCCACAGTTCGGTCATCTGCATCTGTCCACAGGCGCTGAGTCCACAGCTGACCATCCTCACTTTTCCAGTATGAGCACACAAGCACCGGGTCGTGCCGTAGTAACTCTCGTAAGACTCCATCTAACAGGGGTGAGCTCTGAGATGTGTCCTTCAAGAAGTACCCTTTGAGGACAGAGTCCTTGACGTTCGGTAGAAATGAGGACATGAGAGACACGTCGCATCCTTTCGGCAGGTCTCTCAACAGTTTCTTTCTCAGCTCCGAGTAAAACTTTGCTCGTTTGATTCTGTCGCTGCTGCAGACAAGGAGAGAGTAACACCTACTGGAGTTTGGGACGCTTTTGAACACATCAGGGACATCCTGTCCTCGGGACTTTTCTTGAAGTGAGAAGAAGCATGGTGCTCCTTCAAGCTCCACCAAGAAAACTCGGGAGGACCACTGAGGGAGAAGAAGAGCCGCGGCACGACGAGCCATCTTGGAGTCGCAGTTGACAATGCCTCGCTGTGTCGGTGTTATGATTCTAAGTGTTACCGTGTTTACTGGCGACCTCTGGCCGAATGTCTCCGTTCGTGGTTACAGCAGTTGCAGTAACAATCCCAAACAATGCCTCTTTGTTCAATTATTATTCAACATATCAACATGCAAGCCTACTAGATATATTCTCGTAACTGTCATGACTACGACACACGCTCACAGATACGACCGACAGTCATTCAACACGGGCACTTACCAAAGCAAAACACCGTCGAGTTACATAATGAGTCAGTGTAGGGAAAACGAAAGTAACAGCGGAGGAGAAGAAACGAAACTGATCCACTATAAGCGTGATAGTGAAACGGAAGCCCAAAACAAACCATTATCTTGGATGCTTTTTCTCCTTGACTCGGAGTTATGTTTATCCAAAAATGGTAATGACAGTGAAGAAAAGTTGCCCGTGTTACATGACTGGCTAAACAAAAGCCTGATGTTCCACCTTACTCATACATTTCATATGGCTTTATTTATATCTAGAAGTGGCCAAACACATAAAACATTTAGTGTGGAAAGCACTGTTTTGTTGGGGGGGTTGTCTGACTAGTGTGTCACTCAGGTGAATTCAAGCAGAATTTTGAGCCACCATCTTCTTCATTCATTTCACATGGCCATGATTATATTTCTACCTAAAAAGGATCAAAAAGGCAAACCCCAATTTCAATTAAGTTGGGATGTAGCGTAAAGCATAAATAAAAACAGAATTTAGATTTGAAAGTCCTTTCCAAACTACATACAATTGAATACACCACAAGACAAGATATTAATCTTTAAACAGATTTTTTTTCTTTTGTAACTGTCACTCATTTTGAATTTCATGCCTGCAATGCATTAAAAAATGGGACAGGGGCAACAAAAGACTGGGAAAGTTCAGGAATGCTCAGAAAACACCTGTTTGGAACATTCAGCAAGTGAACAGGTTAGTTGGAAACAAGTGAGTGTCAAGATTGGGTGTAAAGATGGGTTGGGTATAAAAAGAGCAGGGATTTCATCATCTACAGTCCATAACATCATACAAAAATTCAGAAAACCCAGAAAACTGCTGAGTGTTAAAGTTAACATTTAAACATTCACTATCTTTTCTTTGTAGTTTATTTGTAATTTACTAAGTTGAATACAGGTTGAAAATGATTTACAGATCATTGTATTCTCTTTGAATTTACGTTTTAAACAACGTCCCAACTTCATAGGTGTTACTTAGACTTACTATCTCAGTGAGTTATGATTTCGCCTGTGGTGTCATATTTTATCTGAGTCATGCATTTTCCAACTACACACCCCTTAAGTTTCGTTTTCGTTGTTTGTACACAGAAACTCAGCTGATCCAGTCTCATTTCTCCTCTCTCTGTTGACATTCCTCTCTGCAGCTCGATATTTAAGAGGCATCAGAATCCGCACACTGAGCAGGACAGGTGATTGGTATGAAGATGCATCTCTCCTCTGTGGTCTCTTCTCCCAGGCTGCTGCTGCAGCTCTGCGTCCGCTCCCTGCACTACTTTCTGGGGATCATATTTTCCAGAGTTTGTGGCTGGAGAGCTGGAGCCTGCAGCGGGACAATCTATCCTGCCTCGTCTGTTCACAGCAAACTGGAGCAAAGACAAGTCCAAAATGCAACCACTCCGGCAAGCGTCAATTATCATTTTACGCGCAAGTGTAATTACAAATGCGGGTTTTGCTTCCACACTGCGAAGACATCCTTCGTCCTGCCTTTAGATGAAGCCATGAGGGGCCTCAGACTGCTGAAGGAGGCTGGTAAGTTTGACAAATCAATGATTATTTTTAATTTTTATATTGTTATTCAGGATCAGACCTTCAGGAGTGGTCTGTAGGAGTTTAGGCACTTTATTTTATTTTTTTAGCTTAAGTGCTCAATCGTCCTTCTGACCTGCTCCTTCTATTAACAACAGAATGAACATCTTACTACCTCATCTAAAAATATACTCATTATTTAGCCATATTGGTCACATTGTAAGGAGGTGATTGTCCTCTGCATCTGGACATGGGACTTGTATTAGGAGTGTCTTACTTTAATTGAAAAAATATCTATAAATTCAAAATATTTGAATTCAGTCAGATATTTATAATGTAATGGGTTACATACCCCTGATTTTATTTCTAGGGTGCTGATATTATGTTAAAGGTCCATCATTCCCCCCAAAACAGTGGTCAATCTCCCAAAATTTCAGTACTGTTGCATGCAGTAAGCTCCTACTGGACACATGAGTGTAATAAAAAGAAATGACAATGCCGGCCCTATTACAAGACATTTAAATGAAATAAATAAACACCCCATTTCATCCTTGTTTTTCCTCAGTATATAAGCCATAAAACAGACAAAAATAGGTGGTAATATTGATCTCATCAGAGAAAGGCATTTTGTTTTTTTTTTAATTTAAAAAGCTTATATCCAAGGAGGATGAATAAGGACTTTTCAATAAATTAGTTTTTTAGTTCACTTCTAAATTTGAAAATTTTGTAAGTGTTTTTTTTGTGCCATGTTTTTTAAACACATTTTTGTGTTGTTTCACAATGAATTTTGCAGGAGTTTTATAGGTTTGTGTGTGTGTGTATGTATATATATATATCTATATATATGTATATATATATATATGTATATATATATATATATATATATATATATATATATATATATATATGTATATATATATATATATATATATATATATATATATATATATATATATATATATTTTTTTTTTTTTTTTTTTTTAATAGGAACTGTTTAATCTAGACCTTTATATTTCACCCTTGTACAGGTTCCCATGAAATTTCTTGCTGATCCTTTGGTCAATGAGCACTTTAAAACGGCTGCTGCAGTAACTCATATACCATCCAGTGGAAGCTGTCTATCAGGTTTTTAGCTTAAAATGGTTCCACTCATGTCTCTTATCTCTTATTGGACACTCCCCCTCACTCCCTGCAGTGCCTCATTGGTTCCAAAACACATGACAACTTAGTTAACACACCTCTGCAGCTTTCATATTGGCTGACTCCTGTGTGCCCGCACATGACTGATTAAACCTTGAACCTGTTTTAATCTTTTGAATTCTTAAAATAATTTTTAATTTTAAACCTACCTTACTTAAGTGATGTTTTTAATGTGTTTCTGATGACCTGGACAGAGGTCATAAGCTGAAATAGCAGAAGTAGTATACTTGAAGTTCATTTTATTGAGTATGCTTTCAATTATACAAGTACACTAATCTATATACTACTAGTGTACTAGGTATGTACCTCTAGTCAAAATTTTAGTTTATTGAAGTATACTTGAGGTATACTTTTATGAGCTAAAAATACTATTTTTTGCTATTTTACTAGTTTACTTGTTATACTTTAAGTAAACTTGTAAGTTCTACTTACTTGTAATTTCCCTTCAGGTACAGATTAACCAAAACAGTTCTTTATCACAGTCAGAACTATGGCAGACTAAAGAAGAGATACAACAGTGCTGTATGCTTGAAAGATTGTACATTTTGTTTAATTAATGACTTGGTTATTTATAAACAAACATGCTCAAATCAGATTTCTGCTTTTCATCCATGTGCCAAACTATGTTGTGTTTTAGTTTTGGTACTTACTCAATCAGACCGGCCTATGTAAAGATTCACAGATCAGTATACAAAGTACTTTCATACATGTGGTTAAAAAAACAAACTGTTAATGCTGTCTGGCCTGATATGATTAAAACAAAATGTGTTCTTGTTGAAACAGATGATGCTTTGTACATAACTACATTGCCAAACCCTTATGAAAGGGACTAGAACTTGATCAATAAAGTCAAGTCAAGCGTTTCTCTGTTTATGTGTATGTTTTTAAGGTACATAAAGATAAAGCAATTGAGCATGAATACTATTTACTGTAAACTTTTAAACTCCAGAACTATTTGATCTTGAACATGTAAGTTTACAACAGGGGTAATACCTCAAAGTAAATGTATGCAGTGAAAAACATTTATATTCTGCCAGATTAAATGTAAGCACAATGACTTGACCTTATCCCTTATATGGATCAAGATATAATAAGTTTTAGTACTTTGAGGCAGAAAGAAGTAAAAAGTAAACTAAAGTACAAGTATAAATTTTCGTATTAATGTATAAGTGTAAGTCGTAGTAGTCTTAGACTTTTCTTCATACTTTTCAGTATATGCCAAGTATACTTCACTATACTATGTACTTGAACTACTGCCTAAAAATTGAAAAATTAAAATTAAGTCTGCTTTCCAGGCATGGAAAAGATCAACTTCTCTGGAGGGGAGCCATTTCTGCATGATAAAGGAGACTTTTTGGGGAAATTGGTTCAGTTTTGTAAACTGGACCTTCAGCTCCCAAGTGTCAGCATCGTCAGCAACGGAAGCTTGATCAAAGAAAGATGGTTCCAGAAATATGGTCAGTCTTTAAAACACTTTAACTTTTTAGGACATCTTCCATTTTAAAACTCTTAATTTTCATGCTGTAAAGATAATACTGGTTTCATTTAAGCTTATGCAAATATTCTGAATGACTGAAAATGCTGCTCTCTCTCCAACAGGCGAATATCTGGACATCCTTGCCATCTCTTGTGACAGTTTCAACGAGGAAACAAATCAGCTGATCGGCAGAGCTCAGGGCAGGAAGAGCCACCTGGATAACCTGTACAAGATCTGCAGCTGGTGTCAGCAGTACAAGGTGGCGTTCAAGATCAACTCCGTCATCAACACCTTCAACGTGGATGAAAACATGACTGAGTCCATCACCTGGCTAAACCCAGTGCGCTGGAAGGTAACAGCTTAAAATAGAGAGTGTATGTTTTGGTTTACAAGTGTTATGATAGACACAGACTCAGTAATGTCCTTGTTTTTCTTTTTCAGGTTTTTCAGTGTCTGTTGATCGACGGTGAAAACGCTGGAGAAGAAGCCCTGAGAGAGGCAGAGAGGTTCGTCATCAGTGACCAGCAGTTTCAGGAGTTTTTAGATAGACACAGCAGCGTCACCTGCCTGGTTCCTGAGTCAAATGAGAAGGTGGGACTTTGTTTACAGAAGCAATATAAATTATAACGATTACAAGTCTTAGAAAAATCACACTTAAAGTCACAAGCAGGAGAGGAAGAGAATAGAACTGTACAATTGAGCATGAAGTGAGCCAGCAGTGTTTGTTTAAAACACAGGCAGTGTTTGTGGCTCTGGTATGCCAACCAAGAACTAAACAATAATTATGACAGTGATGAACACACAGCAAGACATCAGTGGATTTATCTCCAGAGAAAACTTTTTGGACATTCACCCCTTTACTGAAACACATACTTGGCTTGTCTCACTTCATCAGTCACAGAACATATCACTGGCTGTTTTCACTGAGCAGAGATCATAGTTTTACAAGTTCGGGGACATTTTACATTTGTTTTCATTTAAAAGTGCAGGAGATTAGTCCTCCTGTACATGCATGAATGTCTAAATGCTTTTACTCAGATTATCTATTTGATGCATGTATGCATGCTATAATCAGATCATACCGTGTTCATGCAACAAATGGATTCAAATACTTAATCAGACTGTTTTAATCAGATTGAATATATTTTGGACTTGCAACTTACCTTTAGATACTCAAGTGAATGATGTGGCAGTTAAAGAAATAAGGATACTTTTGTTTTCTTTTTTCATTGTTGTCAAGAACAACTACTCTCATACAATACGTGCCGCACAAGGATATCTTATATCTAATCCAATACTTTTTCCACAGGAGGTGCTAAGATCAAGACAAGCTAAAAGTACCTTAATGGGGCTTCATGTAGGATTAATGCAGTGGTTCTCAATTATTTCTGTAATGCTCTCCCTCCCAGATTAATATTTTTCCATGCCCACCACAAAGCCACTAAGGGCCAGGTACAGAGCTGATCAAACACATCAAAGCATGTTTATACCAATTTCTAATTTAAATATTCAATAATATTTATTTGCCATTTTTATTTCCGCACATGAATTAGACTAAAATTCTTACCCAATGCTATATCTTTAAAAATGTTTAAAACAAGATGGCAACTCATACATTTGTTTCTTTGAAGTCTCCAAGAAAAGATTTAAATTCAGAGTCACAGTTTTAAGTTCTAATGTTTAACAACATCAACCACGAGGAACAATGTCAAAAGAAGTAGAACAAATGAACAGTGTTTGCATTTCAATGACAAAGCAAAAACTAAATTAATAATTGTCAGAATATGTTTTAGATATAAGGCAGTCCTGGACTCTCCAAGGTTTTATTTCATTTTAATTGTTTTAATGTCCTAATCTGTGAAAAATTGTTTAAGAAAAGTAAATACAAAATAAACAACTCAAGGGCCGTCAACACAGAGATGAATTCAGGCCCACTGTTTACAAATGAAGCAGCGTGCTGTACTCATGGTGGATTCATGTTGGGTCTGGATCAATTAGATAATAATGAATAGATGAAATAAAATAAAATAGAAATTGAAATACAGATTTTTAAAAAGAAGAAGAAACTTATGACATCAACCTACTCTTTTTTTCGTGTCCTGAGATAACATTTGTTAAGATTTGGCGCTAGATTGATTGATTGATTGATTGATTGATTAATAAAATAGTGTGAGACAGAAAGTAATACCAAAAGACAGAGTTTAAGTAAAATGTCTTCTCTTTAAATTACCTGTTTACAATCAAAAAGTAAAGGTTTTCCTACAAAAATAGGTTTGCATGAAATCAAACTGAAGCAAGGACAAACAATAGCCACCTCCAGTCTGTTTCACAACACTCCCTCTGCCCTGAACTGCTTCCTCTTTGGCACAGTCCATGCATGTTGAGGGTGGCCTCATCGGAAACCAGAAAGAAACTTACATCCTGTCAGTCAGATATTTTGGCCGGACATTTTGGATTGTATGTGGAACGTCAGATATGTTTGATGGATGCAAAAAAATGGGCAGAATTTGTACTGAAAGGCTAATTATTGTGGCCTGTTTTCTTAACAGATGAGGAATTCCTACCTGATCCTGGATGAATATGTAAGTACACTCTCACTGTGTTTATGGATTTAAGTCAACAATCTTTAGACCATTTTTACACAGTCCAATCTGTTCTTTAATCCAATATGCTGTTAAGTTTTGTAGACATGTTTGATGGCTTAGTAAGGGTTTGATTTATCCAAAATCTGAACTTTCTAGTTTACAACCTTTTCGATTTCGGCTAAGGAAAACTCAAACTCCTGATTTGTCTTCCAGCTCTTAAATTCGGTTAAACTAAATTTAAATGTCTGTCTGATCCACTCTCTTTACTTTAGATGCGTTTCCTGGACTGTCGAGAGGGGAGGAAGGATCCTTCCAAGTCCATCCTTGATGTTGGTGTGAAGGAGGCCATTTCCTTCAGCGGCTTTGATGAGAAAATGTTTCTAAAGAGAGGGGGGAAGTATGTGTGGAGCAAAGCTGACATGAAGCTGGAGTGGTGAAGATCTACAGCTTCATTTTACATACCTTTTTGAAGAGTCACAAACCTGATCATTTATGCAGTATTTTTATGGGTTTATATATATATATTATTTGTGTTTTAAAATAAGTTAAAGATTAGCTTGTAGTTTTTAAAGAGTGTGAGTATGTGTTTTCTAAAAAAAAAAAATACAGTTATTTATATTTATTGAGCTATTGCTTCCTTGCACTTTATGCACTTGTATTAACAAACAAAAATATTATAATTTAAAAAATGTGCTATTTTTATATTTGTGTTTACAATTTTGGTCATTAAGTAACATAATGATTGACTTGAATGAAGGTTTTAATGTGCTTGCAGTTGAGAAAGATGCTTTTTTTGTACAGTTGACCAAAAGTATAATGACAATATATGAATAGATAAGTAAATAATACAGAAATCCATCCTGTTTAATTCTATCAAAAGACTCAAAGAAGCCAGTGTCAGATAACACAGTCAAACACTTTCTGTGTACTCAGAGTCTAAATTAAGAAGTTATAGTTTTAATTATTTTGACAGTTTCAAAGATTTTGATTTTTCTCCATGCACCCTACCTTGGCTCAGTTTTTATTCTTTATCTGGGCAAAATTTGAAAAACAATTAAGTTAATTAAATATGAATAAATGCTGGTCGAAAAAGTGAGTCACTTTCAATTGTTTTAAATGGGAGAGAGGTCAGCGGCAACAGATTGTATCTAACCTAGTAACAGTTACCAAGGAGAGCGGGGCTCAAGAGAGGATCGCTTCCTGGAAAGGGCGGAGCTTGACGATGATCAATTGTCAGTTACTATCAAACTCAATTAGCATCAATGACACACAACAAATTACCAAAACTTTTTAAAGCAATGCCCAGCATACAAAAGACGTTTGGTAAATTCAGTCCTGTTGACTGACAGAACAGCTAAACGACATATGTAGATGGATGGAAAGTCTGTTTTATTTATGTGTTTTTTAGCACGTCTAATGAGAAACTGTTGGTCATTCTGATTTTTTTTGCTTACAAAGTGTGCAGCAGTCCCAACCAAACTTCATAGACCAACTTCAGGACACTGCAAGACAAAACTAGCTTTCCATTTTAGTTTTTAAAATTTTCTGAAAGTTTAAAACTGATAAATATCTAAAGGCAACAACTAAAACATTAAAACATTATATACACATAGGTGTAAAATGTGATATAAGCAATATTACCTATAAGCAGGTAATATTTGTTTTTCCCTTATTGAATGAAGCTAAAATACTGAGTAGTCAGTAGATATGTGAAGTCAATGCACCTGTATATGACATATTTGATATTAATGTTTACAGCATGTATATATTTTTTAGAATTCAATGAGGATTTAATGTTAAGTAATGTTTAAGTGTTACATTTTGATTTGCCATGCTATACTTGTTTTACTGTATGCTACTTATGTCACCAACTGTCAAATGACCAGAGTTGGAAACTTGTAAGGAAACTGTCTGTTTTTTTTTTAGTCTCATTTTCTTCAGTAGTTTCTGAAGTCATAAACTGTACTTTTAGTTGAGTATTTTATGTTTTACATTGCTTCTGTCAGTGTGAAAAAGACAAATAATAAGAGGACCAAGCTTCCTCTTGTGTGAAACTTTGCTGTTGTTTGGCTTATGATACTGTATAATGATCAGCAGCATATAAAAGAATACTTCCATATTTCATTTAAAGTTTATCTCAGCACTTTCAGTAAAGGGGTAGCTGTAATTATACAACCCAATAGCAGATCCAAATTATCTTGTTTTATACTGCTTAGGGAACAGAGAAAATGTTCATACTTTACCACTCAGCACTTTCAGTAAATTTGGAATAAATTCCAGACCGCCCAACACCATGTAAACATAACATTATGCTGAGCTGCCTGGAAGAGACCTGTCCCAAAATTATAATAACCAGCATTTTCAGATTTAAATATTTAATTTCATTCCACAATCAAATTAAATGCAACATAATTTCCTTTTGGAATAAAGAAATACGACAAACTGTAATGTAGCACAACACAATAAATATATTTATATTTCTCAAACTTTATTTTAAGTCCACCATGAACTTGTAGTTCTTGATTTGTACTTTCTTATTTTATATACATCTATCTGCTGTCTTGGCTGGAACAAATTTTTTTTCTTTTTTTTTTTTTTTAATCTCAATGAGGTTATCCTGGTTAAATAAAGGTCAATAAATAAATCAATAAACATATACACACGTATAAATTTGTTTTAATTGGACCATGAGTCTGTAATTCAATTTTGAATGATTTTTTGATAGTGTAAAAGGTATGAAACTGGAAATAAAATGTTTGTTGCGGGTGACTTTTTTTTTTTTTTTTGGTTCAACGTCCTTGCACTCTTTCTCCCTCAAATATTATCATATGCAGGTACTGCAGTAAACCACTAGATGGTGCCATGACATGTACAGTAGTTGGGACTGCATTCATTGTCTTTATGGCAATTTTTTCTTCAATTATTTTAAAAATCTGAGTCAGAATATTACACTTGTGAATTTGTAGAGATAAAAACACAATTGTGGATTAAGCATAACTACACAGCAGTTAAAGTATTTGTCATATGATTTGCAAGTGCATATTTTATGACCATCACTATGGCTCCAAACTTTGTGCTATTCTGAGCAATTATATGTGCAAATTTGCATCATTATTTCAAGAAAACATAGCCATTCTGTTGCTCACACAGCTCAAGAAGTAAACACTTGAAAAACATCTCTCTGTATTTTGATTGGATCGTGTGAACTACGACCAAATAAGACTCAGGACTTCAACACTCCTCAAACTAGACCAAATCAATTTATTAACCAACAGAAAACAATGTGCAAAATATTGGGAAGAGGCAACCTAAAAACAACGCAAATTAAAATATTATTTGGTCCAAACAGAGACTGTTTGGACCAAATAACAAACTGGCAGATTGCCTGAGCTCTGTAAAAGATCCCTCACCAAGAAATGTTCTGAGGAGGTAAAGACTCAGTGACCCTAGATTAGCTATAGAGACAGGTCCCAGAGGAGGAGAGACTCTGCCCCCACTGAGACGACCCACAGGTAGAGACAGACCTCGACCTCCTCACATCCTTCCCTAAATATCAGGCTGTGAGAACATATTACTGTCTCCAAATAACACACTAACACCCAGAGTTTGAATGAACAAGCCAAATGCAGAAAATCCAATATATGGGGTGAGCAAAACTATGAGATTATCACAGCCAGCTATATAAAAGTGTGTGAGAACCTGAGGACAACCAGTGGAGCCTGAACACACACAACCACAGCATGCACATTGTTTTACATAATTATATTATCAGATTTTATTCATTTATGTTTTATCATAAATCTTTTTAATCTCCATTTTCAACCTTTAATATTACGATGCTAATAATTTTGCCATTATAGTTAACCATTCCCTTTTTTATTTGCTTAGCCAAGGAGGTTATGTTTTACCAGCATTTGTTAGTTTCTCTGTTGATTTCTTTGTGAACAGAATAACTCAAAAATGGATTTGGATGCTTTTTTTTCTTTTCTTTCTTAACCTTGCAAGATAGGGCAGTATTTCCAGATTTTTGCTGATGATATATGCTCAGCATATTTTGACTTTGTTTTTGATCAGCTGAATCCTGAAATGAATCCAGGTATTTTTTAAGGATTTGTTAACAGTGTGAGATAGGGCAGTTTTCCACATTTTTGACTTCCCAGGACTTGATACTCTCAGGGGACGCCCAGTTTTAAATATTTATTATTTTAATTTTATATTTTTTATTATTCCGTTTTATTTTCTCTATCAATTAATTTATATTCTATTTCTATTTTGAATGTTTTTTCATTCTATTAACATCCCTCAAGGTGTTTTTACCAGTGTTTGTTAGTGTCCTTGCTTGTTAGTTTGTGAACAGAAAAACTAAAAAACCCAAGAACTGATTTGGGGGAGATTTTCAGGAAATGTTGGTCACGGCACAAAAAAGAAGTCATAATAGTTTGGTGGGCAACCAAATCTTGATGTGGATCCAGGATTTTTAAAGGATTTGTTAACAGTGCAAAATAAGCCTCCCCTTCAGCTCACTTCGGGGGTTAAATAAAGTTTGATTTGATGGAGTAGCCTACAGGGAGGGCTGGTGATGGTCACTGGTAGAAGTGAATCATACTTACTTATCCCTCACTGCAAAGAAAAAAATACATTAGTCTTTTCAATGCTGTCATCTGTCACAGTGCTCAGCCAGAAAGATAATGCAGACAAGGGGGGGGGGGGAACCAGTGCAAAATAAAGTAGTTTTACACATTTTCCCCAATAACTCAATGAATGTTCTACAGGTTTTCTTCACATTTTAAAGAAATGTTGGTCATGGCACAGGAGAGAAATAAGTAGATTTTGGTGGTGTTTCAAATCTGCATGTCGATCCAGGATTTGTCTGAAAGATTTGTTAACTGTGTGAGGCAATTTTCCACGTTTTTGACGATCAACAGTTTTGTGATTTTTGGTTTTCATTATTTATTTTCATTTTAACCACCAAAAAGGTTGTGTTGTTGTTGGCATTAGTTTGTTTGTTAGGTTGTGAATAGGGTATCTAAAAAACTAGAGGACAGATTTTGATGAAATTTTCAGGTAAAGCTGGTCATGGCACAAGGAAGAAGTTATTACACTTTGGTAACAGTGTGAGATACGGCAGTTTTTAACATTTTTGAACATAACTCGCCAGACGACAGTGGAATTGCCTTGGCGGAGGTTCATGCTCTCAGAGCACTTCTAGTTTGTAATGAAATGCTTTATAGTGCCCCACATTCATGCCAATAAAGCTCTTTGAATTTTGAACAGTTCTTGTCTTTATATTTATCATACATTTTAGGGATTAAATGTCCCTATGGATCTGAATAAGGTATAAAGTGAAGTAAAAATTAATAAACGTGAAAAACGTTGAGGATTTGAGATGTGCATTTTAACAGCTGTAGTTTTGAAAAGGCGTTTGCACGTTACGTCCAGCAGGGGGAGCTGTCGTTTGAGTAAAGGCGCTGCGAGGCTGCTGTAAAACGCAGCACGGCAGACGGGAAGCCTCTCACGAACAAATGGCGTCCCTCCAGTGCGAAGCAGCTGATTTCCCACCGAGCACGGCAGCGGGGACGGCGGATAGGTAAACACGCCGCCCTCCCGGATCCTTCCCTGTGCAACCAGATAGCAGCGGCGGTGCTTTCAACGGGATTAGCGGAGCTGGACGATGCGCACTCCTCGGTAATCGAGATTAGACCGTCGTTCCGGGTGTACAAACAATCCCACTGTCAAGCAAAACAGAGGAGAGCCTCGGCTGCAGCTCCTTCCCCCCCTCCTTCGTTCGCTTGCTTTAGCTGTTTTCTCTGATGGTGGTCGACGTCGGGCTTTCACCGGGGCCTGATTTTAGTAGCAGGTCAAATGTTTCCACCCCGACGTCGGGGGGACTCATAGTGAACATGGGCATCACCGCCTCAGAGATATCCTCCTCCTCCTCCACCTCCTCTTCCTCCTCCACCGCCTGACTGGCTGGCTGCCTCTTCGTTAATCCAATTCAGGAGATCATCTTTTCCACCTTTTTCCTGAGGTTACACCATCAAGACGGCGTTATCTCAGAAAGCCAGGTAAGGTTTGCTGCTTTTATTTTGTGTGTGGCACTTCATGTCCTCTCTGTTTCTACTGGGGTCCCCTGTCGCATTTTATTTGAGCAATTACACCGTTTTTAATGCGAGATATGCTGCCGGACGATTACAGTATTGTAGCTTAATGGAGGGCTCTGCCATGAGGCAATGGTAGGATATTGCCTGGGGCCCTGAGATTTAAAGGGCCCCATGATGAAGTCGTTATGGAGGAGTATCATACATAAAGCAGTGGTTGTCAAACTTTTTTGCTCCATGCACACCTGAAACCGAGGCAAAATCTCAAGGCATCACATATTCATAGCTATATTGTATAAAAGCATCTATACTATGCGCTACAGTGTTAAAATCTGTCCGTACATGTTGATTTTAGGGATGTCCCTCTCAGGTTTTTTTGTGAAGAGCACAAAGCCTCCACTTAACTGACCTGTTCCTTTCACAGTGATAGGCTAGTTGTGTTAGAAGCAAATGTGAAACAATAAATTCAACATAGTTTTCTTTGATTAATAATATATTTGGATATAAAGTGGACATTAAGTGGTCATGTGATAAACCATAATGACATATTTGTGCATTCTGCCAATATTACAGCAGGTACATGTGATATTTATGGCCACTTTGTAAGGCTAGAATGTAATAAAATTAGATATCTGCAGAGGCCGATAATCACTGTTTTAGGCAATTATTTGCTGATCAAGATACTGTACTGATAATATTGTGCAGCTTTAACCTAGACAATACAACCACACACTGTTTTTGATATTTCTTGTTTTGTTAGTTTGTTAACCAAATGAACTAAATAAAGTAAAAAGATGCCCTTATTTCATTTCTTTAACTAAGTTCTACTAGCTTTATTGTGAAACTCATTGAAAAATACTCAGAATTGTATATCTATATTTGGATTGATTGTTAGTTACCCTTATCGCTGCATAAATTTAAGTATTTCCACACAGATAACTTGCTAGCCACAGGGCTGCTACTGCTGTCACCAGGGATGGGAATTGATAAGGTTTTATTATAACCAATGCTGTTTTTGATTGTGTTGATCAATCTGGTTCTTCTGTCAATCTTTGTGGATTTCTGTGAGGGCTACTGTTGGCTTCCTGAGTTTTTCAGTGGCAACAATGTCAAACTCATGACACTCCTGATATTAAATTCTATGCTGCGTAGGTACATGCTTTATCAAGTTGCAGGTGTTTTCACCCACTAAACATTGTGCATAAGTGTATTTTTGTAATAGATTAAGCTACAGTTTTGACTATTTCTGCCCCTACTGACCATGTTTACATTTTTGTTTTCTTTCATGTTATTTCTCCTGACTCCTTCTGTTGAGTGTAAGATGTCTTGATTTCCTGGACCATCAGAACAAAGTGTCAGGAATTGATAAGGGAATCATTAAGCCAGCAGGTGAATGATATAGATTCATTGAGGTAGTTTTTTTCAACTCTCAACTGGAATTGGTTTTCGATTCTCGTCCCTATACATGGCTCACCCCGACATTGTGTTCAACTTAGGGAAAACACCAATCAGGGTGAGGTGATCAGTATTAATTCTGATCCCGGATCAATTAAAAAATGCTCATGTCATTCCCGATCCAATACTTCTACTGATACTGTCACAGTAATGAGACCTACCTGATTAAAATGAACAAACAGCTTTTCTTGGAAATGTTTTTGGAAACATTCGAGCCTCTCACCAAGAGCCTCTCCTCTTGTTGTATTCAAACACATCATGATACTTTATTTTAGATTCACCAACCAGTTACTGTTCTAAATGAGAAAATTCACTTTTACTCTGCAGATTTCAGTGGTGATTTATTGTGTTTTTCTGACAGGACTTACTAAGGCACCAGGGTTTTTTTTTTATCAAGCTGACAGTTACATGGTGGGGCATTTTGGTTTAATTTGAAGAATGATGCTGATGTGGTTGACGCTTGTTTCCCCTGCTCTAAATGAGGAGTGTTTGTGCTCCAGTGATATGATAAAGTATAACAGGACTGAGAAGGATGGATAGCAGCACTGATAAGCTCAAACATTATTCATTTTAGGTATTCAAAAACACAAAAGAGGGTCTGCTTTTTTAAGTGACTGAAACCCCCTGATGTATTTTTATAACTGACAATTATTTCAGTACAGACCAAACAGATAATGTAGTATGTAGGCGTTACTGCAGTGGTGTAGAGTACAAAGCGTAAGGCATTTCATAAAATAAACTCGCCCAAACATGTTGAAAGTGGAGAGTAGAGAGGTCGCTCGTAGCTCCCACCTCTTCCTGCTTTAAAGGACTCTGATTGGGCCATCCTGCTTTGGGCTGCTAACATTCTTTGTAGATTGGAGCTTGGCGAGATGGAGCAAAAAGCTCTAAAAGCTGTGGAACTCTGTCCTTATTTGTCCTTACCTGGGGCCTCCTAAGGACAAAACACCCCCTGATGTAAATGTTTGTCTGCCTGTTTTGGCACACTGTAGCCCAAGGATGACAAAGCTTTGGCTGCTGCCTAAAAATGACATCAGTCCTGTTTTTAGTGTCTGTCTTTCTGTGCGCTGGTGACACTTGATCAGAGGTGCCTTAGCTGTTGTTCAATCATGTTTGTTTCTCATAGAGCAGCTGCTGCAAAGTGGAGCTCTGAAAGGTCACTCTGTGCCCCTGCTATTTCCATTTTAAGCAGCATGTCCCCCTCAGGGTACAGTCAGATTATAGGCAGAGCTTCGAAACCAGGCTACTAGACAAGCAGAGCATCTCTGCAGTCAGCGCAGGAGCCAAGGCTGTGAGGTGTGTGTGCCACATGAGATGAATGCACCTGAGAGAGGGGGTTTTGTCTCTTGTGCTGCCTTATCTCCACAAAGGTAGGCTGATATGCTTGTATTTATGGGAAGGTCTGAGGAATACATTGTAGATTTAATAACAGCTAAGAAAGTAAGTATAGAGGTAGAGGGCTGTAGATCTTCTGATTTTATGAGTTGTTTTGTTGGCACATGGTGTGTTTAAGTGCTTGCTTTTGTCCTGTGAGCAAACTTTATGAAATATTTCAATTGAGCCCCTCCTGTTGTCTGTGTTAGCATTTGAGCACAGCGTTACTGACCACCAGTTATATCTGAATATGTTTAAGCTTGTTGGCATTACATAATATAAAATGTAATGCTTATTTACTGTAAAGAAATAACAAATGGTTGACAGGAAATCTTAATTCTTAGCTTTGATTTGATTCAAGTAAAAATCAAAGAATGTTAATAACTGTTTAAGACCACAAGGATAAAAGTAGAAGGCATGTACACCTGATATTGAGGATGATTTTTATTTCTAATGATCGAAAATTGAAGACAAACTTTGTCTAAATGGTTCAAAAATAGTTTGCAACGATTCCGTGTGTAAAATTTTCCAGGCTCCTAATATATGTCTCATATAGTAAAAATATGTCTGATATGGTAAAAAATCTATTACCCAAATGATCACTTATATAAAAAAAATGAAGAAAATTTAAAGACCTTTATTCCATGTTCTTTAACCAAAAGAAATAGAGGGAGAGCACTGTCTAAATAGCACAAATACAGCGCTCAGGGTATGAAATGTATCCTGATACAAATGCGGCTGTACAATACATATCGCAATACAAGTAAATCATGGGCATGACTTCACCTTCCACAAAATTTCAGACAACTTTTGTTCTCTTTTGAAAAAAAAAAGAGAAGGTTGAAAAGATTCTACAACTCAATGCCCTTAAGTTTTACATCCTCAAAGATTTTTGAAGTAATTTGAAGTTTTGAATGTGTAGCACATTGGCTTCTACTGCCATCTGTACACTGCACCAAAATATTCCTCAAAGTGTATTTAACAGCTGCTGTTGTGGCATTGGGGCTGTTTGGATTCTGTATAATCTATATTGTTACATAGTAAATGGCGATATTTTGCCTTATCAATGTTTTGAGTACAGGCCAACTATATATACAATGCTTAATTTTATTAGACCACCACCCAATGTAAGGTTAATGCCGCAGCTGCCCTAAATTAATAGCACTGATACCAAAATCATTGTTTATGTTTCTGTAATGATTGATGCACCAGTATTAGAAGTTCTTTAACTGACATGATGTTTTTATTGCTAAAATACAATCATTGTTTTATCCATGAATTTCAAGTTTACTGTTTTACAGAGAAAAAATAGGAAACTGTGTTATTATTTCTTGATTAAGATGTCAAATTATTGTTATTACTTCCATACCTTAACACAGAAATTAGTTTTAATGGTTGAAGTTTATGCTTGATTAATTTCTGACTTCTCAGAGAATCCCAGTGACGTGCTCAAATTTGGCCATAAAAGGGTGATTTCAGCTTGAAATTCATCATTCTTGTTCAATATGGTGACAATAAATAACAATTACAATTTTAGTTTTACACAAGTTTTTGGAAAATTTCTTAAATATTTATCTTGTTTTTTTATGACAGGTGGTCTAATAATTTGCTAAGCATTGTAAATTCTCCCAAGATGAGAAAATCAAATATATACAATGATAACTTTTATTTGGACTGAATATTCAAATAGATCACTAGAACCCTAATTCAAGTTCAGACCCCTCGTTGAGTTGTAAGACACTAAGGGGATAGTCACAAAATGCTTTGCAAAAAAAGACAAACACCTCAAATGATGTGGTTTTTTTACCCATTTAATTAAGAATATATCTGTATACTGCATGTTGTCTAAATTACATCAAGTTAATGTAGAAAGTATTAAATGAAGAAATGTGAGCACTATCCCACAGTAAGAACAACTGAATTACACAATGACATGATGCATCAATTTCTCATGTTCATTCATGTGAACTGCTTAACAAGAGCCTGAAATGAACATACTGAGCCTATCCAAGTATTCAGTGGGCTTAACAGATCAAATAGTCTATCAAGTCAAGAAGTCTCAGAACACTAACTTGGTTACATTATGCAACTGATGCAATCACTGTAATTTCTATTGCCGAGAGGGCAGACAAATCTCACCTGTTTACAACTGTTCCTCATTCAAGTTTATTGCCAAAACCTACATTTTATTTTCTTGACCTTGAACTTCCCTTCTGACTTTGACCAGTAGTTACTTAACCAGCATCATAATGTTACAAACTGGACCTTGAAATCATCATAATGACCATTCTCACTCAATTTGGTCTACTACAAGGTGTGTCAGAAAAGTTCCAGGACTGGTGTCACAAAGGATTTATTTAGAATCCAAACTACAAGTTTTCCCCTTCGAAGTAATCCCCCTGGAGTCTTATTCACTTTCCCATCCTTCTCTGCCACGCTTTCATGCACTCCTGGAAGGATTCCTCTGGGATCCTCCGCCGCTCCGTCGTCACGGCCTTTTGATGTCATCCACGACTTCAAAACAGGTCCCCTTGATGACCCCCTTGAGCTTGGGGAAGAGAAAAATAATCACACAGAGCCAGGTCGGGTGAGTAGGGAGGTTGCTCCAGCACGGCGATGTTCTTTTCGGCCAGGAACTGTCAGATGCTCAGGGCATTGTGAGCAGGCGCGTTGTCATGGTGAAGCAGCCATGACTTGTCCTGCCACAATTCTCGCATCTGACTGAACGAAGCAAACGCCGCAGTATCTCTTTGTAGACATGCTGGGATTACTTTGAAGGGGAAAACTCTTAGTTTGAAGTTTGGGTTTGAAATAAATCTTTTGTGACACCAGTCCTGGAACTTTTCTGACACACCTCGTAAGTAGCTTTTATCATGACTGTCTTAGCAGAGTTCAACTCAGATTCAACACTGGACACATATATTTCAGGGGGACTGAAAAAATACCATCCATAAATATTTATACCCCTTTTTATCATACCCCAGGGGTACATCCAGGACTAGTTGCCAGCCAATGGACTGAAAACGAACTTTGTTATTGGATATTTTTCTAATACTCGATATGCCGATATTTCCAAACGCTTTATTGCGGATGCTGATGCCGATATTTTTCTTCAAGAGCAGAGTGTCTTTACATCACGAAAATTGAGTTGTTGCTTTCAATGTGAGAGTCTGTTTGTGCAAGGAGCTGATGTAAAATAAGAAAACAACATTTAACTCTTGGCAAATGAACATCTTGCTTTTTAATTGTACCCATGTAGTGATTATGAGGTGAAGTAACATGGTGCATTTGTGTATTTTGACTATATTACTGCTGATAAATGGGATATATATGGCTGATATGTATTACCGATATCGTACCGATAATGTTGTGCATCCATACTTTTTACTTTACGTGGTTCTTACTACAGACAATCTGTTTTACGGATCGTCTCTGCCTGGCATCTGTTTATTTAATCGATTTATTTAATATGTCACTCACAATGCTCAGATGAATTGTAATGCAGTTTAAATCATTTGATATCAGCCTACCCTATATCTAATTTGAAAATATCCCACTATATTTCCCAGCCTTTCTTTTATTTAACAACCCTCCCATTGTCTGCTATAGATTATCTCTCCAATTTCATATTACAGGAAACACATGCCTGCTCCTCCCCTCACAAACATGTTCAGGGTATGTCGTGCACTCACACGGACTAACACACACAGACACTTGGAAAGAATGTTGTGATGCACTTTCCCTCTCTCTTCAGAAAGTGCCCCGTTTCCATCAGGGGAATAAAGAAGGCATCTCACTCCCTGCTGCAGATTTGCTCTAAACAAGAAAAAAGCTGCTTCGTACAAAACAGCAACACATTCTCCAGAGTGACCAGCAGCAGCCGGCGTGCTCCCAGAGGACGCAGGAGATAAGTTTACTTAAAGAGTGAGAAGGCATGAGGTTGAGATGCCTGCAGCTCCACAGGGAGGACAGTCGGGGTCAAAATACACACACACATATGTGGAAACATATACAGGAGGTAAACATGTTAAAGGTGCCTTGAACAAACAAGGAGTGGCTGTGATTGTTTTGGTGCGATGTGTTCGAATCAAGCAACAAAAGCCCTCCCTTAGTCATGTTTATTTAAGCCTTTCATGGTCCTGGTTGTCCTTTGGTAGGCCATAAACTGGAACATTTAAGTGCTTTTTTTGAAAGATGACAGAAGCACCATTATTGATGGTGATTAACACAAAGAAAGGTGTTTGTTCATGTTTGGCCTTTAAGTGATACATTATGAAACACTTCTAACCAAGTTATCTTATTAGACCAGAGGTATCAGGACATTTTTCTATAAGTTTTAACTCACTGAAGCCTGTTGTTCTACATGCAGGAAATAAAGTTGAGGCAAACAGACCATGACTAATTACAGAAGGTACCTCTGAAACACTTGTTTCAGCAATTGTTGAAGTATTTCCCCTGAAATGCTACACTTAAACCCAACTGTCATTACGCCTCAGTGTGTTTATTGATGCAGTACTGTTAAGATCTTTATGTCAATAACCGAGGCAGAAATACACCAAAACCAGAATCCTTAAAACATTTGCGGCCGTGCTTATATTCAGTTCAACACCACCATGATTATGATATTGATTAGATATCACTTTAGAAGTAGTGCCGTTGTCCTGAATATTAGTTTAGCCAAAATTTGGTCATGAATGATGTTGCAGTCAGTAAGCACCATCTCTTTGTGTTGCTTAATTATCATGAGGAGTGCTGTTGGACTGAATATAGCATGAATACAATTTGGTCGAAGCAAAAGGTTTGCAAGAAGCTAAAGCTTAATTACATACTACTTTCTAGTAAACTGCATGATTGTATTTGGGGTTTTACTTTTATACAATTACACAAATAGCATATGCAAGAGCAGGGGGAGCCAACAGTGTGTCCACAAGCACCTGCTGCCCAGGAGGTCAGATCAGGTGTGGGAGCATATGATGGTTCGGCACATCGAGCATCAACCCAAGCTACGTAATGCTCCATTTCTGTATGTTGAGTTTTATATTTTGCATTGAATCATAGCTTGATTAATAAAAAAGGGCAGATGTACCATGTGCGTTACATTTTAAACTATTTTCTCTTAAATTTTGATCTATATGGGGTCAAAGTTTACGGTGATGCATGGACACATCACTCCTTCTCCATTAGTGCCAGCAGGAGCCCATATGATGACACTTGCACAAAAAGTACACATTAGATAAGTTTAATGGATAAATGAATTATTAAAGATCCATAGAGGTATAATGTTGTCATATTATTTATTAATCATTGATAGTAATTGCTGTGAGAAATCATTAAAAGTAAAAAGTAACATCCAGTTGCCATATGTAGCCTATTAAATGCAAAATATTGATTAATTTAAGGTTGAGTATGAACACTTGTATCACTCAGAAACATTAAATCAAACAAGTAGCCCTCTGTTATACTCAGAATCAAAAAGGTCAGTGACCCCTGTGCTAGTGGATACATTGATAAACTGTAATAAGCAGCACATGTAATTACCTACTTACACGCCACTTGAGAAACTGGTTACCACAGACCAGGTACTTTTTATGATGTGTTTTTCTTCACGTAGCTCTCCCTCTGTTATACAAGCAGCTACATAAGAACCATTCACCAGTGAAAGTACCAGCTTGATCCATTTTGTGAAGCTGATAAACGGCATTCAGACCACCTGAAGCTGACTTACTGATGGTTAAAAGCCCTGTGCTATTGTCCACAATATCAGCGCTCAAAGAAAGCCTCTTGTCCAATCAAATTACATGGTAAGAACCTACTCTTATATAATCTATAATATTATTTGTTCCAAAGAAAGTCCCTGACAGTTAGTACTTTCATGCCTCAATGATGGATTATTAGTGCAACGGCCTGTATAGATGAAAATGATAAAGTATGGGCTGCAGGTTTTTTTTCTGCCTCACCTTCTTTATATACTGCGAGTACATTCTGGCCTTTGATTTGTTGAGTGTCACGTTACATTCTGGTGCAATCACACAAGTGTGCCAGGGGAATAAAAAAGGCAGCATGTTGGTTTCCAGTTCAGGAGGAGGACTATCTGCCTATGTAGGAATCGGCTTTACTGTAGATCACACAGCAGCAGCACCTAATGTTACGAATAGGCAGCCTTGATCCAGAAATTTAAATACATTTAAATACTTTTCATTAAACCACTATTACTGTCAGCTCCTTGTTATCTAAGTCTGAATTTAAGAGGGCCTGAGAGGGCAGGGCAAGAGGAAATGTCAAGCTCTTTGTGGTTAGGTAACTGGCATTTTCAAGGAGACTTAGCTGTCTCAGATACACAGGACATTCCTGCAGTGTACATTTGTTGAATCATGCTTTTATTGGAGTAACATTTACACGTCTAGAGAAGTCATTTCAGTGTAATCTGACTCCAGGGCTTGTAGTCTGCCAAGGATTATGCAACAGCTTAGATGCCATTTCAGCAGCCTGTTTTTTGGCGAGCCTCTTTGAGCCACCACTTTTCAGGTGATACGTGTGTGTGTTTTCGTGGGAGGGAGGGGGCTGCTTTCAACACCAGGCAAGTCAACAAAGTATCACTTGAGTACCCCGGAAATTAATGTTCACCGTCGCTCAGAGCACTTCAGCTGTGTGTGTTATGGCTCATTTCCAGCCTGTAAGGATCATCACGCTAGGGATGAGACAGGGATTGTTATGAGAGCGTTGTGTGATGCTGGTGGGTGCGCCTGGCTTCTTCCAGGCAGCTGCTTGGCATTTGGAAAGGTTCTTCAGGGCTCTATTTTTCTGCGACAGGTAGGGTTTGTAACAGAAGACACCATTATGCAACAAATGCGCTGCAGAATCTGCTGACCGTCTGACACTTTCCAGGATTTAGTGTTTTAGGAATGTGTGAATTGCGGCAAGCTCTTCCCACAAAAACAAATCAGAGACATTTTTGCCTGGAGAAATTTCTATGTAGCTATGATACTTCAGGAGCACCCATACATACTGGCTTCTTAATGAGGGCTGCCGCTATATTTTTAGACACAGATGTCATGGCAACACTGCATACATTTTTATTTAGTTGTAGTTTTGACTTAGTCTTGCAGAAAATCTCCTGAATAGATACTCGAACACTATCATAAAGTACACATTTCACTGCAGCTATTATGGAGATTTATTAGAGGGAACACAAATTTGAAATTTATTTGTGAAAGTTTGTAGTTCATATCTTATGCCCTTACATGCTGTCAAAGTAGAGCTGTGAAATATTGTAGAAATTTTTTTTTGTTGTTTTTGAAGGCTATATATATACAGTGCCCAGCATAAATGAGTACACCCCCTATTAAAAGTAATGTATTAATAAGTATCTAAATGAACAAAATAACAATTTCCAAAGTTTTGACAAAGCTGAGTGTAACGTAAGATTTTTTTTTTTTTTTTTTACCATAAGATGAAATAAGGGTAATATGATAACTAACATTTAGCTTTGCTCCCACCCCTTTGATTAGGGTGTAGTCATTTTTGCATCCTGATCTTAAGCTGAGAAAAATTTGGGAGAGTATTTTGTGGTATAGTATGACATAGAAAATGTTGATTTTGAAAGGAAACTGAAGATTTTTTTGACTAATCCGAAGGGGTGTAGTCGTTTATGCTGAGCACTGTATATTAACCAAAACATTAGCTGAACAATTTCTAGCAGGAGCGATATTCAGCTTTGGCATTGGTTCAATATCAATATTTGCTGATAATCAGCCTTTTTTTTTTTTTTTTTTTTTTTCTTTTTCTTTTTCTTTTTTTCAACAAACTTCAGCCATCGGCAAATGAATAAGGGATAAATAGATATCAGTTTTCAGATGTTTATTTGTTGTATAGTACCAATTCAGTGCTAACATCTGGCATACCCTAACTGCTGATTTAGAGACTATTCTTTATTTATGGCAGTAAAAATGACCTGTTGGTCAAACATCTGTCTCCATCATCTGACAGGAGAAAAAATATTGATATGATGGGAAAACTACACCAGAAGAAGTCATAAGAAAAACATTGGTATTAGCTAAAAATATCAACTTAAACATCCGTATTGGTATCTGCCCTGATTTTCACAATCACTCATTTCTAGATCACTACTGTTATTTGGATCTTTAACACAGTTTTGTACTCCAGTTGTACATACCCTTGTACTGTCATCACAAACTGTTGCTCTCTTATTATTGAATGTCTTGTTCTCTCAAGAGGCACACAGCACAAACAACAATAAAGAGTGAAAGAAGAAATTAGAGTGGGCAAAGGACAAATGCAGTCTAAATTGTGGCCTTATAACTGCACACAAAATGACATAATAGTTCAATGTGCATCGTCTGTGTCTGTGTGATTTCAAGCTGAAACATTTGTCAACACGCTGTTGACGTTAGCATAGAAAACCTGTGTAGGCCTACTTTGTCCCCTCATGAAATGCACAATAATTTTAGAGGAATACAAGGGTTCGTTAGGGTTAGTTCAGCATTACATGCTTGGTTCACATGACTGGCATCGCAACTTCTGCCATGTTGCTATGGCACATCAAGGTTGGCAGTTACCTCGCCAGTGACAAGTTGATTTTTATTGGTCTGAGTTATGCTAAGTTGCCACTACTGAAAAGATGAATTTCCTGGTATGACTGAAATCACATTAGTGACACATTAAATGGTCATTTTTATCATGAAGAACAAGTTTATAGTTGTTGAGTTATCAGAACATCTTAACTTTAGCCAAACTACTGCAGTGTTACTCTTAACATTCATTTGAGGTGGTGGCCCAAGTGACTGGAAATTAAAGGCATATAATACATTTTAATTGACCTTGTTGGATATCAGCAAAGCAGGTATGCTTTTACATGTTTCACCATCCAGTTTATTCAGTTTGGAAATACATTTCCAAAATGCTGGCATGGTGTCTGACTTCCTTTTAGGCTAGTAGCATACATGCAGCTCACACCCCACCCAGGCCAACGACCCAAACAGATTAACTTGTGAGAAACACAAGTACCTTCATACATTAATGACACAGCATCAAACAAATCCAGCACATAGCCAGTTTTTTAAGCAATGGTATTTGCAGGAAGTTGAACCCTGTGCATGTTGCTCTATATCAGATTGGACCAGGAATAAAGGGCCGGGGGTATATTTTCTTCTGTCACAAATTAATAATTGTCTTATTTACTTGCCACTGTGGTTGGAAGGTTCAGGTAATGTCACTAGATAATGAAAAATAACCCAACAGACCTGCATATGGCTGATGCTAGTGCTCATTCCCAACTCCTACTGCCTCTCATTTGGAAATAAAAAGTCTGGCAGAAATAGGCAATAGTTATCTTAGTACCCACAATGCCCTTTCAACAGTCATATTCCATCAACAAATGATGATTTATCTTCATTAAATACGTACAACTCGCACTTCAGCTTGACTGGGAATAAGCCAACATTTTACTCTTACTATGTCTGTCTCCTATCACTGATGCTCTCCACCTACACATAAAAATCAGCACAGTACAACACGTTCAGGCTCATACTCTGCAGAAATGTTGCAAATTATAGACTGGAGCAGAAGTAGATGAGTCAGGAGGTAGGCCAGGATCTAGGAGTGCCAGCGAGGAGCCAAAAGCTGGTAAAACCTGGCATGGCATGAAGAAAGAATAGATAAACAGCACAGTTAGTATGCAAATTTACACCATCATGACTCCACAAGCGTTTATTTTTTACTTCATTTGCAACTAAGATTTGAACACCCTGCTTGTATGCTGCCTCCTCTATGAAGGCCCTGACCAAAGATAGGTACACAGCCGACAGCATTTAAAGGGCTTGTTACATGTCATCAACTTGTTTCCTTATTTTAATGAAAACTCATGTACAAAACCAAAGACTGGAAATAACAGCTCTTAAGATGTCTGTCCTGGATTTTAAAAAACACTGGTGGTTGTTAAGGCAACAAACCTGCTTTAATACACATGGAAACAGTTCTTTCAGAGGATACTGGTGAGAGCACATTAAAAAAAGATTGAAAAGCAGCCGGTGTGTACTTTTAAAGCTCTGACAGACGCACTGTACAGCCTGTTGCACCAGCCATGTTTCAGTTTTGTCTTCGACTTGAGAGTAAGTCCATAGTAAAGGCAAGGCAAGGCAAGTTTATTTGTAGAGCACAATTCATACACAAGGTAATTCAAAGTGCTTTACAGAACAAGAAAAATGTATTAAAATCACAATAAAAAATAAAAACAAAATAATAAGTTGCCATGATGCACCACAAAGGGATATCATTTGATCCTTAATGGTGCAGATATTTCTGCTGCCTCTTATTCCCTCATGTCTCTTAGCAGAAAAATTACAAAAATCTCACAGTAACTGCTGTTAATCCACAGCACAACAACAAAAAGATATTTTAAATGTGGTATAGTATGATGGTAAAGTGAAAGTAGAGCCTACGTACTTAATCGAGAGGAAATGTGGAACTTCTGTTGTTGAGCAACAATAACATAAGTATGGAGACAAAAACATCTATTCTCAGACCAAAAAGTAAGAGACAATAGCTGAGAGGAACAACAAAAGCAGTGTTGTTTGGTATCACAAGTTACATATTACTTTCGACTGGTCCACTGTGCCATCTACGAGTTTCTTTTAACTGAAATGAGACATTCAAAGATGTAGCAATGTCCTTACTTTACATCAGCAGGGAGCAAGCATCCTTTGTGTGTAGTATCTAGCTGCTGCCCTCCACTAAGGATTCAGGATATTACTGATATGGTCTTGGTATGGGATATTTATAAGCAAAATTTACTGCTGAAATGCTGGCACTAATATCTGCAAAAATGTTCACATCTGCCCATATGAGTATCACCTTTTAGCATATCTGCTGACACTAATATGGTCCCAGTAATATTGTGCATCCCTACCTGCCACCATTGTAAACACTCCATTGTGCCTGTTTTTGGCAATTGGAGGGGGCTCTCTACATCAACTGAGTGCTTGGCCGGCAAGTGGTATGAGAAAATTACACCAAGAGTAAATGTGGCCCTGCTGAGAGAATGATCTGGTAGGGCTTTGAAGATGATCTTGCCATACAAAGAGACCCTTTTCTTCACCCACTTCATCATGCTGTCCACAACATTACTGATGCATCACACCCTGTTTTCTAAAAGCGAGGACAAGGCTTAAGGTGTGGGTTAGTAATGTGTCAAAAAAATAGTGGCTCGAAGGATTTGCGCTTAAGTGTGAACAACATGTTGACAGAACTATTTGAATGTCAATTGAAATAAAGGCTGATAAGGAAAAAAATAAGCCCAAACCATAAATGGCATGAAAACTGGGATTTGGTTTCATCCTAAAATAAGAGTGATAACACTGAGCGAGGCTTTGTTTTTTTTCTGGTACTATACTTTAAGAAATGATGTTGTGTAATATATTAGGTCAGGTTGCCTTTATTGCTACACTTGGTTGATCATTGTATGTCATGTCAGGGCCTTAGGAAGGATAATGAGACTGCAGCTCTGTAAGGTTTTCTGATAATAACAGTTTTATCTGAGTCTGATAACAATTTCCTCCCATGCTCATTATTGTGTGATATCCTTTTAATATTATCCAGTGTCTTCACCCTGTCAGTGAATGCCTCACTTGTGACGCTCCAGCAGTTGAAGATCTTAAACTGTGAGTAACCCAGAGTCCCTGAAAAGAATAGAACATGACTGAAAATGAACTATAAAGACTTTAATAAAGCCAAGAAGTGCTAGCAAAGTGCACACCAAATTTATCTGTGGAAAAAGATGAACAGATAAGTCCAGTGGCACTGTCTTTAAACATGTCTTTTTGTGACAGACTTTGAACGGTTTCCTCTCCTCGCTTTTTATTGGCTTTACATCCTTTGTGCTGCCCAACAACAGGATGCAAGTGCATTTCCTCAGGTTTTTGGCCCCCTCCCTATCCTCCTGCAGTGGGACTTCACTCTATAAGGCAGCACCTCAGTAACATCAGGGCTTAAGGGCAGAATGATGGACAGCATGTTATTAGATGTGTTAAAAATGGGTGCAATCCCAGAAGAAGATAAAATGTTGATGCGTAGGCATAAGCCTTATGTTTTCTCAATAATATCCCATACGAGATCCTTAGGACATTTTGTGCCATTCACTTTTTTATATTTTCAAACCATTTTGGCTGTTAAATGAGTATAGCTCAAATTTGCCAGGGAATATCAATATTATTTTCTTCTTTTTTTTCTATTTTTGTCTCAATTTTGTAAATTAGTCTAAAATGGCTAACCTAAACAAACCCACACGTTTGTTCCTACCCACAGAAAATGTCAGAAAGAAGAGACATTAAAATGCCATTTTTTTGTCTTTAGTCTCAGTAAGTTGTCTTTACATAAACTAATGTGTTCCTTTGTGTTACTTTTTTATTTTCATGTTTCTATTTTTAATTTTTAGATCTGTCCACCAGATGACACTCCTTTTTTCCATTTCAAACAAGCTGCAAAATTTCACACTTTAATTTTTTTTGCAAGGGTACCTGCAAAAAATTACAATGCATAAAAATAAATGTTGCTGCCAAAAGTTGACTCATATCAGGGCCTAATAATATAATTATTAATACTCCTTGAAATGTAATTTATGGAAATTATTATTATTATTATTATTATTATTATTATTATTATTATTATTATTATTATTATTATTTTCATTTTGATATAAAACAGTGGAGTTGTGTGAATATTTTTCATATATATTTAACAATTATACAGCAGTTTTTGGGAAGCCGGCATGTTTTTGTTAGGAGGAATAAACATGTCAGGATATCAATGGAACTAATAGGGGTTTTAAGCCCTCCACCGTTTCGTAAACTCAGCTGAAACTGACGGCGCTTTTAGTTGTCTGCGCCTCCTCTGTTGAGGGTGTAGATGAGCCTCTGAGTTGCTCTCTGTTGGAGTGGCTCTCTCCTCCTGTGACCGTGAACTCTCTGTTGTCCTGTGGCGTGACAACAGTCCTCACTGGGCAGCAGTCACAGCCGATAGCTTTGGAGTGTCCTCATCAAAGTCACTCAGTGGAAGGATAAAACTGCTGGTATGGCATTACCCAATTCAAGTGTCTGCAAACACTTCAATAATAAGATTACATGGCTTGTATTTTTCTTTGTGTGGGTGTAAGGTGTGATGGATCAAGCCAGGGCTCTACAGTGTTAGAATTTCTTGGAACTGGCCATTTTTCAAATAAAGACTAAAACCTGCCATAAAATGCCTTGCAGTCTTCAGGTCCAGTTATTTAACACACTACTGTTAATCATAGCAAAGTTCTTTAAAGATGTTTTGAGTCAGAAGCAAACAGGACCAAACAAAATTGTTGCTACGGTAAAATGTCTCAAGGGCTGTACATAGCTGCAGTGTTTCTGCTGTTTCTTTAACCGAGCTTAGATCTCACCCCACTTCTTGTGGTATTTTGACTCATTGGTCTAAACACACCTTCAAGCAGCTGTTTAAGGTTTGTACGAAGACTTGGGTTGCTTTCACACCTGAAGTTTGGTGACCTAGTTTGGTTTGAGGCTTAAGTTACAGCCTTGTTCCATTTTTCTTTTGGTTTGATTTTCTTTCACCCTGTTTCTTGCCAGGCGGGCCAAAGCTTGTCAAATGATGCGTCATATAGCCACCTGCCACTAGTTGAAGGTGTAGCTGCAGTCTTCCTCCCTGTTGTACGGCCTGTTCTTGCACTGTGACCTAGAAATACTCAACCAGCTTATACACTGTTCTGCTTGAAGCAGCTCGGCAGTATTTTGAGTGATTAAATGAAAATAAAGTTGTATTTAGGCTGCCCAGATGAAATTGACATATCTACCGGAGTGATGTGTAACCATATTCTGTATGACCTTGTGATGTGATGGTCTGCACCAGAGTTAGTGTGAGCTTTTACACCACCTCAAGGCAAAAAAGCTTCACAAAAATGTGAACCAGATTATTTGACTAAATGTGTTAGGTGTGAAAGTGACCTCAAATTGTTGCAGTGCATCTCAAACTGTGCAGACAGAGACACCCTGCAAAGCGTACATGCTCACTTTATATTTCCTATATCAGTAGATATCAAAAAGAGGGTATAGAGCTCATGTTTACCAAACCGCTGTGCAGTAACTCAAAATCAATGCAAACACACAGCAGTTTACAAAAGGTGGACAAATTTGCACCTTGCTCTCTTGTTTTAATCAACGAAGGCTAACGAAAGGCCTCTACCAGGGCTGAAAGATATATCGTTATTGTATCTATATCGAGATATGAACATTCAACATATTAATATATGTCAACATATTAATATACATATTTTACTCCTGTAAGGTGACCTTGGGTGACTTGAAAGGCGCCCCCAAATAAAATGTATTATTATTATTATTATTATTATTAATATCGAAAAAGCAACAATATAGATTTCCCCTGTGCTTGCCCTGCATGTACAGCTCTGGAAGTCATAACAAATTTCCTTTTTACGATTGCCCTTGAATGCACCACTAAGGCCAGCCAGCCACTAACCTTTTTTATTTTCAAATCGTTTTTATATTTCTGAAAAATGCTTGGTTTTCACTAAACCTGTAGTCATATCATATCGTATCGATATTGAGATATCTGGCATGAATATCGAGATATGAAATTTTGTCCATATCGTTCAGCCCTAGCCTCTACCTGAGCTGACTGTGTCACAAATCAAGTCATTCCACTATGGGGAGTTTGCCTTCCTACTAGCTACTTGTATGGTAGTTGAGCTTTCAAAGTGATGGTTGTAAGAAAAAATTAAGAATTAAAAAAATATATATATACACTGTTATTAGTATCAGTGTTAATGAGCTCAGAAATATTTGCATATAAGAAATCAGCAAATGTTCAATGTTTTGCATCCTTGGAATTCATACAAGGTTGCATGCAATCTCAAGCATACCTTATAAATTGCATCAAAGCTAAACATTACAAAGTTGCCAAGGTTTTTATACAGTTCAAGCAGTGTGTAAGAGTTTTTCTGTAATTTGTGGGAACTAAAATCGATACATCGGCTGATTCAAGGCTGATAGAAGTTCATATTTTGCTTGGGTATCAAAACAGGCAAATTGATTGATCATTATTTTACTGATGTTTAAAATGTAGAAATGTAACACTGCAGTAATATTCTGTCCCTTGTACAATGATGAACCTTTAGCATAAATATGACGTTTTTGTGGAGATATTCAGCAGCTTTATATGTTTATATATAATCTTTACTTATCTATAAGTTGAAGTTCACAAATATTTTTCTATTAAGAAGCACTTTGTGAGCAATAGAGCACCAAGTTTTTGCCCTAAGCCTCCAGGTTTCTCCATGTACTGTATATAACTCAAAAGTAAAACACACTGAGATGGTGTGTTTCAATGTGTAAAATGAAACTGTTAGTGCCAGGAGAGTTTGTATATTAAGTGTTTAGTCACTCCAGTCGCAAACCTCATGTATCAGAGCTCCAATGCCTCAGATACATGCAGTGGTCATGAATAAATCCAATTTAGACTATGTTTTCTGGATTGTTGTGTTAATATAACATCCTTGTAATGAGTGCTGTTGAACCTACAGATTACATCAGCTGGATTTAAAAAACATCTTATTGTGTTGTTGTTCTGATAAGAGGATTTCCATGCACACCAAGCAAACATTCTACTGTAATGAAATTATTCCTTAAACAGGGGAAACTCCCAGTTGTCAACAGTCTCTCTATAGTAGCAATGGCCTGCAGCCAAAAGGCGTCTTTGTTTTTGTATCAGAATAGCCGCCAGAAATGTGCAAAATTACGTCACATTCAGTCAGCCTGTGAATACTGCCCTTATTCGCTGGAATTCAGCCCTTGTGCCCTCAGTGGGTGTGACCTTGTGAGTGTTAGCTGTGTGAAAGAAAACTCTGATTACTTTGGGGGAAAATTAAAGCCGTAGAGTCGACATTGATATCCGTCCAAGTGGGGTTTTCACTGCAGTAGTTAAAGTTTTGGAAGGAAATTCATGAGGAATTCCAATGAGGCTCACTTCAAAGATAAAACTTAAATTCAGCCTGACGGGAAGCTGCAACTTTTTTCCAGTTTATTCCCTTTTTGGATGGCAGCACAAAGGGAATTTTGATGAATGTATAAACTTGAAACTGAAGCAGTTCCCTGTGATAACAAAAATAGGGAGCACTTGAGTCTGTACATGTTTAGCTTATCTGATCAGTTTCGTGAGGTTAAGAAAATGTTTTCTTCTGAGCAGTGTGTGCTTAGATAAAGTACAGGTAACTTTTGAGATGACGAGAACATCCACATGAGTGCCTAATCAGATTAGTTGCTGTAATCTGGTTATAGTGGGCATGAAAAGTTAATGAGTGAAGCCACAGACCATTGAGTGACAAAAGATCACCTGCAAAGTGGACCCTTTGCTTGGGCTCAGTAAATCTGTCAATAGAAATAGGCTCTGTGTTGCTTGCCTGTCTTCTTCACTTAGCCTCTAAGATGCTAATGGTAGCCTGGATGCATTTTTGGCGAGGAGAGCAAGCTGTTTGTCAGCTTGTTTTAAGAGTTCGTGGACTGCGCCAAATATGATGTCATTTACGGCAAATAAGGACGTCCCTCTAGCTTCTTAATCTTGGTTTTTGTCTTTATTGTTCCCATGTGGCAGAGAATCGTATGCTGTCATCCTCTTTCGGTACAGTCTGGCTATGTCACCCCTAGACAATAAGACCTTGTGCTGTGGACTTTGCTCACCAATATGTCATCAAGTCTGAGGGTGCCGTCTTTCTTTCTTTGAAATCAGAAGAGCAAGGTGTTGTTGGGCTGTGCAATAGGTCTTTGAAACTATATCGCAGTATTTCATGGAAACCTGTGATAATATTGTACATATTGATAAAGAAATGAATACTTAATAATGTTTTATCAGTGACTGTAGCTGAAGGTAGCAGTGTTTATTAGTGCTAAGAAAAGGAGGGATTTTCCATCCTTTGTTCCAGTGAGCTGCTGTCATTCATAACAAAATATGTAATTAAGAGATTCTCTATATTATCACCATTATGTCAATGTTGGCAGATAACATCTCAAAGTAGTTCAAACTAGCTCAAGTAGTTCAATAATTTGCAGATATATCAAACATCACTTATGTTTATCACATATATTGATAGATTGTACAAATGTACAATATTGCCTTATCTCCTCATCACTTAACCCTACAGTTAAAATCTTCATAATGTTATTTTTTATAGTTCAGATTTAGTTTTTCCATGTTTTATATGAGTTTATACTCTAATAGATTGTCACTGTCAAAGAAACAGGTCAGTTCTTTTTCTTCACAAAAGTTGTCTCTGGGTCAGCATCAACTGAAATGGTATGGAGTAGCAGGCCTGTGTGTGTGTCGCGGGGGGACAGCCTGTCCATGAGGTCCAATTTTCTGCAGCTTTTTCTGTAAGGTTTACGAATGTGTGCAGTTAGCTAAATAAAGGTTTAATTGTCACCCTTGCAAGTCTGCACCAGCATTGCTATGGGTAAACTCATTTTTAAGTAGACCCACAATTAACGGCGGACACACTAGCACTGTTAATGGCAGCCACACGCAGCCAATCAACTGAAAATTAGTTATGAGCTAACACTGTAATACCACTTGGTATTAAATTGGGCTGAATGATATAACATTTTTCACAATAAATGCACTGTTGCATCCAGGAACATAAATACCATGTCACTCATTCCCACAATAATGACACTACTTAAACCACAAATTTAATCAGTGCCATTACTGTGGCGCAAAAAACCCTACAAAGGCATTTGTTAGCCCGCTTATAGTGAAAATGTGGAAAACTGTACTTTCTTGCAGTGTTAAGAAATATTTAAATATTCACAGATCTGGATTCAGATTTGGATCACCATGAAAATCTATTACCTTCTCTTGTGTGCCGTGACCAACATTCCCATAAAGTTTCATCTAGATTTGTTGAGAAAGTTTAGAGCTATAAGTGAAAATATGGATATCTGCCCTGTCTCCTTTCCTTTAAAAAAAATCCTGGATCTGCATCCATATTCAGATCACCTCCAAAATCTAATCACTTCTTCACTGTGCCATGAAGAACATCCCCTGAATATTTCTTTAAAATCTGTTCAGAACTTTTTGAGTTATCTTCCTCACAGACAAACAAGCCATTAAACTGTGTTGATCTTCAACACCTCTCGGAATCCCATTTACACAAACAGAAAAATCCAGAAATCATCCTGAATTTACCTGGCTAGAGTTGCACAAGTGAATGCTTACAGGTGATTTTTTTTTTTTTTTTTAACCAGGCTTAACCCTGAAATTTACCTGCTGCCCCCCTAGTATTCCCCCTTACCCAGCCTTAATGGATTGACATAATAAATACTGCGGGAGAACTTCCTGCTGTGAGGGGCCAAATGTGGACAAGGAAATCTGTGAATTTTGGGTACGTTATTGAGGTATTTTCTGGGAAATATCAGGGCAGCACTTGTGAACAGGGTTTCACTGTGTGCCTTTCACTCACAGCGCCGGGGACTCCATCAGTTCAGTGGAGGGGGGATAGGAGAGGATAGATTTTAGGGGATAGGAGCACAATGCAGATATTAATCAAGCCTTGTCATACCTTTTTTCAGACTTAATCAAAGAAATGCCAGTTCTATAGGTTTGACTGAGGCCCTGTTTACACGACGACAGAAAAAAACTGAGTTTTTTTTGCGTTTGTGCCTTCCGTTTACACGAGAACGGTACCCGCAGCGGCTGAATCCGCAAACTCTTGAAACCAGGGTCCAGAGTGAAAAGTTTTCCAAAGCGGTTTAGTATCCGTGTCTGTGCAACCAGGAATCAGCGTTTTCAGGGAAAACGATGACACACGATGCATGCACAGTACTCTTTCAGTAGAAGGTTGCTCGCACACCTCAGAACAACAACAACAACAACAGCTTCAGCCATCTACCGAGCAACGTGTGCTGCTTACTGTGCTTGGTTTGCTATCCAGACAAAAAAAAAAAACGCAAAAAAAAACGCAAAGGAAACATTTTTCTGTTTCTGGTGACAACATTGTCATGTAAACGGGGCCTGAGGACAAACAGAAAAAAGCCTCTGAAAAGGTGTTTTCTCTGTGCAGGGTAAAGGTGCATAAGCATTTTACGTTTCAAATTGAAAAGACAATATGTCATGTTAAAATGTCTAGAGGTATTAACATGGACAGTATCATGTGACACAGCACAAGTGTTTATTAGCTGCCTTTTACCATTAAAGAGCAGAGAAGTTGTCTCATTTAAATGGCGAATAAATATTCCCAATTTTAACCGAAACAGGAAGAGTTTTCAGGACTTGAGAGTCAATAAGTGTCTCACAGCCAGGGTTCCATTTAAGCAGCAGTGATTTTTTTCTTCCTTCAAATGTAGACTCTTTAAAACTTCAAGGAACAAACACTGAACATTTAAATAGCAGCTGAATCTCATGAATATTTACAGTCAGTCATTAAGTGCTGGCAAAGCTGCAGCTCATTTGCCTAACGGTCTGCTTAGGAGGCTTACAGGGATGTAAAGGAGAATCTTTTTTATTACTTTTTCACATCATCGCTTGCCTCCTCTCCTGTCTTCTTCTATCCCTGACTTTTCCTTTTTGTTTCATTTCACATGAGTGATGTGTCCTTCCCTTTTGTCCTTGCTTCCTCTTTCTTTTCATGTCCAGGCTTGTTTGTGTGTTTTTTCTGCTCTGTGTCCACTGACTCATGGGGGAAACTTTGTGTATTTTACAGCTGAGTGACATCAAAGTTCATTGGTTGCTGTAAATGTAGCATCGCTGTGTTTGCAGTAGGTCTGCCTACTACTTGTATGTGTTGAGGTTGAGTACTTTGTGATTGATTAGATAAGCCTTAGTTAACTGTTTTCTATCGGTTAGGAGATCATATTGTATCATAAAAAATGTATTGCAATGAACTAGCTGTCAGAAAAGGTTATGGTGGGCTACAGGGTTGTGCTCTCAGTCAGAGATTTTCTATGTTTTGTTTGCATGTTCTCTTTGTGCGTAGGTATTTTTTGTGGGTATTCTGAAGTCTGACTTTACATTACTAGGAGGGTGTTATTGACATAATGACAGCAGGGATAGGCTCCAACTAGGGCTGGGCGACATGGCAAAAACTGTGATCATAATATGTTTTCAATATTGATCATTATCGATATTTGTCACATTTCTTTTCACTGTTGATGCCAGTTTAAAGAGCATCTTAAGTTACAATTAAAAATGATGTTTAACACATCAAATGTAATGGGTTCAAAATATTCAACACTAAATGTTTTCGTACTGATATACATTCAGTGACCTCTATAGGTCAGAGAGAGCAATAGTGATATCTAAAGGCAAAGAAAACAGAAGAAATAAAATATACTCAAAGCCTATTGACCATTTGTAGACACATGACTGAGATGAAGTCACTCTTTTACCTGGACAGCGGAAGTACTGCTGACAATAGACTTTAACCCATTTTGGCTGGTAATTACCGCAGAGATGCATTTTTTAAAAACTAAGGTAACAGACGTTATCATTACTATGGTTCTAGCTCTAGCCCTTAAAGACTTCAAACATGATAAGCTACGTATATATAGATGGGATGATAGAGAATGTCATGATTCTAACCATTCAAATGAGATTGGTGAACTTGTCCTACAGGCCCAGTGTTTGATGCTGAGAAGAGTTTTAACTGTTACTTCTGGTCTCACAAAACATTTAAATGTATTTTTATAGTAATTTCAATAAAGTTTTGCTTCAGTAAAAAAATAAATCTCTATGGTTATTCAGGCTGCTAAGTGTTGTCATCACACATCCCACAGTAACTCTGCAAAAGTGTAGTAACTTATATTGGTACAGAAAAATAACAAGAGACCATGTTGGCATTAGATATTTTTTTCTGCCCAACATATTCTGGCAGGACCTCTGACAAACAGACTTTGGCCTGTTAGTCACCATGACATATTTACGCAACGGAACACTGATACACACACACCTTCACCATCCCTCTCCAAAATACATCTTGGTGATTGTAAAACTCCTGGGCACGGAAAAACTAGGCCTATCACCACTCCTGGCACCCCCTCCCCATGTCAAGGACAGACGAGGGCTGTCCCTAACCGCTGCTCCTCTACCAACCAAGGCCTGTCACCTTTCACATTCTGCCATTTCGCTGTCCCAAAATAAAAGTCCCTGTGCACAGTCCCTGAGTCCTGAATGTGGGTTAGTAGGGAGTCGATAAACAGAATAACACGCTTCGCATGCTTGGAGCGTGGGTTATAGCGTGGCACAGCATGACTTCTGTGTGGTTACACTTCTGTGTCATCTGCATAAACCTATGGCCTATATACTCCAGTGACCTACATTCTGCTTGGAAGAAAAGAGCTTTAAATAGATGGGAGAATCTATTATTGTTATTTCTTAATCACAAGATTTGTATGGTGACATGTCACACGGTCAGTATGTTTCAGTACAGCCAGATAAAGCTGATATTCTGTGTCCAATTACAACTTGGCTTTTAAAATGTTGGTAAATGTGTCTGTCTTACTGAAATAAAACCAAATCAAATTCCTCAAAGCTGAGTTAACATATATCATTGATTTACTTATTCATGTACAACCACTGCCTGGTTTTGATCTGCCAGTCAAACAGATTAAATGCTAAGCATGACAGAAGTGACATTTAATTTTCAATTAAAATTTTCCAAAATATAGATTGATAATGTGGATCGCATGTTGGGGTGCCAAAAGTGTGCGTGCCCCACTTATAGATTCTTTTGTCCTTGATGGCGACATTAGGGGTCATAATTCAGCCTGTGGCCTCTTATTGGTGTGTAATTCCCAACACGCCCTGCCCTTTCTGTACACTAAAAGAATATAAAGGCCAAATCTTAAAAGAAATGCCTCATGATTTTAACAATTGACCTCCAACTGGTTAGCTTCTTGCTAACTTGATAGCAAGGTCAACCAAAAGAAAGTTCAATAATAAGTGTCTAAAGGGGGGCATATTGCCACCTATAGTATAGAGTAGTGTAGGGATGATGTTTGAAAGGCCAACCTTGTAGTTTTTTGATGGTACTCTTCAACAAAGAGTTGGAGTGATAACCAGAATCATTATTGACATTGGTATCAATAAAATCTTATCAATTCACACCCCCAATTCATCCCTGATTCTTCATATATAAATATGGCTTTTGTAATTTTTGAGGCTTTAACTTAATCACTGTTTACAATCACTGATACTCTAAAGTAACCCTGGTTAACTGTATTTTTAGTCAGTGTGCAACGTTCTATTCGAGCTCCTGACACTTTAAGGCTCTCTACTTCCACGTGGGGAAGGGGGCATATTATGGACTCTTAAAATATTAAGCTCATACTCTTCCATAGAAGACTTTCTCCCTAGTGTGATCAAGATTGTGCTAATGATCAAGAAATGGGGGTGTCTAATGTCCCTGATGAGTTTGTCTGTCTCAGTAAGGAGCCTGTAGGAAACTTTCCTTTTTAACATGCAGTAGTGCTTTAAATTCACAAATGGGGCATATCCAGGTGTATTTAAGGTTTTGGAAAAAATTTTCTTATGTATGTTTCCTCCTCAGACCTTATGTTGGGAATTTATCCCTTAACCCATTAAAAAATCCTCTATTGTTTGAGACAATGGAGCTGGAAGTGCTAAAAATACAAATTTACATTTGCAGGTTAGGAATCATCACTGCACTTCTATCAAGGGCAAACATACTTCAGTTAGGGCTGAACAATATATCGTTATCGATATCGAGATATGAACATTTAAGATATTAATATCAAAAAAGCAACAATATAAACGATATAGATTTTCCCGAGCTAAAACTGCACTTTCCACATTCTTTTGTATTATGATGTATTTATTTTTCTGAAAAATGCTTGGTTTTCACCAAACCTGTAGTCATATCATATCGTATCGATATCGAGATGTCTGGCATGAATATAGAGATATGAAATTCTGTCCATATCGTTCAGCCCTAACTTCAGTCAGTACATCACATGTATGCCATTATTGATTGTACTTATCTGCACAATTCTGTTATCAATTTCTGTCGATTTTTTGTTGTGAAAACATTGTCCTTTACAGGTTTTCAGGTGCAACAATGGCAAACGCATGGCACTCCTGACATTTAATGCCATACTGCATTAACCACTGTTTTTGTAAGTTAAAGCTTTTTCCACCCTTGCTGGAAATCACATAGCCAGACACTCGGCATTGTTGCATCTGCTGACTGCCTCTGATAAGAGGTTCAATTTTTGATTTGCAATGCTTGCAAAGCAAAGAGGAAAAAACTGACAAGGGTATTGTCGAGTATAAAGACTAATGATACAGGTTCCTTGAGCTAGTTGTTATCAGTTCTCAACTAGAATTGGTTTATGATTCCCATGCCTAACTGGGACAGGGACAGAAGTCATGTGCAGTGTGCAAGCCAAGCTATAACAGTTGCTAGACTTACCTGTACATGTAAATGTGCTGACTGATTTAACTGACCAGTTTCTGCAGTTGTGATCAGTGTGGAGACCTAGCATTTTCAGATGACAGACAGGCAAGTCATCTGTTAAGCACAAGACTATAAAATCAAAGAGATGTATTTGTTTATTGTTTACTTAAGGTGACGCTGTTGACATCACACCCAGGGTTTGAATTCAGAGTTTACTACATCAGCTTTTCCCAGGGAGTTTATTAAAAGATAAACTGCTGTTTACTGCATCAATGAGTAGTTGGGGCAACTCGGTTCACTGCAGTGCCCCTACTCTGCAGTAATGTAGAGGGATTAGTAAATATGTGGTAGAGAAGTTGGTAACTACTGTTGGTGAAGTACTTTGTATCATGTGTTGATCCCGTTATTCATTTTCCAACTCCACAACAACATGAAACATGAAAAATGTAATCCAACAGAAGAAGAAGACAGATGTATGTTGTCTTGAACTCTGTTCAAAACTTCCATAGACATAGTTTAAGTTTTTCATTAACTGCTGTACAATGCAGTTTAAATGTTGAATCAAATCATCAGTTTTCATTTTATGGGACTTTCCTGCAAGTTTTTCTGTAAGGTTTACAAATGTGTGCTGTTAGATGACTAAATGTTTAATTGTCACCCTTGAAAGTCTGAACTAGCAAGACTAAGGGTAAACTCATATTTTTTTAGTAGGCCCACAATTCACAGAGGACCCACATCAAGGCCTGTGGTGCTAGCACTGCTAATGGCAGCCACACACAGCCAAACAATTAGACATCACTTAGTAGCTGACACTGACGCTTGCTTTTAAAAAGGATGAATGATATAAAAAACTTTTCACTGTGACTGCAATCTGGCTTGCACAACAGTCTCATAGCAAGATGTCAGTTGCTAGTCATTTGACCGGAGGCACATCATGCTGACACGTGTTTTTGATGAGAATTGGAACTGCCAGTTTTCTGGTTTTGGTAACCAGTACTCAATAAAAGTCTGCCTAATATCAGCCAGGGAAATCAGGGACATGTAGAGTCTGTGTGTCCTCCATAAGCACATTCAGACAGCAAAGACTCCAGTCACAGAAATACCAGCATGATGCGTGAGGCAGCCATTCTGTTCAGCTAGGTGGATCTGCAGTGAGTGCTTTCCTGCTGCTGGCGGTATCTTGTCCTGCTGCTTGTCAAAGCTCTGACCAAATATACAGTCCATTCATGCAGCTGATGTCAAAGGTAACTCAACACGGTGTGCTTTTGTTTTATTTTAAGTTACAGTCATGTAGATTAAACCTAACTTTTAGCATCATAGCAGAAGGTCAGTGATGTAAAAGTAATAAAAAGGTTTCTTTAAGTTTCATAGTTATAACTTGTAGAGCGCTGCACTCAGTGTTAAATAAGAGGATTGGATTAAGATATGAAAAACAACACAACTTGCCCCCAATAAGTGTGTTCAAAGTAGTAAAATACATATAATTGTTTAATGAAAAATTCAATTAATGTACATAAAACAAAAAAACTGCATACATCTCTTGCATTTTTCCCTTTATTGTCTGAAACAAGACATTCATTTTGATTCTGCAATTGCATAATATTTGTTGTCCATCTCTCTTTAATCAAATTGCATTACAGCATTGCAGAAGCGCTGGAGAGCACAGCAAAAATAGCCCAGAAATGATACTCAATAATAAATATAGATGGCTTCCTGTTTACAACCAAAGTTTTCTCAGAGTTTTCTCAAAGTACTATTTTTTATTCTCTATGGCTATAGAGGTAATTGATTTTGATACCATAGGAGGTGATCGGTTAAGAGGAAAAACTTATTGATTAAAAACCTGCATCTCTTGTACACCTCAAGGAAACTAGCTCCTCTGTCCATTTACAGTCTGACTTTCTATCCTCTCTTCATGATGTATGATTGTGTGTGCATTTTCTCCTTGGTCCACTTTATCTGTTTGTTCTGTTGTCTAGTGGGAGTCTTCACAACAAGGCCACAAGACATAATAGCAGGCTGTAAAAAGTGAGCCGAGGGAGTCTGAGAAAAATAGACAAACTGGCACATTGCCACAGCCCCCCCCATTTTTTCTCCTCACTTTCTCGCCTTTTCCTTTGCCGCAGTGGACACAGAGGGAATATGACAGGAAGGAAACTTAAAGGCCTCTCTGTACTAATTGGCCATGAAGAGAAGGGCCGGTCTGCTTTGGGAGGGGATGCAGGAAGGAAACAGGGAGGGAGGGACAGACGGCTGAATCACTGAGTGCTTAGTAAGAAGTGGAGCCAATCAGGATTTATTTTTTCTTTATTCTACTGCAAATAGCTCCTCATGACGTCAGGGTTTCAGCAGATAAATTAGATATGGATTCGAGGTTGATTAAATCGATGCTTCTTTAACATTAACACCTGTTTGTGGGATTCGTTTACTGCCTCCAGACAATGGAAAATCATTGTATTACTTTGCCAGACAGAAATGTTGACAAGAGCAAAGCTGAGGTCAGATAAAGTTTCGCTGATAAAGCCAGTTAAGGTTAAGTTTCCTCCAGTCAGCTCGTATCATATCATGCTTCTCAATTCATTAATTTTATGCAGCAAACAATGACAGAGCCAAACACCCACTGTGAGAACAAGTGAAAAACCAGCTCTGTGTGGCCTTCACCTCACTATCCTTATCTTTTTGTTGCTCACTTGTCTAACTGGTCGATGCCACATTCTTCTACAGCAGCCAAAGAACAGCTTCTTTTTGCATGAGCTGAAAGAATGTACATTTGTGTGCACGATGTATGTGTGAGAGAAAAAATACATGGGTCATCCTCACTACCACTTCAGCAAACTGTTGTTCACAGCTCTCTTTCACATCAGCCATAGGTGAGGGGTATAAATAGACAGTCTTATGCAATGCTTTGATGTGACATTATATAATTACACAGTAAAAACGTTGTAATCCTCTGTGAAAATAAAAGACATTAAGCCTGTCTTCCCCTTTTTTCTTTCTTTCTTAGGTATTTTCACATCTACCTCTTTCTAAGGAGCAACTATTGAACTGTTTTGCAAACACTGGTGCATCAAGGAGTTCAGTTTCTCATGAACGCAAAGTCTGCATTGCTATGCAGAGTGAGGCTTCATGTTGCATGAAAGTGCATGCTCTCTTTCTATTTCTATCTGAATCTATTCAGGGAAGAGTTTGAGTTTTATTCTTTTCTATATATGCAAAGAGCAGCATTTTTTTTTTAATACAGATTTGATGCTAGTCTCCTGTATTGGTGCCAGGGGTGTAAATCTCCTATTTGCAAGACGGTGGGATTGGAATCTCTACAAGCCAGGATTTGATAAACTAGTGTTTCTTAAACATACAGAGTCATTTGGTATGTTTTGACATGATACACATTGACCATGAAATCCCATGAACTTTTTTACTCTGTGAAACTTGGAACAAAAGTGAAAACAGTGGTGTAATTTAAAAAACAAATATATGTCTTCAGGTTTACTTTTTAGCAGGGATTGGACCAGGGTTCTTGTTTGTGAAATTAGAATCATTTACCTTTCAGCTTATTAATCCCTTTCACTAGACCTTGCTAAGCAATGATGTTAGGCTCTTTGAGGGGCAGTCAGCACTGGGTTAGAACAGGTTTATTACGCTTAGAGAATGTCATCATCCAGCCTGCTTATCCATACACATAAACATAGAGAGACAGACAGCCATTCATGCTAACATCTACTGTACATCTAAGTGCAGCCAGTTTAGTCACCAGTTAACCTTATAAGCAGGGTTATGGTCTGTGGGAGGAAGCCTGAGTGCCCAGGGAGAACCTACACATGCTCAGGGAGAACATGCAAAGTTCACACAGAAAGGCACTGATTGACACCAGCTGCCATCTTGCTGTGAGACAGGGGCATTACCTGCTGCTGTGCTCAATTCTGCTTAGTGATTCTGTGTTGATTCTCTTATCAGTTCCTGTGAATTTTCTTTGTAGGAAAGAGTTGGCCTACACAGGCTGCCAGCGGCAACAACGTCAGACACATGGCACTCCTGAAGTATAATACTGCACTGCACGAATGAAACCTTCTGCTTGGTGTTTCCACCCTTGCTTGAAGTCACACAGACACAAAAACTGGATGCTGTGCAGATAGAGTCATACTGTGTTAAACTTAGCCACATATGGACCACTTTTGTCCCCGTCTGCCATGTTCTCACCTCATATCTTTATGATTACTTTGTCCAACTGCTTCTGATGAGCGTATGGCATCCTTTATTTTCAAGTCATACAGAATAAAGTGGAAAGAGTTGATAAGAGAATTGTTAAGCTTAAAGACAAATTATATCAATTCCTTCAGCTAGTAGTTTGTGAATCTTAAACTGGAATTGGTTCCAAATTCCTATTCCTAGATCAAAAACGATAGTTATCCTGATATACTTAAATATTTCTCCTTGAACTTGCTCATGACCTTTTGTAAAGCTGGAGTGAGATATTAAAAAAAATACCCTGTAACAGTTAGCCTTTAATGCTTGTTATGAATCTAATAATCAGGTGATCTATTTATAAGCTTGGCTTGACTGCTGCTTGGTCCAACATGCTTTACCTACAAATGAACCTATAGTATTATGCAATGTGTGCATTTGAAGGCATGTGCATACAGGTAGAGCTTAAGCACCTAAGAGTGCAATATTTGATGCCTCTTGAAAGCAGAATGTTATCTAAAAGTGAAATTAAGGAAAAATATGCATCATTCCCAACATAAAATGAGTTAAGTTATAATAATGTCCTGCTTGTTGGTGATATTCTAGCAGCCTTTGAAGGGTTTACTGCAGTGAAAACATTCAGTGGTATTCTTTGTAGAGAAGAATTAGCATTTAGTTAAGACTAAAGCAAGTTGTGTTCATGTACTGTAGTGTGATCTTTATCGTCCACAACATGCGCAGTACATTGAATCAAGCTTTAATGGATGATTTCACGTATACTGCAGAAAGAAATCCCATTTACCACCATCTCCCCAGAGAAGTTCCCCCATTCCCTCCATGCCTGTTATGCAATGGATTGTTAATGCTTGTTTGTGCCTGTGAGTGTCTCTGTGTGTATGCCTCTTGGATGCGGAGTCATTATAGCACGAGTGCTGCTGCAGCCGGTTGAGCGATGTGATGGAGCTCCCTCTGACTAATGAGTGACACATGGTGGCCACAGCTCAGGATGGATGTTTGACTCCTCACTTCATTGATTTCCAGCTCTGAGCCCTGACCTTTAGAGATGCAAAATGTTCTGGAGGGCTATATTTGAACGGGAGAGGACTGCACTCGCTGCTTAGAATATACTGTGTGTGTGTTTGTGTGTTTCTCCATGATAATGGACTATCTTGTTAATAATGCAGCAGAGCGATTGCACTGCACCACCTTTTCTCTTGGAAACTGGTTTTCCCTTTTGTCGCTCATTCTCTTCGCCTACCTCTCTTCTTCTCCACCCCAGGCCAGCCTTACTAAACAGTTTCATTTGTCCTCATCGACCTGACTTGTCAGCATTTGCACAGCCAGTATTAAGAGTGTGTGTGTGTGTGTTGGGGGGAACAGATTCAGTAATTTTATAAAATCCTTTTTTTTCTATTGTGGACTTCTTTTTACCATCATGTTTTTGTAGAGATGTTCTAATATTTTTATATTCCTGTAATTTAATAAATATTGAGTAATATATTGAGTAAAATATTGAGTGTTTCCTACAGGGGATACGGCACAGTAAAGGGCAGTCGGAGAGTACAAAATGATAGTTGGTGGTGACCTTGCCGCAGTACGATAAGATGTCACGTGAAGACTTTACAGTCATCAGGAAAACAAATCTGCCTCTATATGACTAAGAAATAAAATCTGAAAATGCTTTGTTGGTAATCTGAGGGTTGCAGGTTTGAGCCCTGCTCTGGCTGTCACACGACAGTATGTCCTCGGGCAAGACACTTAACCCCAGGTTGCCCCCACTACTGCATGAGTGGCATGGAAATTGTTGTGAAATGGTGTCGGTTTGCTAGCAAATACTAATGGACAGCTGCCACAGATATGTTAACTGTCAGTGAATATATGTGAGAGCGAGTAGATGTGTGGTGTAAAAGTACTTTGAGTAGTCACGTAGACTAAAACAGTACTAGATAAGCTCAAGTCCCTTTTTCATATACATACATACACACAATTTTTTCCCTGTATATTATTTAGCCAGAATTTCAGCCCTCATGTTCTTGCCATAGTATCCCTGTCTGTTAATTCAGTGTGTTATGGTGTTGCAGAATTGCAAGTGAGCACACCACTGCATTCTCCCTCTGGCTTCCCTGATCTTGTAACACCTCCATTATTACCTCTAAAGCAGGCACAGATGGGGGATCACTTTATGCCTCTTTGATATTTGTATTAAAGGCAAAACTTTAAAGGGGTGTGATTATCCAGCACTGTAAATAAGGTAATACTCCCAGTGTCCTTGGAAGGTAAAAGTGCAAAAATATTGTTTATCGCCTAATTAAATTGTTAAGACATGGTTCACTGACTCTTCCATAGCTGAACTGTCTTCTCCAGGCCCCACCTGTACAGCTGCACCTCCTGGTAGATTACACTACATCAGCCGTGAAATCCCCTTTCATGTATTATTTTGGACCACCAAAGCACACACCTTCCCACACACAAGCCCCCAAGGGCCATGTTTGTAAGTCTGCATCTCCATCCTGATAACAAATTGCCGTTTAAGCGGTTTTATTCGAGTTCAGCACCTGCATAATGGATCCACCTCAGCGCTCACTGCTTTCTGGTCAGTGTGATGGATGGTGGATAGATGGGTGGATGAGTGCCAGGCGATTTTAGTGAGTCAGATTTGAGGTGCATCCCATTTTCTTCTCTTTTTTTGTGCCATCATTTTTTCTCACTTTGAAATTTGTCTCTGTCCTCCTGTTTGAGACACCACGAAGAGATGGAGGAGGAAGGAATGGAGGGAATTATGTTTTATCAAAGACATTTTTCCTACACAAACATTGTCAGGAGGAGGGATGTGACAGTTCCCAACAGAATATTTAATGGTTTGGTATCAATGCTACATTCCTCTTAATTAGAAAAAGTTTCCTTAATAAAGCAACACATACTACTAAAGAGAAATGCATCAACTATAACCACTTATATAAAAGTCTTTTTCTCATGAAATATTTGTTTTACTGTATTTTTTCACAAGATTAAAGCACACTTTGGATAATTTAGGCTCTCAGCCAAGTCTGTGCCTTGAGAAAACAGGAAGCCTTGCAGAGGAAATGTTTGGATGGCACACACAAATGGATTTCGAAGTATATGAAAAAACAGCTTCAAAGTCCTGATACAGGACTCGCTTATCAGGGTAACATTTAACGGTTTTATTTCTTTTCTCTTAAGTCTGATTTTTGCTCCTACCATGAATGTCCAGTCACATGCACGGCTAACTGACAGAGCAGAGAGCCCTCCCCCCATCTTTCTCAGCTTATTGTACTCACTGTAGAGGCGTGTTGCTCCCACACTGATGTTAAGTAGGACATCTCTACTCCTTTGAAGGTCTCTTTTCAGTTCAGTTAAACTCTGAGTCAAAAGTACTCCAACCTTGTAATGCCAAACATTCCACCCTTTTCTGCTCCTCTTGGATGTGTTTTTTTTTTTTTTTTTTTACTTTTGAAATGTTTACTTCATGGTTAGGCTGATGGCGCTACCTACTAGAAGCTCCTTGTTTTCCTACTTAAAATGATAGCAGACTTTTCTAAACAGGAAATAAAGTGCTGTTATCTTAAGCTAGAGCAGGTTACAAAGTGAAAGCATAACAAAGACCAGTGAAAGAAAAATATCATATCTCAATTGTTTGCCTTTATTGGGTTACTGAGACAGAGAAATCCACTAAACTGGAACTCCTGAATCCTCCAAAGGTGTGAACTCTGTCACATTAACAGAATCAGTGGCTATCAGCGAGTCATCATGTGCTGCACGTGTCTGCAAATGTGTGAATGTATGACAGTGTTAAACAGTGTATTTGGCAAAATATCAGCATCCTGAAACTTGTTCGGTTCAGTATGGCGCGGTTAACCCTGTTGTCTGCACTTACATATACACGCTCCAGATGAAAACTTTTGCAAGTTTCTGGTGTTTCCACCAACTACTAAACATTGTGCAGTAAGCATAATTTTTTGGCAAAAATTAAGCCACAATTTTGACCACTTCTGTCCCCTTTCTGCCATCATTGCATTTTTCACTTCTTTTTAATCGTTATGGCTGACTCAGCATGGCTTCCTTGATTTGAAAGGTGTTGCAGAACAAAGTGGAAGGAATTGATAAGAGAATTGTAAAGCAAAAAGGCTGACAATATCGAATCCTTAGGGAGGGAGTTATCAATTCTTGACTGGATTTGGAAGAAGCCCAGAAGTCTTGGTCAATCAAACTCCTCCTTAGTACAAAGAGTTAGTGGCTGATGAAAAAAAAAATTGTGTGTAACATTGATGAATCTGGCTGACTGAACATTCATTCAATAACCCTTCAGTTTTTCCAGGTTCTGTCTTTCCCAGTCACTTTCTATGAGATGTTGCCCACATGGACTAGATATGTGAAACAGTTCATCTGGTGTGTCAGATTATGCTTGCACCTCTAGTCTGTAGTTACTTGGATTACATTTTGATTTCTTAATAGCAAGATTTTTGCTTGTTATTATACATGTTCCTTAAATTAGGAAACAATTCAATGAAGTACGTCTGTGTAGATTCTCATTCATCCAGGTCATGGTCATTCTGATGATTCAAAAGCAAGGCAACTGGACTGTGTAGAGTTTGTTGGGAAGACGTTTCACTTCTCATCCAAGAAGCTTCTTCAGTTCCCTTCTTCAGAACTGAAGAAGCTTCAGAACTGAAGAATCTTCTTGGATGAGAAGTGAAACGTCTTCCCAACAAACTCTACACAGTCCAGTTGCCTTGCTTTTGAATCCTCAGAATTCAATGAAGTACATCACATTTTGGTGCTTGAATCTAGACCTTACTCTCTTCCTTATAGATTTTTTTTTACACATTTGCATATGGAGCTGTTGTTTCCGGCAGCTTTACGTTTTGCAAACAAATGACTACATAATCTTGAGTGTGATGAGACTCATTATGTGCTAAAATTGAACTGAATTATACGATAGTGTTTCTGCTCAACATAATTAATTATCCTGCTCATTCTAAACAGGAAACTACATTTGCACACAATCAATGTTTACTGCTGAAAAGAGACCAAGTAAGGATTTCCTAAATAAAGTTGCCATCAGGGAAAAAAGTAAATCAATAGACTATACTAATCTCCTCTGCTGTGCTTGGATGGATGCAAAAGTTTTGAAAAGAAGATGCCATCTGGTTTCTTGAATCCCCCGTCTAATCCACACCTAATAAAGTTGTCTTTAAGGAGGAGCAGGAAAACAAATCTATGTCTCTGCTTGTACAGAAATAAATCAATACATTTTTTAACTGCTCCTGTTTCATATCACTCAACGATCACCAATAACTTTGAGCATCTTTCTAATCAAAGACACATATCAGATCGGAAGTTCACTTATGTCTCCTATGGGGGTCTTTGTCTTTCTTTTCTCCTTGCACCACTGAGCAGCAGAATGAATACTGAGATGCCTACTCCTCATAATTTTCAGTGGGGTCAGAGGAATAGAGTTATTAAAGGAGTGCAATGAAAACGGCACACCAGGCTTGACACCTTTGTACTGGTTCTTAATTACTATGATACTAGATGTTTCTTAAATTAGCCTAAAATGGTTACCTAAAACCAGCTTATTTGTTCCTAATGACAAAAAAATGTCCCATTGAAAACCACTGAAAGTGCCATTTTTGATCCAATATTTATCTTAACATTGACTAATGCATTTCTTTATGTTAAGATTTCATTTTGGACTACAAGCTTTCAATTTTTATATTTGTCCACCAGTTAGCGCTTTTTTCCCATCCAAAACATGCTCCAAATTTTACACTTTTTACTGTTTTCTGTTGGGTGCCTGCAAAAAAAATGGCAATGTATTAAAATCAATGTTGCTGCCAATCATCGACTAATCTCAGAGCTTAATAATAATGATTATAATAATGAAATACTTCTTGAAGGTATTTTAGGGAAATGACTTAGTTCCATCTTTTTTTATTAAAAAAAGTTGTGTGAATAGAAACCCCACAAAATATAATCCATATTTGGTATGTATATTTCAGACTGATGTAGTTTGAAAAGATTGGTATGTTTAAAATCGAAAAAAATGTATGTTAAATTATTTTAATTTTTTTAACTCCTGATTTTAGGGCACAGGCATTTTTTGTCCTTAGTACCCCAAGAGGGAGTTTTAGTTATTGTATTATTTTTCCAGCAGTTATAGGGAAGGTGACATAGATCTGTTTTGAATAAATCCACCTGTCAGCCATTATTAGATAACATTCAGCCGGGAGAAAAAATATGTTAGAGTAAAACTCTTTGATTAAAAACAGCCCCAAGAAGAACTAAACAGCATAATTGCCCAATGTGGTTGGCACAGTATGGGTGATAGGGACTGATAGCACATTTAAAGACTTAGAAATACATAAAATCTGAAAAAAAATTGAACCAGTAATATGTTAATTAGACCAAAATTTTTTTAGTGTTTCAACTATTTTCAAACCTGGCCTTAATAGCAGAAGTCAAGCAGACTGGCCCTTTCATAAATGTAGTTGATAACCCTTGCAATAACAATCTTTTCACCAATCATTAAGCCTGGCAACAAATTTCAAAAACATAAACTTTATTGATTTAAATGCTACGGATTGTTAGTTATAACTCAAAATTCTGCTTTGTTGTGCACTCCTAGCCTGGGTTATTTTTCATCAACGCAGTGCTTACAACTTACACTCTTGTAAAGCTGATCCTTGAGAAATGCAACAATGTGCATTTTTCATAGGAACTCTGAGGAACAAGAACATACTGTTGCTTTTCTTTTTCACTACTTTCTCTGAGTAGCACACGCAGACAGCAGAAGAGTCCGTGAAGCGATCATGTGAACTTTTCAACCCCTCTCCTCCCACTCGCCCTCCTCTCCTTGTCTAAAGCTGCACACTGAAGCAGACTATACCAAGCAGCCCAGTGAAAACAAACCACCATCTCTCCTATCAATGCCCCCTCCACCTCCAAATAAAAAAAAAAAAATCCTCCCTCAGCCTGGTTGCTTAGCAGCACAGGGAGAGCTTGACAGTGTTGACGTTGTGTGCGCAGAACCACTTCCTGTAAACAGCGGAGTGTGTGCTCACTCCGCTCTCTGCTACAGAGGGAAGGAGAGAGACGAGACGGCCTAAAATAACCCTCTCTCTCCAACTCGCACAAAAGAGAAGCGATGGCGCGGTGAAGGGAAAGAAGCAGTTGCTTTACCCTAAGTGAAAATTTCACCAGGAGCTGCAGGAGTTTCAGAAGATTTTTCTGTGTATTTTCTTTTGCTGCTGCCAAAAATCACAAAGCCTGGAATATAAATGGACAAAATTGAATACTGGCTACCTTGATTTTGTACAGAGTTGTTTTTTTTTTTTTTGCAAACGAGGCCTTTGTGTGTGTTTGGGTGCTTCTTCCAAACACTCATGCTGACATTTTGGATCTCTAACACAGACAGAAACAAACAAGTACAGCAAATATTGTCTGACTGTTAATATTCTCCTTTGGTAAAGAATAAACTTAGTGTTAATGTTTCTGTCTCTTTCCTGTTTCAGCTCCGTGGCGGTGAAGATGACCACGGCACGGTACCGTCCCACCTGGGAGCTGGCCGTGGATCCCCTGGTCTCGTGTAAGCTGTGCCTTGGAGAGTTCCCTCTGGAGCAGATGACCACCATCACACAGTGCCAATGTGTCTTCTGTACACTGGTGAGTTAGGCAATAGAAGATTTTGTCTACATTTCAGATTTCCTGGCATCAACATCAACGCTGGGTGATAGAGTGGTGCTAACCAGGAAGTTAGCACTGTGCTAGTTCCCTTGGCTAAAGGAATATGGGATTTGTTGATGTGTTTTTGGATTATGGCTCATGGTGAGGTCTGTGGAGAACCAAAGAAAATGAAACGTTCGCATTTTGTTCATCATGATGAATCTTCATAAAGGAACATAACTTTCAGGGAGTTTTTAGATATTAAAGGCAGGGTTGGCAATCACGGAAAACTAGCATGAATTTGAATGTAGCATCTCCTCAGGACTCCGTCTGGCCATCCCCCCAGCCTTCCTGGAGCTCCTCCAAAACGACGCCCCCGCTCACATGCACGAGTGCCGCTGATTCGCGACCATATGACTGATATGGACTGATATGAAAACCATTGACTCAAAACTGGTCCTCAGCACATCGTTTTTGTTTTGCGCTACGCCAAGTCATGTCTCACTCAGCGATAAGAAAACACCAAAACATTGTCATAGTAAGGTTAAAAAAACAAACCAACAAACATGGCAAGTTAGTTAGTACTCACAACCCGATGTTGACTCTCGTTTTTGCCCTGGCTTTGTCCAAATTCTTTTTTGTTTCAGCCTTCCCTGCGTCCGTCTTTCTTTTCTTGCCCTGTTTAGCAGGAGGAGCGGTTACCAGTAATCGGGGTATAGGTAGTTTCTCTGCCATTCTCTAGCGTACTTGGATCCCTCTCAGCTCGGCTACGCGCATTGAATCAGGGTCTGTGCACGCTGGCAAAATGTGCGCGCAGAAGGTGGGCAGAACAGCATTACAGGATTTGATTGGTTTAATAAATTCAGTCGGAATTGCTGTGATTGGTTGGTGTTTTCCTTGCTTTACTCCTGCTGTAGGCAGCAGCTATTTTTCGCTCTCTTTTAAGAGAACATCTTGCATTGATTGCCAACGGGATATAACGGTAACTTTAACCAGTATAACAAAAAGTGTATCTAAATCTGATTACCAACCCTGCCTTTAACATAATTAACAAGAGTGAAAAGCTAGCGTCAGTCTCTTATGAAACAATAACATGGGGATTTTACTTCTTCCAGTGCATGAAATTACACTTGAACCTGTTGTTTGAGAATTTCCTCTCAATTTGAACAAGTTGGTGCTCATTGCTGTGGCTATTGTGTATATATTATTGCTATTTAAAAAATAATCAAAGGTGATTACATCAGGGCATCCTGCCATTTTTGTAGTTCTTTTCTGTTTGTTCACAGCTGTCCTTTCAAAGACACAATAATGCTTTTAAATTGGAGAAATATCAGATACACTTTGTGTCGCAAAAGAAACATTTAAATCACGTATGCATGTGCTCACCATGGACCTTATTTGGGACTTTTGTCCAAAAACCTACAGTTGCAACAAAAAGATTGTGAACCCTTTAGTGGGATTTCTATTGGTCATAAAATGTATTCTGATCTTCATCTAAGTCACAACAATAGACAAACACAGTCTGCTTAAACTAATATTGCAAAACATGATATATTTTCATGTTTTTATAGAACACAACATGTAAACATTCACAGTGCAGGGTGGAAAAAGTATGTCAACCTTTGGATTTAGTAACTGGTTGACCCTCCAACCTCAGCCAAATGTTTCCTGTAGTTGCAGATCAGACCTGCACAACGGTCAGGAGGAATTTTGGACTATTTGGCTTCTTCCGAGATGTCCTCAGATGAACTCCATTCTAGTTTAATGTTTTACTTTTTGTAAATTTGTCAACAAAAATGTTAGCATGTGCCAGAGATTTCTGCAAGTCTTTAGTCGACACTCTAGGATTCTTCTTCACCTCATTGAGCATTCTGCGCTGTGCTCCTGCAGTCAACTTTACAGGACGACCGCGGCTAGGGAGAGTAGCAACAGAGCTGAACTTTCTCCATTTTAGAGATGCTTTTGTAACCCTTCCAGCTTCATGCAAGTCAATTATTCTTGATCATAGGTCTTCTGAGAGGTCTTTTGTGCGAGACATGGCTTACATTGGGTAGTGCTTCTTGAGAACAGCAAACTCAAAGCTGGTGTGTGTTTTATAAGGGAGGGCAGCTTGAACCAACACCTCCAATCTCACCACATTGATTGGACACCATGTTGACTGTCTCCTGGCTCCAATCAGCTCTTGGAGAAGTCATTAGCCTCGGGGTTCACAAACTTTTTTCACCCTGTGAATGTTTACATGTTGTGTTCAATAATAACAAAAAAAAATATCATTTTTGGTGCGGTATCAGTTGAAGCAGACTGTGTTGTTGTGACTTAGATGAAGATCAGAACCCATTTTATTGCCAATTTACGCAGAAATACAAGCAATGCCAAAGGGTTCACATATTTTTTCTTGCAGCTGTATACTAAAATCCCAGAGACATTGGCCCAAGGGAACCTGAAGTGTCAAAATGTTTGCTCACTTCTGCAATTCAGGACTCATTCTTACAGCATTAATGATAATGTCATTAATGTAGTGTAGCATCACACAGAGGAGAGATCAGTGCAGATTGTGGTGTTTTAGGCTGTGTCCAAACTATTTTATGGTTTAAAATGCAAAATAACAGCCACTAAGTAGAACAGTTTATCACCAAAACATGTCAGAAGTGGAGGAAAAATTTCCTTTCTATCAGGAAATGCTTTCAATGTTTTTTTCTTTTTCATTTAATAAAGAGCTGCTGTACAGATCTGTGAAAACTCCATTCAAGTTGTTAGCATCTATGCTAATTTCCTAATGTGGTCTCCCATTGCTCCCACCTCTTCCTGCTTTAGAGGACTCTGATTAGGGTGTTCCGCTTTGGGCAACTCACAATCATTGCAGACTAGAATTTGGTAAGATGGATCTGTCTGATTACAGACAATGAATCAGGCGGGTCCAGCTGCTGTACAAGGTTAGGAGTTTTCCAAAATGTGCTTTTCCAGTGACCCAAAATGCATGTTGAAAGCTATGTTTTGCAAATTCTCGCCTATGTTGACATAGCCTTAAACATTTCTATAAATCTTAAATAGACAAAGGTGCAGAAACTTTAAGTTTATTCAGTATCAAAGAAGTTTGATGCACATCAGAGTTTATGTGTCAGTGTTATTAAATCTGTAATGAATGCAGGATCCATTATGAATTTGTCACATCCTTCCTATGTAAGACTGGGGTGGTCTAGAGGTGAGGAAACAGTAGCTGAGAATGAGCTCTAAAAATAGAAGCATCCTCCTAGAACAGTGTGGGTGGTGGCAGAAGAGATCAAAGTTCTTGAATACAGTTTGTACATAAGAGGCATAAAAATATCACAGCTGCGTTGTGTCACAAAATTACATAATACACTGGTGTATCAAGATTTTCTTACAACCCTACTGGCCGCAGTGTTTACATGTATTTAAAAACTGAAGAACATGCGTAAAACTGTTAAGAGATAATTAACCTCATCATCTGACAAAATCACTTTTGCTTTTTACTTTCAGGGTTTTTTTTATGCATTATTGTGGACTTTTTTTTGCTTTCAAGTGGGACGCAAAATATTAAGGCTATGACTGTCAATTCAAGCTTCTGTGAGGAACTCTCAGTTGAAATTGATTTAATGACCTCCAAACTCTTCTGAATTGTCTACACATGTGTAAATTCAGTAAAGGTGTATTTTTTATGTATTCAAGTTTCACCTTTAGTCTTTGGGAAAAATAAAGAAAGGCTGTTTTAGTAGCTACTCACTTTATCTGGAACCTACCCTTCAGCAATGGCTTCGAGCATAATAATAACTATATAGATATGTTAATTTTTCTTGTTTTTGGCCTCCTTTGTTGATATGGTCAACTGGAGGCGTCATTATTATTTCATTATTAGTATTATTTTATATCATTTCCAGACCAGCTGAAAGCTCCTCGCTGGAGTTTTCAGGGCTCAGATTTGTATAAATGTGTCCTCCCACTAGTGGGTGCATCTCTAATATTAAAGCTTCTTCAAGGTTTGTTTAACTGCCTAATTAAAAGTTAAGCGCTCAATTTTCTTCATGATCTACTTGCTCATTAATCCTGTAAGCTGTTTCACTTTTTTCCAGCAAAAAAGGCAACCTGACATGGCTTAAATTTAAGTTTATTAGAGCATGCAACAGTGAAGTCGAGGTGGTTAAACCAAGATAATTAGCTCCAAGATGGTGAAGTGCTCTGAAATTGGTTTAAACACAAAACATTGGACACTATGTCTTTCGGCATCTCTCATAGGCACTATAACTTCAACATGAAAAAGAGGCCCTTTCAGTTCTATAACATTTACTGTCAGCACTTACTGTGGCACATGTTCCAGTCTCCTCTTCCACAGACAGATATTGCTTTCAAGAGACCGTGAGGCCAGTGTTTGTTTACCAACTTCTCTGAATGGGTCTGGCTCTTATTTATCTGTCTGCTTCTGTGTCTGTTTTTCCTCAGTGCCTGAAGCAGTATGTGGAACTCCTGATCAAAGAAGGCCTTGAAACTGCAATTAGCTGTCCAGACTCTGCCTGTCCCAAGAGAGGGCACCTGCAGGAAAATGAGGTACTGACAATTGTCAAGGTCAGATTTCCATTAGGTGACAGTATTTTTTTTTCCCTTGTTGGTTAGAGCTTAAACTCTCACAATTATATGTTTAATAATGAACAATATGATTTAAATGCACTTCATACCAGTTCAGCCAACAGGGGATGTTCAGTCTATGACAACAGTATATGAGTGTTGAGATACACTGTCAAGGGCTTTATTCAGTAAAAACTGCTTCCCATAAGTTGTATTAACAAAGGAGTACGTCGCTGTTTTCATTTCATGGATGATGTTTATTTTATGAGGGAGAAAAGCTGTTAAAAGTGGCAGCAAGCTCCTTGTAAAGCATTCTGGTATTGCTCACAGCACATACAAGGAGGACCATTTTTGATAACTTGTCTCACAGGAGTTTACTATAATGCATTTTTTGGACTGTGTTTTTTTCTGTCGATGAACATCTTCAATTTAAAATAACAAGCAGGCAGTAGAGGTAAGCACTGTGGAGAAATGTGTATCCTTGACCCGAAAATTTCTAGTTGAGCAACACAGGCATTAGGCCTCAAGGGGTCAATAGTGCCGAATGAGATATTTTAACTTAAAAAATTAAGGATATATCTGTTGGGTTGGAAAAAGTCACTCAAAACCAGCCAGATTTGGGTGTTTTGTTAAGTGTCAGCTGAAGCTGCACAATTTTCTGGCTGCACTGGTTGGTAACTTAACCCTTTAACACCTTTTGTATCATGTTTGATACATACTTTTATGATACCTCTATCTAATCAATATGATCAACAAATTACAAAAAAACGTCGGAATACATTCAGATAAATGATAAAAATGCCCTCAAATGGATTATCAGTTGCCAAAAACACCTGATGTATCAAATGAGATACAAAAAATAAATTTGTTAAATTTTTTGGAAATTTAGATGTTTTAGGATTTCCGTCGAAAGTGAAATAAACATTTCAGCTCCAAAAAATTTGAATTTTCTGGCTATAATTTGTGTTTTCAGGCATTAAAAGGTTAAGCCCAATTCATACTGCCGTTTCAAGGCGTAATATCTACCCCATGGGTGGGGAAAACAAGTAGACCCATCTTTGTTCCTTCTCCAGAGGTAGTAACAGAGGTGTGATATTGGAAAGAGGGGGCTGTATTACAGCATAAACTGGTAGATATTGCAGCCTCGCAGAATAAATGTGAATGTCTCCATAGATGTAACTATAGCAGAACCTTATTGCTCGGTTGTGAATTGGGCTTTAGAATAACATTAATTTGTGACAGGAAAAATGTGACTTGAATGCTGGTTTTCTACTTTGTCTGCGCTGACCTTAAGCTGCAAGCATATTGGTTACAGGGTTCCACCTTCTCTGTATGTCAGGGCGTACAAATACAGGCCATGTTCTGGACAATAAAAGCAATCTACACTTACTGGCCTCTTCATTAGCTTTAAATGCCTAGTACAGGGATGGGCCCCTCCTTGCTTTCAGAACTGCCTTAATTCTTCTTCATGGCATATTTTCAACAAGGTGCAAAAAACATTCCTCAGAGGCATTGGTCATATTGACATGATAGCATCACACAGTTGCTGCAGATTTGATAACTGCACATCCATGATGCCAATCTCCCATTCCTCCACATCCTAAAGGTGCTCTGTTGGATTGGGATCTGGTGACTGTGAAAGCCACTGAAGTACAGAGAACACATGATCATGTTCAAGAAACCAGTTTGAGATGATGTGAGCTCCGTGACATGATCTCCTGCTAGAATAGCTATCAGACGATGGGTGCACTGTGGTCATAAATGGATAGACATGGTCAGCAAAAATAGTCAAGTAGGCTGTGGAGTTAAGGGGCACAAAGTGTGCCAAGGAAATATCACCCACACAATTGCACCACCAGCCTGAACTGTTGCTTTCATGTTTACGCCAAAGTCTGACTGTACCATACATGTTGCAGCAGAAATCGTGACTCATTTGACCAGGTAACAATTGTCCCATCTTCTATTGCCCAGTTTTGATGACACCATGAGAATTGCAGCCTTGTTTCCTGTTCTTTGCTGAGTGGAGTGGCATCCAATGTGGTTTTCTGCTGCTGTCGCCCATCTGAATCAAGATTCAACATGTACATAGAGCAGTGGTCTTCTGCCTGCCTTGGTTGGAATGAGTGTTTTTTTTAAGACACTGCCTTTCTATCAGCTTGAAACACTCTGGCCATTCTCCTCTGAAATCTGGCATCAACAAGGCAATTTTGCTTAGAGAGCTGCCACTTGCTGGATGTTTACTGTTTTTTTGGACTTCTTTTTAAATCCTAGAGATGATTGTGCATAAAAATCCTAGATCAGCAGTTTCTGAAATACTCAGACTAGCCTGTCTTGCACCAGCTATCATTTCGTTTTTTAACAAGCAGTTGAATGTGTTTACCTTATAGGCCTACAGTTGCTGGTGAGTGTATTTTTGACAAATTCTTCATAACAGTTTATATATTGTTGAAATGTGTATCATTTAACAGCCATTTCAGCAAAGCAAATAAACATTACTGAGAGTAGATTAATAAATCCACCAGTCACAGTGGCAGAGCAAAATAGGCTATTCTGAACCTGTTTCTCTGTCTATAACAAATGCTGGATTTTTTAAGGTGATTTGTCTTTATAACATAGGATAAGTCTTTTTTTGTCTTTCAAAATAGTATTGATAATATTGGACACAATATGCCTTAAAGTGTTGGCCTGAAACAACACAGAAAAATCAGGATTTATTTAAATTGTTATTGAAACTCAAACTTCCATCTCAGTATGTAAGCAAATGATGCATATGTTCAACAAGAAATGTTTCTGCTGAAAATGTTCACTGACCTTACAGGTCAATATTTCCACGTCATGAACCTGCTGGTCTTTAACCTCCCACATTAAAAGTAGCACCAACCTGTGATCTGTTAGCTCAACACCTTTCCACCCCCTCAAAGCTCCAGCTTTACTCAGGATGACCATCGCACTCCACCTGCCAGAGTCTTTACTTCATTATAATGAGCCCAACTCCCAAGCAGAGGTCAATCTGCGGGCAAAACGCTCCTCATCCCTCCCCAGAGCAGTTTGTTTGATGGACTTCCTCACTCACTCTTGCTGGCCTGCAGGCACAGCAAAGCACAGCACGGCTCGGCACAGCACAGCCACATGTTTCTAATCAATCAGTGCCACTGGTCTTTAATGGAAACCACAGTTACTCCTGCCAGTCAGGCAGAGCATGCCTCATCCCCATCTGCTCTGACAGCCATGCCTGCACCTTGTAATTGACTGCTCATTTCATTGCTCAATAAATGAGAGCATTGGAAGTCTAGCAAGCCCGGGTACACACTTCTACTGCATTATCTATTTTTGAGTGGCGTACAAAGCCTTTACGTGAACTGCAGCTCCTATCTTGGAGAACTTAGAATTTGACATTGTGCTAGAAATGATATTCCCACACTGAGTCTTGCCTCCTCTATAAATATGTAAATAACCTGTTGATTTCTCCTCCCTCCTCTTGCTGTAGATTGAGTGCATGGTGGCCACGGAGATGATGCAGAGATACAAGAAGCTCCAGTTTGAAAGAGGTGAGTCAACGCCGTATGTCAGTGTCACCTCCACAGTAGGTTGGACGTGTGGGCACTGGCTGTATGTCGCAGACACATGTGAGCCCCTCCCTCCTGTCCTCCAGCCTTACTGTATTTCACCATGACACACAAAAGCATGACGACAATCGGGGCTTTCAAGTGTTGCCTAAGTGCTGCTCCCTCCGTCTGAAGACATCCATTCATCCCTCGAGGACTTTTTACTGCTGAATTACACTGCAGGGCAGCTGAAAGCTCACAGGAGAGATTTGATTGTATGCTTTGTAAATATAAATCTTTAACCCTGACACGTGTTGACACTAAAGCAGACAACAGAGTGTTCAGATTTTGGCTCCTAATACCAAAAATCCTGGATTCAATCCTGCTTCAATGCAAAAAAATCACGCAGCCAAGACATTTTCTTGTGACAGGTACTCTGGTCTGATTTGTGCTGTAGTATTCTGACTCAAGCCTGTCAGTTTCATCAAAGTGTAACACCATTTCCCATCAAATATGCATGAAAGGGAAAGCTCCCAGACTTTGTTTAAAGAGATTCTAATAGGACTGGTTCAGCCCCGCACTCACAACTTGTCTGACTGGCTCTGATGGAGGCAGGTCTTTGAGCATAGCATGATATTTTAGTCAAATCCGTTTTATCTCTCCTGTGGTGTGTGGCTGTGTGTTCACTGCGGTTTGTCGAATAAATGTTAACCCACTGCTAAAAGCCTTGCTGCAGAGATAATGTCAGGTCTGTACTGTCAGCGCATACATGCTAATCAGTAATATTAGAGTTCCCCTCGCGAGCAGAGAGATGCAACCAAGCTGTGCTATCACTTCTTTGATGGAACTCGCCCCGGAGGTTCTCCACCTACACACAGGCACAAATTGTGCTCAGAATGTACAAGATCTCACAGACAAACACACATGTATGGCAACTCATAAGGAGGGTCCTGTAAATGAACAAAAAAATGCCATGAATGACTCAGAAAGAGCTTTCAATGGTGCCTGAATAAGAGCGCTGAGCCGTCTCATCAATGTCCCGGTCCAGCCAGGCAGAACAGGCGCTGTAACCATTCCATGTTTCTCAGGCCAAGCCAAGAGAGCAAGAGGAACATGTGCGCAGAGTTCTTGGCAGAAACGCAAGAGGAAGGAAGGGAAGGATACAGGGCAAGAGAATCATGCTATGAACTGGACAGAGCTGGCAGAGCACACAAAAATATTCTGTTTTCCACCTTAAAAGTGAGAGATAAGCAACACATTTTAGAACAATTTATAGAAGCTCTGGAAGTCTGACAAACACTTAGAACAAAAAGAAATAACACATTCTACAATGTAGTGGCAAGCAGCTAACACCTTAGCCTTATATAAAACATGTACATGCACAAAGCTTTTAACCACTTCAGGGCCTGTGTCCATTTATGCCGTTCATTGGGCTTTTGGTGATTCAAACATCATCAGAATGCTGATCAGTGGCACTTTGTGTCAGTAGGTCGCCAAAGTCATCTTCCACCTTTTTGGTAATGACCAAGAAAAGCTTAGCATGGGCATTTGATTTATTTCCCGAATTTTCTCTGATTAAAAAACACCATATAAAGGAATACTTTCTTGGCACTAGCTCTGGACCTCAAACTTCAACCTGGTCCAAAGCCTCCTCCCAAATCAAATGAACAGGCCCTTAGAGCCTCAGGACTACAGCAGCCCACAATAACACCATATCAGGCTCAGAGCCAAAACAATCCCCTTGATTAGACCAAATCAAATCAACTAAAGTACAAGTCTATGAGACATTTAAAAAAAGCAACACCAAACAAAGGAAACATCAATATTATTTGGCCCTAAGCAGAGAATACAAATTGGCTGGTTACCTGAGCTCTGTGAAAAGTCCTGATTAAATACAGACTCAGTGACCTCAGCTTGTCTACAAAAATCAGTCGTCACAAAAAGAGCTGGCTCCCAGATGAGGACGGGCTCTGCCTCCACTGTGATACTCAACAGGTAGAAACAGAACTCCACTTCTCCACCTCCCTCCCTAAATGTCAAGCCTGGAGGAGGAATACTATCCCAAAATAGCACACAATCGTAAAGAGAGTTTAAATGTACAACCAATACACAGAATGTTATATATTTACTTGGAGGCATGCAAAACTGAGATTATTGCATCTGAATATATAAAAGCATGTAAGAAACTGAGGACAACCAGAGGAACCTTAACACCTACAAAATAAACATTCAAACATACGCTGACAGAAGTCCCCATACATACACTAACAAACATATTTTAGGCCTCCAGTACATTCTACACATACACACACAAACACATATATTTTGTTCTTTTCTTGATGAAATTATAGGTTTTTTTTTCTTACACATATTTGATCATATCTTTTGCTGACTTTCAATACATTTTTTTCTTTACTATCTTAGTATTACCAATTTATACCATCATTATTTTATGTTACAGTTTTTAATAATCATTTATCTACATTTTTTATTATTATTAATGAAATGCTTTACCAATACTGTTCTACAACATTCATTCCACTAAGCAAAATAAATCACAATATTGTATCAAAGTACTTCACAGGCAATGGACTAATTTCAAGTTGATCACAGCCCTCCACCCCATCCCCACCCCTAACCATGCAGTGCAGCTGGATCTGCCTAATTTAAAGTCTGTAATCAGGCAGATCCATCTTGCAAAGCTCCACACCAACATGATTGAGGCGTGTGGTTTGTTCTATTTGAGCTCAGTAGTCAGATTGTCCAAATTGCACATTAGGTATGTCACTGGGAACGCCCCCTTTGATCTGAATTTTCTTCTCAGGCAGTTAGACGTTCTTCAGGTACCCTGACTTTATCAGCTCGTCACTAGAAAATGACAGAATTCCAACTTCCCACTTAAGAGCTTTAAGGTAAACAGAACTAACCATTGGTCTGCAGAGGCACAACCCCACATGCGTCATTTAAAGCAGGAAGAGGCAGGAGCTGCATCTGTGATGACAGGGAGAAGTGATTGCTTGCACAGACATTAGCATAGATGCTAACAGCTTTTGTACACGTTTTTTTCCAGATTGGATGACATTTCTTCATTAAATGAAAACAAATCACAAAAGTTAGAGCATTTCTTGTTTTAAAAAAAAAATCCCCACTTCCAACATGTTTTGGTGAGTTTGATTTACGCATTGGCCTATGCTTGTTACTTTACAACTCGGCAGTAGCACCCACAACATCTGATTGAACGGTAATGGATATGATTGACAGAGCAATCGTCCAGTCTCCTTATGGATATGTTTTTGAAACGCTCTGCCCTCTCCAATCACTTTCTGTGGCACTGATGGACAAGTGAAATATATCCTGTGAAGTATATATTGAACTATCTACCTTGCTTGAGAGGTTACACCCCATCTCCCACTCCTTCCACCCACCCTCTCACCTGTAATATCTTTCAACTCTTTGTCTTTTCTCCCTCACTGATATGAAACTATGCAAAATATTTCATTTTTATATGCTGAGATCTAAAGACATCAATCATACAACAGTTTAGCAAAGATGTTATGAGTTTCTTTTGCCACTAAAGAAAAATCATTGAAAACATCCACTGAATGTTTCCTTGTTCTGTTATTTCACTAATGTTTAAAAAAAAAAAAAAAAAAAAAAAAAAAAAAAGCTTTTTCCCATGTCACTGACACCATTGTGTTCTATCAGAGGTGCTGCTGGACCCATGCCGGACGTGGTGCCCATCCTCCACCTGCCAGGCTGTGTGCCAGCTGAAGGAGGCAGACTCTCCAGCGCTCCCTCAGCTGGTCCAGTGTGCCGTCTGTGCCCTCGAGTTCTGCTCGGCCTGCAAGGCGAACTGGCACCCTGGGCAGGTCTGCCAGGAAAACAACCTGCCCATCACCTCCTTCCTACCAGGAGAAAACAGGTACAGTGTGACTGACTAATACAACAGAGAGTTAGAATTTTTCCATCCCTTATTCATGGACTGCTTCTTTTTGGATAAAATACCAAACATGTTTTTTTTTCTTACTCTTGTGTAATTCAGACCATTATAACCCTTTTAAAGCTTTATTAACACATTCATACATGCAGATGATGCACTGCAGCTTTAAGTATCTGTGAAGTGCTGGCTGCTGCTGAAACAGATGACTAATCTGTCAGTCAAAAGAAAAAAGTGTTTTGGAAACCCACCCAAATGTTTGCTGATTTAAAATATCAACAGTTCTATTTCTGAAAGGAATGTGTATTTGGTTTTCTTAATTTTTAAGGTATTTCACTTAATAGTACAGCTCTTAAGTTGCGAAACTACAAAGCTGGAGCTATTTAGATAGTCAATTTGGGCTCTAACAAAAACTGTTCTGAATATTGGACACATAACACAAAAGCAAACAAATGCAGGTTCCTTGTAGGTGTTGCAAACAGTTTAAAAGATAAGACTTGTGCAACCTGGTTCATTTATTAAGAATAAAAACCCTGAAAGGACACAGGCTTACTCAGATTTTCTTGGTTCGAACAGTTTTCTGGTCATGTCTTCGAGATCTTGGCTTACTTATCTTTTTCTTTCTGAACAGCAGTGCTGGATTCCCTGGAATGATGACTTGATTATAGACTTTTTATCTTGATCTTGTCTGTCATTTGAGGCCGAAGAAAATCTGTCTTCGGTTTGGAAAGTGCTCTGGTTATTATTCAGTATTATCTCATAGCAACACTCAGTAATAATGCCTTTAGACACAGATTTCTGTGTGAACAGAGCTGTCTCTCTTTCCCCATGTGTTGGCAATGGTGGAAGGGGAGAGGTTTCCAAAAACAAGGTGAAACGTGTTAGAGCCCCTAAGTAGGACTTAAACTGGCTGAAGGAAGTGCTTTCTCATCAGTGTGAACACAGAGCTGCGAGCAGGGAGTGTCTCTTCACTGGCTTATAAAAAAGTCTTCACTCCTGGATATCACCATGGGGGCTGTCAGAGTAACTACATTAATCATGATGAGATTAAGATCCAAAATAGTTACGTCAAATTTTTTAGTTCATTTATTGCATGTGTTATTCAGTCGTTTTAGGCTCACTGTAGTTGAGTACAACTGAAGGGCGTCAGTTGGGTGACAGTCCCCTTAGCATCTACCTTCTTTCATGTTGATGAAAGATACTGAGATATTGCTGCTCCTCTGAATGTCTACTGTCTCTTAAAAAGCTGTGTGCCCCTGTTGGTATAAAGATTTTCACTTTTTAACTAGTTCTATCAGACTCCAAACCTGGAACTTATCTTGGGCCCACCAGAACCCTCATACCACCACAGCATTGAGACTCAAAGTGTAAACCTCCCACTTTATCATCATAAACAGACAATTCAAATATGCATAGTTTCCCATTTGTATTTCTTTTAGTAATATTGTCTGATTAAAAGTACTTTGTGGCTCATAAAACACTTGCTCATTGATAAGTAGTCAGTGATTCCAAAAGCACTGATAAATTATTTTGATCAGGGAGTGGAGATAGTTAAATATTTAACTGAGGATCAGTTATTTCAGTACAAGTTAAACTGTGACTCTGGTCCTGTTTATCTGACCGTACAAATAACAAAAGCTAATATTTAATTTAAAACGTTGGGGTTTTTTTTAGCTCTGGATCTTAAAGAGGTCATATTGTGCATTATACAGGTTTAATGTGGCCTTTAGTTTGTTTTATGTTTTCTCTGCATGGTCACACACTTCTATGTGCAAGACATCAACTTATTGAGACTTCTCCTATAATGTGTCAGTGGATCTGGACAATTAATCAATTTTTTTTCCAAAATTATTGATAGTTTTTCACGTTTCATGAAGAAACATAGAGCAAGAGAACATATACAAACATGTAAACAAACATTCCACAACCCTACATCGTAACACTTGACAAAAACAAGAGGTGAAAATTGGACAGAATTAATTAGAAAAATAAAATAAAACAAATGATAATAGTAAATGAATAGTAATAATATAAATGTAAATAAAAAAGATACAAAAATACAAAAAGGAGACAGGAAAATAAATACTTAGGATTTGTTCATATCTAAAAATGCATATATCTTACAATAGGAGGGGCAACTATTAAATTAATCAAATTTTGATCAGGATTGCAATTACTGTATTCCGCAATAATGAACATGGAATAATTGAGATTATAAGATTACTGCGCCACATGACATGTTGAACTTTTTTTCCCTTTTCCAGTTTTATTATTAGCATTGCTTTGAGGTATTTTTGTTTTTACAAGTATATTTCTATGTATTGCCTGTTTTTTAATGTTAAAGTTGATAGTATCAAAAGACTACGGTCAGTGAAAGCATGTGGTGCCTGTTTTAAAATCAGTGAGCAGTCATGTTTCATAATCATGATCTAATTATCTGTTGAAATAATTGCGATTATTATTTTTGCCATAATTGAGCAGCCCAAGTTTCAGTAACTTCCTAAAAGAGGTGACAATCAAATAGACTTAACACTGTGACGCCCTATCACCGATCAGAAAGTAGTTTAAGCCTATGCCCTGGGGTAGTAAGTCCAGTGCAGACACAGCATTGTCCTTATTACAGAAATAGTTTTTAATGTCACTTTGTTGTATTGACCTTCAAAATAAGGGTAAAGGTTAGAGTATGTATAGTAATTGTTAGTATTTGAATAAGATGTAACACCTGAATATGAAATCATAGATAAAGAGGGTAAATTAACTTGTCTGATTTTCGTGGGGGAGGACTGCAATAGAAAAAAAATTAAGAACCACTGGGTTTAGCTAATGTTAAATTCAAATCTAAACAGGAAGATTTTAAAATGCAAAATGACAACATTTTAGAGATACAGTCAAAACTGTAACTACCTGTGGTGTTATCTATCAAAAATCATTGGTTTATCTGTATCGTTCGACAGCCCTTGTGTTTACATTTTATAGATGTAGGTTTTGCAAAACTAATATTTGGAATGTCATGGCTCAAGCTTTTAAAATGATCTAAAGTCATGACAAAGTTTGGATTGACTTATTATAACTTAATTTAGTGACATGATTGACATCTATCGTAATATTTTTTTTAATGTTACACATGGTTGCCATATATTTGTTTTCTGACCTTTAATTCCTCATAAAAAAATATTGTGGTTTGAATTTGGTTGCTCAGAATCAGCTGCTGTAAATGAAGATGCATCACTGAAACCTGATATTTATTTAATGATAACTGAAGAAGCAAACCACACATTATGTTCAGTTCACCTGAGCCTCTTGTCAATACAGAGCAGCAGTCAGGTAGTGCCTCCTTAAATACAGACTGACAGACATGCTGGCTGCTCAGCTGGACATCAGCCAGGACTCCAGCACAAAATAATAGGCAGATATAAAACAATCTACGGGAGTTAAAGTGCAGTAAAGCAGTCTGGGATGGGCTTATGATTCATTTTAAGGATAAAGGATCTGTCTGCAAGGTTAAATGAGGGCTTCTCAATGAACATGTGCGGCTGACCCATTTTCTTTGTGATATCCTCTTACTCAAACGTTATTAGCTGTGCAGAGCTGTCCTCTATCTGCACAGGTCCAGGAGCCAGCTCAAAGGCCACAGAGGAGGGAGGGAGGGCGGAAGGATTAGAAGGTCTGCTCTCAGACGTAAAAAGTCTTGGTGTTTGAACTACACTTGCTCACAGGACAGATGTCTCGAAAACTTTAGACCCTATTAGCCTCGTAGCAGTTTGGTTGGAAGGGTTACCTTATCATTAGTGCAAATCAACTGCTCCATTTCTGGAAAACATTTAAGAATGGTTCTCATTCTGAGCAGATATGCTGAAAGATTTTCACTCTTAAGAGCGAGAGGCTCAGTCTTAATACATGTATTTTGCCTTTCCCACACAATAGTGAATAATCGGACAAATTTAGACCTGCTGTTCTCATACTCCGGTGCTTTGTCTAGCAAATTGAGATCAGAGAAGCTATTTAATCACTTGATGGCTGCCAAACTTGATTTAAAATGCTTTGCATCTAGTCCCAACAGAAATCTTACACAGTTACAATACCTCATCAAGATAATAGCAAAATAAAGTTCTCATAGGAACATTTGAGCTGCGTTTCCACTGTCGGAGAAGGAGAGAAGGAACCAAAATAACCGACCCGTGCTGTTTTTCTTTTTGGCTCCATTCTGAAGGGGTGCCAAGCATACCAAACTGACCCTAAAGGGTGGAGCTATGAGCGCTGTAGTCTGTTGATTGGTCACAAAAATCCTCAACAGCAGCGAAAATGAAAACACATACCTCACCATGTTAAAATGAGCCACGAGTTTAGTGCGATGTGCCCTCTGCTGTTGCTGTAAAGGATGTCCACATGAAACAATGCAGCTCCACAGAGAACTAGAGTTTGTTGCAGTTTGCTTACAATCACGCTCTACTTCAGACTGCTTTACTGTGTCGCGCTGCTGTGACGTCAAGCATTAACGTAGCTGGTACAACCCTCGCCTCCCGGCTCACATCCCGCTCTCAAGCAAAGGCACAGCTGGTGGTGGAATCGCATACGAGATGGGGGTTTACCGCTCTAAACTGTACCAAACTGTATTGAACCAAACCAGATCACTCAGTGGAAACAAGCCACTCAACTAAATCAGTGTTAAAAAGTTGAAATGCACCAATAGCTCCTCCACTGGCTCAATTCAGCTCCATCTACACCCAGACAGTCATGCCGCATTTCCAAAACTGGGAGTCTTCAATAAGTCCTCCATAATAGAAAAATGGGCACGATACAAAAAAATTCACCTCAGTCATAGTAAGAGTACAAAGATGTGTTACAGTTTAAGATTGAGGCCGTTTTTGAACCGGGCTGTAAAGATGATACAATCACTAAGGTGTCAGGTTACTGCAGTCAGCCTCAAGTGGACACTCTGGGTACTACAGGGTTTGGCACTTCCACAAGGGCCTCCATTTACAGCCCAGGAGGACGCTGCCTAGTTGAAAGAAAGACGGTCTGTTGCGCTATGTGTCTGTGTTTGCAGACAGCAACACTATGCAGCCTCTTCAGTATTTATTTCTCATTGTGAATGACATGAAAGGGCTTGTATTTCCAAGACCGGCTAAAGAACCTGTTGTGCTTGTAAGGACTGGCCATTATCAATCAAGGCAGAGCAGGATTAAAATCTGTTAATGCTGGTCCCAGTCTGTCATAAATGTGAACATTCGTCAAAAGTAAAATTGTCACTGTTACATCATTCTAGACTTAATGAAAAACATCATGCTTAACTTATTGACTTAATAACTGTGATACTGACTGACTGACTTGAAATTCAAAGATTGTTTGTGGATACTGTAAGGAGGTCTGTCTGGATACTCTGGTAATTTCTTAACTTCTTTTCTTGTAAAATTTTGAAAAGTTTTCAATTTCAAATGTAAGTGAATATTGCTGGGATTTTTTGTACAAATTTCTGTAAATTGATCAAGGACTATAAGGACATTTAAGTGATATTTTTTAGACCGTGCTGTCTTGCTTACAGTAAAATGATACAATATAAGGACATCTTTTTTGGTGAAAACTAACATCTGTTCAAATGAAGGTCCTTTGTCCTGCAAGGTGCAATTGCCTTTTCTCCTGATCTTGTTAAAAAGAACTTGGAGAAGAGGAAAACATGATACCGTTTAGTAAACTCTCAGTGTGCATGGAAATGCTCTATGCCTCTTTAAAGGCCTTTGGAACAAAACTTGACAGTTTTATAATTTTAACACAGTATTAAAATTTAATATGTCATTGAGCATTCTAAAAATTTGAGAGAGATAAATCATCTCTTAGTATTGGAAAATCTTGTTTTCAAACAGCTTATTTTACAGTTTATATAATTTCTAAGGACTGTGTGGGTCACTATCTCTTTGATCGACAGATGTTAGAGGAGTCTGAATCCGACATGGCACAGAGCGAGACTCACTGGTCTCCCCTACAAGCTGAAACTGTTGTGTGCCCCATATGTGGTCAGGTCCTGGGCTTTATAGTGACATAATGTCATGAATGAAGTAGTTCTGTTGCCTCAGAGTGGGTGGTGTTTATTTTTTAAATAGCCAATTTATCTATTACATCATTAATGATTGTCTAAAGCTCAGCAGTTTCTGAGCACTCTCAAAAACGTAACTGCTGGCATTTTGAAAATCGTGCTAAGGTCGGTCCTGAGAGTTTTAGATAGTTAATAGCATGTATATATGATCATGATTATTATATGAAGTGTTTGTTGATTTGTATTCCCAGGGCCTTTAAAGAAAATACCCCCTAAAACACTCCGTTTGTTACCTCCTGGGGTTCATGATGTCATAGCTATACAGGCTCCGCCTACATGTGGGTTTTCTGTTGTAACTGGCAGACACCATGACTGCTCCACTCTGAGGCCTGTAACCTTTCCTCCAAATCCTTGCTAAATCGACACCCAAGACATGTCAAAGGTCAGACACACCAGGACGTGAGACCCTTAAGTTTCACAATAATGGTGTCCTAAAATCATAAGTATTTGTCAGGCATTAAAAATGGATTCCAAACAAAAGCTCAAGTGTCTCAGGAGGTTAACGGGGTAAAGGTTGTCACCTAAGGCTGCCTTGAGTTCTGCTCTAAATATAGCCATAACAAGGAGAAAATAGTTCAGTTTGAAGCATGGCTACATTCATGTATAAGATGATGCTTTGTATAATCAGCATGCAACAGTGACATTTATGCACTGCAGAGTGAGGCGTTTGCTTTTTCCTCCTTTATAAGCTTTTGGTGGCTTCATATTGGTTAAATAAATGTTACATAAGACCTCTTACTCATATGAGAGAAACAAATAGTACCTTGTAATTCCACAAAAACTAACCACAGGAGCTTTCCACCATTTAAAAAAATGCCATAATTTGCCTCGCCCAGAAAGCCGATCCCAAGCATTTTATTACAGCTCTTAATGCCCTCTTTGCTAGATTGTTAGAGGCGGAGGACAGTTCCCAAAGTGATAGCTACCTACTTCTGAATCCACGAGTCAGCACTTTCCCAAAACAGGAGAAACAGCACAGACCATCTGACACCAACAGGAGGGATGAATAAAAGCGCTGGAGGGAATTCAATGCATTTAGTGATTGGTGTTTTTTTTTTTTTTTTTTTTTCCACACGACTTGTCAGCTCCTGAGCTGAAGCTATCCACTGTTTCACACAATCCTGTTCGGCCCAATGATTGTAAATATTGATCACAGCATTTAAGCAATCTCATCCACAGCACCCCTTGTGAAGTGAAAGCTGAGTGATTTTCTGTTTTTATTAAGAATACGAAGCACTTACAGACATGTCTCTTTCTCCTCTCTGCAGCTCTTTCTACAAGAATGAAGAGGACGACGCACCCATCAAGCGCTGTCCTAAATGTAAAGTTTACATTGAGAGGGACGAGGGCTGTGCACAGATGATGTGCAAGAACTGCAAACATGCCTTCTGCTGGTACTGTCTGGAGTCTCTGGATGTGAGTTTTATGAATTTCCTGATATTCACAGCTGTGGAGACCAAGCAATGTGTCTTACTTTGGTTTTGAATTGATTTGTTGTTATGAGTCATTTTGATATTGATAAGTACAGTCTGAAGTGTTCAATTAGATGTCAGCAGTTAAAACTGTGTTTGTTATCATAGTTAAAACACTGCTGCACCAAAACAGTAGCATGCAAAGCCAATAACACTCAACTTCCAGTTTCTACATGTAAGTAGAGCTTTGTAAATGCTACTGCTTATACTTTGAAAGTTAAAATAATTCTTCTCATTGAAAAACAGGTCAGCAAAAATAAATTAACATTAATATGTGGGGCTATGATATTAGCAGTTAATATTAACAGAGTATTTAATATACGCCAACAAAAATTTTACTTTTTTATATAAATATCTGCCAGTACCAATTTCTTAAAAACAATATTGTGCATCCGTAAATTTTTATGTGATCCCTTCTGACTCTGCATTTGCATAGATACAGAGATTTGCAAAATCTTGTACCTGACTAGCAATGATGAGCAAAAAGTTGTATTTGAATGCTTTCAATGTTATGTTTGCACCATACAGTCCACTGAGATAATCTTTTGTGCAGACACCATTCAAGAAAATGGCTTTCATTATCAGGACACTGTAGCCTCACCTCAGCTTTGATAAGAATGAAATAAGATGCATTTGTTTAAGGTTTTGTACGAGTCATGCTGCCATTTGTAATCTTACATGTGCGAGTACAGACGATTGTTCCTCACAGGTCATTTAAAAAACAATTTTCAGGAAAGAGAAGAGCAGCAGGCTTCTTTCACACCGCTAATGGTCCTTCTTTATCTGTACTGTGTGTGTGCCTGACAGGACGACTTTCTCCTGATACACTATGACAAAGGACCCTGTCGAAACAAACTGGGCCACTCCAGGGCATCTGTTATCTGGCACAGAACACAGGTGAGAAACCCATCTTCCCCGCTTGTCTTTCACACTGACTCCGTCCTCTCCCCCCTCAAAGCACTCTGCAGCATGTGGCCGTACACGTGTTCAGCCTCTTCCTCACCGTGTGGCTCATTCAGTCGCAGTCAGTGATGGGTTTGTATTATCTTGAACACACAATAGAAAAGGCACAGCCCCATCCATGTGCATCGATAAGTGTATTGTGGTCAGTGTCATGCTGTTTCCAGCTAAGCTCATTATGTCCTCCTTTCGCTAAAAAAAAGGTTTATATAACTTGTGTTTCTCCTCAGTGATAGGTAGCCAAACATAATAACAGATTAAATACAAAGGATTGGGTATAAAGCATAATTTCCCTTATGTGGCTGCGGGATTACACATGAGGATTACATGTAATTTCACTTATGTGATCATGTGTTTTAAGCTTATGAAAGATGAACTGAGTTACCAAACTGTTCCTCTGTTTCTCTTCTCAACCGTATAATCCATTAGTGGGGTTGCTGTTTGTCCCTGCGTCCAGCACACTTGTTATTTTGTCAACATTAGCATACACGCTGACATCTGTTGCCCAGTGGGGCAGACTTAGTCATATGATTACAGTTCAGCAAGAGATAGCCCCAGTGCTTTGTCTTTGTCTCATTCCCACTCTCCTCATTTCACCCTCACCTTGTCTGTCAGCATCTAAAAAAGCCTTGCTCTCACTCCTTCATGAATACAAGACGTACCAGGGAAGCCAAAATAAAACAGCGTCATCTGAGGATATGAGGTCCGTGTATCCATAAGAGTCAAACAGTCAGGTCAGAGAAAGGCTGTGTTCTGATGATGTACGCATCATCAGGGTTTGTTTGTCGCAGTAATAGTGCTCACTGTACTCTGATTTCCAAAGTAATACAGTAATATATTCGTTTGAAGGTAGATAGTTGGACTAATACACCTCTGGTTAACAAACAGTGATACCCTGTAAAGATGTCTGTTTGCCCTCAAACAGGAGGAAAGCAAGGCGCTATTATAAGTCACTGTTGCATGTGACTGCCTGTTATGTATTATGTTTTCTGCCTCTGGAATTCTTGGTTTGTGGCTCCACCTTGTGTTGATTTTAAGAACTGACCAAGCTCATCACAGGAAGGGGAAATATGATGAGTCACCAGTTTCTGATTAAAAATCAGATGTTAATTTTGCAGATGATTATAATCAGTGACACTCAAGCCGATGTTACTGGTTCTTTACAATAGGGATAGGAAACTTTGGGTGTTAGTAGGGTCACATGAATCTTAGTGTAACTGCTAGTGAGGTTACTTTCCCCAAAATTATAGGACAGTCCAAACTAGGCAGTAAAATAAGCTTACAGTTTAATTAAGGGAACAAATGTATCTAAAAAATATTAATCTTTTTCAAGTAGCGTGCGTGCCGCACAGGTCGTTCAAACCCTCTGTTGGTCAGGGCCTTTTCTGTGTGGAGGTTGCATGTTCTTCCCGCACATGTATGCATTATCCCCAGGCACTCCAGTTTCCACCTACAGTCCAAAAATATGCTTATTAGGTCGATTGGTGACTCTAAGTTGCCCTTAGGTGTGGTTGAATGTGTAGCCCTGAGACTTGCTGGCGTCTAGGCTGTACCTGCCTCTCACCCAGTGTCAGCTCTTATTGGCCCCAGCCCCCTAGGACCCCAAAAGGTATAAGTGGTAGAGATAATGGATGGATGGGATAAATCAGAATAAAGGTTATTCAAGCTGGGGTTGGCAGTAGCTAGAGGCAAGGGTTTGCTCGGCCCACCAAAAGGTATATTTCTGTCTACCCAAGCAAAAATGAAGGGTTAACAATGTTCGTTTAGCTTATTGTTGAGTAGATTTCCAAGAGACTGGTACAGTTTCCAGCCTGTGACTATAACCCCCTAAACTCTCAGGGAGGGGGCGTCTTTTGTTTCAGGGCAAATTTGGGTCAGTCCTTTGCTGGTCACAGTCATCTGACCTCACTCAACAAAAATGAAGCCACAGCCTTAATACTCTGGCAGCTCAACTGTTTGGCAGAGTTCAAGAAATTCAGGAATATTTAATGTGTTATAAAAACATAACACGTCAGTGTCTCTTTCTGTCAATGTTTCAGGATACAGAAAAAACTGCAAACAGACCAAGAAGGTTTAAAAAGCTAAAAGCTATTATTTGTTACCATTATTATTATTTTAAATATTTCACCATATACTGATATAATGATTTTTATATTTTTATATAAGTATATGATCTGTTATTCATAAAAACATTTTTAATGTGTTTGTCAAAGTCAATATCATCTATTTTGAGTTATATTTGCTATTTTATTTACAAACATTTCTGCCTTTTCTAATTGATTTTGTCCCAAATATTTGTGCAGTTTTATGTCATCATGTAATCAACTGCTTTTAAACCTTTAAATCCCACACCAAGAAAATATCTGGTTCTTGGTTTGTTTGTAGTTTTCTCTGTCCCCTTAAGTGTTAAACAATGATTTCATTTCTTCTGTTTTTTAAAACATTAAATATCCCTGAATTTATTGATGACCTCTGCCAAACAGTTTTGCTGGTAGTTAAACGGTTAATATTTTTCTGTAGAAATTAGAATAAAATTAAATGTAATGATTAATTTTAAATAGTTTTATTTTATGGCAAGCTTTCACAACAACCTTCAGCAGCAAATTGATATATATAGGTATTGAACGGACTTGCTCCCCCACCAAAAAATTATTTTATTTAGAAAAAGGACACAAGCATGAATACCAGAGCTCAAACCAGAGGAGATCGCAGTATACCGAGGCGTAGAACAGAGTTTAGCCAGATGGTGGCATCTATTAGAGGCTCACATTCATGGAACAGATTACCAACACAGATCAGAGACAGTGACAACTATTTAACATTTAAAAAGAAAATTAAACACTGGTTGAAAAAAAAAAAAACAGTCATGTAATCATTCATAATGTACGTCTCCTCCTCCATTGCTGCTGCTGCTGAGAGCTTTGATGTTTCCTGTTTTTAGATAGATTGTGAGTTACTTGTTGTGTACACATTGTGTCCATCTTGTATGTTAAAATTGTGTTTTCTGTTTACCGTCTTGTGAAATGTGCTGTTATTTTAACCTGTTTTTTCCTTTCTGTGTAATTACCTGCCTTAGGACGAGTGAAATTCAGCTATTGTGCCAACTGTCCTAATCAAATAAATAAATAAATAAATAAAATAATTGTGGAAGCAGCAGACATGATCTATATCTGATCAAAATGAGTAATATGCCTTTTTATTTGCAATAAATTGTCTAAAAAAAAATTACTACATAATTACTCAGAGATGAAAGAAACATATTTTTAAGCTCAAAGTTTCCTCAGTGTGCCCCCAGGCTGATTGACTTAAATCCGAGTTCATTATTACCACCATTTGAGCACATTTTCACTGAAATGTCGTGATGTATCAGTGTCCTAAATGACTGTATCCCAGACCATGAATGTGATCACAACACCTCCATGTATCTACATGACAAAGAAGCATCAGTCTGCACAGCATGCAAGAGAATAATAAGTAATTACCAGCAGGAGAGGAAGTCGTAAGGAGGAAAATAATTATTTATGCATTTTAACAGCAAAGCTTCTTAGGAAAGGGCCTCAGTAGTATTTTGGAAAATTGCCATGGAAAGGTTAAATGTTTTGAGTTGATTAGTGCCATCTACTGTCCATTACTTGGCACTGCAGCTACTGGAAAGAGGACAAAGCATTAACTCATTTTGTAAAAATCTTATTGGTTCCTTATTTTAAATTGAGCGATGAAGACAATGGCTGGGAAATATTAATGTAACGTTTCTGAGATGTACTGATACATTTTCAATTAAGATAGGGAGTAGGAGATTATTGTTTGTATCGGACAGTTTATTTTGATGTTGATTTATGTTTTGTAATGACAGTAATATGTGCATTGTAAAAAAAATTAAAGTGTAAAGTTTTGTTTTGTTTCATGATATATGTTTTTTAAAAAGATTATTTCTGGGGCATTTTGTGACTTTATTGATAGCAGAACAGTGGATAGGCTTGTGAAAGGGGGGAGGACACTCAACCTGGCCGCCCTGGTTGACAGAAGCACGTATATGGGTCGTGCGTGGTTGCTTACCTCTTCGCAAACCAGCACCCTGTTTTATAATATTTTTGTGGAAAAATTATCATTGTATAACATTGCCTGCGTTATTTGGCACGTATAATTTAGCCTTAAATTTTCACTAAAATTTTTAAAAAGAAAACAATCATTTATTTCTTGTGCATCATAAAAAAAAAGAAAAAAAAACGGTTCTGACTTCTAGTCCACTTTAATTACCCTAACATGAGAAACTATTTCAAGGCTCCAAGCCCCTTGTTTATGTCGTCTTCACACCAGGATCGTTTGGGAGAGTTATTCTGATTCAAGTGGGCATTCTGTGATCAGCATGGATGGTTTGCATGGAATTGAACACAGTAATCAATCCCTGTTTCAGCACAAATAAATAAATAGGTGGTCTTTCCAATCAGCCCCTGGAGCTGTTAGTTTGTAGTGAGCAGAACACAACCGACCCAGGAACAGACACAAACAGGATGACGAGTTAACTCAGTAACACTGCTGTAGGAGTATAAGCAGCTGTAGCAGTTATAATAACTGCATTACAGCTACCAGGCAACCATTCTGATGGTGAAGTACAACTTAATAATAATATTTCTATATCACAGAGTTGCTCTCCATGCTCAGGCACAACATACATGAAAATATCAACAGGTTAACATCACTCACTGTCTCTACTGTATATTGTCACATGACTCAAAAACATGGACTGATTCAAAAACTCGAAAGGATCCCAGACTGTATTAGTCAAGCTCATGACTATGAATTGATCCAGGGGAAATATAACTATTTTTTTGTTTTTTTTTTGTTTTTACTGAATCGGAAAAAGACAACCAAGCTGTAGGTGTGAAACTGACATTTGTAAGATCTATGGAGGGCCCTTGCCACTGTTTGCAGGGGTTTATAATCATTTTTACAGTATTTGTTCTAAACTCTTCACTTTGCAGGTTGTCGGGATCTTCGCTGGCTTCGGCCTGCTCCTGCTGGTTGCCTCCCCCTTCCTCCTCCTGGCCACGCCAATCGTCCTCTGCTGCAAGTGCAAGTGCAGCAAAGGAGACGACGACCCTTTGCCAACCTAATACACACCAATCGAAGCTGGAGCGGGAGAGCCGCTTCAAGGATGGGCCATCTTTTTTTCTTTTTTCACCCCCTTTACGTTCTTTTCCTCCAACCAGCTTTGAGCGCTTCTTTTTTTCGGGCTGAGCCTGCAGCAGCCCAGGGGCCGCTTCGGGATCCATCGCGCTGCATGTGGCGGAAAAGTGACCATTCACCTCGGCCTGAAGAGGAGGTCAAAGGCCGGAGGAGGTCAGACTTTACGGAGGACCAAAGTGTCTGTGTGTGTGACGTTGGCAGTTGGGGACGTTGACAAGGACGGGGGCAACTGAAAGTAGACCTCTTTGAGGATTACCGTTGTGTGTGGGGTGTTTTGGCAAACTCATTAAAGGCAAAGAAAAAAATCCAAGTAAAACGCTTTTTCTCTTGTATGGACTTTATCATGCAAGAACTTTTACTTATCGCTCTGTTTTGTCAGTTTGTCGTGCGCAACAAAAGCTTTTTCCCCCCCCTCCGCCATGCTCAATGTAGCTCTACAGCTTCAGTCCGTAGCATTAGAGTCACACCACGCATGTTTGGTGTTCACTCGATTTGCACACAGAGCGCGAATCCTGCGTCACGCTCACGACTGAGGTCGAGATGGGAGGCTGTGGTCACTCTCAGCTCACTGTACAGCACGTCCTCCTGATGATGTCAATGTTTTATAACCTGTTGCTTTTAATAGAACTGTGCTCAGAGTAGTGTCTATGTGTTGTACTTTTCAATGTTTTCATAAACGTAAGGTACACCTATTAAAGGGGATAGCCACTCAAGGCTAAAAAGACGCATACAGCTTATGTTATACAGCCAAATATTGATTTTTTTTCAATTCTGTTGCCATCACTTTAATTGATATCTTCACACATACTGTTGTCAAATGTTGCTGCCATCTTTCCTAGAGAGGTTTTTTTTCCATATGTTGTTTAAGATCATTAGTTTGAGTGGCATTCCCCTTTAAAATCAGCATTAATGTGAAAGTCTAGCCTAAGACTTTGTATCCACATGTTGTGGAAACATTTTACTACTACAGAAAGAGAGATGTCACTCCTGTAATTCTCAGACCCCCAGGTGATTCAGCCAAATAGAAATAAATAGCCTTAAATTGAGAATAGCCAAAATCTGTCATTTTCCCCCTGTGCATTAAAAAGAGTCAAAAAGAAAACCCAAACAATCCCAGGGAAAGCATGTTGAATTGCATTTTAAAGCATCGCAGAGCGTCAGTGCAGCCCTTTATATCCAGATGATTCTATGATGTCGTTCATATGCCACACTGTTAATAGCCATAAATACTGTAAAACAAAAAAAAAGGATAAACAAGCATTCTAACTTGATGTTTTGTGTGATCTAGGGCCTCTATCGCCTCCTCAAACAGAAAAGCTACACCTACCCAACAGTTTCAAGACTATATCCAGTCTCTTGCCGTAACAAATACTCCTGGCCCTAATTGCAAACTTGCATATGTTAGTGGTGTGAGTGTTGATGTTTTGTTCTGTTGGTAGTTAGACCTCCAACGACAAGCAGCTATTTCCTCACAGGGATGCTAGAAAAATTCAAATATATAAAAGAATGTTCTGGGCACATAAATATGAAGCTGCTCTATACTATATCACTTTATCTATGCAAGTTTGTACATTAATACCATTGTTAAAGGCTCTGGGATGGTCAGAACAGACTGTGTCATGGTGAAAAATGGCAGAATGTCTTCAAACGTATTCATATCATGGCTTCGATTTAGTCAGGATTATCCCAAAACTGTCTGTTTCATCTTGTTACTGCTCATGACTTGTCTTTCAGTTGAAGTTATATGATTGTTCATAAGAAATCTTGACCATTTTCATTCATTAAGGTTAAAATTTGAGGGGTTAAGTTCTAAATATTTTGAAGCAGTTTATGTTTGTCAACGCAAATGGTGCGAGCATTCAGTCATAACTTATGAAAGCTCTAATTGGACATGCATACATGCATTTCCTTTACCCAGTGTGCCGGTGATTTCTAATAAAATAATAAGATAAGTAAATTCTAATCTTAAAAAAACACAGCTAAAACCAGAGTACAGGTCAGTTTAGAGTTAAAGGCCCCCTCTACAGGAAAACATCATTACTGTCAGCAAAGTCCGTAACATGCCAATTTAAGCCGGGTACACACTACAAGATAATCAGCCAGAGTTTCACCTCCGTTCCAACCAATGTCTAAAGGCCCAATTACCTGATTATCCTGTAGTCTGAGGGGTGTTAAGAGTCACTTTGCCATCTCAGAAGAAGATCATGAAGTCATAAATATTAAGCATGTTCGGTATTTACAACTAGAAATCCTGATGTGATCAGGGAGCAAACTGGCTCAAGCAGGAAGCAAATGTAGCCATGGCAACAAGAGTAAAGACGAAGCATAAAAGTTAGACTGATGTCAGAAAGTGGGGGCCAACTTGTTGAGTTGTTGCAAAACACAACTGTCTATACAGCATAACATTAAAACTATATATATAACAAACTAATGAAATCTTTGTGTTTGCCCGGCCTCAGATATAACTCTTTACTCCTGTGTCCTACTTGCTAGTGGTATGGCAGCTAAGTTTGGAATTTAAGCTTGCACTGATGAAGTAAATTTCCATAGCTCACAATCAATTTGTTGAGAATTGCACCACCCACCTCTGCTGGTCACTTGCTGTCCAAAAGTGCAATATTCTGTTCTATTCGTTCACCAGCATACAGAGCTGTTTTTAGAGAGCAGTCCAGCTGAATTTGGCTCAGTATATGTTATATTTGTACTGTAAAATATGTGAAAATAACCAGCTGAAGCAAGTGCCATCTTACTTTTTCAATACTCCTCTCTTGGGGTCATAAGCCCACCTATCTAAGAGGGAAGCCTGTCATACTGCAGTTGATTGATTGTTAAAAAAAAAAAAAAAGTGTGGCATTAATAATTCTGGGTAAGATGAAATGTGCAGTTTTCAATATCCTGTGGATTTAAAAACCAGAATATCAGCAGTATTTTCCATTGCAGTCTTCCCTACATAGCTATCTGGCCTGCTCTCCTGCCTACCAATACAGTTTGATGTAAAAACCATAAACACGATCATGATTCAAGATTTCTGGAACCGAAGTGCACAAACCAGACTAATCAGATGAAGTAGCACAGGAGATATTCAACTTTTAAGAAGATGAAAAAGCACAGAAAGAGCAAATTAAATGCTGTGTTTAAGTGTCAGGGTTTCAGGTGCAAACAGAAGTAGGTAAATGTATGGATGTATGTTCCTTTAGAGCTTCTGTATTATTTTAAATTCCTGATATTTACTTTTAGGTAACCAAGCTAAGCCATTCTACCTTTCAAGCCATTTAACCCCGCTTACCTTCCCCTCCCTCTTGTCTAAGTTAGCAGTGTTCATGTAGCATTTCATGAAAAGTTCTGGCTACAGTAACAAAAAAAAAAAAACAGTGATATTCATTAAACAATAGTAGCTTCTCAAAGCTAAACAGTAGCTGATATCTGCAGCTCACTCCTTTACTCACAATTAAGCTCCAATATTAGGTTCTATATCAGTAGCCTTAACTTTAGGGTAATTACCTGTAGCTTGTGTTGCATTCACTGACCTCATATACCATATGAGCAAGATCACTTATTAACAAAGCCAGTCCTATTTTTTACCTTTGGGAGTTTGGTGCTTTCCCCTCCAAGTCAGTCAAATTTCTCAAGCTTTTGTTGTTTTTATGACAATCGTGCCAAGCAGATTTCCTAGAAGGGAAAAAAAGGAAACAGAGCTGTCTACTGTATGTGCATTTTGATCATGTATTTGTAACATATTAACAGTTTTTACAGGGTGGAAACTATTATAATGCTTCTTTATGTAAAACGCTGCACTGCATATTTTTTCATTGTTTTTTTTTTTTTCTTCTTATGATCTGTGATGTTTGTGTGTGTGGGTGTGTGTGTGTTTGTGTGGTATGGTGCCTGCTGTGTTGAATGGACGCAGCTGAAATCAACTCACCAGAAAGTCAACATGAGAGAGAGTGTGACTATCAGGGCTCTGATATCAAAAGAAAAATGTTCATTGAAACATTGAAGAAGTGCAGCATTGTGCAGAAGTTTAAGACGGATGTGAAGAACGCTGTGAAGCTTCCACAAATAGAAGTGTTAATGGTTTATTTTTATCAACTAAAAATGCAAAATGAAAGAATAAAAGAGTAATCTGAATCAAACCACTTCTTAATGTGACCACCTTTGGCCTTCAAACCAGCATCAGTTCTTCTAGGTACACTTGCACACAGTTTTTGAAAGAACACTGTAGGTGGGTGCTTCCAAACACCCTTGAGAACCAACCGTAGATCTTGAGGGGATATTTTCTGTCTCAAATCCTTCTGTCTCTTCACTAAATCCCAGAGAGACTCCATGATGTTAAGATCAGAGCTCTGTGAACCTAAGTCACTTCCAGGACTCCTTGTTATTCATGATGATGAAAATAGTTCTTGATGATAATGGCTGTATGTTTTGGGTTGTTAATACATTGCAGAATAGATATGGGGCCAGTCAGATCCCTCCCAGGTAGTATTGCATTGGGAACACCATTTACAGTGGTCCCCCCTCCATCGTGCGGGTTAGGTTCCAGACCCACCTGCGATAATTGAAAATCCATGAAATAGAAATACCCTATTTAAATATACCCTAGGCATGTTTTTATAACATTTACAGTACTTTTAGAAGAATTTTAAGGTGCACAAAACTCTAAAGTTATGGAGAAAACCGCTCGCTGTAGAGAGAGATGCGGAACTGAGAGATCAAAGCAAGCATCTCTCTTCCCTGCAAGGTGCGAAGCCACATGATACCCAATCAGCGACTGAGAAAAAATTACTCACACTCTGATTGGCTGAATCAGTATGTACGGGCATTATATTGTGACGTGCGAGATTTAAACTCATAAACAATGCTGCCGAATGGCGAAATGGTGAAAATGTACACGGTATCAATATTAATAGGTCTTACAGAAAAAAAAGCGAAATACCAGGACCGCGAAAACCAAACAGCGATATCACGGGGGGTTTACGGTTTACAAATCTATGACCAAAGCCACAACTTCATTTATATGCAGACCCAAACTTGCAAAGACCTCCACTATGCTTCACTGTTGCCCACAGACACTCATTCCACCTTTCAACCGTTAGGAAAAGAAACTGCTTTTCCCACAGCCTGATATTTTAAGTTTTGACTTGTTAGTCCGGAGCACCTGCTGCCATTTTTCTGCATCCTACGTGGGTCTCACAAATTTTTGTCAGCAACGAGCTGATGCCTCAATGTTGCCCTTTTTGCTTCTCCAAAAGAGTTTGAAATCTTGAAACCCTAGTCTGCTTTGCAGTCTTTCAAGGGGAGACCCTTACTGATGTAGTGTAGCTACCTTGTGTCTTGTTGCTGTGCTTGCAAAGGTGGGAGACCTGTGGCATTTAAATGACTTCCACAGTAGATGGTAGCAGAGTTTGGCTGTTCCTCACCAAGTGTTACCTGCGTCTTATACAGCTGTTTCTGGGAACAACTATGTTTACCCTACCTATGAAAATTAGGATCTGACTTTGTATAATTGGTAAATCAAACACTTGACTGACCTGACTTTCTGCAGGTATTCATTTGAGAATTGATGCTGATTTGAAGATAAAGGGTGGTTGCATCAAACATTGATCTGGATTTTGCATATGCTCACTTTGCATTTTGTAAACTGATAAAAAAAAAATAATAATTATGATGTAGAATTTTGAAAGCATTTTTACTTCACAGCATTCTTACTTATCTGCCTATAGCTTTTGTACAGCACTGTATACTTTAAAGACTTTCAGCTGAGCTACAGTCAGACAACATCATGGCCACCACCACCTTTTTTTTTTTACTCACTTTTTGTTCGCTGGCACAACAAAACAGGTCGATTCTGTAATATGCAACAAATATAAAAGGGCCAAACAGCAGACATTACAATCACTGCAGTGCTACGCTGCACAAATTTTGTTCCACAGTCGGGGCTTTTTTCAGGGCTCAATGTTAAAGCTTTTATGAGCACAGGGGCCGTCGGAGGAGTGTCGGCGCTGAAACAGAAAGTGCGGTTTTATTTTACAAGAACAGCAGATGAAATTCTTCGCAGCTATCCTAAGATCAAGTTTGGTTACAAGCAGCGATTTATATTTTATAACCCGTTGTGTCAAGAGATGAAGCTGCATGATTTTTCTCTGACTTCTACATGTTAAATATTACAATATTGTAGCCTCTGAAAATCTTTGGAATGGTAGCGTTGTCACTTGATCACCCAGCTGTCAGGTTTTTATTTTGGAGTTTGATTTCTGCCCACACTGTATTTTCTGTTTTTTAAACTCAGCCGTCATGTTCAGCCATACAATATAAACCAGCCTTCCTCTTTTTACTGCAGGTTGGCTTCATGTGTGAAACTTTTTATTTTATACACGTTTCATCTACTTTTGTTGTATTTGCATTATATTTGTTTTTAAGAGGAACTCTTCAAGCCTGATTGGTGGGTTCTAAATCAGTCAGACATCACAGTAGAAGTGGATTATTGTCAGAGGAAATGCTGTGTGTACACAGGACTTCTGTGTTTAAAGACTGGTAACAGTGTTACTCATTTTGTCAGTTACTAAAGGTTCAAACAACCCGGGTTTCTACAAAGATATGTGCATTGTAAAATGGCATCTTTGAATCAGTTCTGTACAACTTAGACATCCCAGTATATCTACAGTTCCACTAACACTGTGACACCAGGTATTAAAGGTTGTTGTTTTTTGTGATTCTGCTTTCTTCATTTCGTCTCTTTTAACTAATTTTTATGTTAAGACTGTTAATGAGACTTACCATGAGGTGGTGTGGTGGAAGGTTTTGGTATGAAATGGCTCCCTCTGGTGTCCAAAGTGTGAACTCCTATTCATTAAAAGGAACGACTGCATAGATGGTACAAGAAAAAAAAAGGAACAAAATGGGATTTTTTTTTAAATGAAAAAGACTTCAGTTAGTACATTTATATGATCACCTATAACAAACTCAACCAGATCTAAACTGTTATATTTGAAGCTTGAAACACCAGCTGCTGGACAGGTGTCACCGAACATGATTATCACAAAAATACTTTTTACACAGCACTGCCCTGCTACGAGTTTTGCATTTAACACTCCCAATTAAAAAAACTTCCTTGCACACTCTCAAGACAAACTTGGCAAAGGGAAAGGGCCATTTTGTCCACAGGGAATGTTAAAATTTACACATATGAAAGATGCCTCACTGTACCCTTTAGACACAAATAAAAATTAAGGTATTTTATCCAAAACAGGCAAAAAACTATACAGAGTGGGTTATGATACAATTTCTAGCTAGGATACAAAAGTCGGTTTCTGTTTACAGCACTGATAACACATTCAACAGCATTTTATTGAAAATTAAGGTTTTTTGCCTTCCAAGAAGTTAGCATCTGTTCCCTAAAAGCCTAAATCCATTATGTATACATACATGTATATACATATAAGTTTCAGGTCATTGTCAAGTTTTGTGGTGACAAAATGATGTAAATCAAGATAATCTAAAATGAACAAGTCTCAATTTTTGAAGCATAAACTAAATAGGCAGCAATATAACCTTGATGTTAGGCTGAGGACCTCTTCAAACTGGGCTCACTTAACTCCACCACCTTGGTTTTCATGTTTGGTGTAACAGCGATTCATGTTGCTGACCTAGCCACTTCAGAACAATTACTATTACTATTACTATTATATTTGATTAAAATATAGAGTAGTCTAAAGTGAGCTAAAGTCCACAGGGGTTTAAGACCACGAGAGCTGTAGATCTTTCAGGACTGGAGCCATAGAGAAACAAAAATAATCAACAACTAAAAGCACTCTGAAAGCGCAAACCTCTACCTAGGTAGCTCACATATTGCTGTTACATCTATAAGCAATAGTTCCATGATTAAGTTACCATCATAATCTGATACCAAGTCATCAGGTGACTTCTTAGTCAGTCCTTGTCAATGTCCCTTCATCTAGGATGAGGGTTTATATGACAACGTAGTCACCAGAAACAGAAAGGTTTTTCCTTTGCCTTTTCAAAAGAACTACACATTCAAAGGGGGACGGTGAGATAACAAATATAAGAAATGCGTCTCCGCTGGTCAGAGTATCGATGCAGCAAATCCACATTTTGTTGGAGGAGCGACAACAAACCGAGCAAAGTTAGCAGCACACGTTGCTAGGTAGTCAGCTATAGCTGTTGTTGCTGTTGTTCCTAGGTGCGCGTGCAACCTTTATCTGAAAGACTACTGCACATGAGCTGGGCGTCCCTGTTTTCCCTGACAACAGGGATCCCTGTTTACTTCAAGACGAAAACAAAAGCATTTTCAAAACTTTTCACTGTGGACCCTGGTTTCAAAAGTTTGTGGAGTCAGGCACTTTGGGCACTGTTCTCGTGTAAATGGAAGGAGAAAATGTGGCACAAACGCAACGCAATGAAAACTCTCCATTTTCTGCTGTTTGTGTTGTCGTGTAAATGAGTTTAGAAACAAGCACATGGCATCCTCTGGATCTGCATTATGGTGAGGGGGGTTCGTTTGTCCCACCCCCTTCCCCACAAAGGCTAGTCCACTGCTATGTTAAACCGGGCCATGGTACAAAAAAGGTTGGGGACCCCTACCTTAAGGTACAATCTTTTTATTGCTTTTTTCATTGTGTGAGAGGTAAGGGTTAAAGGTTATTTTAGGAATTTATGTTGGTGTAGATTTGGCCTTCTCCTGAGGACAAAGGTCTGTTGTATGTCCTTGTTGCATTTGATGTTACAGTCAGTCAGTCAAGCCAAGTTCTTGCCTGCTTTTGTAACCTGTTGTTAGTCAAAGTTTAAATCATTTTTTACAAGTATGTAACATTGTCTCCACAGGTCACATCTTTAACAGGTAGATTAATAACTATCATTAGAGAAACTTAGTATGCTATTTCTTGATCCTTAAAAAAACAATTCTCATTTAACCCTCTGAACAAATTTGCATCACATAAAATGCTCACATCCTTTCACGGAGCCTTTGTCTGTCTTGCATCAGGCCTCTTTCCCTCTAACATCTCTGTCTGTGGTGTGGCAGGCCTGTGTGTTCATCAGACGTGTCAGCCTTTTGTTAAGGTCTGCCAAAGAACAGGTTGTTCTCTCGCTCCCTCTCTCCCTCTGCCTTTGTGTCTATTTCCAGCCAGATGCTGGATCGGGAGCTTTAACAAGACAACCCTGAAAATGAAAGTGCAAACGCTCGGTGATATATCATCCCTCACCAGCTGCTCTCTGTTTGGTAGTCGCTCCGCCAATCACCGGGCAGGACCACAGGAAGTAACCATCTGTGGGCATGGCGGTGACAGAGTTTGTGGATGGGCGTCGGGGCTGATGTGTTATCTTGAGCGAATGAAGTATGATGCTAGGAGACGGAGGAGAGAGAGGAGCCAGGGGAGACGGAAATGGAGAGATGGACGGAGGAGACAAAGAGATGGAGGGAGAGCCAAGCTTCATGGCAGAGAGAGAGAGAGGAATGGATGAAAGGAGAGGAGACAAGGCCTTCACACCTGCTCCGTCTAGAACACAAGGTTCTGCTATCACATGTGTGCTGGCTGCGGGCCGATCAGCCTGGTCTGAGCTGGCTTTAGCCTCCAACACCTCCCTGCCAAGTCCTCCTCCTGCTGCTGCTGCTGCTGCTCCACAACAGCATCCTCTCCTTTGCTGCCCCGCACTTACAAACCAACACACTAACTTCACCTGGAAGACCTCATACTACCCACCAAATGCTGTTTCCTACCATCAAAAACCTGTTCAAGTCTCTGGTATTATACATGGTAGAATTTTCATCTTGTCTGGACCGCACAATTCATTCAAAACAGGGAAATTAAAAACAGCATTCTAGCATGGCTATAAGAATCATTCACTGAGTATTTATATAGTTTCTTCTTCTTTCAGTAGTAAAGTACTTATCCCAGGGTGAATGTATCCAAAGTGAAAGCAGTTCAAATGAGTCTGATTTGACTTTTCATGTACTTAAACCAATAAGATGTATCTGTCAAGTTTCAGGGTCTGTGTCGGTCGTTAGCACAAGTGCCCCGCATACAGAAGCAGCAATCCTTTTCCCAGGGATGGCAGGAATAACTCCTGGGTGGGACTTTATTCAAGGCTTCCTGCAACCAATAATTTATCTAATAAGTCCTTAGGTGTGTGGTGTCAATTCAAATATTTTTTTCTGCTCCAAATCATGTTAGAGTCTCTCTGATCCCAAATCTATGTTAGGAGTAGGGCTGCCTATGGCGTAATACCCACGAACACTGGTATGACAATCCAGGATTTTGGGGGGAATTATTTGTGATTGTTGCTGCAAAAGTTGCCAAATTTGAAATTTTATTTCATCAATGACATTACAAGAGCAAGTGAGTTAGCTAAATTATTGCAACTGTTCCCGGTGTTTCAAATATCTTTTCCAAATACTGGTCAAAAATACTGCGATTATATTCTTTAGAATATAAGCTTTGTATGCCCTAATTCCACCAGACATCAGTGTTTCCCCCAGCTTTATCCTATACTAGATCAATACGGCCCCAAATGCTATGACAGGAGTTGTAAAGAACAATTGTGGTATCATCAAGGTGCAGTTCATGAAAATTTAAGAGGGTGGTCGTAGACACCAAAATACATGATACAGAGGATGTTTCAAATTTTAAATTATATCTGAGATCTCTGAAGACCTGAAATTTTAGTGTTTTTTTTCAAAGTAAAAAAAAAACAATGCCCACAAGTTACATCTGATCATAATATCAATATAATCAAGGGCTTTTGTATGACACATTGTCAAGGTTGTTCAGGTTGCTGAAAATACCCACCCATGATGCGTATGGACATCCTCTCAGGTCACAGACTTATGTATCCAATTTCTCAAAAAGAGAACGGGAAGATCAAAGGATAACCTGACTACTTTTTGGAGGTCATAGGTCAAAAGTCAGGTCATGGAATCTTGTCGTCATCCTTTGCTTCTGACTGTGATATCTCAAAAACACTTGAAGGGATTTCCATCATGCTTTTTGTGTCTGATGTGGCTCAAAGAAAGCCTTTCGATTTTTTTGCGGTCAAAGGTCAGAGTCATAGCACTTTGTTTACCCATTGCTCATGACAGAAAAAAATATGTTAATGTGATACCACAAAAATTCTGTGTCCACCACTACAAGGGCATGGACTGACTGGATTTTGAAAGTCAGAGGCCAAACTATAAAGGTAATGCAGCCTCTTCGTCATTCTTTGCTTTAAAAATATGATGTTGTGAATGCAATATTTCAAAAATGCTGTTAAAAAGGATAAGAAAAGATAATCCTTTATTGATCCCTACAGGGGAAATTTAAGTGCTACAGCTGGGCAAAGAAGCATGAAGCAGATAAAAATTTCGAATTCAGGAAAGACAAGACAACATTAGGTTTTTTAAAAAAAAATGCATTAGAGAATACAAAAAGGAAATTAAGAAAGGTTTTGGTACAGTACAATGTAAGATATTAGGTGCAGTGGATTGCCTGTTAAATGACATAAAAAGATATCCTGTATAATAATTGTCCAGTAAATGAAATACGTTACATAATGTGCAGAAAATTACAAGTGAATAAATTTACAATTAGACAAAAAAAAGTGACAAATTGTACCGTTAATCACAAGTGAATAAATGTACAGTTAAACAACATAAAGTGATAAATTGTACCATTAATAACAAGTGAATACATGTACAGTTAGACAAAATAAAGTGACATAATGTGCAGGAAATTAAAATTCAATAAATGCACAGTTTAACAAAATAAAGTAACATATTGTACCGTTTAATATCAAGTGAATAAGTGTACAGGAAGACAAAATAAAGTGACATATTTTGCCATACATGACAAGTGAATAAATGTACAGTTAGACAAAACAACATGACATATTGTGCCGGTAATGACAAGTTAATAAATGTACAGTTAGACCAAAAAAAGAGACATTATGTGCAGTAAATGACAAGTAAATACATGTACAGTTTAGATGCCATTCATGGTAAAGCTGTTTGCCAGAAGAGGGAACTAGAGTGCTGTAAAAACAGCACAGTCTGTTTGTCAATAACAGCACACTCTTACTTTAGGTTTTTAGTAATCACATGGTTCCTCTCTTTCTCAAGACTGAACCCTATTCTGTACACTTTGAAAAGCTACCACAATATATCAGGTCAGCGCTGGTTTATTAGATCATATGATTTTGTTTTCCACACAGCAGGAAACTGTTGCCATGGCAGCATTTTTGTGTACAACCATATTTTGATCCTGTCTCAATAGGCATCCATGCCCAACATGGGGGGTCTTCTCCCCTAAGTCCTGACATATCCCTGTGAAGGCCAGCGGTGACCCCACCCCACCCCGATCAAAGAATGCGGTAAACACACGTTGACATTAAAAGCTAAGAGTTTCCTGCCAGCTCTCTGCAGGGGGTTAAGGGTTAATAATAGGCATGTGCACTCACTCATGCTTACACACAGAGCACACAGCACTCTAATTGTGACCAGGGGCCATTGTACATCAGGCACTGACTGACACAAGATGACAAGGGTCCCGCCTCTCATCCACATATCCCAGCATGCCGTTGTGCTGCTCATTGTCCCTTAAACTTATGACATTTATTAGCTTTCATTAGCTTCCTGTGGTTCAGGCTGTGGCCTGACAAGTCGACAACAAAGGATGTCAGTGGCATCAACAACTCTATTTGTTCATGTTGTACAGCAGTGATTAGTGAGGATGGGACAAGGAAAGGTTTATTTACAGCTATTAGCTGTTAGACCAGATATATCAATGAAGATGTAAGTGCAGGATTTTGAGAGAATGACAGACTTCATGATAAAAAAAATCTTTTTTGTTGGTTGCTGAATTTGAAAGTTGATCTTATAGAATTAGGAGATTCAGGGCTGGCACAGTTACACATGATGGGTATTCATGAATCCATTTATATCTGCATGAATTCCAGAAAATTAGGTCTGGGATGGTGCAATTTGGAGTAGATTTTGTGAGCAGGAGTAAGTGATGGGTCCTGAAGCGAGGCAAGTAGGAGAGGCACTGTCTTAAATGTGTTTTATTTTACAGGTCAGGCTTTAAATTAGCAGTTTTACTATTTTCCAGCAGGTGGCCCCATTTTACTTATTGTAGTACCCCAAGGCAAAACATTCAACTCTCCTGCTGAATAACAGCGGTCCAGGAATGAGTCCAAAAACAAGGGGGGTTGAGTTAAGATTTGGCATTTCCTTGTTCCCAACCTCAAAACTAAATGGGATGTAGAATATTTGTTTCCGATAAATGCCTGAAATGAGGCAGATGAGATTTCAATGTTTATTAAGAAACAATAAAAATCATCTGATGTTGCCTGCTTTTGAATCTTCAACTTCAACTTTATTATCATCCCAAAGAAACTTAAGTGGGTTCTTTTGTTAAGATTTTCACAAAGAGCAGAACATGTAAGTTTCATAATTTTGTGTTTGCTACAGAGTTTGTTATCAGCAATGATCCAAAACATAGTGAAAAATCCCAGAGGCTTTAAGTGGGCTTGCAGTCCAGGGAACCAGTTTGATGCTGACCTCCATGTTGGCCTACAAAAAAATGTCGTCCCTGCGCCACTCCATGAGGAATCTACAGTATTTAATGAACTTTTTAAAGCTGACATATTAAACAAAATAAAATGCACCAGAATCAACTTTCCTGATCAACATGACATGTCCCAGACTGTGTATCATTGTTAAAAAAATATTTTCCTTCTAGTATTTTGCACATGGTTACTAATCGTTTTGGCTAAATGACAAGGGCATTCTGTACATAAACTGGCATACAAAAGGTTAAATTTCTGGAAAGAAGCATTTTTGTCTTTTTCATGAACTCAACTTAAGTTGGTGAAAATACCTGATGTGGTAAAAGTAAAGAATCCAACTTCCACTTTAACGGCAGAGGCAACAAACCAAGCCAATAAATGTTTCACTAATAAAGTAAACTGTGAAAGCTGCTGAACAACTATAGTAGCTTCTGTGCAGTGCATATAAAGGGACAAAATTGTATGCAATAAATGCAGTTTTAAAAAAGAATTCAACATGCTTATTTTAGACCTTAACGCCATTGTGATCAAGACATTGATGCTGAGAACCTATTTTTTTCGTTATATTTGATTTTATTGTCTAGAGTTTAATTCACACAGAAAGAAAATGGGGTTAGCATCCTGGTCAAGATAGGCTGCAGTACAGTTGTTGCAGTTTTCAACAAATGGTTAGCTGCTATCCAAATACAAACACAGAGTAAAGGTGCACAAATACGTTTAAGAACAGAAAAGTTTTTGCCAGAATCAAGCATTTTTGTTAAATGACAAGTATCATACATGTGTTGTGCACAACATCAGTCATGTCTGCCTCTATGTCATTTAACATTCTTAAAAAACATTCAAGGAGAACAGCTTGCTCAGTTCCAGGATATTTTGTTATTTATGTGAGAGGGGCTGCAACTATAAATGCCTTTTCCCTTTGCCCAGAATTATTGTTTGAAGCAGGCAGAATTAAAAATCTTTGGGACTTCATTGTCTCGTTTAAAAATGTGCTAGTAGATTGAGCAAAGTCTTCTGTAATCCAAAAACTCGATGTATAGATGTTTAAATATCTTCATCTGTATCTTGATATTGAAATACAATGATATGGCAAAGGGGGTGAATATGTTAAGGTCGGAGAGGGTCATTTTACACAAATCTTAATCAATTTTTGATTAAAGACTGGTGAAAGCATGAAGAGCATGTATAAATTACATACATTTATAATTCAATTTATGAAAATGTGAAGTAGATTAAGGATGAAAAAGTGCTTCTGAGCTTAGTAGGTAAACAGATATTGGACTTGTAACAAAATAGTTATTTTGGCTCTGAGCTGAAGTACAAATGAAGAGAAGCAAAACAAGAATCTCGCCAGCGGTGTCTTTTCAACTTAGTACACAAGTTGTATCTTATTTATTTACCCTATACAAAAATGAAAGGAGCTCAAAAGTCTCTGAGACCAACAAAGACTTTAAGATGACACTGCTACCCAGTGAGGAAATGGACTAAAGTCACCAGTTAACGTTTTTCAGGGAGTTATCATTACTCAGTTCCAATACAAATCTGATATACAGGAAGAAATCCTTTTAGTTTTTGTAGAACAACAATCAGTAAGGGTGGGCACTGACTCTAATGCAGTTTTAAAGTAAATGATTCGATTAAAGTGCATATTTATTGTGACTTTTGTTGCCTTTTAAAACATGTTTTCCGTTGTTTTTTAAAGCAGGAGTGTTTTGAAGCACAACCATTAGACTACCTGTAGTTCATCTTTGGCTCTTAGCAGATCACCACTAATAAATAAAGGAAGTGATGATGTGTAGTAATAAGACTGAGGTGCAGAGAAACAAAATTTGTTTCTCTCAAGTAAATAAATAATGTATATGGTTAACATAGCAAAACAATAGTGAAGTTGTTAGCTCACTATGTCAGCAGCAAGCTCACAAACAGTTGCACCAGATAAACAAAAGCTCTTTTGTAAATTGTGAGGATTTGTTTGTTTGCACAGTCCTACATTTTAAACTCACGCAAAGCTGGTGCTACCAGTGTTAAATATTTATCAAAGTTCTTCTTTTAGAATCTGCTAAATATATTTGAATAATTGTTAGTGAGTCATTTTTTTTCTTAAAATGCACAGTCACAGCAACCATCCTTAGCTTTTTAATGATAGTTTTTAGTCAGATGACTGATGTTCTGGACATAGAGTCAAGATTTCTAACATACCAGCATTCCATTGTCAAACAGCTGATTCAAAGCTAGCCTACCACTGCTGACAGCCAGTTGATTGCCCTTAAGCTGACACTGGCACTGACACTGACACTAAATGCATTGGCTGCTGTAACCTTTCTACTCTTCACTGCTCCCACTGCAAGCTGCTTTGCAACCCTCCAGCTCCTCCTTTATCCTATTCTGTGATTAAATCAATGTCAGCTCACATTAATACTTTGCTCTGGGGGGATTTTGCTGCTTTCTCCCTGCCTCGTACTTCCCTTCTCGTCACCAGGAGGGCAGGAACGTGTGCTTTTCCTGCTTGGCCTCCACTATAACTATGCGGAAAGACAGGGAGCCCTCATCAGAGCCATACCACCAAATAAAAATATGCAAATAAATGCAAATAAAGCAAATTCAAATAACTGCCCTTGTGTCTTTTCTTGATAAAGTGGTCCTGACAGAGATTTGAACTTCTTTGAACTCTCACACAGCAACCAGGACACGTTTTTAATTACTAAAAACAGAGAAGTCCAAAGAAACTTTTCTACAGTGTTGTTCACGGACCAAATAAGAAAAAAATCCTCCTTATACAGAGCACATTGATCCAAATGCCTTAATGTATTTTCAAGGTGTTTGGATCAATAATTACTTTGTATGTGAATCAAAGAAGAAGAAAATCTACATCAATAAGTCTCAGGTAAGAGCTGAAGAGCTTGTATTAACCTATTAAGATTTACCAGTGGTCTAAACATTAATATCAGCTGTCACTTTCAGCCAATTTCTTGAGGATATAATTTCATCAAAGCAAGTTAAGTTCTGCTCAAGTAAGCACAATTTATGTCAGGGTTAGGAAAGTTTTGTATTGGGCTAATGTCTATAGTAAACAACAGACACAGTGGAGCGTTTAAGGAGTGTGATATCCTATAAAAGCTGTTATTCAGAAAAAAAAGAAGCACAGCACTGTCCACATTTTTTGGCAGGTGTGAAAAATACTGTAAAATAAGAATTATTTAAAAAATATATATTTTTATTGCTTATTTTTTATTTATTTATTTAACAATGCAAAGTAAGCAAACAAAAGAAAAATCTGAATCAAATCAATACTTGGTGTGCCTATATAACGCATATTTATTGATAGATTATGATGCTTATTCATGGGTTACCCAGTTGGTCTGCTGAATCTGATGCTAATGACTTGTGAATGTGAATCTGATTGCATAAACGTTGCAGTGGGGTGCTGGTTTTGCTGAGTGGATGGCAACCATGTAGGAACATCACACACAAAAATATGGGTATCACTTTGGCACCTTAAAGTTACATAAATCACAAATATACCTTGTAAAGTAAAGAAATGGCAATTGAAGTGGATAAAGGTGGACTGTTGTTAAATATCAAAGGTACAAAACATTGCTGGAAGCAAAAGGTACATAAATGTACCTTGAATAAGCAAAGAAAAGTAACTTTTATCATATTTTTTCAGGTTCCAAAATGGCAAAAAGTTAATATGTTAGCATGTTGGGGTTTTTTTTTAATCTGAACTGAGGGAAAAATATTCATGAATGTATTTTTAAGTCATATATGACCAAACCTTCTGGACCAGCATGTTCTCCTGCCTGTGAGGGTCCAAAGAAGCCACTTTTGAGCATATTTTTTGGGGGTCCAAAACAGCAAAGAAATCATATGTTAGCATGTGTTTTTCTCTGAAATCGGACCTGAAGGAAAATGTCCATAACTTATTTTAAATCTGAAAAATGACCAAACCTTCTGCATCAGAGTGTTCTCCTGCCTTAAAAAGTCCCAAAAAGACAAAATTACCACAATATTTTGTGGGGTTTGAAATGGCAAAAAGTCATATGTTAGCATGTGGTTTTTTTCAAGATCTGGCCTGTGGGAAAATGCCCATAACTTACTTTTTAGGTGAAAAATGCCATAATATTTTGTGGGGTTTGAAATGGCAAAAAAGTCACATGTTAGCATGTGGTTTTTCTCAATATCTGATGTGAAAGAAAATTGCATATAAGTCATTTTTTGGTGAAAAATGACCAAACCTTCTGCACCAGAGTGTTCTCCTGCATGTAAAGGCCCCAAAAAGTCAAGTTTTAGCATAATTTTTTGGGGGGTCCGAAATGGAAAAAAGTCATATGTTAGCATGTGGTTTTTTTCAAGATCTGACCTGAAGAAAAAATGCGTAGAACTTTTGTTATAGGTGAAATATGACCAAACCTTCTACACCAGAGTGTTCTCCTGCCTGAAATGGTCCCAAAAAGTCAAGTTTTAGCATGATTTTGTTGGGGGTCCGAAATGGAAAAAAAGTCATATGTTAGCATGTGTTTTTTTTAAAAGATATGACGTGAAGGAAAAATGTGTAGAACTCATTTTATAGGTGAAATATGACAAAACCTTCTGCATCAGAGTGTTCTCCTGCCTGAAACAGTCCCAAAAAGTCAAGTTTTAGCATAATTTTGTTGGGGGTCCAAAATGGACAAAAAATTCATATGTCAGCATGTGGTTTTTTTTCAATATCTGACGTGAAAGAAAAATGCAGATAAGTCATTTTCTGGTGAAAAATGACCAAACCTTCTGCACCAGAGTTTTCTCCTACATGAAATGGTCCCAAAAAGTCAAGTTTTAGCGTAACTATTTGGGGGTCCGAAATGGCAAAAAAGTCATATGTTAGCAGGTGGTTTTTTTCAAGATCTGGCCTGTGGGAAAATGTCCATAACTTATTTTTCAGGTGAAATATGACCAAACCTTCTGCATCAGAGTGTTCTCCTGCCTGTAAAGGTCCCAAGAAGTTGGGTTTTAGCACATTCTTTTTCAGGGACTAAAATGGCAAAAAAGTCATATGTTAGCATGTGGTTTTTTTCAATATCTGACCTGAAGGAAAAATACATATAAGTCATTTTTTAGGTGAAATATGAAAAAACCTTCTCCAACCAAGTGTTCTCCTGCCTGTAAAGGTCCAAAAAGTCATGTTTTAGCATAATTTATTGGGGGGTCCGAAATGGAAAAAAAGTCATATGTTAGCATGTGGTTTTTTTCAAGATCTGACCGAGGGGAAAATGTCAATAACTTATTTTGAAAGGTGTTATATTATCAACCCTTCTGCACCTGAGAGTTCTCCTGCCTGTAAAGATCCGAAAAAGTCATGTTTTAGCGCATTAGTTTTTAGGGTCCAAAACAGCAAAAAGTCATATGTTAGCATGTACCTTTTTTAAGATGTGACCTAACAAAAAAATGCATATAAGTCATATCTGGTAAAATATGACCAGGACTTCTGCACCAGAGTGTTTTCCTGCATGCAAAGGCCCCAAAAAGTCAAGTTTTAGCATAATTGTTTGGGGGTCTGAAATGGCAAAAAAGTCATATGTTAGCATGTGGTTTTTTTCAAGATCTGACCTGAAGGACAAATGCATATAACTCATTTTTTAGGTGAAATATGACCAAACCTTCTGCACCAGAGTGTTCTCCTGCCTGAAACGGTCCAAAAAAGTCAAGTTTTAGCATAATTTTTTGTGGGGTCCAAAATGGCAAAAAAGTCATATGTTAGCATGTGGTTTGTCTCAATATCTGATGTGAAAGAAAAATGCATATAAGTCATTTTTTGGTGAAAAATGACCAAACCTTCTGCACCAGAGTGTTCTCCTTCTTGTAAAGGCCCCAAAAAGTCAAGTTTAAGCATAATTTGTTGGGGGCTCCGAAATAGAAAAAAAGTCATATGTTAGCATGTGGTTTTTTTCAAAACCTGACCTGAAGAAAAAATGCGTAGACCTCTTTTTAAAGGTGAAATATGACCAAACCTTCTGCACCAGAGTGTTCTCCTGCCTGAAACAGTCCAAAAAGTCAAGTTTTAGCATAGTTTTTTGGGGGGTCCAAAATGGAAAAAAAGTCATATGTTAGTATGTGATTTTTCTCAATATCTGACGTGAAAGAAAATTGCATATAAGTCATTTTTTGGTGAAAAATGATCAAACCTTCTGCACCAGCGTGTTCTCCTGCATGTAAAGGCCCCAAAAAGTCAAGTTTTAGCATAATTTTGTTTGGGGTCCAAAAAGGCAAAACAGTCATATGTTAGCATGTGGTTTTTTTTCAATATCTGACGTGAAAGAAAAAGGCATATGGCATTTTTTGGTGAAATATGACCAAACCTTCTGCACCAGAGTTTTGTCCTGCATGTAAAGGCCCCAAAAAGTCAAGTTTTAGCATAATTGTATGGGTGTCAGAAATGGCAAAAAAAGTCATATGTTACCATGTGGTGTTTCTCAATATCTGACGTGAAGAAAAAATGTGTAGAACTCATTTTATAGGTGAAATATGACGAAACCTTCTGCATCAGAGTGTTCTCCTGCCTGTAAAGGTCCCAAAAAGTTGGGTTTTAGCACATTCTTTTTCAGGGTCCGAAATGGCAAAAAAGTCAGATGTTAGCATGTGGTTTTTTTTGAATATCTGACGTGAAAGAAAATAGCATATAAGTCATTTTTTGGTGAAATATGACCAAACCTTCTGCACCAGAGTGTTCTCCTGCATGTAAAGGCCCCAAAAAGTCAAGTTTTAGCATAATTGTTTGGGGGTCCGAAATGGCAAAAACAGTCATATGTTAGCATGTGGTTTGTCTCAAGATCTGACGTGAAGGAAAAAATGTGTAGAACTCATTTTATAGGTGAAATATGACAAAACCTTCTGCACCAGAGTGTTCTCCTGTGTGTAAAGGCCCCAAAAAGTCAAGTTTTAGCATAATTTTTTGGGGGGTCCAAAATGGAAAAAAATTCATATGTTAGCATGTGGTTTGTCTCAATATCTGACGTGAAAGAAAATTGCATATAAGTCATTTTATATGTGAAAAATGACCAAACCTTCTGCACCAGAGTGTTCTCCTGCATGTAAAGGCCCCAAAAAGTCAAGTTTTAGCATAATTGTTTGGGGGGTCCGAAATGGGAAAAAAGTCATATGTTAGCATGTGGTTTTTTTCAAGATCTGACCTGAAGAAAAAATGCATAGAACTCTTTTTATAGGTGAAATATGACCAAACCGTCTGCACCAGAGTGTTCTCCTGCCTGAAACGGTCCCAAAAGTCAAGTTTTGGCATAATTTTGTTGGGGGTCCAAAATGGCAAACACAGTCATATGTTAGCATGTGGTTTTTAGTCAATATCTGACGTGAAAGAAAAAGGCATATGGCATTTTTTGGTGAAATATGACCAAACCTTCTGCACCAGAGTTTTCTCCTGCATGTAAAGGCCCCAAAAAGTCAAGTTTTAGCATAATTGTTTGGGTGTCAGAAATGGCAAAAAAAGTCATATGTTACCATGTGGTGTTTCTCAATATCTGACGTGAAGGAAAAATGTGTAGAACTCATTTTATAGGTGAAATATGACGAAACCTTCTGCATCAGAGTGTTCTCCTGCCTGTAAAGGTCCCAAAAAGTTGGGTTTTAGCACATTCTTTTGGGGGGTCCAAAATGGAAAAAAATTCATATGTTAGCATGTGGTTTGTCTCAATATCTGACGTGAAAGAAAATTGCATGTAAGTCATTTTATAGGTGAAAAATGACCAAACCTTCTGCACCAGAGTGTTCTCCTGCATGTAAAGGCCCCAAAAAGTCAAGTTTTAGCATAATTGTTTGGGGGGTCTGAAATGGGAAAAAAGTCATATGTTAGCATGTGGTTTTTTTCAAGATCTGACCTGAAGAAAAAATGCGTAGAACTCTTTTAGGTGAAATATGACCAAACCGTCTGCACCAGAGTCTTCTCCTGCCTGAAACGGTCCCAAAAAGTCAAGTTTTGGCATAATTTTGTTAGGGGTCCAAAATGGCAAAAAAAGTCATCTGTTAACATCTGTTATTTTTTCAATATCTGACGTGAAAGAAGAATGCAGATAAGTCATTTGTTGGTGAAATATGACCAAACCTTCTGCACCAGAGTGTTCTCCTGCCTGAAATGGCTCCAAAAAGTCAAGTTTAGCATAATTTTTTGGGGCGTCCAAAATGGAAAAAAAGTCATATGTTAGCATGTGGTTTGTCTCAATATCTGACGTGAAAGAAAATTGCATATAAGTCATTTTATGGGTGAAATATGAACACACCTTCTGCACCAGAGTGTTCTCCTGCCTGAAATGGCTCCAAAAAGTCAAGTTTTAGCATAATTTTTTGGGGGGTCCAAAATGGAAAAAAAGTCATATGTTAGCATGTGGTCTGTCTCAATATCTGACGTGAAAGAAAATTGCATATAAGTCATTTTTTGGTGAAAAATGACCAAACCTTCTGCACCAGAGTGTTCTCCTGCATGTAAAGGCCCCAAAAAGTCAAGTTTTAGCATAATTGTTTTGGGGGTCCGAAATGGGAAAAAAGTCATATGTTAGCCTGTGGTTTTTTTCAAGATGTGACCTGAAGAAAAAATGCATACAACTCTTTTTATAGGTGAAATATGACCAAACCGTCTGCACCAGAGTGTTCTCCTGCCTGAAACGGTCCCAAAAAGTCAAGTTTTAGCATAATTGTTTGGGGGGTCCAAAATGGAAAAAAGTCATATGTTAGCCTGTGGTTTGTCTCAATATCTGACGTGAAAGAAAATTGCATATAAGTCATTTTATAGGTGAAATATGACCACACCTTCTGCATCAGAGTGTTCTCCTGCCTGAAATGGCTCCAAAAAGTCAAGTTTAGCATAATTGTTTGGGGGGTCCAAAATGGAAAAAAAGTCATATGTTAGCATGTGGTTTGTCTCAATATCTGACGTGAAAGAAAATTGCATATAAGTCATTTTTTGGTGAAAAATGACCAAACCTTCTGCACCAGAGTGTTCTCCTGCATGTAAAGGCCCCAAAAAGTCAAGTTTTAGCATAATTTTTTGGGGGGTCCAAAATGGGAAAAAAGTCATATGTTAGCATGTGGTTTGTCTCAATATCTGACGTGAAAGAAAATTGCATATAAGTCATTTTATAGGTGAAATATGACCAAACCGTCTGCACCAGAGTGTTCTCCTGTCTGAAACGGTCCCAAAAAGTCAAGTTTTAGCATAATTTTTTGTGGGGTCCAAAATGGAAAAAAGTCATATGTTAGCATGTGGTTTGTCTCAATATCTGACGTGAAAGAAAATAGCATTTAAGTCATTTTTTGGTGAAATATGACCAAACCTTCTGCACCAGAGTGTTCTCCTGCATGTAAAGGTCCCAAAAAGTTGGGTTTTAGCATAATTTTGTTTGGGGTACAAAAAGGCAACAAAGTCATATGTTAGCATGTGGTTTTTTTTCAATATCTGACGTGAAAGAAAATAGCATATAAGTCATTTTTTGGTGAAATATGACCAAACCTTCTGCACCAGAATGGTCTCCTGCATGTAAAGGCCCCAAAAAGTCAAGTTTTAGCATAATTGTTTGGGGGTCCGAAATGGCAAAAAAAGTCATATGTTAGCATGTGGTTTTTTTCAAGATCTGACGTGAAGGAAAAAATGTGTAGAACTCATTTTATAGGTGAAATATGACAAAACCGTCTGCACCAGAGTGTTCTCCTGCCTGAAACGGTCCCAAAAAGTCAAGTTTTAGCATAATTTTTTGGAGGGTCCAAAATGGAAAAAAAGTCATATGTTAGCATGTGGTTTGTCTCAATATCTGACGTGAAAGAAAATTGCATATAAGTCATTTTATAGGTGAAAAATGACCACACCTTCTGCATCAGAGTGTTCTCCTGCCTGACATGGCTCCAAAAAGTCAAGTTTAGCATAATTGTTTTGGGGGGTCCAAAATGGAAAAAAAGTCATATGTTAGCATGTGGTTTGTCTCAATATCTGACGTGAAAGAAAATTGCATATAAGTCATTTTATAGGTGAAATATGACCACACCTTCTGCATCAGAGTGTTCTCCTGCCTGAAATGGCTCCAGAAAGTCAAGTTTAGCATAATTTTTTGGGGGGTCCAAAATGGAAAAAAAGTCATATGTTAGCATGTGGTTTGTCTCAATATCTGACGTGAAAGAAAATTGCATATAAGTCATTTTTTGGTGAAAAATGACCAAACCTTCTGCACCAGAGTGTTCTCCTGCATGTAAAGGCCCCAAAAAGTCAAGTTTTAGCATAATTGTTTGGGGGTCCGAAATGGCAAAAAAAGTCATATGTTAGCATGTGGTTTTTCTCAAGATCTGACGTGAAGGAAAAAATGTGTAGAACTCATTTTATAGGTGAAATATGACAAAACCGTCTTCAGCAGAGTGTTCTCCTGCCTGAAACAGTCCCAAAAAGTCAAGTTTTAGCATAATTTTTTGGGGGGACCAAAATGGAAAAAAAGTCATATGTTAGCATGTGGTTTGTCTCAATATCTGACGTGAAAGAAAATTGCATTTAAGTCATTTTTTGGTGAAATATGACCAAACCTTCTGCACCAGAGTGTTCTCCTGCATGTAAAGGTCCCAAAAAGTCAAGTTTTAGCATAATTGTTTTGTTTGGGGTCCAAAAAGGCAAAAAAGTCATATGTTAGCATGTGTTTTTTTTTTCAATATCTGACGTGAAAGAAAATTGCATATAAGTCATTTTTTGGTGAAATATGACCAAACCTTCTGCACCAGAGTGTTCTCCTGCATGTAAAGGCCCCAAAAAGTCAAGTTTTAGCATAATTGTTTGGGGGTCCGAAATGGCAAAAAAAAGTCATATGTTAGCATGTGGTTTTTCTCTAGATCTGATGTGAAGGAAAAAATGTGTAGAACTCATTTTATAGGTGAAATATGACAAAACCTTCTACACCAGAGTGTTCTCCTGCCTGAAACGGTCCCAAATAGTCAAGTTTTAGCATAATTCTTTGGGGGTCCAAAATGGAAAAAAAGTCATATGTTAGCATGTGGTTTGTCTCAATATCTGACGTGAAAGAAAATTGCATATAAGTCATTTTGTAGGTGAAATATGACCACACCTTCTGCATCAGAGTGTTCTCCTGCCTGAAATGGCTCCATAAAGTCAAGTTTAGCATAATTTTTTGGGGGGTCCAAAATGGAAAAAAAGTCATATGTTAGCATGTGGTTTGTCTCAATATCTGACGTGAAAGAAAATTGCATATAAGTCATTTTATAGGTGAAATATGACCACACCTTCTGCATCAGAGTGTTCTCCTGCATGTAAAGGCCCCAAAAAGTCAAGTTTTAGCATAATTGTTTGGGGGTCCGAAATGGCAAAAAAAGTCATATGTTAGCATGTGGTTTTTCTCAATATCTGACGTGAAGGTAAAAATGTGTAGAACTCATTTTATAGGTGAAGTATGACAAAACCGTCTGCTCCAGAGTGTTCTCCTGCCTGAAACGGTCCCAAAAAGTCAAGTTTTAGCATAATTTTTTGGGGGGTCCAAAATGGAAAAAAAGTCATATGTTAGCCTGTGGTTTGTCTCAATATCTGACGTGAAAGAAAATTGCATATAAGTCATTTTATAGGTGAAATATGACCACACCTTCTGCATCAGAGTGTTCTCCTGCCTGAAATGGCTCCATAAAGTCAAGTTTAGCATAATTTTTTGGGGGGTCCAATATGGAAAAAAAGTCATATGTTAGCATGTGGTTTGTCTCAATATCTGACATGAAAGAAAATTGCATATAAGTCATTTTTTGGTGAAAAATGACCAAACCTTCTGCACCAGAGTGTTCTCCTGCATGTAAAGGCCCCAAAAAGTCAAGTTTTAGCATAATTGTTTTGGGGGTCCGAAATGGGAAAAAAGTCATATGTTAGCATGTGGTTTTTTTCAAGATGTGACCTGAAGAAAAAATGCGTAGAACTCTTTTTATAGGTTAAATATGACCAAACATTCTGCACCAGAGTGTTCTCCTGCCTGAAACGGTCCCAAAAAGTCAAGTTTTGGCATAATATTGTTGGGGGTCCAAAATGGCAAAAAAAGTCATATGTTAACATCTGGTTTTTTTTCAATATCTGACGTGAAAGAAAAATGCATAGAACTCTTTTTATAGGTGAAATATGACCAAACCTTCTGCACCAGAGTGTTCTCCTGCATGTAAAGGTCCCAAAAAGTTGGGTTTTAGCATAATTTTGTTTGGGGTCCAAAATGGCAAAAAAGTCATATGTTAGCATGTGGTTTTTTTTCAACATCTGACGTGAAAGAAAATAGCATATAAGTCATTTTTTGGTGAAATATGACCAAACCTTCTGCACCAGAGTGTTCTCCTGCATGTAAAGGCCCCAAAAAGTCAAGTTTTAGCATAATTGTTTGGGGGTCCGAAATGGAAAAAAAGTCATATGTTAGCATGTGGTTTGTCTCAATATCTGACGTGAAGGAAAAAATGTGTCGAACTGATTTAATAGGTGAAACATAACAAAACCGTCTGCACCAGAGTGTTCTCCTGCCTGAAACGGTCCCAAAAAGTAAAGTTTTAGCATAATTTTTTTGGGGGGTCCGAAATGGAAAAAAAGTCATATGTTAGCATGTGGTTTGTCTCAATATCTGACGTGAAAGACAATTGCATATAAGTCATTTTATAGGTGAAATATGACCACACCTTCTGCATCAGAGTGTTCTCCTGCCTGAAACAGTCCCAAAAAGTCAAGTTTTAGCATAATTTTGTTGGGGGTCCAACATGGCAAAAAAATTCATATGTTAGCATGTGGTTTTTTTCAATATCTGAAGTGAAAGAAAAATGCAGATAGGTCATTTTTTGGTGAAATATGACCAAACCTTCTGCACCAGAGTTTTCTCCTGCATGAAATGGTCCAAAAAGTCAAGTTTTAGCGTAAGTATTTGGGGGTCCGAAATGGGGAAAAAGTCACATGTTAGCATGTGGTTTTTTTCAAGATGTGACCTGAAGAAAAAATGCAGAGAACTCTTTTTATAGGTGAAATATGACCAAACCGTCTGCACCAGAGTGTTCTCCTGCCTGAAACGGTCCAAACAAGTCAAGTTTTAGCATAATTGTTTAGGGGTCCGAAATGGCAAAAAAGTCATATGTTAGCATGTGGTTTTTCTCAAGCTCTGACGTGAAGGAAAAAATGTGTAGAACTCATTTTATAGGTGAAACATGACAAAACCGTCTGCACCAGAGTCTTCTCCTGCCTGAAACGGTCCCAAAAAGTCAAGTTTTAGCATAATTTTTTGGGGGGTCCAAAATGGAAAAAAATTCATATGTTACCATGTGGTTTGTCTCAATATCTGACGTGAAAGAAAATTGCATATAAGTCATTTTATAGGTGAAATATGACCACACCTTCTGCATCAGAGTGTTCTCCTGCCTGAAATGGCTCCAAAAAGTCAGGTTTAGCATAATTGTTTTGGGGGGTCCAAAATGGAAAAAAAGTCATATGTTAGCATGTGGTTTGTCTCAATATCTGACGTAAAAGAAAATAGCATATAAGCCATTTTTTAGGTGAAATTTGACCAAACCTTCTGCATCAGATTATTCTCCTGCCTGTAACGGTCCAAAAAAGTCAAGTTTTAGCATAATTTTGTTGGGGTCCAAAATGGCAAAATAGTCATATGTTAGCATGTGGTTTGTCTCAATATCTGACGTGAAAGAAAATTGCATATAAGTCATTTTTTGGTGAAATATGACCAAACTTTCTGCACCAGAGTGTTCTCCTGCATGTAAAGGCCCCAAAAAGTCAAGTTTTAGCATAATTGTTTGGGGGTCCGAAATGGCAAAAAAGTCATATGTTAGCATGTGGTTTTTCTCAAGCTCTGACGTGAAGGAAAAAATGTGTAGAACTGATTTAATAGGTGAAACATGACAAAACCGTCTGCACCAGAGTCTTCTCCTGCCTGAAACGGTCCCAAAAAGTCAAGTTTTAGCATAATTTTTTGGAGGGTCCAAAATGGAAAAAAAGTCATATGTTAGCATGTGGTTTGTCTCAATATCTGACGTGAAAGAAAATTGCATATAAGTCATTTTATAGGTGAAATATGACCACACCTTCTGCATCAGAGTGTTCTCCTGCCTGAAATGGCTCCAAAAAGTCAGGTTTAGCATAATTGTTTTGGGGGGTCCAAAATGGAAAAAAAGTCATATGTTAGCATGTGGTTTGTCTCAATATCTGACGTGAAAGAAAATTGCATATAAGTCATTTTTTGGTGAAAAATGACCAAACCTTCTGCACCAGAGTGTTCTCCTGCATGTAAAGGTCCCAAAAAGTCATGTTTTAGCATAATTTTGTTTGGGGTCCAAAAAGGCAAAAAAGTCATATGTTTGCATGTTTTTTTTTTTCATATCTGACGTGAAAGAAAAATGCATAGAACTCTTTTTATAGGTGAAATATGACCAAACCTTCTGCACCAGAGTGTTCTCCTGCCTGAAACAGTCCCAAAAAGTCAAGTTTTAGCATAATTGTTTGGGGGTCCGAAATGGCAAAAAAGTCATATGTTAGCATGTGGTTTTTTTCAAGATCTGACCTGATGGAAAAATGCGTATAAGTCATTTTTTAGGTGAAATATGACCAAACCTTCTGCATCAGAGTGTTCTCCTGCCTGAAACGGTCCCAAAAAGTCAAGTTTTAGCATAATATTTTGTGGGGTCTGAAATGGCAAGAAAGTCATACATTAGCATGTGGTTGTTTTCAAGATCTGACCTGAAGGAAAACTGCGTAGAACTCATTTTATAGGTGAAGTATGACCAAAGCTTCTGCATCAGAATGTTCTCCTGCCTGAAACTGTCCCAAAAAGTCAGGTTTTAGCACATTCTTTTTCAGGGACTAAAATGGCAAAAAAGTCATATGTTAGCATGTGGTTTTTTTCAAGATCTGACCTGAAGGAAAAATACATATAAGTCATTTTTTAGGTGAAATATGACCAAACCTTCTCCAACCAAGTGTTCTTCTGCCTGTAAAGGTCCAAAATGTCAAGTTTTAGCATAATTTATTGGAGTCGAAATGGCAAAAATGTCATATGTTAGCATGTGGATTTTTTCAAGATCTGACCTGAGGGAAAATGTCAATAACTTATTTTGAAAGGTGTAATATTATCAACCCTTCTGCAACTGAGTGTTCTCCTGCCTGTAAAGATCCCAAAAAGTCATGTTTTAGCGCATTCCTTTTTAGGGTCCAAAACAGCAAAAAGTCATATGTTAGCATGTGCCTTTTTTTAAGATGTGACCAAACAAAAAAATGCATGTAAGTCATATCTGGTGAAATATGACCAAACCTTCTGCACCAGAGTGTTCTCCTGCATGCAAAGGCCCCAAAAAGTCAAGTTTTAGCATAATTGTTTGGGGGTCCGAAATGGCAAAAAAGTCATATGTTAGCATGTGGTTTTTTTCAAGATCTGACCTGATGGAAAAATGCGTATAAGTCATTTTTTAGGTGAAATATGACCAAACCTTCTGCATCAGAGTGTTCTCCTGCCTGAAACGGTCCAAAAAAGTCAAGTTTTAGCATAATTTTGTTGGGGGTCCAAAAATGCAAAATAGTCATATGTTAGCATGTGGTTTTTCTCAAGATCTGACCTGAAGGAAAAATGCGTATAAGTCATTTTTTTATGTGAAATATAACCAAACTTCTACACCACAGTGATCTCCTGTCTGTAAAGGTCCCAAAAGGTCAAGTTTTAGCATAATATTTTGTGGGGTCTGAAGTGGCAAAAAAGTCATACGTTAGCATGTGGTTGTTTTCAAGATCTGACCTGAAGGAAAAATGCGTAGAACTCATTTTATAGGTGAAGTATAAACAAAGCTTCTGCATCAGAATGTTCTCCTGCCTGAAACTGTCCCAAAAAGTCAGGTTTTAGCACATTCTTTTTCAGGGACTAAAATGGCAAAAAAGTCATATGTTAGCATGTGGTTTTTTTAAAGATCTGACCTGAAGGAAAAATACATATAAGTCATTTTTTAGGTGAAATATGACCAAACCTTCTCCAACCAAGTGTTCTTCTGCCTGTAAAGGTCCAAAATGTCAAGTTTTAGCATAATTTATTGGAGTCGAAATGGCAAAAATGTCATATGTTAGCATGTGGATTTTTTCAAGATCTGACCTGAGGGAAAATGTCAATAACTTATTTTGAAAGGTGTAATATTATCAACCCTTCTGCACCTGAGTGTTCTCCTGCCTGTAAAGATCCCAAAAAGTCATGTTTTAGCGCATTCCTTTTTAGGGTCCAAAACAGCAAAAAGTCATATGTTAGCATGTGCCTTTTTTAAGATGTGACCGAACAAAAAAATGCATGTAAGTCATATCTGGTGAAATATGACCAAACCTTCTGCACCAGAGTGTTCTCCTGCATGCAAAGGCCCCAAAAAGTCAAGTTTTAGCATAATTGTTTGGGGGTCCGAAATGGCAAAAAAGTCATATGTTAGCATGTGGTTTTTTTCAAGATCTGACCTGATGGAGAAATGCATATAACTCATTTTTTAGGTGAAATATGACCAAACCTTCTGCATCAGAGTGTTCTCCTGCCTGAAACAGTCCCAAAAAGTCAAGTTTTAGCATAATATTTTGTGGGTTCTGAAATGGCAAGAAAGTCATACGTTAGCATGTGGTTGTTTTCAAGATCTGACCTGAAGGAAAAATGCGTAGAACTCATTTTATAGGTGAAGTATGACCAAAGCTTCTGCATCAGAATGTTCTCCTGCCTGAAACTGTCCCAAAAAGTCAGGTTTTAGCACATTTTTTTTTCAGGGACTAAAATGGCAAAAAAGTCATATGTTAGCATGTGGTTTTTTTCAAGATCTGACCTGATGGACAAATGCATATAACTCATTTTTTAGGTGAAATATGACCAAACCTTCTGCATCAGAGTGTTCTCCTGCCTGAAATGGTCCCAAAAAGTCAAGTTTTAGCATAATATTTTGTGGGGTCTGAAATGGCAAAAAAGTCATACGTTAGCATGTGGTTGTTTTCAAGATCTGACCTGAAGGAAAAATGCGTAGAACTCATTTTATAGGTGAAGTATGACCAAAGCTTCTGCATCAGAATGTTCTCCTGCCTGAAACTGTCCCAAAAAGTCAGGTTTTAGCACATTTTTTTTTCAGGGACTAAAATGGCAAAAAAGTCATATGTTAGCATGTGGTTTTTTTCAAGATCTGACCTGAAGGAAAAATACATATAAGTCATTTTTTAGGTGAAATATGACCAAACCTTCTCCAACCAAGTGTTCTTCTGCCTGTAAAGGTCCAAAATGTCAAGTTTTAGCATAATTTATTGGAGTCGAAATGGCAAAAATGTCATATGTTAGCATGTGGATTTTTTCAAGATCTGACCTGAGGGAAAATGTCAATAACTTATTTTGAAAGGTGTAATATTATCAACCCTTCTGCACCTGAGTGTTCTCCTGCCTGTAAAGATCCCAAAAAGTCATGTTTTAGCGCATTCCTTTTTAGGGTCCAAAACAGCAAAAAGTCATATGTTAGCATGTGCCTTTTTTTAAGATGTGACCGAACAAAAAAATGCATGTAAGTCATATCTGGTGAAATATGACCAAACCTTCTGCACCAGAGTGTTCTCCTGCATGCAAAGGCCCCAAAAAGTCAAGTTTTAGCATAATTGTTTGGGGGTCCGAAATGGCAAAAAAAATAATATGTTAGCATGTGGTTTTTTTCAAGATCTGACCTGATGGACAAATGCATATAACTCATTTTTTAGGTGAAATATGACCAAACCTTCTGCATCAGAGTGTTCTCCTGCCTGAAACCGTCCGAAAAAGTCAAGTTTTAGCATAATATTTTGTGGGGTCTGAAATGGCAAAAAAGTCATATGTTAGCATGTGGTTGTTTTCAAGCTCTGGCCTGTGGGAAAATGTCTATTACTTATTTTAAAGGTAAAATATGACCAAACCTTCTGCACCTGAGTCTTCTCCTGCCTGTAAAGGTCCCAAAAAGTCAAGTTTTAGCATTCTTTTTTAGGGTCCGAAATGGAAAAAAGCCATATGTTAGGATGTGTTTTTTTTTTAAGATGTGTCCTAACTTAAAATGCATATATTTTGTTTTTTAGGTGAAATTTGACCAAACCTTCTGCATCAGATCATTCTCCTGCCTGAAACGGTCCAAAGAAGTCAAGTTTTAGCATAATTTTGTTGGGGGTCCAAAAAAGCAAAATAGTCATATGTTAGCATATGGTTTTTCTCAAGATCTGACCTGAAGGAAAAATGCATATAAGTCATTTTTTATGTGAAATATAACCAAACTTTCTACACCACAGTGATCTCCTGTCTGTAAAGGTCCCAAAAGGTCAAGTTTTAGCATAATATTTTGTGGGGTCTGAAGTGGCAAAAAAGTCATATGTTAGCATGTGGTTGTTTTCAAGATCTGGCCTGTGGGAAAATGTCCATAACTTATTTTAAAGGTAAAATATAACCAAACCTTCTGCATCAGAGTGTTCTCCTGCCTGTCAAGTTCCCAAAAAGTCGGTTTTGGCATAATTTTTTGGGGGGTCCAAAAAGGCAAAAATGTCATATGCTAGCATGAGGTATTTTTCAAGATCTGACCTGGGGGAAAATGTCTGTATCTTATTTGTAATGGTGTAAAATGACCAAACCTTCTGCACCAGAGTGTTCTCCTGCCTGTACAGGTCCCAAAAAGTCAAGTTTTAGCATAATTTTTGGGGGGTCTGAAATGGCAAAATAGTCATATGTTAGCATGTGTTTTTTTTTTTTTCAAGATCTGACCTGAAGGAAAAATGAGTAGAACTCATTTTTTATGTGAAATATGACCAAACCTTCTGCATCAGAATGTTCTCCTGCCTGAAACTGTCCCAAAAAGTCAAGTTTTAGCATAATATTTTGTGGGGTCTGAAATGGCAAAAAAGTCATATGTTAGCATGTGGTTGTTTTCAAGCTCTGGCCTGTGGGAAAATGTCTATTACTTTTTTTTAGGTGAAATATGACCAAGCCTTCTGCATATTTCCCTGCCTGAAAAGGTCCCAAAATGTCACTTTTTAATTAAAAGTCATATGTCAGCATGTTTCTTTTTTTTTTAAATTCTGACCTGAGGGAAAAATGTTTACAAGTCTATTATCAAGTCACATATGACAAGACCTTTTGCACCATGTTCTCCTACCCAAAAAGGTCCTAACAAGTCACTTTTTAGCATTTTTTTTTTTTTTTGGGGGGGGGGGGGGGGGGGGGGGGTTTAAAATACTTTGTTGAATTGTGTACATAAGCTATCCCAAATTTTGAACACAGTTTAACCAGGAACACCCACAGGGTCACTTGTCTTGACCAAGCAGTTCAAACTTTTTCTCAGAGTACTTTATTTATTTATATATTGTTCAAGGAACCTTCTCCTTAAACACAAAACATTGTTACCTTCTCATTCCTACACTTCAAAAATGTCCACTTGTCACAAGTTTTATTTTTCTTTTTTCTCTTTTCAGGTTTTTCTTTCCTGAAGGGTGAACTGCACCCCATCTAACCACACAGCTGATTGATGAAGACTGGAAAGTGGCCATCACTGGAGGAGGGCTCAGTGTGATGAAAGTTGAAGGAGTAGGTGTGTGTCAGTGCACATGCCTTGATGAGGCCTTTGTAACAGCCTTCAGTATGTATTTTGCTAATATTGTTTACCTGCTGCACCTCAAAAACACACTGCAAGTGACTTAACTGCAAGTGATAAACCTGTGCTAGGTCATTATGCCTCCCCTGCACCAGTTCCCAAATTGTAACCAAAGGACTTTTACTCTGGTTAAGTTAATTCAGCGTGTTGGACTTGTTCATGCACATGTGCCAGAATTTAGTAGGCGTGGTGTAGGTGACTGCCGCTTACACCATTATTGAAAAGCACTGCTTTTTTAATGCTTAAACCTTAACTGACAAATTGGTCTACAAAAAAATGTACTAATTAAAATGGACTGTAAGCAAATCAGTTAACATGTGAAATGTATTTTTTTCTATGATGTTAAATGGTTTAATAAACTTTGTTGTATTTGTATTTGTTTTCTCTTTTTTTAAAAGGTATAATTTTGCCTCATTGAGGTACGAAATACACTGTCGCTCCAGCAGTACCTCATTAGGTATTAATTATGTACCTTGTTATGGGGTACATACTTGTATCAGGGCATAAAGGTACATATTTGTCCCCTGGGGTCTATAAATGTTCTTTTAGAGGTACAGAGTGTAAGGTACTACAATGTGCCAATATTAAGAGGTACATGCTTGTACCCTTCTAGGGTACAGCTGGGGAAACAAAGCCTTTGCACCTTTTTAGGTCCAGTCCTGTCCCTTGATTTCTTTGTTGCATATACAGGTTTCTGCCTTGTGCGACCAGCACGGGTTGAATTTCCACCTGAGACCCATTTGCCACGTCTTCCCCTGCTCTCTCTACCCCTTCTGAGTTTATCTGCTATCTCTACTCTATCAATAAAGCTTTAAAAATGACCCAAAAGTTGACTTTAAAAAAATAAATATTGTGGTGACTGTGTTTGTTTTATTTGTCTTCGTAAGACTCAGTAGATGTGATCTGAATTGTCCTTTTAGGCAAAACAAAATTGTCTGAATCTAAATAAACACATACATTTGAGGAAGCAGCCTTATTTTGCAGCATTTTCCACACCTGCTTAAAACTTTTGCATAGTCCTAATAAACACAAAAGGTTCTGACAATATCAATTCCTCAGCAAGACACCAAAAAAATTAGGTAAAACCAAAATCTTGTATTCTCTTGAAACCCTCACAAAACTCACTGTGTGCCTTCACAAAACTCCTCTCTCATATTCTACTTCATTCTTTCCACCCTCCTGTGTTACCCTCCTGCTCCATGCCTCCTGTCTATCTCCCCCCTCTCCCTCCTGTTTCTCTCCACTTTATCTGGGAGAAGTTTGCCTGAGGTCCTTCACCTGAGCCTGCTCACCTGGCCCCTGACAGGCCTGTTAGGTTGGCAGGCCTGCACTATGAGGATAACGGTTGTGGATGGCCACGGGGGAAAGTAACAAACTCTGTTTTCTGTCATGATGACATAGCTGAGAACAGCGTGGACCTCAGGGATTTGGTTTGAGATGAGTGCAAAGTCAAATACAAACAGGCTCGAGTTGATTACAATATTGCCAGGTGTAAGGAGAGCTGTGAGGGAATCACAGTGTTTTCAAATTGGAATTTGTTCAGCAAGAGTCATTTTCTACAACATACACAGATTTTCTAAAACCCAAGGCTATCATAGATTTTCCTTCTTTGCGTGTGAATTTATGAGTACATTTTTGAAATGAAGCAGGATCAATTTCCAGCCCAATGCTCTTTATTTAATGTCACTCATGAGGGTTTAGTAGCTGGCAGTTGATCTGTGTTTGATTCATGGGCCTTGAACCATCAGCTCTCAAAGATGACGTACTGCACTGAGCCCCTACTGCTCCTACCAGCACCACCACAGCTTCCAGCCATGCACCTGTTCCCTCAGCCTGCTCCATCTCGCACTTCTCACTAACACACAGTTGCATATACACACATGCCTGAGCCTGTGTTTTCAACTTGGCTTTCTCTCATTAAAGACTCTGTGAAATTTGACAGGTTTTGACAGCAAAGGTTTTCCACATAGATCCAGGAGAAGTGACAGATATCCGACAGCTTGATGATAACCGCCGCCTTATGGCAGAAACACAGGTGTCCCTCATGGCTGACGACAATACTCTGAGTGATGGACAGGTTTGATGAAAAGTTACAGAGCTGGAACAAGTGGAGAGCATGCTGGGACAAAATGAGATGGGGATTTTGAACTTGTGAAACCAGTGAAATAAAATGACTCAACACATCAACATGATATCCATTTTTGTTCATACTCAGGGTGGGAGCCTTGACTGCTAATGTGATGTTGTACTGCTTTGTCTTAAGGTAATTAGTCTTATGAAGGAAGGAAATATTATAATCCCTTTGCTTAATTAAAACAAGAGTGAAAAAATACAGAGTACTCTGAAGGGCAACGGGCCATATTTCAGATTTAATTAAGGCCAAATGAGTGGCCCTGACCAAGGGCCAAGCCAAAATCCTAAACTGTGATTTGTTGTCGCAGGTCAAGGGTTGACTTAATCTTAAAACCAGTTTGTGCTGTATTTCAAACATAGGCTGTAAAAGAATTGGAAAAAGCCATGTGACTTCAGCCATTCGTTGATCAAAAGAGTCTTTGGAGCATTGTAGATGCCTTGTTATGGATGCTGCCATACTGCACGTCATCTCAACCAAACTTTAGCTCAACCTGCTCACAGACTAAAGGTCGTCTAAATGTTAGCAACTCTGTGTGGACGTACAGTCTTGTCAATCATGCCCCTATGTCACAGGAACAACTAGAAAAGCACTCAGAGAGCGCAGACCTCCACCAAGGTGATCTGGATCAGTCCTAAAATTTAATAAGTTCTTCCGTATCCCATTTTCAACAATTCCTGAAAATTTCATCCAAATCCATTCAGAACTTTTCAAGTTATTTTGAACACAAACAAACAAACAGACAAACAGACAGACAGACAGATAAACGCTGGCAAAAGCATAACCTCCTTGGCGGAGGTAACAAAGCACACAAATGTATGGTATATACGTATTTAGACTGAAGACTTTATTTGTACCAAGCTCCAAAGATGTGAATATATAGGCAGTAAAAACTGCCTGTTTCCCACACGCAATCATTTGGAAGTCAGGTTTCTGCAGCTAGCCTCAAGTGGACACTCAGGGTACTACAGGTTTTGGCATGTACTGAATTGGCCTCCATTTACTGGTGGATTTTTTTTTTTTGATGCGAGGATTCTTAAGGCCAACCTGTAATTTCGCAATTGCTTACAACAGCCTGAGATAGCATAGCTTGATATTGTTAGAATTGCTAATAATAATCCTTTTTAAATGCGAAGCTAACTTTGGGGGAAGATGTATAGTTCACAAAATCTGTAAAATAGCAACAGTAATACTAGCAATTGTTTTTTAATGTTATAAATTAGTAACCAATTCTGTCATTCAAACATAACTTATAGTCTTATACCTTTTCTATCTTAATGCTATAATATAGTCCACTCTCCTGTAGCTAATGATATGATAAACAGGTTGGTGGCTGTATTTCTTCTAACAAAGGAAACAGCATTATGCTATTGTAAAAGTATTTGCAAGTTATAACCTGAGCATGGTGTCAATTGCAGATATCTAAATACAATCAACATTAATGAATCATGCTTAGTCTTTTAAAATTATTTGATGTTCATTAGCTACAAAGCAAATTTTTAAGTTAACTCTCCTTGATTTATTAGGATCCCACCAATTCTCCAACCCCCTCCATATTGTGTCGACTCCTCCTTGCCATTTTTACCGCTCTCTCTCTTCCCTTCTCTTTCCCCTCTACTCTTAAAACCAGCTCTTTAGCACTGCTTTTGATATTGCTTGAGTGTGCAGTCTTTTTAACGTGCTCTGGCGTTCACTTCTTTCGCGTGCCCTCTGTCAACAGTAAACTTTCTGAAAAGGGAGCTTAACAGGCCGTGATAGGCGGCACAGATGGCTACATCCTAGGTGGTAATTATCAACCACTTCCTCCAAACACACACGTTAAAAAAAAAGAGTAAAGAAACAAGCAGAGGTGTTGCCGTCAGGTCAACTGATGCTGCTGACATGTTCGTGGGCTCTCTGGCAGTGAGCTCAAACCAATGTACAGGAGAGGGCCTTCTGGAGCCCAGACAGCACGTTGACAGTGTCAAGGGTCAAGTACAGCCATAAGAGGATGATTTTTGGCTTCAGTGCACAACAGCCAGACGGAGATCTATATTAAAACACAACTTTAGCAGCCAGGAAAAAATAGCTTTCGAACATTCGATACCTCAGGTGCTGCTTTTGGCTTGGTGTCATTTCTTGTTTCATTGAAGTTCTTGAGAAGTGTTTTAATTAGATTCTTATGGGATCGCTCTGAAGTTGTGTAATGTACAGTAGACAGGCAATAAAAGCCAATTAGTGTGAAAGTGTTTCAGTCGGCACTACAGTTTATGCACACTCAAGAATCATGAGGATGTTTTTTTAAAGTGCTTAACCATTTATTTTGCTGCAGATCTATTAAAATTGAAGGTGACAGGTAATTTGAATCCTTATTAATTTGAGGAAAATTTAATACACTACAAGGTGATAGCCGAGGCTCCCCCTACCTTCGAACAAGCCGCCCGCCGCATGCAAAAATATGTTAATGCTTCCCGTATTAGAATCTTTGTCTGGTTGTCATTCTCACATGGGGCACATCAAAGCCATATGACCTGATTTTGCACCTGCTGTTTAATTAAATTTACAAGACAGACACAGTCTCCACTCCCGGTGATATACAAATCTGGCTTTATTACCCCGGCACTGTAATTTACAAGGCAATTTACTGCTGGGCGGTAATGGTGCCTGCCAAAGTGCTCCCTCTGAAAAGATACACAAACATGCACAACAAGTTATCTCATCCCCATTCCTGAAGATGGGACCAAGAATGCCAGGACTAGTCTATAAAAGGTAACCACAGAGCCAGTTATTGTGTGGTAGAGGCACAAGGGCTCAAGATATTCACCTCAGTCATCCACATCCTGGAACTTTCCACATCAATAAAACCTAATCAGCATGTCATAACTAGTTTCAATTGGTCTATCAAATTTTAATCATAAAGTGCAAAATCAAAGGTAATATCATGGCACATATAATGTAGAGCAGCTCTAGACTGTATTCTTTGTTATATACCATGTTGATCTGCCAACAGTGATGCTGTCATGAATTGAGGGCCATAGGGAGACATCATATCGGGCCCCACCACCACAACCAAATCTGATCGTGTTGATCACACCTCAAACACAAACATGTGCACAAAAAAGAACATCAGGCCTCTATGGAAGCCGTTAAGCTTTTTGTCAGTCTTGTCATATGAGAAAATCATTACAGCTAAGGTATTTTGTGTAAAGACAGCAAAATGACTTTATCGGCAAGTAGCATCTGGACTAGTTCAGGTTCTTGATATGTCTCCCCTCTTCACCAAAAGGGCTTCTTCAGTTTTCAGAGTTGACTATGACCATTATTACGCCCCCCTCTATAAACTATGAATATTACTAATATTTTAGATTTTGAGGTCCCATGTCAATCATGATTCCTTAGAATCATCCCCACTTTTCGCTCCCATATGGTGCTTCCGTCCACTACTAAGTATCAAGGAAGACTTGTGTTAAACATGAAGCTGATGAAGAATAACAAGACTGTAGGTCATCAATTTTCCACAAAAGCAACACAAGTCCATTAACACCCATGCTGAATTGTTGCTTTTTAAGGACAAGATAACATTGTCAATCTTGGTTCAAAAGATGTTTTTGGTCTGGATGGTTCAATGTAAATTTTGTTAGGATGGGGAATGGAGGCTCTAGTAACTTATCAGCTCGATTAAAATTTGGCAAAGAAGTTTGCATAAATGACCCTATGTCAAGCCTTTTCCAGGATGTGATCCTTAATGAAGCCCTGCCCTCCTTAGCAACTGTTTCTGGTTGTTGGCCTCTCTCTCATTTGAAACAATTGAAAATAATTTGCTTTTTGACTAACTTTAATTCCAATTCAGTTATCTGATTCTTTTTAAAAACTGGCCTAAGTGAAAGACTAAAGTCAAAACTACAGTGGGGTATATAAGAAAACTAACAATTTTTATGAATCTGTTTCAATTGAAGAAACAGTTATTTGTGTTAAATATTCCTAGAATACCAAATATTTCCAGTATATAAATATTTTCTCTTACCTTTGAGTGTAGGTAAGTTATCTTTTTACTTTACATGTTGAAATAAAAACATTAAGAAAACAATTTCAGCACAATGCATAAAAATCGACTGCCAACACAGGAGTTGTCTAACTGAAACCCTGCAATGGCTGCTTTGAGGAAGGGGATCTCTGATTCTGACTGGTTAGTCAGTTAACCAATCAGAGAGCCAACAAAGGGTCAATCAAAGAAATGGCTGGTCTGACAATCACAGACATATTGAAGCAATTAATGGATGAATAAAGGCCCACCATTTGCTTTTACTATGTTGAGAAAAATACATTTAAGACAGCATTTCCAATATGATGAAAACCATAGATGACCTTCAAAACTCAATGACTACACACATGTTCTATGCAGTCCATGCTGGGCATTTGACAACAGCTGACCAGAGTTATTAGTGAAAACACTTTTTGCTTGTCTTTTTAAAAAGTCAGTCAAATCAAAGGGCTGGAGTACTGGAAGACTGAGTGGATGGGCTAGAAAATTAGCCTTGTGTGACGTTATTTGGAGTGAGGATCTTCAGAAACAAAGCTGAGGCAATTTGTTTTAAGACTTAAGCATTACTTTTTCCTAAAAGTTTATACCATTTTTTGACAAGCCAGCTAAATTAATAAATTCAGACAAACAGTTCACATCAGATACATAGATTCATCAAAGTATTAAATTATACCCTTGTTGCAGAGGATCCTAGTAGAGTAACAAAAATACACATTCAAACACATTGCAGGCAACTGGGGAGCAATTTGAGGTCACAAAGGACAATTTACCAGGCAAAAAGCAGCCCAAGAATCAAACTGTCAACTGTCCAATTGAGAAAAGACCAACTGAACACTGAACCAAAGCTGCCAAAGCCACTGTGTGATGAGTAAAAAAACTGCATGAAAAAAGTTCAAACTCCAGCTCATTTTCCCCATCATCCTCTGAGTGCAGTGGGTGTGAATAGTTGCTGAAAGTTACATAAATTGTTGGCCACTGCCCAGTCCAGGTGTGGAGAGAAGGGGTTTCCAAAGTAGTTTTGGACCATCTAACAAGCACCTCTGATGAATTCTGGAGCCTTTGGAGCATACTGGTGGATTCTGGGCATGGAAGCAAGGCTAATAAATGCTATGCTAAAGTAACTGTAATAAGCTGAGCACAGCATAAAAGCAGCTGCGGGGCAAGTGTTTGCAAATGAGCACTGCAGCAGCATGCAGCAAAGTTCAAGAGAGTAAAGGAATGACTTATTAAATATCAAAAAAAAAAAAAAGGTGCACTGAAAACATACAGTACAAGTACATACAAGTTTTTCCATTTCTTTAACTCATGTTGAGTAGATTCCCTTTATATATACAGTTCATGTACAAAGTTGTCTGGTATTTGTGTGATGTTTCAGCACACACTAACCTAAGCTCAGAACTATCTTTGAGTTTTAGCCTGACAACAGCTGTTAGATGGTAGATGGAGTCCACAATGAGGGCAGTGGGCTCCAGCTGTTGTTCAGTCATCCCCCTGATAGTTGCCTTTGCCCATGAAGCGAGTGTGCTGTCTCAAGAGCATCCTTCAGGTGAGGGTGGTGCACCAGCTGCCGTGCCACCACTCTCCAACAAAGTGCCCCCCACCCACAAGTGCTGAAAAATGAAGCATGTTGGCATAAAAGTAGGGTGTACAATTCATCTGTATACTAAACTAGAAGCACATGAGCTAGTTAGCATACAACAGTGAACATTTGTGAGTGAAATGAAGTAAATAAAACAACAACACACTTGTCTGACAGAGTGGATTATGGCAATGACAGGTCTGAGAGCAGCTAGCTTTTGGTGTATGCTGATGAAAATTCACATATATCAACAAGCCGACATAATGACAGCAGAAAACTCTTACTAGAGCTACTGCTTGGCTGTAACAAGGTATAAAAGAGCCAGACAGTGAAAGTTCAGAGGTTTTTGAGTTAGTCTGATTTATGTATTGTAAATCTTATAGGAAAGGGATGAAGTTGAGGTCTACCGATGTCGGCCTTTGACCTAGTACCTTCAAAATGAATTCAGTTAATCACTCAATCACAGTAATCTCTCTGAGTCTCTGAGATATCATGTCTACAAGCAGGTTATTATATGACATTTGACCATGTGCCTCCAAAATCTGATCAGTTCCTTGGGCCAATGTGGACATTTAATGAAATTTTGCACCACAAGCAGGAAATCCTTCAGTTAGAGAGGGCATATGTGCAAAGTCTGACAGAAGTCCCTTGAGGCATTCTTGAGATACATCGAGATCTTACAAAGAACAACCAGGAGACACCATAACTTTGATCTTTCACCTTAAAATATCGAATAAGGTCATTCTTGAATAGCCAACATTTTGGGCAAAGTTTGATAAAGACTTGAACTATTTATGTAATATTCTGTAATATCTAACATACCTCACTATTTCAGAAGACCCTTAAAAGGCGAAAACTGCTAATTGAAGGAAAGGTAAGGAAACTAGGGCTACAGTATGTACATAAGATTTTAAAACTCTTTTAGAAAATGCCCGACAAACTCTGTATGTATACTAAGAACAAATCTAGTAACATAATGGACCATGTTTAAGGGTGTAAAGTTAAATTGAAGCTTTGGTTTGTGGTTCTGTGTTTGGGTTGAAGGGTTTGAAATGCTGCAGGTTAAATGTAGAGTTGTGCATGTGGGCATGCATATGCGTGAGCACGCAGATTTGAGATTGCATGTGAATCTGAGACATGCCCCCGGTTGCAGTAGAGTGTGCATCTCAGGCAATCCATAATAGATGATGAAATTTGGCAAGCCGTCCAGCCTTATGGTCCTTTCCTCCTCCTGCAGCTGCTTGTTTTCCCAGAACTCATCTGTGCTGCTGACCAAGAGTTGTGTGCGTATGTGTGCGTATCAGAGAGAGAGAGAGAGAGAAAAGAGAGAGAGAGAGCCTGTGTCCGTATGTCACTGTCTTTGCCCACAAGCACTCCACGAGCATCTTTCCATCCCTCAATATGTCAGACTTGAATATGAAAATTAGCAACTTTTTCATCACTCAAACACCATGTGCACATATGGCTACAGAGCTGATGGTGAATGTCAAAGTTGAGGGGAAAGGCCAAGGTGCAGGGACAAAGCTTCAGAGCATGGTGGACAAAAAAATCACGCCACACTGTGGTGGCAAACCAGAATTACAGTCCAGTTTTAGAGCTTAAAGTCTATCAGTGAGATTGATCATCTAACAGATGTTTAAAAGGGACACATATAAGAGGTGTGGCGTTAAAAAAATAAGACTTATACTTAACATCAACATTTTTGAATTTCTTTCTTCTTCAATCTTCTCCTCTTCTGCATCAACACACCACTATATTCAGGCCTCCACTGATCAAAGCAGTGCGGTAGGTCTTCTATAGACAGAAGTCTCAGAACCCCAGTCGTTCTTTTCTTAACTTGTGACACAGACTCAAAACATGTTCCTTTGAGGACAGACTTGATCACTGGGAAAAGGAAAAAAGTCACACAGTGCTAGATCAGTTGAACAGGGAGGGTCATCAAGCACTGGTATTTGTTTTTGGGCCAGAAACAGCTGTACTGAGCTGGCACATTGTCTTGTTGAAGAATGAAACCATTTTTCAACAATTGTGGTCTCTTTCTTTTGACTTTTTTGACTCTCTGTTTTCCAGAACCTGTTTGTAATAGTGTTGACTCACCTATGACCCTTTTGGAATCCACCTCTAGGAAAAAATCATACCCTTAATGTCAAAAAATGATCAACATGGCCTTGAATTCGGGCTTGCTTTGCTGTGCATTTTGTTTTCCTTGGTGATGATGGTGTTTTTTTTAAGTTCATTGACTGGCGTTTTGTCTCAGGATGGTATTGCAAGATCCAAGTTTCAGCACATATAATTACTACTTTAAAAAAAAAAATGTATTCCCTGCAATTTGTTCTAAAATGTCTTCATAATGTTTCCTTTTGATGAGGAGGCAAACGTTTAGGGACAACTTTGGCAAACACACTTTTGTCATTTTCAAATTTTCATGCAAAAAATTCCAAACCGTCTCTTTATCACTGGACACCATTTCTGCTATCAGTCTTGTCATCAGAATGTTTTCACAAGTTTTTAATGTGCGCCCAGGACGTTCATTGTCATTTCAAATCATTTGTGGCATTCAAACACACACCCACATGACACACAGTGCTCCCTATGCACCTTAACAAAAGATTTGGCTGTGGTTTTGTTCCGTTTTACCAAAAAATTTCAAGTTAATGGGTTGCTCAACCTTTAAGCTATTTATTCATTTGACACCTTGAAAAAAATATGCACACTTCAATCAGTTACTAGCAGTGAAGTAAAGACATCATGTATTGGAAACTTACAGCAGTTGTGTGCAAATACCAACCTTTATTATATAACACTGGGCGCAGTCTCATTATTTAATAGCCATACCTAGTAAATTTGGAAAACTGTGCCAAAGTAAGTAATATTTTCAGGGCTTATCATGGCACTAATCATGCATATAGCAACTCCAGATGTTTTTAACTGTGTGTTTTTGAAACACAGCATTTTGAACATTACTGAGAAAGAATACAACATGAAAATACTAAATATATCAAAATGATAGCCCATTAACCTCTTAATTTTCCACTTTGTAATACTAAGTTCTAACACACTCCTGCCTTCAGTCTTGTATGAAAACACTTAAAAATGCCCCCTAAGGTAAGCTCATCAGGTGATCCAGTTGAAAAGTTCCCCAAACCCTGTAGGTCATTTACAACAACTCTCCTATGCTGAGGTCATATGATAGATGATTGATTGCCATAGTTAACAGTTGATGAAAACCTGCTTTTATCATCTTAGAAATATTTCTAAAATTAGAGCATCTCAAAGCTCAAAATGAAAATGGTTATTAATGCTTTATCTCTTCTCGTTTATTATTGTGATGAACTTTTTTTTACCTGTTTTAACAAATCAACTCTTGAATGTCTGCAGACCACAGCTGCAAGGCTTTTAACTGGCACTAGGTGACAAGCTCATATTACCCTGGTTTTGTTAACCCTCCACTGGCTGCCAGTCAATTTTATAATCCATTTTAAGATATTACAATTTAATTTATGAGTCTTTTGCAGACAACTCAGAGCTCCTGATGGTCCCCTATATGCACCCACAAACTTATAAACCACTAAGGGAACATTCTGTTTTATAGTTGCAGCATTGGTGGGAGGTAGGAAATTGTTATTTTTTTCTGTTGTATTCATTAGTTCACCTGAAAACCTGTTCAAAGTTTTATAAGTTTGCTAAAACCTAAAAAAAAAACACATGCAAACTAAAAAGATACTGTGACACATGCTTGGGCTATTTTGCATGGATATGATTATAATATGCCTTGAGAGGTTTTTTGTGTGCTTTGAGAAAAACAGTTGCAACCTTTGGATAACACACAAATGCTGCATGGTTCAGAACATGTGTACAGTCGTCAAGCACAGCTCCTCTTTCTTCCACAACACATCTGACTTATTGATTGGTAAATACAACAGCATAAGTAAGCTGTGCCTCAGCCAAGTCCTCTGATCTCTACCTCCCCTTTGGAGAGTGTATTTTTGACAAGATTGAAAAATACCAATGCCAAAAAATTTCTAGAAAGACTGAAATTAACTTAGATTTGTTTCTGAAAATTCTGTACTTTCAAAGTTCAAAGTTGACATAGTCCATGTGTTCAGGAGTTGCAAAGCCTTTATTTCTTCCAAAGTGGTAAAATTTGAGTCTGGTTATTGATATATTATTGTATTTAGTTAGTCATTAATTTCCAGTAATGTGTTCTCAGCCCTCTGGATAATTTGTTCCAAAGTCTTTGACCCACAAACTTCTGAGTTTCCCCTGTTTAGTGCACTTGGATATGTACAAACAGTGGTGAGTGGTGTGCCATGATTGATGGGATAGGCCGGGCTGTTAAGGTGGGATGCCTGTGCACAGGCTGTACAGCAGCTGTTTCCTCCAAGCTCGAGGAGAGCGGAGACACAGAAAAAGTGTGTGAAAGTGTGAGAGAAGAGCAAGAGAGAGAGGTCGAACAGAAAGAGAGGGGAGGGCAGAAGGAGAAAAAGAACGTCTACCTTCCTCATGCCCTTCAGGCAGACCAGGTGTCTGCAGCTCCACGCTGAGGCGAACCACAGAACCTGGCACGGCTGCTCTCAAACAGGTCCTCCTCATCGTTCTCCTCTTCCCCAAGGATGGCCGCAATTAACACACGAGCAGAGTGCACGGAGTATAGAAAACATGCTGAAAATGACAACGCCCCGAGCCACAGCACATGGAAAGAAAAAGGAGAGAGAGAGAAATAAGGGGAAACAAAAAGAGAGAGGGAGCCAGAGATGCACACCGGAGAGCCTGTTTTATAAAGGTGCAGGTGCAGGATTTGAAAGACTGCCAGGTTGCGCTCTCCTTTTGGTTTCATATTAACGTTGTCAGCTTTTTACCTCCCCTCTCCTCACCTGCACTGCTCCATTCCTCACCACGTTCTGCTGCTTGCTCGTTTTCAAAAGCTGCCCCCCTCCTCATCCAAACTACACGAAACACAGGAGCAGAAGAAAAGTTTGGCAGAAACTTTGAGCCTTGAAGCCATACTTTTTTCATTTTAAAAATATTTTATAAAGTCCTGGATGAGAACCAATAAAAGGCTAAAGTTGAACAAAAGCCCACGGCAACATACTTTTTAGTTCACCACTCTTTGTAAGAACTAAGAAGGACCAAAGATGTCCTTCATTCATGGTGAGTCTTCAAAAATGACTCGTAACACTGGATCTAACAAAGGATCTGCTCGAGCCAACGCTGTAATAATAGTACATTTCCTGTCATTAAACGTAAAGCTTCTTTTCAGTCAAACTTTTATCACTGTTAATGAGGCATAACACATTGCTTCTTTATAGTCATAATCTAAAATGCTAATGACGATCTCCACCAAGCCAAGTGTATCAAAAGCAAGAAAAGTTCATCTGCATATACTGCCTTACTTTGAGTAGGACACAAGACCCTTTTCACTTAACTCTACGAACAAAATGAGTGAAATGCGACTTTAAAACCTTTAAAAATGTTACATCTTCTAAAGCAATATGGTATTGTCATTGTTACCCAACAAAGAAAATCTGCATTGATTTTTAGGTCTAATTTGACTAATCTGACTTTTCAGTCATTTTCAGTGATTTGATCAACTTGTTGAATATTTTCAGAAGTTTTTGATGTGAATAGCCAAATTGTTATCATCTTGGCCATCCTCTTTGCCTTCACAACATCTTTTGTGGCACTCAAACACACATGTGAGTGGCACGCATTGTTCCCCATATACCCCAGTTAATGCACGATTCACTAGCAAGGACCACATCACATACAGTATGTGTTTGAACATTTAATGAAGACTTAGGAGTATGCAGAATGAGAGTGGAGAATGCGTGACGTGAAATATGTTGTGAGTTAGACTGGTCTGGAAGGACATTATGAAGCCTGGCAGAGGGAGACTTAGGATGAAGGTTCGGTCTCAAGCGTATCCTGCCCAAGCTGATCTCATACCCCAAAAGAGTCATGTGTGAATTGAAATCAGTTTAGAATGAGCTGACACAGATCATTAAGGTTGTTTCTGATGAATGTGTGATAAACTTGAGATGTCCTGCGCTCGAGGATCTTAAGAGACCCCAAGCTGTAGGTAGGAATAGGGTGTTGAGGAGTGTAGGGATGAATTGAGGGGATGAAAATAAAAAAGGATGAATGGATGTAGGGTTTGAGGGATGAAGAGTAATAAGAGTTATACTGAGAAGCTGGGATTGTCAGAGTACAGAGTTGGAGTTGAGTGACTAAGAGCTGTAGTTGAGGTTGGATGGATGCTGGTAAGATGAGTTGGTCCAGCTAGCATTTGTAAGAGGTTAGAAAATCTAGGTTACAATGAAGGATTGTGGCTGGCTGAGGTCAGATCTGTGGACCTAGAGGTGGTGGGTGACAGAGCTGCATGGAACCAAAATTGATTTTTGTTTCTCTGAGTTGGTCTGTGTCTGTAATCGATGAGTGGAGAAGCTCAGCCGAAGCTATGTAATCACAGAGGAATTTCATCGTGTGATAGATAGACAGGTGAGGAAAGGTTATAGATAGAGGCTGGTTGGATGGGTGGAGCTGCTGCGGCAAGGGTGCAGTGATTGACAAAAGACAAAATACATTTGGGTGATTGGGAAGGGAGGAGGTGGGAAGGGGGAGGGAGGGTTGATAGAATAGATCATTTAGGAGATTGAGAATAGTTAGTTTGATTGATCTGTAATGGGCTGCTTAAGGAGCTCAGAGTAGAGGAAGGGATATTGGATGAAAGGATGTATGTGCAGGGGGATATTGTGAAGTCTGCAACAACAGGCATGCAAATAAAGCTTGAAATGTTTTGAGAGAGGTGAGACACAGAGTGAGACCCATATGACCTGACTTCTGACAGAGGGAGTTGTTGAGGCTGGCAACAGCTGCTGAGGCTCTGTGACGTCACACCTGACCTCACTTGCAGTCACAAAGAGTAGTGAGCAATGGTCGAGTATATGTAGGCTTGTCAGCTGATCGGAGGCATGGTCCTGCTCCTGAACCTACAGTATGTTAATACATTAAGCCCCTTAAACCTTCAGCTGCTGTTTAGTTTAATTTCACCAAAATTTCAAACTTATCATTTTCCAATCCTTTAGCACATGCACTTCAAACAATAGCTAGTGGTGAACTAAAGATGTAAATAGTTAATGTAGGAAACAAATTTAGGACTATCATGATATTTAACAATCTGTATAATCTTGCACAGTCTCTTAAAAGACTGAAAACGTTAAGTAATTCAGTATGACATGTACGACAATCACAGAAGTCAGGATGGAAAAAACTTAAAAAGAAAGCAGTGGATGGAGATATACATGTACGATACAATGCACCTGTTTACACCCTTCCTGGAGGATAGCTGGCAGTGTAATAACATTGAACCATGGGCTTTAAACAACTACCACTGCACCAGCCAAATCACTCAAAAGAGACATGTTTGTGTGTGTATGTGTGTGCGCACATGTGTGTCCTATCCTCAGTCCCTACACCTCTGCACAAGCTGCTATTAGAACCTGAATACTTATCTGTGTAATTAAGCTTTCATGTCATCATTTTATCACATCATTTATTTATTTTTGTCTCTACAGATGTTTGCCTTCATTCTCAGAGCTATTTTTAATCAGCGAGACAGATGCTTCCTGTGACAAATACAAACTTGTAAATTCTGTCTCTAAACCTCACAATTAAGTCAGTTGTTTTTGTGTCTAATGTGTTTCCATTTCTATCATTAAAAATACCACTTTAATATTTTGTTGTGTGGTACATCCATTTCATGTTATTCTGATTAGTTTAGAAGAACAGTATTTAAAAGGTCTTACTGAAATAGGATGACATTAAAAGACCATGATTAAGATGTGCTGTCAGCTCTTCCCAACTCCTCTGCTTACTTGTTGTTTTAAGGTCTGTATATAATTAAAACTGCACTCCACTGGTTGTATTTACAAAGAAAACCCCTGTAGTTTTTGTTGCATGAACAGATTAACGTGAAGAGCAAACATGTTAAAAGTGGCCAAGTCCATGCCAAAAGCTACTTCTCCATAGACTGTAGAAAGCACTGGACAAAGCTCAAGTGACCTCAATCATTTAGTTAAATATTGTAAGTCATCATTAGACCACTGTTTCTAAAAATGAGCATTGGGACCCCATCACAGGACACCCAAGCAGGGATGCCTTCATACAACAAAGACATTTTTCAAATGATTTCTGCTGATGCTTTTATGCTTTTACTTCTGTAAGGTGACCTTGGGTGACTTGAAAGGCGCCCCCAAATAAAATGTATTATTATTATTATTATTATTATTATTATTATTATTATTATTTCAAATAATATAATATATTTTACCCCAGCCATTATTGTAACAATGTATGAAAAAGGGAATGGGGGCTGGAAAGTCTGGTAACCCCAGATTTAAATGCAAAAACTTTTTCTTGATTTTAAGAAGTTTACTAAAATTGTTGGCTCTAATGTTAAGGGTACAGTAATTGTCAAGGTAACTTTAATGAGTTTGTGAGCACAGTTTAGAGAGTACTGTATAAGTTCTTCATTAAAACAGAATTTTTAAGATTGCTTTAAGGCTGTGATGGAAGAGCCCACAGTGGTGTCTTTTCATGGGGCCGACAATTTTCTGCAGTGCCTCTGACAAAAGACATGTCATTTCGAGTCATGGCCATTACAATTATTCTGACTTTTACAACTATGAAATTTAAGGACTCCTCTAGCCTTGAAAACAGTTGTAAATATTTCAGCTTCTGATATTTTAGCTTTTTTTTCATATTGTGGGCGTGATTTAAACAAATACGTAAGATTGGTTCTAGCTGTGGTGATCTGGCCAACGTAGATGATTTTTCATAAGGTCTGCCATTTTTATAATAACAATAATAATAATAATAATAATAATAATAATACATTTTATTTAAAAGTTCCTTTTATGTTACCTATTCATCCTACATTCACACTGATGGTTGAGACTGCTATAAAAGTGTGCATAAGTTTTAATTAAGCTCTTTCAAAAATTTTTACAAGCCAGTGATAAAGCAGGGGGAGCAAATTTTGGTCCATGTTCCTTTAGATTTAACCCTCATCCCTCTGACTGTGAGGTAAAATACCAGTTCAATTACATTTTCCATTTTTGTTTGCGGAAGAAGCCGGAGTACTCGGAGAGAATCCATACATGCACAGGAAGAACATGCAAACCCCACACAGAAAGACCCTGACCAACAGAGATCGAACCAGCAACCTTCTTGCTGTGAGGCATGCAGACTACTTGTGTTGCACCTTCACTTAAATATTGTGATTGTTAACTCTGATTTTTAAAAAAGCATATTTTCTTGGATCAATTGTGACATCTTAACTGTTAACCAAACAGCAGTGGTGCCAGCCAAGCCAATCCAAGGGAGACAATGCATGCCCTTTTTTTCATATTTGAGTTTATTATATCTTAAATAAAGCTACTATGACTGAACAGCAAATTAAAGAAACATACCCTCATACTGACAGTTATCAGTTATCAGTAGTAATCTGTAAGTATGCGTTCTCATGCAACTGTGTTATTACACACTCTTGTGCTAATGCAATGAATCTTCATATTCTGTCCGTGCAACATTATCTTCGATGCACTCAAAGTGGATTTCAGTGTTTTAATCCAACAAACTACAGGTTGGAAATAAACTTTTTTGCCTTCATGCCATTGTGGCAGGTGTATCAAAAAATATTCCAGCCACTTAATCAAACTGTCTGCATTAGTTATTTCACCCTATAAAATGTTTGCCGTCTCCATTATAGCAGTGACCTCAAATGTTGAATTTATTGTACCCAATCTCAAATGAAAGCCAAGATGTTAAATTAATTAAAGGCTGAACACTGTCCTGGCTCAGAGATATATTCATTTGATGTCCTGATAAAGAGTCAGATGAGTCAAAATGGGTTGATTTGACATATCCCTTCTAAAATAAAGGATTAACTACGTCAGAATGACTCAGGTTTTTGTGTAAGACTCCTTTTTTTTACAAAGAACTTTTGTCTCACTGAACCAGGACAGTCCACAGCCTGTTTTTGACCTGTACCTCCATCCTCCATCCTTGAAAAGCACCCAATTCTGCATTTGGTCATTGCAGGTTCTCAGGCATTCTTAGCCTAAAAGTATAGATGACATATGGTTTGTCATTTTAATTTATTTGGACATTTCAGTGCAAAGTGTCTACATATTGTGGCTAGATAGTAGGGTCTAAAATACACATCAGATCTCTACACAAGGTTGAAAAGCCTCTAATCAATGATGTGCATTATTGTATTTTTTTCTACTGATATGAATTGTCTGAGATTTCTGTGAGCATTGAGACTATGCTTGACAGAAGCCGAGCTTGGAGAGGAAAAAAGTTTCACAAATGGCCAAATGTCACTAATTAGTTTGAACTCTGCATTTTTGATGACGCCAGTTGGTGTGGTGGGGTGGCGGCGTTGGCAGGGGGCAGTGGGGAGAGGGGGAATTGATGGGCTGAGCCTCAAAATGTAAATTAAACAAAAGGCGGGAGTTCATATGACAGCTTTGGAGGGGCAGGGCTGGAGCCTTCTGATTTTGCGTGTGAGGAGGAGAACAAGTGGAGCACAGTGCACCAAACATTGGCACATGGTGAACAGCTCGGAGGCAGCGGAAGCAAAATAACTTCTGTTCTAGGGAACAACAAAGGAGGAACAAACAGCGTGGCCCACAACTTTTCTGGTCCTTATTATTCTGTGATTTCGTAATCAAGAGGATGGGATCTGATCTACAAACCATGGACAGCTGGTTCATTTCCACCGCCGGGCCTTGTGGGAGATGTAGTTTCTTCTCTCAACGACATATGCAAATCCCAACTGTCCCTCCCCTCTCTCTCCATAATTGCCGACTTTTCAGCAACAGAAGGAGGCCCATTTGTGTGTGTGTATATGCGAGAGTGTGTGAGAGAGTGTGTGTCTGTGTGTGCAGCCCATGCTCTCGTCAGGGTCCAGCCTTATTTCAAGGGATAAATAAAAGATGCAGAGTTCTTCTAAAGGAGCGCGGCAGAAGGTAGACACAGACAGACAGTATGCAGAAGGATTCTTGGGAGAATCTGGGCTACGCATGGTGCCGCATCGATTCTCCATTTCGGGGGTTTCACAAGGTTCAAACGCGCTGCATTGTGGTCTGCAGATTGTGTTGCCTGGGCATCCCTCAAGTGACATGTAAAAAGCCTGCCCCCCCATCTGCCTGACAGATTTGTGCGGGCAGGCCCTGAAAGCTTTGGTGGAGGGAGACAGGTGGGGACGGTCAGACAGACAGACTGAAGGATGAGTGCCACTCGTCACCCCTCAGCTGTCACCCGAGAACACAAAGTGGAGCTAACTTTGCCAGTGACAAAGTGGTTGTGGAGGACAACAAACAAAACTTCAGCAGACTACACATCAGTGTTCACATCTATAAGGTGACTACGCAAAGCTACACCTGTCCATAAGTTCCTGGAAGCTCCACAGGGCAGAAAACAGACCTGCTGATGATACAACCTAACAGCCTGGATCAGGGTAAATTATGGTAATGGCATGCAGTCATCTGCTTGGTGCCATTTGACTCGACAAAAACACTTAAACACTCCATCTATTTCTCTAAGTGGGAAGCAGAGAGGCCATCTTGGATGGGTGGGCCTGTGGGCTTTTTGACAGAAACAGAGGAGAAGAAACCTAACGATGCTACATTGACATCCCACAGTCTGTTCAACACAGAGGCAGGCAGACATGCCTCTTCAAAGCTGCCAGCAGGATGGATGCATCACTACATGTTTGATATGAGATGCCACCATGACAGGATGTTTACAGAGAGCATGACTCTAAATGAAAAAGATTTCTTGATGCAATTTTGTCTATCACTTGGTCTTAGCTACTAGATATTTTTAGACATTTTCAGTTTTATAGGTTCTATATTTAGTTTAAATTGCCTTTTTTATACAGTTATAAAGGATTAAATTCAGCTGGATTGAGGTTTAAATGCTACTAACTATATTGCATTGTTTTTTAGGACAGAGGTCTTCAACAGTTTGTACAAGCTGTAGTGAAACAAAAATAATTGATTTAATTACACTATTTTTAATAACCTAGCATGAACTGTGTTTTATTTTGAAAGGCTGACCCTTTCATATTTGCCTGTGTAGCCTGGCTGTACAGGCTATACTGTCATAACTGTGAATAATGGAAAAGTACAACCTGAGATATATTCACTGCTATATTTTTTGCTCAAGCTCTTTTACAGATGTTCTCTGAATGTTGCTGTAAACATATCTGACTCTACACAATGTGCATAACTGGAGGACAGTTGAGGCAAAGTGTTCAACTCCGTCATGTGGAAGGTTTCAATTTAGAGGTAGGAACTAATAAAATACTCATCAAAAATCAATAGAATTATTAGGTCAACTTGATGACCAATGGATGAAAAACACATCTTCAGCACTGTATGAATGCCATTTTTACAGCATTTTTTCTATGTGCTCAGAATGTGTAACAGTTTGATTAGTTACAGTGTGGAGGACTGGGGACTTTCAGTCGACTGGGTTCCTAAATGCCATTCTTAAGCAGCTGATCAAAACAGTGTGAGTCAACATGAATGTCTCTCCTGGGGTTTAGAAACAAGCCCATGGCTCCCTCTGATCCTGCAGTATGGTGAGTTATACTATGCCCAACATTTGTGATTGTCATTGTCATCTCCCATGAAGGCTGGTCCATGGTTATTTTTTAGTTCATATGACCAAGCCAGGGTACAATCAGTCGAGCAATCAAGCTTTATTTTCATAGCACATTTCATACAAATTCATCTAATGCTAACCAATACAGCTAAAGTAAAATAAACAATAAAATCAACAAGAAAAGCCGGGGACCAGTGGTACAGTTAAACCCCGCAGGATGCCATTCATATATCTGCGGTCAGGTTCTTTTTGTCAAAATGATTAGGTTATACTATTGGCTGCTTCCTCAGATTCAAGGTTTAAAAGGTTGCTATCATTTTTGAGTCAGGTAGCCATGGAGCACTTGTTTTGTTATGAGGATATTGTTGGAAACTGGGGCTGGAGAGTGGGGTAGGACATGCAGGAAACAGCTCAGGCTTATAAACCTCTCTGTACATGAGGTGTGTGGACATAACCACTAGGCCACTGGCACCCCATAACTCCTCTCTTTTACATTTAATAATCTTTAGCCTCTATGTTGAGTAGGAGTGGAGTTATTGTGAGGTTTTTGTGTTAAAAAGGTCTGTAACTGTCTGTGATTGTTTCAGCACCACAAGGAAATGGACAGCTCCTCTGCTCTCGGCTGCTTGTTTTCACGTTTCAGACTGTTGATTGTCACAGTGATATCTATCAATCTAATAGTTTCTCTTTTCACTTTGCAAATACACAAGGCCAAGGATAAACACTGATCTGTAAAACCCAACAAATGGTTGGTTCCATATAGTGATCTATATATGGTATATGCCTAATAGTGTGTGCATATCTAGCCCACTATGACTACCCTGCCCCACTGGACTGGGTACGCTTCCATAAGTATCTTGTAACCAATGAGATATCAAGTTGCTGCTCCAAGTAAATGATCACTAAAATGATGATATTCCTGGGCATCTTGTATTTTTTGTCAAAGTATCCACCTCCCTGCTTTTATGCAGACATACAGAAGTATCATTGTTTCTATGAAACAAAGAAAAGAGCTTTTGAAAAAATGTCAATGTCAATATTCCTCTAAAGCAGAGTATCTTTGAACATGATCACTCAAAAAATCCTCCCTGGGTAGACAACATTAGACATGCTTTTAGTCTGATCACATTAGGGGGGTTTTAAGGGCCGAAATGTAATGACTGTTCAATCAAATCAATGCTCTCATTCAAAGTAGGAATCAATAGCAATATGTTCTCATTATGAAATGTATCTTCTATGGCTGCTGAGCAGCTGCTCTCCCTCTGGGAGCGCTCTCTACTCGCTCCTCATACAGTACATGTTCTTCTATCTCTTTCTCTCTATATCATGAAACTCTAGACACGACTGTGTGAATGTCAGAGACACAATCAATACAAAACATGTAAGCTGCACGTCTCTACTATCTCACTGTGTTATCAGACTCTATATCCAGGATCTGGTTCAGTGGAATGATGGGCAGAGGTGGACTGATGCATCAATTCCTGAACAAGATACATTACTTCATAATTCACGGGCAAGGACCTCAACCTCAACAAGCTGAATTTGACAACTATTTATAAGTAATGCTAGAAGAACTTTTGAATGAATTTTTGAATGTCTAAAATGTCGCCAATAGTGATTTTGGGAAACTTCTTGCGGGATCTGCGGTAGCTACTTGGCATGATGAACCCCCAAGAGGACAGCTGTATCAGGAATGAAGTGGACGCAATATAACGAATGAACACACACGTTTTTATACCTCAAGTGTCCCCAATACTCTGTTGCATAAAAGACAAATGAATTCAGTTTGCCAGCTCAAATAAATACTTGGACCGTACTTGGCAAACATACAAAACTGCAATCTAAAGGACTTACAGTTTGAGTTCATGAACATGTATACAGTAAAAAACATTTCAAGAATAAGACTGAATATGAAATATGACAGGAGACTTCATTACATCTGTGCTTCTAAAGTGCTGTGTGCTACAGCATTGCCTTATTTGGTATCCGACATTCGTTTAGAACAAATGGACGACCATATATTCATTCTACAGCAGACAGATGGACGAGGCAAACAGCAGTGAGCAACCACAAGCAACACGTCAGAATGACACTGCAGAGAAAACCACCTGGCTTTCTTTTTCTTATATGCATGTATATTCATGCTTCGCCCTTCTGCATTATGCACTATAAAGAGAGGAAATATAGAGCCAGTGAGCTCATATCTTCTTTGTGCAGGTTGACGTCTAGAGGAACAATGTGCTAACTACTTACGTACACAATGGTTTCATGCACAAAGGAATAAAACTGTGAAAAGTCCACAGAGGTAATAGAGTGAAATTTGAGAAAAAAAGAGCAAGAGAGAGTACATCGGGCCAGAGCTGGGTCTGTGGAGATAAATGTCACTTCTAACCCTCTACTGGCCTTCAGAGCCCAAATAGTGCGACTGCTCTTCTCTTATCATCCTCTGCACACACACATACACACACAGTGCTCCACAGTGTCTAGAACAATGAGCTTTATGGTGGCTCAGAGCCTGTGAAATGTCATTCAGCCAGGTAAACCAGCTATTATATCACAAAGGCTGCAGCTGAGTCAATTATACAGCACGAGGAAGAGGGCCAAAGAGCAGAGGAGGAAGAGGAGCGGAGCAATGAATTCATGGTTCATCAAAAGAAGGGGCACAGAGGTCAGCAGGGGGGAGCAGAGGGAGGAAAGAGTGGAGCCGAGATGAGGAGTGGTCTAGAGGCTTGTCAATGGTATGCTAATATGGCATTTACATCAGAGGAGACAACATCACAAAATCAAACAAAGACGGTCAAAAGAGTCAATGTTATTTTATTGGTTTTCGGTGATCTCTTATAGGTGGATTACTTTAACACTGAAACACTCTCTTTACATCTCAGGCAATTAACACTCAAATAAATGAAGTGTTTAAATATGTTCATTTAAATTCTGACTCTTTTTAATACAATTCTACTGCTGTCATTTGATTGCTCATCATGACATGGATGGCAAACAACTTCTTGCAGTTTAATGATAATAAAACGGAGATCATAACAAACTCCACTAATGCTGTCCAGTCCCTCAGTCACCTATCAGATTACATAACAGTACATGCAAAGAACTTTGTAGTAGTGTTTTAATATTTGCATGTGGCTTTTCTGCAGTACTCCAGTTTTCTCCCACTGTCCAAAAACATGCTCATTGGGTTAATCTGTTACCCTAAATTCCTCTGAGATATGAGTGTGTGAATGGTTGTCTGCATATATGTCTCAGTCCTGACATTAGCTGGTAAACAGTCTGTGTTGTACTCCACCTCTTGCCCAATGTCAGATGGGATAGGTCCCAGCCCTCTGTGTTACCCTAAAATAGATAAGTGGTCTAGATAATGGATGAATGAATGGAGGATGGTTTGTTCTACATCTTAAAAGGTTACATCTATCCCCATGCACTATATAAATTGAGGTTAAATAAGCCTAATTTTGAAATGTAAAAATACATCATTACAGTAAATTTACACATCCTGTCATCTTATTCGATAAACAAAAAGACTGCACAGTTTTTAATTTTATTGGCATCTCATACACATGGATACAGCGTTGTGGACGCCCAAAAACGCATATTTTTGAAAACAGATCCCAGAGTAAACCTGAAAATGCTGACCTTGTGTTAAGTGTGCACTGAGCTTGTTATTTTGTTTTAATGCCAGATATGCTGCTCCTCTACTACCACCGAGAGCAACATGAGGACACAAAGACCTGCAGACACCAGTGTTTGCTGACATTTCTCATGATGTATGCGCATGCTCCATGTCTTCTTCTCTGGCTTTGGTTTATGTCTGCAGCAGAGTTACAGCACTGTTACAGGCCTGACATATATACTACAGCTTTTTAAGTGTTCACATGGACAGACACAGTTCTTAAAATGATGCCATCTCTACAGAGAGCGTTCTGAATACAAAAATGTTTTCATTTCCGTGTGGACAGGCCCTTAGTGTTTGTAGAAAGATAAAAAAAATGTCTGAGGTGTTTTCTAAAAGCAGCCTTGTCACAGACACTCTCTGCCCTGCACTGACCAGATGGAGCTTGATGCTCAGGGCACACAAAGGTGGCCCCGGGGGGCCCCCTGTCCTCACCCTCCTAACCCTCCCAACCCTGAACTGAAGCTCTGGCTGGTCAAGGGGACCACTTCTTTGCTTCTCTTCTGCTGTGGAGGTAAACCCCTCCCTCCTCCTGTCCATCCCGTCCCCCCCGCAGCGGACAGTGCCCAAATGCCAGCACGTCCCACCTGGGCTTAGCCAAGCCTGTCCCTACTGTCGGGGGGCCGGTGTGACACACGGCACAGAGAGCACTCACCCCTGACGGGAACACAATGGCCCAAGGACTGGCTGGCTGACTGGGCGAGGAACAGATAATACTGTTAATCGTGCAGAGGGAGAAACAGCTTCCCAGAACAATGAGAGAGCGGCAGAGCAGTGATTGGAAAATATCTCCCTCTGCTGCACAGAAGTACAGAACATGCTCATGTACAGACACTCTTACAGATGTGTACAAGAACAGGCACATTTATGTGTGCAAATACATTTAAACATGGAGGATTTCAGAGCTCCCATCAGCCCAAGGTGTTCCTGCCTGATAGAGATGAGAAGAAAAGGAGATTCCACCTTTTTATTTTTACCCACAGAGGAGTTTAAACCACCAGAAATCCTCCAGTCTTTTCTTCCTCATAATCTAACTTAAAGAACAATGAACACACCTGCTCGGAAATCCTAAATTTGTTTTCCCAGCATACCCCTCTTTTTTCAGAGTGGGTGTTTAGGAAAGACATTACACAGAAATTCACTGTACAAAGGATAAAATCTTTTAAAACAGTAATTAATATGGAATGTGTCCACCAATTGTGAGATGTAGAAAGTCTTCAGCTACATTTAATGTCCTTAAATCAGCATTAAGTAACAGTTACTGTTGGAGTCAGTCTGTTTACTTGCAGGGTTACATACAGTTATAGTTTGCTTGTCCCAGTATGCATACATACTCCCATTCAACAAGTACAATTCAGCCCTTTTGAAACCATGCAATGTCAGTAGCATTCCCCAAAAAAATCTTGCTGTTTGTGTTCACACTTGCAGCTAACCGAGAAAAACTCTGGATATTTTCAGGATTTTTGCAGGTGTATGAAGCCTTTTTCTCACATGCAACCCTGAAATTTTCCTGAAAATGTCAAGGCTGCCCACCCAGAAAATGTCCTGTCTTGCTTGTTCACACTTGCACCTGGGTTGGGGTGGGGAAAGGCCTGGCTAAAAAATCTTGCTCTTTGCGTCAAAACATTAAGTGAAAGCTGGTGCTTTGGCTAGCAAATCTTTTGCTTGTTTACCTAAATATTACTCAAAAAAGCATTAAAACTTAGAAAAGGAATCACGTCACACCACAAACAGCCACTGACAACCAGAAAATTAAAAAAATATGACTTTGTTCGCTTTCTCTTCTACAACGGAGGATTAGGGCCACGTTTAAAAAAATAAGTAGGCTAAAGTTACATGAATAAAGTCATAAAGTTAAGAGAATAAAGTTGAAAAGATACAAGAATAAAGTCAAAAAGTTACGAGAATAATCTCATAAAGTTACGAGAGTAAAGTCATAAAGTTACGAGAAAAAAGTCATATATTTATGAGAAAAAACTTGTTTTTTAGTCTGGAGGGACTTTCAGAAGACCAGTAGCCGTCTGTACAAAGATGAGGAACGCCGAGCATCTAGTGAAGTTATACTTTAGTGTAGGTTTCACAAATATGGAAATATTTCTTCTTTTGGCACATTAGCATCACATTATCATAAGAATTTGGACCCTGAAAAGATACTGCAAGAAACTGGGGCTATTCCAAAAAAAGAACGACATCGACTCGGAGGAAATTGTCTCCTTTTTGGAAGAGGAAATGTAGACTCTTCTGGTAAAACCTTTCAGAATAAAGTTTGTTTTCTAGCTTAATTTAAATAGATTTATGACTTTATTCTCATAATTTTCTGACTTTATTCTCCTAACTTTGCTTTATTTTTTAAACATACTTTTTTTTTTTTTTTTTACGTGGCCCTAATCCTCCGTCGTACTCTTCTGCCTTTGCTCTTTATAAAGCAGACCACAGAGGTCCTGCCCCTGCTCGATTTTGATTGGTCAGTGAGGGAGAAGTGACGAGTGCAGCTTCTTGAAGTGTTTTTAACTACGTGTGCTGTGAGTGCAACAACAAAAAGCAGGTGACACTGAGGGTATTTTCTGCAAAGGGCACTGAGCACTAATGAAGTTGATGTATAGAAAACAAGCACCTGTGGCACAAAAATGACGGAAAAAAAACATTTTATAGTATTTTGCCCTTGCACTTGGCTATCGGTAGTATGTACTGATCCACAAATAAATCTAACCTAGTCCTTTAATTGTCATCCACCAAGTCTAAAATCTGATAGTCTGCTCAGAACCTGCTCTTGTTGTGGTACCACACAACAAGTTATACCTAGCCCCACCTTGCATCTCCACCAAAAGAATGCCACCCACAGCCGTGAAAATAAACTATACTCAGGTTAGAACACCCCTAAGAAAAAGTGGGGAAGGGTTTAAGGGAGGTCTTTTGCATTTAAACAGACACACATAAAACCAGGCATTGTGAGAAAGGCTTTTAAGAGCTGGTTTTAAGGTGATTGTTCCAGGTCATATTTTGATCAGAGCAGAGCGTATACAATACATTTAGACAACAGAGGACTGTTTTAAAATGTTGAAGAGCACAGCTTGTGTTAGTAAGTTAGAAAGCTTTAAAATGCAATTTAATTGGACAAAAAATGCTGACATGTTTTTTGAATCCATAATTCATGCTTGAGTTTTTATTGTTCCTCGATAGCCTAAAGCCACCACCTTTCAAATCCCACCAATCAAACATTTTTTTTAATATGAGCTCCAGATGCATATTTCAGTGTTTCTATTCATGTGTTTTCCATATTTCCAGTTTCTTCTGACACTGGTTGCCTGACTGTCTCACTGCTGTAGCCAATCACTGCTTTTAGCTCCTCAGATGTCTTCAGATTGAATGGCAGCCTCCCCAGCTTGACTACATCTGGGGTGTGAGGGGTTTGTGTCTTAAACACAGTCACACATTCCAGATTTCCTCTCTGTTCATCACCTGCTGACATTCATATTCATGTCACTATGTCTATCTGGCCTCAGACCACATCTGGGTAGTTCAGTGACCAGCAGGGCTTTCCCTAGAAAAATCTGAATGAATATAAACTAAATGTTAGCATACTACAGCAAACGAAAATGTCCAACAGACCAAAGTTAGAATACTTAAAGTGTGTTCAAACGGAACAGATAATATTGTTCTGAATGTACTATTTATTTTTTAAACTAATTTATTTAAAAAAAGCTTTTTTGTATATTTGGAGTGCTTTAACACAAGCCAGCCAGTGAGTTTTTCTGTAGAGGAAATGAGAGCTGACACTGTAATTGGCTTGATTCATAATAACAATTATGAATAACAGTATCATATTTACCACACTCATATGTACTAGTGCCAAAAACCCAGACTAATCCTTTAAGATCACACCTGAAGTTTATGAAAATATCCAGAAGAATGATCTTTGCAACAAAAAACTTTCAGATGTCACCACTGCATCAGAGAAAACGGCCTTCCTTCATTAAAACAACAAATCTAAAGTAGGCAAGACAAGGACTACACTTTATGTTAAAACTTAAAATGATTCTCCACTTTTTAAAAATCTTAAATCATTGCCACATCTTCTGTCCTCTTTCATGTTGACCTATGTGATGGGATTGTGCCACGCCTGTATGTGTGTTGCTGTGTGTCTGTATGTATGTATGCAGTGTGTCTTCTCCGTTTGGCTCAGATTTTGGCAGCCCCTCCGTACTCTGCCATGCATACGGAAACATGCAGGAGTGGGCCTGGAATCAAGGTCAGGCCTGGAAAACAATGTAGGAACACTCTGAAGACCTGACTTTCTGCTGAGTTTGGCATTGTGCGACGTGTCCCCCGAGGCCGCAGCCACGAAGTCGGCCATCATGCTCATCCAGACCAACCTGTAATGAGCTTCTGGAAGACAATCCTACTTAGGGACACCGTTTGGAGACTCTTGGCATGCTGGTTATGTCGAAGGGACTACATGGTCTTTTGGCACAAATTTGAGGTGCAGTTCAACGTCCCACAGATTACAGGTAACTAAGGAAAAGCTTCTACTGTGGAAAAAAACTCAGAAAAACGGAATAAATCCACACAAAAATGGGAAATATTTCACTGTGGAATTATTTTTTAATGAGGAGAGAACACATCTGTCCCTGCTACATAACAATCATCCAATCCACATTTTCAAACCCACTTTTTACTTCCTCAAATGTCAAGAGGCAAGAGGGTACAGGCTGCAAGTACAAAGAGACACAGATCAGAGAGCCCCCATACCACTTTTGTGCTGACCTTAAAAGGAGCGGCGCACTGTGCAAACATCTGGTCCATCAGCTGGATCCTATGCATCAGCGGGCACAGGGACACACTGGGACAGGTTGGCGGCTGCCTTTGACAGCAACAGTTAATTTCCAACATAATCAATTTATGTGCAGCTCCATAATAACCATCTGTGTTCTGCACGAGGAGGACAGTCCTGAGGAACAGAACGGCGCTGGCTGCTCCTCCTCTCCATGAGCAACACCACGAGCAAAAGGGAGGAGAAGGAAGTGGAGGAGGAGGCGGAAGGGAAAAAGAGAGAAGTTGAGGAGATGGATGAAATGGGAAGGAGGAGGAGGAAAGTGATGAAGATGTGAGGGGTAATGATGGGAGGCAAAAGGGGAAGGAGAAGGGGGGGTCTTCCTTTGCCCAATATTGTGTTAGAAATGTTTACATGTAGGTGGGTATTTCTTAAAATGCAGCTTTTTCGGTGCGTTTCGACCTTTTGTCCACACATAGACAGCGTTTTAGGTCAGTGAAAATGCAGGTTTTGGAAAATTCCTGAAGATTTTCAAAAAACCTGTTTAGAAGTCTCCGTGTGGACAAGGAAAACGACATTCTGGCCCTCACACTCTGTGCAGGCCTCATCTTGGGATGGGTCAAAATAAACTGTACAAATAAAAATCTTGTCTCAAGACAAAAAGCTAAAATAAGTCTTAAATCAAGAGTAGTAAGTCCAGGATACCTACTGTCTTGAATCAAAGCTAGGGTTGGTAATCAGATTTAGATACACCTTTTGTTATACTGGTTTAAGTGATCGTTATGTCCCGATGGCAATTAATGCATGATGTGTTCTTAAAAGAGAGTTAAAAATAGCCACTGTCTACAGCAGGAATAAGGGAAAACACCAACCAATCACAGCAATTCGGACTGAATTTACTGAAACAATCAAATCCTGTACTGCCGTCTTCCTGCTAAACAGAGCAAGACAAGAAAGACGGAGGCAGAGAAGGCTAAAACAAAACAGAATTTGGACAAAGCCAGGTCAAAAGCGAGAGTCAACATCGGGTTGTGAGTACTAACTAACTTGCCATGTTTGTTTGTTTGTCTTTTTAACTTTACTATGATAATGTTTTGGTGTTTTCCTACCACTGAGTGAGACATGACTTGACGTAATGCAAAACAAGAACGATGTGCTGAGGACTGGTTTTGAGTCAGTGGTTTTTAATCAGTCATATGGTTGTGAATCAGTGATGCCTGTGCATGTGAGCGGAGGCGTTGGTTTGGAGGAGCTCTGGGGGGGTGGCTGATGCTACATTCAAATTCATGCTAGTTTTCTGTGATTACCAACCCCGCCTTTAAGATGTTTCAACTCATTTCACAGGTTCAGGTAAGACTAAGGCTCAATCCCAATACACCCCTTGCCCCTTTCTCTTGGCCCTATTCCTATATTTTACACATTCACGGGAAGGAGTAGGGTGTCCCAATTGATGTATGAATAGAGCTGTAGGGTGACGTGTTGGGGCACATGGCCCTTAAAACAGAGATTATTCAGGAGGCACACTTCAAACTGAGTGTTAAGGAAAGAACTCCCAGAATGCTTTGCAAATTATAGACTAGCTAGACGGATGCTCACCTGGCAAAGGAGGCATTCTTGTATTTTTTATGTCTTTTATATAATCCTTGGTTACTTTACTTTTGACAAGCATTCCAAAATTATACATAGTGCATTCATTTCTTTTTAGGTAACTTGGAGCTCAACGGAAATCATGCAGCTCCGGAGCTGAGAGGACACGCTAACCCACAGAACTCAGAAGCAGTCTTCTTAGAGCTATTATGTTAAGATGCCATGACCAAATCGCAAGCAATTCTGTCACCACATCATGTTTTAATCCAAAAATGTTATCTGGAAATGCGAAATTTGGAAAACCTCTATGAGAATGTTCTGTCCTTCCAGGGAGTCCTCAGCAAACTAGATGCCTCATCTGCTTTTTGGCAGAAAATGAGCAGCATCTTGAAATGTCCCATTTCATTGGGGAAGATTTTGCCACTACAACTCCTCCCTGTTTTAAGGGGTAAGGGAGGCCCTTAAAAAACAAGGGGTAGGGTTAGGGGTAAGACAAATGGGACTGAGCCGAAGATGAATTTCTGCCTTTGCATCTATGCAGCAGACATATATTCAGTTCTTTGTGTTATTGCACTCTGTGAAATCGTAAAGAGTGGGATAGGGTTAGGGTTAAGGGGGTTAGGGTTAGCCTAACCCTGCATTTTTCCTCCTTATTACAAGCATTTTAATCTTACATTTTGACTATTAACCCTTTAATGCCTGAAAACACAAATTATAGTCAGAAAATTCTAATTTTTTGGAGCTGAAATGTTTATTTTACTTTCTACTGAAATCCTAAAAAATCAAAATTTCCATAAATTTTAACATATATAGTTTTGTATCTCATTTGATACATTAGGTGTTTTTGGCAACTGATAATCCATTTGAGGACATTTTCATCATTTATCTGATTGTATTCAGATGTTTTTTTTTAGTAATTTGTTGATCATATTGATTAGATAGAGGTATCATAAAAGTATGTATCAAATATGATACAAAGGATAGTCTTAAAGAAATGTAGGCCTGCTATTTGAATGTGGCTTTTCTGACAAGTAACTAGTCAAACAAACATGCAAAGATTGTTATTTAGCTGTGTAGCCCGCTCTGTAACAACACTATGACTGCCATTTGTAGTTGCTGTCAAAGGGAGAAAAAAGAGATGTAATTTCGGTTAACTATCTTTTGAAAACTGCAGATTAAAAAATATAACACAAGGGAAGCATGTTTACTCAATGCTAAAGCCAGAATTCATTATTATCAAATAATTCTATTAGGAGTGGTTTGTACCTTGTTTAAAACCTTTGGGTTAAGCTTCCCACCTCCCATCTTCAAGAATAGTGTGCACAGTTAATCATGCATCTTAAGGCTGTGTTATTTTTCCTGATTAAAAAAATGTCAAACTGTTATTCTGTCTTTATGTCTGCCAGATATTAACAGTTTGTATTTGACAATCATATATGATGAGTGGTAGTATCACTGTCATTAATATTTAGTAAAAACACTGTACAAGACTAGCTTCAAGTCATAATTGTGGTTCCTTAACAAACATTTTAGGTGTAGTTTTAACATCATTAATTAGGCTGTTCATTTTATATTGAAGATAATATTAAATCCAAACAGGAGGTTGAAAATACTGAATTAAACATTTGTGACAAAAGAGGGATTTTACTTAAATTCAAATAGTTTGGGGAAGGAATAAATGGCATCTGTATATTTCAAATGAGAGGAACAGACCAAAGAAGTAAGACTACAAGAATAACACCAAATGGAAAACAGATTAAGTAAATGGGAAGAAAGGTGGTTACTAACAAAAAGAAGGTCAAAAAGTTGGGAGGCAAAAGGACACATGATGAAATCAGCTGAATATTTTAAGCAAAACTCAGAAGAAGGACAATCAGGTGGTCGAGGTCATGGAGGATAGAAAAATATCCTCTCTGTTTATTCTACTTTTCATTTTATGATGCAAACACACTGAATGAAATTGGTCCCCACCACATTTCTCCACCATAAATTCAGTCGTCCTCAAGGTTAGCTCCCTTGGCACTTGAAGCCCGTCGCATCCCCATCCACCTCCAACGTCAAAATTTGCCAGGGAAGGTGTCACTCAGGCGATTACTGAATCACCTTAGTGAGCCAATTACAGCACGCGCTGTCAAGGCCAATAGCGAACAGCACCTCACACACCGACACCCACAGCTTGGCTAGTGTGAAACAAAACATGAAAACAGAATCAAGCTCGGGTGACCCCTCACCCCACTACATGCAATTTTCATAAGAGTAATCAGCATAATGTGCTAGCTGCTGCAGATGAGTTGCTTTGACCTTACAAAGGGATGTTTTTGTGAGGGGGCAAAACTTCATATTGCATTTGGGAGATGATTTGGGTATGTAAATATACAAAAGTAGAAAATAAGAAGTACAACTGCAGAAATGAACAGCTTTTGTATTAAAATCTTCAGGAGTATGTGGTTAATTTGATGTTTTGTTGACAACAGCTTTACAGTATTATCAATGCAACTCAAGGTCCTATGTACAGATTATTAAAGATCCAAAAGCATGAACATTTATTTTATTACTTTTTTGGTACCGTGTTAAATGGTTCTTGGATATTTATAATAAAGATGCGATAAGATTTCTTTGAAAGCATTTTAAAGACACAATGGCCCAGTGTTGTGCTGCCAGTCTTTATTTCCCATGTGTATCAGTGAACTTTCACCGCCCATGACCCTGTTCCTTCCTCGGACCACTTTTGATAGGTACTGACCACTGCAGACCAGGAACACAAGAACTGTAGATTTGGAGATGCTCTGACCCAGTCGTCTAGCCATCACAACTTGGCCCTTGTCAGACTTTAACAAGCAATAATCCTTTTATTTGCCCATGTTTCCTGCTTCTTACACATCAACTTTGAGAAGAAAATGTTCACTTACTGCCTGATTTATCCAACCTGCTAACAGGTGCCATGATGAAGAGATAATCAGTGTTACTCACATCAACTGTCAGTGGTCATAATGTTCACAATTTCACAATTCAGGAGATTTATTGGTGTGAATGTGGGGCCAAAAAAACAATTTAAAGAAAAGAATATATAAAAATTAACATATATTTTAATAAAATCGCAATAAAAGAGAACTAGTTCATTACATGAATAAAATTAGAAGTATTGTGATATTAACAGTTGAAAAAAATTTTTGAAAAAAAGGTTTCTGTTTTGTCCGACCAGTGTAAATCATGTAGCATTGCAGTCACAGTTTTTAGAACAAATGGGGTAACTCATACTAATGTAGCATATTCATGCTAACTGCAACATGATATTTAGAGAAAGATTTTGAAACTTTCAGATCAACACTGAACTACTCTGAATGAGTAGTTTTCCAATATTGACTCTTATTTGGACAATTAAAACTAAATGTTTGACAATCAAAATATAATAATGCTAAAAATGAAAGCAGCTTTGTTCATGCCTCTGCACATTTTGAGTTTCTACTGTATTTGCTTCCCTGTCTCTCAAATAAAGGCATAAAATCCTCCAAATTAAATCTTCAGACTTAATTGAGTTGCTCAATGACACTCCACTTCAGTGTTTGTACTACAAGCCAAATTCTAGAGGAATGTTAAAGAACAGTATTTGTTCAAGACTTTTCACTTCATATTCTGCTATAATGCAAAGGTACAGAAAATGACATGGCTCCGGTGAGAATGGAAACCAGGTTAGATTCTGTGGGAATTAACGTATGTCAAAATTCCCTCTCCTTTCCTTAAGAAACTTCCCTTAACAGCACACTTGCTTTTGTGTTTTATTTGTGTTCACATATTCAATACTCAACACATTCATAGATAACACATGCGCACACATACACACAAGTGAAGTCCAAACATAACAAGCCAACCAACATCAAATCCACTTGCCAGTAAGAACCTCAGGTGTGTGATCTACTCTGAATATATATATTTTTATACACCAATTCTACTGCTGCTGCATCCAATCTACTAGTAGACCTCAATGCGGTCCATCCAACCTGTCATGCATTATACATGTGCTGCGTGAATGTCCATGTGTCCCTGTACATCCTCTGCAGTCCTAATTGACATGCAGCAGGCCTGAGCAGCTGTGAAGCTTTCAGTTCAAGTAAGTGTGTGTGTGCGTGTGAGTGCGCTCGTGTGGTTTGTAAAGCTCTCAGTAAAGCCCCTGCATCCTCAAGGCCACCTGGACATAATGGCCTTCAGCTGCCACCATCACCACCAATACAAGCTGCAGCATGAGCACACAACTGAGCTCTCAACATAATATACAGACTAATACTGTTGTTAATATACTATACCATGCACGCACAGCTGAGAGTCCAAATACTGACCATAAAAAAGTCATTAATTAAGTGTAAAAGATGCATGTCTGAATTGGGCTGGGTAATATATCGAGTTTGAGAGTCATAGGGTGGGCAGTGTTGATTGTACCGAGAAAATCTTTGCTGATGTTGATTGAGGGAAATACATTGTGTGCCAGGCTTAATGCTAAGTGAAAAATTGTTTACAGAATTAGAATCATGCGTATTGACCACAAAAAAATCAGTGAAAATGTTTGGACTGAATGGAAAATTACCACTTTTTTATATTATTTATGTTGAAGCATAGGTTTAACATGTAAACATAAAAAAACATCATTGCATATAGAGAACATGGTTTTAAATTGACAGAAATAAAATCCTCTGTCTTTTCTACACTGCACAAAAGGTTGATTAAGTGAAAAAGTGGCCAGCAATTTCATTTCACTTTTTGTAATACTGCCAACATTTTCGTGACTTAAAATCATATTTTGTTGCAGTTTCAAGGCGTAATATCTACGTCTCTACAACATTTCACCTTTAATGTGATTTTTTTTAATCTGTTAAACAGCACTGTTAGCCACTGAGCTGAGGCAAATTTGTCATAATTCATTTTAATTAACTACACATACAGTACATATGATGTTAATAAACAATAGGTTGTCCTAGAATATGTTGGTAAGGCATAGTGAGACAGGAACTTGTGTGAAGTCAGTTTGGTATCTAAATGCCCCAAGACAGATGTTCATCTGTATTAATGTATATAAACATCATCTAATATCTTAAACCTGAAATTCTGCAAGTCTATACTCCATTTATGTGAGTCATTTTTTTAAGTAACACTTTGACTCCTGGAGAGTATGACCTCTTGTATCTAGAGAAACCTGTATTGTCTTCTGCGATCATTGACAACAACTAGCTGATCAGCAATGATTTGTATTTCTTGAAGATTTGCCTTAAATCAGTTCTTGGAGGTTCACTTGAAAATTACAGCTTTTTTTTCTTGAAAAATGGTGATTTTGGAGATACAAGGTTTCTGCCTGACAGCACCTTTTTATATTTTATGCGTAAAAAATATTTACATTTATGTGACACAGCTCTAGCTAAAAATATCTAGACATTATTTTAGGTTCATACGACACAGCTCTATATCAGACATTCTGCAGGATCTTTTCAGCTGACTGTCTCAGACTTCATGTGCAGACCTCTGTGTTCAAAAGAAATAGAAGGTTCCTCCACATCATCAGACGTGTCTTTTGTTTGTAGCATGTATGTGATCAAGCCAGTGTATATAAGGGGAGAAGATTTTTTTCCCTTCATCTCCAATTCTTGATTCTATATTTTTTTTCTTCCTTTCCTGATATCAGAAGCCTTTGATTCTGTCCTGCTTCTCAATTCTTCATGGATCTCCAGCATTTCAAAGAGTTCTTCTTCTCTCCCCTCCTCCTTCCCGGGCGGAGCGCTGGCCAAGTCTGGGAGAGGGACTGCCCATCAGAGGTTGGCTGCTATCAGCAGGGGGCCGCATGTCTCCAATTCAGGTCAGCCTTGGCTACAGACGGGGACTTTAAAGCAAGCCACAACGCGTCCTGTGATCCCAGTAAGCACGCTTGTTAGTGGAATTGATAACGGACCCATACACCTGGGTCCTCTGAAGTTGGCATGGCATTTTAAAGGGGAAGACAGGGAGCCAGGGCAGCCAGATACCGCATGCAAACGTGTCGAACCGAGGAAGGGAGGGATGGGGGGGAGAAAGGTCTTTTTGGCATGTGACGAAACAGAATATGTTTGGGGGAGCGACCTAGAACATTGTGGAATTATGTAGAAATACAGGGCATATGGCATGGAATCACTCTGAGAATCCTAAATATGTTTTTGGCTCCATCATGTTACCCCCCTGTAATTTTCCTGCTCAAAGTTTCAGAAATACGGAAGTAAAAACAAAAAAAACATGCACAAATACTAGAGTCATACATGCTGCTGTTGTTTGTGTTGGTTTAAAAGTACAGCTTATACATCGCTGTCCCAGCATTCCCTTTCCCAACCAACACAAACACGCCCTCTCTGTGCTCAGATGCCACATTTATGATAATCAGAGTATAATTCATTTATTGGGTCTACCTTTGCCATGTGTTGACCCCACGGCCATGTTGCCAGCACACATCTGGCTGCGTGGTGCGGCGCTCAGTCCTGGATGGGATTTGCCCCTGGTGATGGGGCATCTGGGAGGCCAGATGAAGCCGAGGCTTGATGAGTGCTTTGTCTATTATGGATATGGGGCTTTATGGAGACATTGACAGCTGCACATTGACAGTCTCCTGAGCAGGAGGCCTACTTCAGCAGTTGTGCTCTTTCTGTTGTCGAGAACACAGAGAACAAACACAGAGCTCTGGATAAGCTCTGTTAGCTGCTGCACATTTGGAGCAAACCCTTATTTAGAGGGAAAGAGCATATAGCAGATGATGTTTATTAGATAGTACCGCCTAAAGTCTTGAACCATTTTTAACTGCTTGGGAAAACTTTGGGATAATAATAATTTACTAGCTGAATATTTAGAGTCAGATTCATTAGTAGTTAGCATCAGAGTAGCAAGTTTCTCAGGTATGTCAACATTAATGTGTATTGTAATTATCTTGTCCTTAAAGTGTGCTGTAGTTAAGCTATAGCATGAATGGAGTTGAAAGCTTCTTGTTTTAGCCCCTCCCTGCATTCACAGTTCAGGAAAGGACACCACTGCACATTTGAAGGTCTCAATATAATTTACTTTAGCACTGTTTGCTATGTCCTGTCATTTAACCTTGCAGTGCAGCTGGATCAGCCTGGTTTGATGTCTGTATTCAGGCAGATCCATCTTGCCAAGCTCCAACCCTCAACGATTGTGAGCAGCCCAAAGAGGGATGATCTGATCAGCGTTTTTTGAAGCAAGAAGAGGTGGGAGCTACAAAGCATGACAGCAGCAGGAAGTGACTGTTTGTGCAGGGATTAGCATAGATGCTAACACCTCCAGTAGCAGTTTTATCAGATCTGTACTGCATTTCTTTATTAAATGAAGAACAAAAAACAAAACTACAACATTCTTTACAAAAAGATATTCCAGCTGCACTTCCAACATGCGTTGGCAATAGTTTCAGTTACAAAGTGGCTTATGTATTTTACTCAGCGGCAGTAGCACTTGCCTAGTATCATCTAATCAACTGCCAGATATGGTTCTGAAAGGCTCTGCCCATTCCCGAACACTTTCTATGGGCTCTTTCCCAGATGGACTAGTGACATATATTGAAAGGGCCATCTGGTGTTTCAGGTTGACTGTCACTACTCGCCAGAAGCTCCTTTTTTTTTTTTTTGGGGAGTATTTTGGGGAATTTTTGTGCCTTTATTGATAGGAGAGAGAGTGACAGTGGATAGGCTTGTGAAAGGGGATGGGAGAGAGTAGGGGAAGACACTCTGCAAACTGGCCACAGGCTGGATTCGAACCAGCAGAAGCATGTATATGGGTCGTGCCTGGTTGCTTACCACTTACCACCAAAGCCAGAAGTTCCTTTTGTCTTTGAAAATAAAAACCAGATAAACATAAAGTACAGTTCTCATAGCTTGCCTCCTACCACTGAGTAAAGTTTCCAGACCACAGGAAAGTAGCATTTCAGTGCTTTTTAAAATAATTAATCTAAAGTTTTCAAAGTAAATTTCTTCGCATTCATCTAAGTAACATACAAAAAAAAAATTGTAAGAGTTGGTCAACACTGAAAATGTGCACTTCAACTGTAATTAATGACTATCAACTTCTTATTTTTGTCAATGCCGATGGTTTTGGTTAATATGTGCAGCAGCTGGACCTGCCTGATTCATTGTCAGTACTCAGGCAGACCCATCTTGCTAGGATCCAATCTACAATGATGGTGAGTTGCCCAATCAGTGTCATTTCTTTATTAAATGAAAAATTGTCAGGTTAGGTTTTGGTGGGCGCCAAAAATTTGCAGTTTTCAATATAAGTTGTCAGAAAGGCTTTGGGAGGCTGCACCTGCTATCAGCACCTCTACCGGGAGTTTTCTTAACTTTAGGGTAGTATGCTACACGCAATTACAAGTAACACTATACTTCATTTGGCATCCTGAATAAACTGTTAAATCTGATATCAGGAGGGCCCCTCAGAATGAAATGTCAGTTTTAAGTAATTCCAACACTCCTAATATCTGGCCTAAAACACTTTTTCTGTTCACTTAAATGTGTATGAAAAAGAAATATCCAATAGCATCAGGATTTTTTTTAATCACACCACATTCAAAGTGAAGCTGATATTTGGTGAACCTATTAGTCTCCGTATCAGTCATAACAGGTCAAAGCACTGGATGGAGAAAGCTCTGCGACAAGCTCATGAAAGATCATCCATCGAAGAGAAACGTTCAGCCGCAGACCAGGCACGCTGATGCTGCCGTTCTCCAACCTTCCCTCCTGCCCGCCATTTATGAAGGATTTGGGGATTTCATAATTTCCTGTTCTTTCTGAAAGGGGGATGGCAGCACCTGGTCCACACAGCTGTACTTCATTTAGAGAGCAATTTGAAAAGAGCGAGGGGGAGAGGAGAGGAGCGGAGCAGCCTTGTCATTAAGGGCTCCAGAATGGCCTCCGTTTGTTAGACACATGGCACAGAGTTAATGCTGCTGAATGGGGAATAGGCGCTGTTGATGCTGTCACAAATTTCTCATAAGTGCTACGACATCTGAAAAAGCCACTCCAAGTGCAGGGAGAGAGGGGAGGGGGATTCAAATTTTTCTTATCAAAGAGGGGTTTTTTGTAGGTAATTGACAGCTGCTGCTAGGATGTAAGCATGTGTTTCTGTCTGCTAAGATGGATATTCTATTTGTGTACCATTTCATCTTCTTGCACACCTTGAAGTTTGTTTTGTGTGCAGGTGACGGCGGCGCTGGAGTTTGTTTCGATGAGTTGACAATCAGAATAATAAGCAGAATGTTGGTAAACTGAGGTGATGCAAAGGTTTGTAGTGCGGATGCGCAGCTGCCTTGCCTCTTCAGAGTTTATCTAATTGATTTTGACGTGCACATGTGCAGGGGAGAGATGGGGGGTGGGGGGAGCTGGGCGGGATCAAAGGCAAACGCTTTATTGCCACATCACAGGCCCCTGCTGCATTTTGAATTCTACCAATCTGTCCAAACAGTCAGATAAAATCCTGCGATGAAGTGATGTGCTCTCTCTTTTTCTCGCTCGCTTTTGCTCCCCCTCCCATCCAACCTACCTCCCTCTCGCTCACTCTGTCTGACTCCCATGCCTCTTTTGCTCTCTCTTTCTCTCTTTCGGAAGATATCTTGGGTATTCATAAGAGATGTAAGAGCCACAAGGGCAGTATGAAAACAAATTTTCAAAAAGGTAAAAACAAATGCAACAACAACAACTTGTCAAAAACTTGACAAGACTACAACAGAAGTTAAAAATAAAGTTTGTAAGGATAGAAACTGCCACAGATGCTCTGAATGCTGGTAACATTTTAACACTGAGAGTAGGTTTGTCAGTAGGTTTGATAGATTTTTAAAATTCTATATGTTTTTTGCAGAAATAAACAATGTTTGTTTTGACAACACAGCAACAAAATTTGAAGTTAACAACATCCAATCACGTCTTTTTTTTAGTTCCCAGAACACAGCACTAATGCCAGAATACATCCACAACATTTTTATATCTTTATTTGTATAGCACCAATTCATAACAAGTGTTATCTCAAGACACTTTACAGTAGAGCAGGCTCAAAACAAACTCTTCAATTTATGGATACACATATATGCATATATACATATATTAAATACATATATGCATATATTTACACACACATACATCCAAAATCCAACATGAATCCATCATGGGGGCAAGAAAAAAACTCTGTTTAGCAGTAGGAAATCTTGTGGGCACAGACAAGGTTTCGTAGTATCTGCATGATTTTAGTGATAGTCTTTATAGAAGTATAATCAGCAATGATCATGAAAAGAGTGATAATGTTTACATTACCATCTTTAATGTGTATAAGGTAGAGATGACTGATGTTGAATAATATAACGGCATCAAAATGAGAATTTATAAGTGATGTGTTTTCTGCTGATAACTGGGGGGGGGGGGGGGGGGGGGCAGACACAAAGGACTGAAAATGAGAATTTATGGTAACGACAAACCTATGGACACCCAGACCATAAATCTATCCCCACCATATTTGTCCCCGCTGAGTATAAATTCATTAAAGGTAAGCCTCTTGAGGTGTGGCATCTCATTTTCAAGAGGGACTTTGTGTCTTTATGGTGCTAAAGATAGTTACTTTGGATGTATAATCAACCAAGGATAGGGAGATCATGCTAATGTCTACTGACTATGAACTAGAATGGGGCTAAAGAAATGGCCAAATATTTGCTATATCTGTAATTGTAGCTATTGAGGCTTCGTAACTCCACAGCAGTTAAACCTTGGTAATGTCAGATCCCCCAGATAAGCGTTGACTTTATTATATTACTACAGTAGTTATTAGAGGTTGGAATCTTTCAGTAGGTCATAGTTTGATTCATGGGTCATGATCCGGATTCAAAATCAATTTTGGATTCAGATTGATTTAACTTCCACTGCCTTTGCCTGCAGTCCACTAAAGGGCTGAATAAAATAATTTGAAAAATATATCCTGCTCCAGCTGACAGTGGGTGAGAGGTAGGGTACACCCTGAACCAGTCATCAGTCGATCCCAGGGTCACATAGAGACTCACATTCATGTGCCTGCACACCTGCGAGCAATTTGTATCTGTGTTTTTCAGTTCAATCTTTCCATACAACTTAATATACCTATACTTCTTAAAATGACAAACTTTGAATTTTTTTTTAGCTCTGTCACATTATACATTGATTTTATATTCAGACCAATTCATGATTTTCAACTAAAGCTCTTTAGTTTAAAGGGTACTTTTATCAAGATTTACGACAATCTTTGTGTTTGTTTGACATTGACAGACAGCTCAGGAAAAATGGTTTGATACTTCCAAAAGTAACATAATTTAGTAAAATAAAACTTGAACACAATTCAGCCTTTCTATTTTAGATTAGGGTTTGTTAATCTGTTTCCTGAATATAAAGCCTTTGTTGCGAACAACGCTGAAGAGGCCTAAGCCTCTGCCTATGAAACAGGCAATGGATTTAGTCCTGGATTAAGAACTTGGGTAAAACTGTGCAGGATGCAGCAGTCAGTCACTGCTCCACTTTTTTAAAATGTGGGTGATGAGAACTTAAAATTACTTTGGCAGAGTCTGCATACTGAATATGTTTTGTCAAGCTCTGTCTTACCGCGGGAGGTCAATGAATGGGGATGTGCTGAATTTTTCTCTGCTGCTCAAAAAAGAAAAATCATGCAGCAAGCCAACAGGCTAACTTTAGCAGTCCAACTGGCTAGTACCAGCATGCACCATGCTACAACTGTGCACTACAGAAACCAATACAGACAAACAGTACCATAGTGTGATTTTGGGCAACAAACATCTTTTCTGAATATTTGTTTATTTATTATTAGATTGACTGACAATCTTCGAGAGTAGGTATCATGATTCTGATATGTTTTGGTTTTTTTTCACAGGAGCACAGAGTTAGTCAGGGACATTAAACAATTATTTTTGATCATCACAGCCATAAGCACCAATTTAATTGAGTCATACCACAAATAAAGACTTTTATAGATGAGGAGAGTGGAATTAAAGTTGGAAGCCCAGTAATGGCGAGGGCAGTTATGTTGTGGTTCCACAAAAGCATAACATTAGTTGTTGTTTTTTTTGGGGGGGGTCAATAATGCTTGCATTTCAAAATTTATGAATGCTCATTTGTAAATATTATCACAAGGAACAAAATGGGAAAGTTTCATATTTTTTCTCTATCAAAGTGTTTGATTTAGCAAAATCTCAAAAATCAACAGGAGAGAGATAGGCTCTCTTTTTAAGAAACCAGGGCTAAAGTATCCACTCTATTGCCCATGACTTTGAGGGGTATTGCCTTAAAATACACATCCCTATGGTACCACAGATAGCAGAATCAGTGTGGAAATCGTAGGGGGTACATCTACAATTAGGTTCATTCGATTCCACTGGACTCATTGAGAAGACAACAAGGATATGATTTCTTATCTTTACATTTTGATAGATGTGGCATTAAAAGAATCCAAGTATCAATACATTTCCAGTGCCTTCCTTGCATTAATTTAGCAATGTGTTTCTCTAGGTTTAACATCATTTGATCTTTTTTTAAAAATGAGAAACTCTACCATGACTGTATCCTGAACTGAAAGAAACTTTAACCATCTCTATGTTTAAAATCCTTTTGTAAATCAGAGGAACCAGAATAGCACAAGCAACAGAAACTTTCTTGCTTTCACACCTCGCACACACACAGTAATGCACACAGCTGTCTTCTCCACTAGTTAGCCATCTTGGGTGCTCAGTGAGCGGTGGGTCTGTGCTCATTGTTAATGGGATGTTAGTGCGCGCCTCTCGAAGTGTCTGTGGGCAGAGTGTAAGAACAGAACCACAGTTGGACTAACCACGCTGAGCGCAAAATGAGAGCTACAAAGACAAGATGAGGCTTGCACACACACTGAGAAATTCACACACGTACTCACACTGCACCTGCCAGGTGTGTGAGGAGGCTGTGTGATATGGTGCCGACCAGTCTCAGAGAGCTGTGCTTCACAAATGAGTCAGAAGCTGGTAACAAGCATGCCAGCAGAGAATATCTCTGCTGAGACTGGCCATACACGGACAGAAATGTAAGCATTATTACATTTTTATTCACATGTTCTCAGCTTGTATTGTTCATTCGTCCCAATGATGAAACAATATTGGAACTGATGGAAAGGCATCCATTACAACTTGAAGAAATGGAAACTTGTGAGCGTGCTCTGCTGTTTGTCAAGTGCGCCTTTGGCATGGCAGTGGTGGTAGTGATGGCGGTGGGTGGTGGTGGTGGTGGTGGCGGTGTTGGAGGGGGTCAGGGGGGGGCTCTTGGCTGCTCTTCTCCCTCCTGTCAGCCCCCTCTCTCGGCCAGGCAGGCAGGCTGTGTTGGGCAGCCCGGCTCCTCGGTAGCAGATGCGAGCCCTCATGTCAGAGGCAGGCAGTGGCCCGACGGAGTGCCGCTCGTGCTCATACCTCATTGAGCCATCTCCCCTAGCAGATGGCGCGCTGCTGCGGGCGCTCCTCTCCCCGATAATTACCAGGCCTCGCCACAGATGGAAATGTCAGTCAGCCTCACAGGTCCTGGTTCCTGCCACTGCCTCCGTCCGCGGCCCCTCTACCTAGGCCGGGCGCTGCCAACACTCACCATGTGTTCTGTGACTGCTGACTAGGCAGGCAACAAAAGAGAAATCCGCCCACATGAATATTCATGCAGGGATGTTAGGTGGCTCGCCGTAGACCAGACTGGGCACCAGCAAATAGTCGGCCAGGTGCGGGCTGTGACACCGATTTCAAACCTCTTTTTTGTCCTCTCCTTCTACACTGTGTCACTGTTCAGGTTTCATGACACACCACAGTGAAGTGTGTACTGATCAATCTCATGGAGAAAGAAGGGTGAAGTGATACCTACAGCTTTGTACAGTTGTTGAATGACATATTTAGGAGATTAGGATAACTGTGTTTGCAAAATGGATTAATTCTAGCAGATGCCAGGACTAACCCCCACTTATCTGTGATAAGGTGACCAGATGTCTCAGCTTGGCAAAGGCAACACTCTCCGAGTTTTATTACTCGGCGCCAAAGCATCCCCCGAGAAATTTCTGCGTGCATTCACAGATAATCTACCTTCGCAGAGAACAAGGCGACAGGGTTTTGCTTCTTTGTGTATTTGTCCGTGTAAGAATTTATGTGGACGTGTTGCCTGGTTGTGGAAAGCTCAAGAAGATTAAACTAAAGTAAATACCTTTGTGCCTGAGTGCCAACGAGGAAAAGAGAAAGAGACAGACAACGGGAGCTATGGCTTATTGGAAATATCACTTTGGCGCCTGTATCTTATAATGATGTTTCCCAGTAGAAAACAACAAAGAAATCATTTACAGACATCTTAAATGAGCTCTGGTCCATTTGTCTCTCAATAGGAATCATTTACGCATATTTAGCATGTGAGTATGTTTGTGTGTGAGTGTAATTTTTAGAAAGACAGCCAGAGAGAAATGTGTTTATGTAATCTCTTGTAATTTAAAAACTGTACACATAAAAAACACCTTCAGTGTGGATTCTAACAGTATCTAAAGATGTTGTCATTCTCATCAGAAGGAGTAAATTGCAGGTCTTGTGAGCTGTTGTTAAATACTTCCCTTGGGAATGCTGAAAAGTCCATAACCATTGATTATGGGTAATGGCAATAACTGCAAGTCATTCTCACACAATAACATTTTATCACCCATTTGTCTCTTAATGTATTGAAATTAGCATGTCTCGTAGTGTTCCCTCAGCATTTAAATCCAGGGCACACTCTCTTAAGCAGTGTAACCTGCCCACTGTGCAAGTGGTAAGGGGCCCGTGCTGCTCCAGAGTAATACAGACATCAGTTTCAGACGAGGATGAAGACAACTGGAACTTTAAACAGTACTCTGTTGTGTTACTAATCATGTTGACTTGAAAGGTATAAAAAAAAAGGAGAGAGAAGATTCTAAACTACAAAACACAATCAGCATGTTTGGCCAAATGTTGAAAAAAACATAACTTATCATCTAAAATGAATTGCAACTGTAAGACACTACAAATAGAGTAAAGACCAGTGACCCTGTCCACTAGCTTAAAGAGAGCCATGTATGTAAGAGCATATTTTCCTGATTGGCCGGACTTAAGTGTCTTTTGTATCTTTGTTGAACAAAGAATCAGACGTGGTTTAGACTAAAGAAATTATGTAGAAGAACTAGAAAAGCACTCAGAGAGCGCAGACCTCCGCCAAGCAGCTTCGGTCCACTTTGGCGAAAATGGTCCTATCTGGCAGTGTTAAAGAATCCTTTAAAAAATTCCTGGATCCAGACGGTGGTCCGGATCACCCCCAAAATTTAATCAGTTCTTCCATATTCCATTCCCGACAATTCCTGAAAATTTCATCCAAATTCGTTCAGAACTTTTCAAGTTATTTTGAACACAAACAGACAAACAGACAGACAGATAAATGCCAGCAAAAACATAACCTCCTTGGCAGAGGTAAAAATACAGGACAGGATCATACTAAAGCTGCCATTGTTGTGCAATGCACTTTGGGTACTTATGTCAAATGGCTGTGTTCTTCACTAGGGATGCACAATATGTATTACTGGCACGATACTAGTATCAGTAGAAAATGGCTTGAAAAGTTCTAACTGTTAATAGAAAAAAATCCTGCCATTATTAACAGACAGTAATCAGCATTATATATAATCTGTATATCGGCTGTAATATTGGAGGAATGAGCAAATATACAGACGGTAAAATGAATTCAGAGTTAATGACAATATTGCGACATACAGCACTGAATTGACCAATTACCATAGAGTTGATTTATAAACCAATCAGAGTGGACTGGGGCCACAAGGGTAAGAGAGCTTTAAAAGGGGCAGGAGCTCTGACAGAGTATCTCAGAAAGAGAGAATCCATCTGCAGCAAGGGTGATCTGTAATTGAAAACTAGAAGGTTTTTTGAACACTGATTGCAAAAATCCCTCAGCAGACAGTCATCAAAATGAATGTTTGACCCAGAGTTCAAAGAGGCAAAATTGTAAGGTCTCTTTAGTGATAAACTCCATGGGAAAGATGTTTCTTCCAAACTATCTGGAGTGAAGTCACAGCCAGCTTTGAGTTCATTTAATCTCTGGATGCCCTGTTCCTTAAAAATAGTTTTGATCTCACAGTGATGTTTTCGCAAATTTTAATTTATGGCTTAAAATCTTATCAATGTGTCATTACAACTGATTCACCATGATTATTCGCTCTGTGATGAACAGAGCCCACAAACATCAAGTAAAAAAACAATTAAATTAATTCCAAAAACCACTAAAACTCCAGGTGTGTTCTAAAAATTGTTTCCCTTGAAAGGGCCTGTGTTTTGTTTTTGTTTTTTCTTGAAAAATGTTTCAGTTAGTTTTGTGAACCTCTGTATATTATCTCGGGGTCAGATGACACCTCTGCTAGAGGAGCATAGGACAAGAAAAATGTTTAACTGGTAAATTTTACATAAAATTAGCTTTTATGTTTTGCAAAAAAAAGAATATGACACAGACAAACTAGGCTACCTAAAAGCTGACCAGCCAAATGCCAAATGACAGTGACAACCCTCCAGCTTGCTACACTAGCCAAAATGCGATCATAGCTAGTCATGACTGATGCTAATTCACTGCCTTCTGTTGCCTCCTTTTTCCCCAATAATACAGTTTGATTCCCAGGAATTAACTTATTTCTTATACAATAAACTACATGTAGCATTGATTACATAGATAATTTGGATTAAAGCAAACAATTAAACTCTGCAAACTACAATATCACAAGCCACAAGTCACATGCTTCATATGAAAACACAAAGGCTAACTCAAGAAGCCAGGGTGCAGACAAAGCTAGCCCTGTCTCACCTACTAAAATGCTTTCTCTGGTGAGTTACTGTGAATAATATAGTGCTTTAAATTCAAGTCATTATCATTTAAACCAGAACCTAAGTTTAGTAATCCAGACAAACATAATACAGCCAAATTTGGCCAGCTAAACAAGACAAACTATAAGAAACTGCTAAAAAAAAAAAAAAAAAAAAAAAAAAGCCCTTTAACCATTATGACAGTCAACATTTTGTTATCAAAAAAATGTCTAATTCAACAGAACAAAGTGATGCAGACAAATGTACATGCTAAAAGCAAACTAGCCAAACTACAAGAAAAGTACTCAACAGACTAGAAAGGCAAATAGCAATATCAATTGTCCATCTTCTTTGAACCAGCCAAAATAAAGTTAAAGCTATCCTTGGAAAAAAAAAGACCACTGTGGCCATTTTGTTCCTTTTTAATAAAACTTCCTTTTAGACAAAGTTAACATTTGACCACAAAAATATTTTCTGTTTTTTTATTCCTTATTTGATAGAAAAACAAAGTAACTTAAAAAAGTCAACAAGCAAAACCCTAACTAGCCAAACTAGTTTACAATAAACTGCACAACACAGAATGAAGCCCAGAGCTAGCTTTTATTGTATCACCCAGCTAGCTTAAACTGGCTAAAGAGTGTTCATGTGTAGTACTGATTAACAAGTACCTCAGATTAACAAAACTATCTTAAATTTACCAGCCAAAATACAAACAGCCCTTTAATCAAGCGGCAATGGGCTTTCATATAAGTTTTAAGCAAATACCAGGCAACATGTTAGTCTAAAACACTTTATACTAAAAGCTGCGCGTTGCTAATTCACTAGAGAAACAGAAGGGGATAGATAACAGGACTACTTAAGCTTACATGTCTGCAAACACATGGTACTGGATGAAGATCAACAAAAAAAGGTGTTTTAATTAATCTGATGGAGCTCTTTTTAAATTTACAACCTTTTGATCAGCCTGATCAATTTCATTGTGATTATGGTTAACAACAGATATTTGGAGTGAAGATAAATCAATAACATTTTATGGATTCATTCTATTCCAACTGCCGAGTTCTTGCTCACTAATATTCTGCAGGGTGGGAATGAAACTTGAAAACATGTGATGCAACATGAGAGCAACACAGTCAGCATAAAATAACCAGAAGAAGCCAGCCCCCTTCTCAAGACAGAAAGCTGTTGGCACCTTATTCTCTCCTATGCCATGTAAAACAGTGGCCTTGAAGAGTAGAGAAGATGCTTTTATGATTAAAAATTTGTCTAAATCCTATTAGCAGTTGACAAAAGAGAAAGATGTATAGACAATCTGTCTGCAAGCCGTATGAATTATTTACAATTTTGCAGCCACTTACAAGGCCTTTGTCAAAGCATGAGAGTGGCAGTGTGTGATATAACCTCTGATCATAATTAAAAGTGCTCAATTGAGACTCAAGATATCACACCTTTGTGTTGTACAGATGCAGTTCAACAGAATGGCAACAGTCTGCCTCCCTTTTTTCTTTCTTCTTTTTGTCTTGAGCTGACAAAGCTGGCCCCTCATTTCCATTCTGCCCATTATGTAAATGAGGCCGGATCACATATTGGTTCAAATGAGTAACGCAAGTGCAGAGGCCAGGTTTCCTTTAGGACCAAGTGGAAATTTGCACTTAAAAGCTATTTTGTGTGCTAAAACAATGGTCCAGGTGCTGTGCCCTTGACCAAGGGCTTTATCGTCTCCTGTGAGGCAGAAAGTTGGTGTCACACCTGTTTCAGCCCTTTTCTGTCAGTCCCTTGCTAAGCTCATTCAGTCTGGCTGACATTTGGATGATTTAGTCAAAATGAACTAAAGGTTTTTCTGGTTTTCGACCTCTCCACTTCACTTTTGAGTGATAGCATATTTGTCGCATAAGAGTTATTGTTTTGTGTGCGCACACAAGGTTGCTTTAATAAGAAGGAAAATTTGTGTTGGTAAATATGCTCTTGTTAAATATTCTACATCTTCAATAACTGCTTATAGGGTTCTGCATTTGAAAGATTAACAACAGAGGCCATATGTTATTTGTTGCCTGGTAGGATTTTCTCCCCTCATGCAATCCTGTTGTTTGTCTATGGACCAAGCTAGATCAGAAAGATTAGCACCCATCACCTAATGCATTCAATCAGCAAATTACATCAAACCTGATCAAACAATACTGACTTCTGGCAACTTACCAAAGAAAAATCACTCCTCTGAGTATTTCCCCTCATAATCCGTCAGAAAGCAGATGATTTGAGTGTAAACAGCAGAGCACGCTCCCTCATGTCACATCTCAAATGAATGAATACTGAAATCTCTGCTGACTGATAATAAATCTGCAAACATGTACATGCTTAGTTCTACATTTTATTATAAATGTTAAAATCAACAATCCTTTTATTTTCTCAATCAAAAATTGGGTTAGCTTTGTCGGAGAACACTTGGAACAGTCTCCCATAGGTTCTGGTCAAATGCAGGTTTTAAATGAAGAACTCAAGTCATAATAAAAAACCTACACTCTGACATATTTTATAAATTTAGACCCCACACCTTACTGTCTATCATAAGTGCTGTAAGTATTCCTTGGTGATTACGGTCCACACTGACAAAATAGTATCAAGCACACGCAGTGGCTACAGGTTTGTCATCTGCACATCTATAATGCAAATCTACTGTTCCACCTCATCCCAAAGATGCTGATTGAGATCTGGTGACTGTGGAGGCCACTGGGGTACAGTGAACTCATTGTTGTGTTCAGGAAACCATTTTGAGATGATATGAGGTATGTTAGCCCAGATAATGCCAAGAAAATATTCCCCACACCAATATAACACTTCTGCCAGTCTGAACCATTGATACAAGGCAGAATGGATCCATGATTTCATGTTGTTTACACCAAAATCTGATCCTAATGTCTTGATGTCACAGCAGAAATGCAGACTCCTCAGACCAGGCAACAATTTCCTCTAATCTTCTGCTATCAAATTTTGGTGAGCATGTGCGAATTGTAGCCTCAGTTTCCTGTTCTTAGCCGTCAGAGGTGGTACCATCCTGGCCATTTTCTTCTGACCTCTAGCATCAACAAGCCTTTTTCACTCAAAGAACTGTCACTCACTAGATATTTCAATCAGGAGAGATCAAATTTGAGTGAACAATTGTTTATTATACAAGTTGATATGATTGAAAATGTGCAGTGTCTCTGTGGTTGGAATCTCCTTGGCGATTAGACTCCATTGTGATGCCTTGGTGTACTTCAGGGTACTAAGGGCAAATGCGAGATAGGATACCACCCTGGAAATTAGACACTGGTGGTGGGGAGGAATACAGGAAGGATGAGTAGTAGACTTCTGCTTACTGGGACCCTGATGTGATGGATTGAGGTGCTGCTGAGGTAAAGGGGCCAGAATTCTAAGGAGTTGGACCTGGATACTAATCAGACGACTGTTGTGTTGGTGTTAGCACTGATTCCGCTACATTTATGGCACAAGAAAGCGAATCAAACTCTGTAATTTAAAATGTTTGAGTCTTTACATGGATGTTTAATATTTCTCATATGTGTGTTCAGTGTTGAAATCATAAATAAACAAATAATCACCCGATAGACTACTTTTAGTCTGTTAATAGATGTTAATATAGCAGCACAAGTCAGTAGCTAAGCTAGCGTTTACTTTTATTTTAAAGACCAGAAAGACAAATCAGCTAAATTATCAAATTGGGGAAGGAAATCAGATAGCTTTATTTGCGTTACTGAAAAAAACACAATATGTGTTAATAATTTTTCATGTTATACCAAACTGTAGCACAGTAGGCTGCAGTAATGAGCTTTTTACAACATTTGCCACCCACCTAAAACAGAAAGAAGAAAAAGTTTTAGCTCAGCTGGCTGTAGCATACTACAAAATAAAAGCCATTTGGTTGTCATACAATATACTGCATACTGCATGTAGTATGCAGTTTCAAATCAGCCATGTTTATAAACAATATCAAGCAGGGAGTGGCTAATGTTAGCTTTTCTAGTGCCACCACAACCACCTGCCTCTTGTCTTCTTTACTGGATAACATCTATAATTCTATGCAGGATATGGTTCCTCATCACTCTGATATGTAAGGGTCACTTGCCACAGCCTAAATATAGCTTTATGTTTTACTCCGTTGCTCTAGACAATGCCAAACTGCTTTAAGCTAAACAATGTTATTCTTGAAAGCCCAGCTGTGTATTTCTGGGTCATAGTGCAACAATAGGCAGGATGAATTAAATTTACTTTATATTGATAGGGACACTGCAGTTTAATATACTGTAGTTTCAGCACAAGACATGAAGCTGATGTGATGCACATAGAATTCACAGCTATTGCTTATTTCCAACCCTTGTCCCTAGTTTAATGTACAATTGTAACAATACAACATTCAACATTTAAAAATACAGCACTACACATGAAAATGCATCAAAGCATGAAAATACATAGATTTCACAAACCTTTATGAATTTGTAATGTAAAAACACAACAATGTTATGTCAAAGCGGCCTAAATCTCCACTTTTAATCACTCAATAGCATCCTTCAGTTGTAAAACTAAATGATGCTAAAGCTTGAAAAATAACATAATTCACATGCATTTTTGGGCTCAAGGGTCGGGCATAATGTCCTTTACCCAGTCCAAGTCTTTAAATAGACATTAAATGATGGAACCTCTGAAGTGAAAACGCTTGCAGCCTCATATTTCCCATTGGGTCATGAGCTTAATTATAAATTTGAACAAGTTTGATAAGATAAGGTGGAACAATGGTTGCAATAAATGTTTAAAAATGAGTTTTCAACTTGCTGAAGCCATTTTTTCTTCTGATTAAAGTGTCCCTTTATCAACAGGGATCAAACTCCGTAATTAACATTGGGCAGAGATAACAAATAAACAGTCTGAAAGTGAAAAGCTGTTCTGTGGTGCTCTGCTCTCACTAAAAAGAATCCATTTCAGTCCAAATATCACATGCGCTTGTTTTTTCAGCAATCTGCACTGTGCTGAGGGCCTGCTGCTTTCACAACCTGTCCTGAAGGGAAAGCGAGCGAAATGAGCTGTCTGTAAAAAAAAAAAAAAAAGGGGAGACAGCAAGCAGAAAACAGAAAAAAAAAGAAGTAGCGAGTAGTTCAGCGTGGGTGTGTGTGAGCGAGTGGGAGAAAGTAAGAGTTGGGTGACCTTGTTACCAGTTGGGTTGAGTTGGACAGGCTGGTAGGAGGTTGCTGTCTACGGGGAGGGACAGACAGATGCTCGCTCTTCTCCCTGGGCAAAACATCTCGCCTGGTGCAGGCAGCACACAATCTGGCCCGGGCAGCTGTAACCCTAATGATCACTGGTGGCGCTGCACCTGACCGACCGACCAGTTCTACTCTTGCTCAGCCCTCCCCTTCCCCCCTTTTCTCCTCCTCTCCCCGGCCCCTCAGTCTCCTCTTTGACCTCCAATGCCTTGAAACTCTGTGTGGAAACTAGTTATGGTCAAAAGGAAACGGACAAAGCTCAAACAGGAATATGATCCTCCCCTGTTTAGGGAGGATATGACATTGATCTAGAGGAAGAAAGGTGAATTTATATTGTTAGATTTAAGATGGACGTCAAAAGCTGTTAAAATTAGTGACCAAACCTGTAAGAAGAAATCACAGGAAAATGCTTCATAAAAAACAGATAATGAATTGAGTGTAAAATGGTAAAGGAATGGAGGATATAGTGAGGCAAAGGGGCTGTAAGGAGCTCCCATGCTCCCTTCTTGCTACCGCTGATCCAGTCTGAGCTTCTTATCGAGTCTCTCCCACACCGCTCTCTGGTATAAGAGCTCAGACTCCTGGGGATCTGACTAGCTGCCTGGTAGTATGTCTCTGGCTGGATGTATAGCTAATATCTATGGACAAATGGATGGAAATAAATGAATGAAGGGATGTATAGTGCTTATGCATTGTGATGGCTGCACAATGACTGGCATGCTACACATTGTGATAGTATGGCAGAGAGATTCAACGACAGGTTTCCAAGACATTTAGACCAACTGATGAGGAGCTATTTTTGGTTTGCTGAGAAATCTCCAAGGATTTTTCTGAAAAAGAAAGGCATTGTTACTTGGAGAATAAGGTCTATAACTGAACTATTGAACAATGGAAATGAGCAGAAGAAAAAAATAGCAAAACAATCCAAAAATATAGAATTTGGAATAGTAAGTATTTAAATATATGGCATTGTGTCCATGGAAATGTACATAAAGCAGCTTTTAATGCTGTTATGAGCTGTGCTTGGCATCTAAATCCCTGCTGTTTTAATCACATACTCCTGCTTATGACAACTTATGTAGGCAGCTTTAATACTGACTCCTCAGCAAAGTAAAGATTAACTTGCAAACCACTTAAAAAATGATGGAGGCTATGTTTATGACCTTGTTTTGCTATGAAGCTAAACATTAGCTCTACAGGAAGCTTCAACATAGCTGTGATAGAGCTGAGTGATAAAGCAAGAAGTGTTTATTATGCAATTAGACAAAATATCAATTTTGACATCCTCATTTCAATCTGGATCAAAAATGTCCAATTCATATCATTTGTACTGTATGGAAGTGAAATCCGGGGACAGAAATTAAATCAAGGACAGTGGAAAAAATCAATAATTGAAGTGAGTCCTGTAAGACCCTCTTACATGAACAAAGAGAGAACACATCAATGCATAACTCGCCCTTATTTTGAAATTCAAAAAAGAGCACTGACATTTTACACTCTTTGAAAATGAATGACCTCCAGTCCTACCATCCCAGCTCCATGAGCTGCTAAGACCAGAGGCCAGGGAAAAGTCCCTCTAACCTGCTGGCCAAAATATTGCACCAAAATTACTTGAACCACAGCAACCCCTAAATACCATCAAATCAGGCCCAAGATCGCAACACCCCCTTAATTAGACCAAAGTAAATTCTAAGCCAACTCATAGAAAACTAGAGGTGCTTATAAGACACAAATCTATGCCCAAGAATTTTAATATTGTAAGCGGAGTTGTTACCAAAAACAGAAAACTGCCCCAACTCACAATGTTAAGAAATCCCTTTAAAAAAATCCTGGTTCCAGATTACTACCAAAATCTGACCACCTCTCCTTTAGTGCCATGAGCACCATTCCCTGAAAATTTCATTTCATTTGTTGTTGAAACATTTTGAGTTAGTTGCAAAAATGTTGAAAACAGCCCTATTTTGCATTGTTAACAAATCTTTGAAAAAGTCCTAGATCTATATGCATATTCAGATCCAGATCACCTACAAAATCTAACCATTATTTTCTTGTGCCGTGACCAACATTCCCCGAAAATGTAATAAAAATCTGTTGGGAACTTCTCAATTATCTTGTTTACAAACAAGCAAAATGATAAACCCTGGCAAAAACATAACCTCCTTGGCACAGATAATTAAATAAAATACTGCTAAGAAACAACCCAAGCTCAAAGCAAACTATGGTACCCCAAACAGAGAATACAAATTAGCAAAGCACCTGAAAGACTGTGAAAGATCTTTGACTGAGAAAAGTCCTGACGAGGTACCGACGCAGTGCCCAGAGATTGGCTAAAAAGACCCAGTGTGGGACATACTCTGCCCCCACTGTGCCACGCAACAGGTAGAGACAAAGCACTTCCTCTCATTTTCCTTAAATGACAGGCTGTGAATACCATCCCCATTTAACTCACACAAACACATAGTTCATATAAGCGCCTGATACCCAAGAAATCACACATTTACTCACAGAAATGAATTACTAAGAGATTATTGCAGCAAAAAGTAGAACCAGTAGAACCTGAACACATAAAACCAGAGAAACATTGATAGACAAAAACATGGACACACACCAAAAAAAAAAAAAAACACTTAAAAATCATGCAAACACATGCTGCCTCAATTCCTATATATACTCCAGCAAAGCAAATAAACAAAACTCAATTTTGGACCATTTTTTAAAAAGATACATCTAAAAAAATGTTCTGATACCTATTTGATTATAGCCTTTATTGTACTTTATTCCAAAAAATATTACCTTTCTTACTGTAATATCACAAAACTGTATATGTTTTATGTATGATTGCATTTCTGTATTCATTAATTCCATTTTTTTTATTTTTAATGAAATGCTTTAGCAATACTGTCCTGCAACATTCAGGCCAATACATCGCTTCTTAGTTAGGTTTAATGAACTGACTTGAATCATTTTATAGTTATTTATTTAGAAGAGCAAAATTAAGGCTACAGGAAACAGTCTAAGACTGTTTTTTGTTTTTCTGTTTTCTGTTGTATTTTTTCATTTTCAGTGGGAATTACAGTTCACACTAAACATGTTTTTGTTCAGTGGGTTGAATTATGAGTTGTAAGACTCCTAATCCATATTAATCAAAGCTGAGCCCTTGTTTTCTCCATCATACATCCCATTCACACCAACAAGCCACAACATACGCACACTGTAAATAAAAGGTCAGCCGAAACACCCTCCTATGGTAAACATTTTAATCCCAATTAATCTCTAATTTGGCTCATCAGTCCATGCACACATTTGGAAGAGGCACCCTGATCTAGATTTGCTCAAGAGACATTAAATTCATTTGTTGTATGAGCTTCAAATATGATGAAAAGAGAATGATGGAAGATTTGATTTTTTCAGTTGAAGTATGTACTTTCAAAAGGGGGTGCTAGTTATCTTCATTTGGATTCTCTGCCTGCTCTGCACTGAGTGGTTTACAAGCCTTGTGAGACTGAATAATAGAAGACAGGGCAGGATAATCGGGACTGATTTTTGTGATTTTAACTTCAGGATTACAGTTTTGGATTTAACTTTCATTATTTTTTAATATAAATTAAAAAATAGTCTCACTGCAGCATTCAAATCTTCTGTAACAGCATTTGCTCCTATCGTATTCATCTTAAAATTGTCGTATTTGCTGTCCAAAAACAATAAGGTTAAGTGTGTTTGTGGACAGAGGCAGAAAGAGCAGGAGAGCTGTGGATGCCGGAGAGAGACAGAGAGCATCTGTGAGCAAGGCAAGAGAGGAAGCGGAGTGAGAGCTTGAGAAGGGGGGATCTTGGTGCCGAGTGTGTTTGGAGATCGTCCTGGGCCAAGAATGTGTCCATGACTGCTGCTCTGTGTATCTGCCTCACCCGGGTGACACCAGTGACACAGACATTTCCCAGCAGCCTCCTTTGCAGTCCTGAGCCTCTATAAACTACACACAAACACACACACACACTCACACACAGACATTACCTTCACCACACACTATCTCTCTGTCTTTCCCCTCTCTGGGCTGAGCAACAGGCTCTGTGTTAGCCTAAGCAGACCAGGACTGTCATTGCCATGTGACCCCAGCAGGACTTCTCAAACTGTGCTGCTGCTGCTGCTCTGTAAGTGTACTCTGCTGGCCAGGGCTGCTCATGATCACAGTATGATTCCAGGCACAGTTCCTGCTGTACTGTTCAGCATCCTCATCTGGGTTTGCTTCAGGTGCAAGACTTAATAACTGACTTCATCATTCAGAAACATGATAAAGTTGGCAAAGTAAAGGCACTGAATTGACTTACAGAAGATCAGCTATGTGAATTTTGATATGCACACTTATATCAATACTTATACTGTTTGGTCATGGATATGCCAAGGCAAGGCAAGGCAAGATTATTTTTAGAGCATAATTCGTACACAAGGTAATTCAAAGTGCTTTACAGAACAGTGCCAATACTAATACCAATATGGAGACAAAGGGAGATATAAGGTAACCAATAGAGATGGTAATCTTTATAGTAATACTCCTGCCTCTGCCAGTACAAATACTAATGCCAGTATTGTCGCCAATACCGATTTCAATACCAATACTAATGTTGATACCAATATAGGTGTCTTTGCTAGTGCCAAAATCAAAACATCTATTGATACCAACACCAGCACTATTGCCATTCCTAAACAGATACCAGTATCAATGCCAGTACAGTGTCAATATTAATACCATTACCTATGCCAATAACAATACTGATACCAGTATTTATAATTACTAATACCATAACCAACAGCAATACTAGTATTGAAACCAGTACTGATATCTATGCTAATGCCAATATCAATATATACGTTCACTGACACTGAACAATGCAAATGCCATGCAGATACCAAAACTGGTAATGATACAAATACTGACACAGATGCCAATAAGTGTAATTAAAAACCGATAGTGACCCCTGTGCTGATGCCAACTGACAAAACTGTTGCTAATGGCATTGCAAATAGGATATTTAAATTGATATGAATACAGATTTGTGCCAATACCATTATCAATACTGATATTGATACCTATACTGATTCCAGATGCCAGATGCAGATGCCAGTGCTGCACCTATACAGATACTAAAACAGCCTACCAATATCAATAACAATACTAGTTCCCGGTCCTTTGTGAATAGAAATATCCATACTAACATTTTCACTGATTAAAATGCAAGAAGGACTTTACCATTGATTTTTCTATACCACAGTTTCTATACCACTGATACTCATGACAATACCTATATCCTACCTTTACTACCTTTACTTTTCCTGATACTAATGCTGAAACTGATACCCATCCTGATACTTATTTAAATATATTTACCTATACTGATACAGATACTAGTATTAATATTAATACCAATGCCGAGATTTATGCCTACATCAATATTTCTGCCAAAACCTATACCAATACTACAACTGATACATTTACTGATAACATTTCATTGCCAGGTACTAGTACCCATAACAATGCTGATACTGATAGCAGAACTAATGTCCCTACCAATACCACTGAAAATACAAATCCTACACCAATAGCCATACTGATATTAACTGTCTCACTAATACCACTACTGATGCAAATGTTGTTACAGACACCAAAATCAACGACACTGTAACTGGAACCATCAACAGTTCAAACCTCCTGAACTAAAATACATTGACAGGTAATGGTAACTGCTTCTCTGTGCCATTCCTGTGCAAATATTTTTAACTTCTCAAGATCAGCATATTTTTGACAAACTTTGGCCTGACTATAATGAACAAAAAAAAATGTTTAAATTTGTTTTTCATTCATGATTTTCACTTTTCAAACTGTTTATATCTAAGTGGTGCTTATAGCTAAGACCCTATTTAAGGTAAGTTTTTTATTAATAAGAAGGAAATGTTTTTTGAGTATTTATGACGTTATTGTTAAAAATATTGGAATTTTAAACTTTTGGGCCAAAACATAAAGAGTAATTTCTACAGCTAGTTTTTTAAAACATTTTTAATATTGATCAGTGAACAATCAGTAGACAGATGATGGACAGAAAAGCAGGCCTGAGACACTTCAAATCCTCCAGCCTGAACCTGCAAAGAGTCCACATCCTCCTTCAGCAGCTGTCTATCTGCCATGTTTTCTTTATCAGTCCCCTTGTCATCCGGCAGCCCTGCACATGACCAAATTAGTCCCACTATCAGCCATTATCTGGCCTCCATGTTGAACGTCTGCCTGCCTGACCAGAATCACCCTCTTCTCGACTCTCTGCTCCAGAACGCTGGCTGCTCAGGCCTGAGGAAACCCAGGCTGAGCATCTTGGGGTTTGAGCCTCAACAGACTCAGCAGAACCCCGGCACACAAAAAAGGTCTTGCTTCCTTTAGAGGCGTCTGGCCTTGCTTTGGTTTATAAATATATGAGATATAAATTATATATTTATATAGCAAGTGAGGGTCAGTCAGTTCCCCAGGGTAAAATAAAAAGCATAGAGAAGGTGGAAGAAAAATAATAAACGAGATTGTAGAGGTTTAGACCTGGGGGATATTTGCTTACTTTAGGTGCTGCCGGCAGCAGATGTACTCCGACCTTGTAACTTTGAGTTTGTGGAATGGCTGTGCTCAGTGGACGCCCTGGCAGAAGACTCTCTCTCTCTCCTGCATAAGCAAAGCTGAGGGGAGATTAGAATTTGCACTTGGCTGGCATTACTACATGAGTCACTCATGCCCTCCATGTGACGTCTTAAGTAAGTTTCAAGTAGCAAAGTCTCAAAGTAGAAGATTAGCCACTGGCATATGTATTCATCTTAATTCATGTAGTATTTTTCAGCTTGGAACTTGGAGCTTCGCAGTCCCACGACCTTAGGTGCACTGGAGATTAGTTTTCATTTCAAAAGCACTTTCTGAAAAAGTTCTTATATTTAATTAGAGGAGCTGGAAAAGTAAAGATAAAATAGTGTATGAAAAATTGATATAAAGCATTCCTGCAGCTTGTTCCTTTCATGTGATACTCAGGGTAAAAAACATTTTAACTGTAGTTCAAAGTATATTCAAACAGGAGCACGCAGAGTACATACATAGCACCAAACACATGCAAATGCATACATACACACACATACACAAGACGCTACAGAGGCCCAACAGAGACAGGGAGAGTGTGTGTCGGGGGGACAGGAGGGATGCAAAGAGGTGCCAAAGACCACAGCACACTGTCTGTGCCAAGCAGAACTGAGCGCCCGCTGCCATCCAAACATAAATAAAGTGCTTTTGGCTCCCTGCAGCCACCAGTGTGTGCCGTGCATCCGCCAAGCATGTTTTTTTCTAACAAAGTTAAAAACAGGACAAATTTGATGCAATCACTTGCTGGAAATAAATATGTGCCACGTCTTGGATGGATAGGGTGTGAATCAGATGGTCGGTCAGTTATTAAGTTTCGTAACATAACTTCAGGATAGATTTCCTCTGCAGCCTTGGAGGGAGAAGACTCAAATTGGGCACATCACAGAAGTTTCTCCATATTTACTTCTTGCAGCTATGCAAGATGCCAACAGGAGAGGCACATATTGAACCATATGAGAGAAACGCTGATCCTCCTCAATGGAAAACTGAGGTTTTAAAATTAATCTGATTGGTAATGGTTGATTAAAATACAATTCATGTCATGACAAAGAAAAACAAATGAGCAAATTGTGATACATTTAGTCTTGCGCATTACCTTCCTACCTTCATAACCCACCCTTCCTTCCTCCTTACCTTCAACTGCCCCTCATTCTATCATTCTATTAAATATCCTGACCTACCTATCTACCTACCCAACTAACCTTTTCTGCCTATCTATCTGCCTGTCTTACCAATCTATCTATACTTTAATCAGTGATCACATTTTAAATCGTGATCATCGTAGCTATCAAAATAATCATGATTATGGCTATGTTCACACTGCAGCCAAAAGTGGCCCAAACCCAACAAGATCCAATGACAAAATTGGGATGATCTCTGTGTCAGCGAGGGTCCTAAGGTCACAGTCCCACCACTCTTGGTGCATCCACACATACCTCTGTACAGAGGAAGCAGCCACTGCTCCTTAAAAGGCCATCATCAAATTAAGGTCTCCCTTTTTGTCATAAGTTTGTCCGGTCCGATAGCACAACAGCTTGTACACACTAATACACACTCAGTGACATGTAGCATCCATATTTACTCCACAGCGTGGATCGTGTGATGTCACATCTTGCGGGTCACTTCAGGGCCATAGACAGTTCATACTGAAGTCTGATGGCAGTCACATTTAAATCATAATGTGAACAACCACGCAAAAAAAATCGGATTTCAACAGATAATCAGAATTGAGCAAGACCTGCAGTGTAATGTAGCCTATGATTCTTGCCACAATTGAGTAGCCCTACTATCTATCTATCTATCTATCTATCTATCTATCTATCTATCTATCCATACATATATCCACCCATCTTTCTAGCTATCTATTTATCTACTGAATCACACAGGACAAAAAGTCAGAAATTCTGCCTACTTTTGATCTCATTTGCCAGTGCATCAGATGCTGTGTTTGTAAGTATGTGTGGGTGTGTGTGCAAGTGTGCAGGTCCTGTTCCAAATCGCCCCAGGCTGTATTCCCACTCTTCACCCTGACTGATTATGGCCCTGATCTCCGCTGCTTCTTGAACAACGCTCACACCGCTGTTGCTGCCCTGGCCCGTGACTCCTGGGCGGGTAAAGAGGCATATTGCCATATCAACAAGACACTTTCCCTGCCAAGGAGCTGACCTGCCACTCACACTCTCAGCCGGATTCTCTCTGTCTCTTTGCCCCTATCATCCCCTAACCTCGTCCATGCCGCTTCTGTTTGCTCATAGATAGCTCCCTGCATAAATAGAAGGGTATAAAGCCCCATAAGCCCCTGCTCCACTCCTCACTCTGTTTGGTTACTACTGACTTTAATACCTTGAGATCAAAGTTGTGCAGGGAGTGTAAATCCTAGGAATAAGCTGAAGGAATTCATAGTGGCAACAGTCAGATGTCACATAGCAGTAACACTGAGAAGGCATGTGTAAGCTGTTGGCATGTTGGTGTACAAATCAGATACAGTGTACAAAATCATATAAGGCATGTACTCCTAAAATGCTCAAATATAGAGATCATGCGTAAGTCTGTAAACCATATTTACCAAATGACTATGTGGATGCTCATATGTCCACTTGCTATCAATGCTTCTGTGTAACTTGGCCTCCTCAGACTGGGTGTAAGTTTACATACAGTGCTTTAGTGAAATCCATCTCCTCCACCACAGGCCGTGGGAGCTAACTGGCCGAATGTCTGGGGAGCCGGCTGGTTAAGTGAAACCCTGACCGGCCTGCGATCACTCTGATGTGGGGGGATTTCTTCCGGCTCTGACCACTCAGCTCCATTCTGGAGCAGTGACACTAACAGGAAGTAACACATTAACAGAACAATCAAGTTCCTTGTTAGGGAGCTTTACACCGCCTGAGACTACCATTAACACCACAGGGGGGAATCTGGTCAGCTGATAAGGTCTGACAGAGGGAAGCCACAGAGGGCCTTACATGTCTAAAAGATTTGTGGGCTTATACTAAGATCTAATGATGGATTCTGTGTGAATGTTTGGAATAGTTTGTACCAAAATAAAACAGAGTCTTAAATTAAGGAGGTTAAAAGTTGTAATGATGTAGTTCCACATGTAAAAAAGGTCTGCCAAACAGCTGCATTACATCTCTTATCTTTTGTAAGCTCATTTAAAAAAATGTATATGATAGTTTTGTATCCATAATGGCAGCAAATTCTATGAAAACGTAATGAAGCATTTTTTATACAGCCTGTCATAAATAATTTCTCCTCACTATGCAATTTGATTGTTAAGGTTGTAAAATCTATTGTTGTATTGTTTTATACAATTACAATACAGTGGCTATTTTATTCTATCCATCTGAGTACTAGTGCTTTGAGAATATTAGTGCAACATACTTCTTAGTTGACTTTGGGATGAGAGAGATAGCTCTTGCTGTATGCTGCTGTAATTCTTTTCCCTTATTTATCAGGAAGTGTTAAACCAAAACATTGCCAATTATTTTGATTTAAAATATGATTACCATTTATGCTGTCCCTAAATTTTAACCAAGTGATGTAAACATACAATACAGAACATACAATCACAAGCTTCATTGGAAAAAAAAAAAAAAAAAAAAACAGAACACGGACCATGGTTGGCCCCCCAAGGCCGTAGTTTGGATCCCAAAGAAATAATATGATTGAGGCCAGAATCATCATTTGTGCAACATATGGTAGCATTCACTTCATGCTGCTGATTCATTAATTCAACACTAAATCAACAGCAATGAGAAAAACAATGTCAAAGCACCACTACAAAACAAACAATGAGTGTGCAGCTGCAGTCTTTTAAACAGGGGAGGTGAAACATTATGAGTGAAGTACTCAACCAATCAGGATCATTCAGCCTTGCAAGCCCCACCCTGAGACTTGACCTGTGGGAAGTAATATGACCTCCTTAAAAGTTCCCTAAAAGAGTTCCTGGGGACATTTCTCATGTTGTAAAGCCCCTAAAGAAGCTGCTCTCTTTATGGATACTAATCCTGGAGCAACAGTTTGTTAGCATGTGATGTAAAGAGAAGCTTGGACAATTGAAAGCAGCTGTTGTAGGATACAACTGGTTTTCAATCACACTTTTTTTCTCTAACATAAGTCCAATACGTATAATGTCGTGTACTGAAGAGCTCCAGAATCATGTTTGAACCTATTAAAGTCCCCATAGCAAGCTGGTACGGTTAACAGCAGTCCCAGTTATCACCAAAACAAATTTAACTCCTGATATTAATAAGAACTAGATGTAAATTGTCCCACCCTAAGGCTGATTCAGTGTTTGTCATAGCTTTTATGCTACTGCTGTGATAATTTTGTTATGATCTTGTCTGATAGCATTCATTCTGACATTCGTAAGCTGACCGGAGTTCCTCTTATCTAATGAGGTATTGGCTTCTCAAATATTTATAATCGCAGCAGATATTTAGAATATTTAATGTGGCATCTGCTGTGAAGGTCGTGTATACACTCTGATGATGGGACTTTTTGTACCACATAGAAGGACACATGATAACACTCCTCTACCCCGCCTTGTCTCTAGACTCACTCCAACCCTTGGAGAGGAGGAGAACACAGCCGTATGTGTGGCAGGTGGACTTTCTGTCTTTGTAATTAGAACCAAATTAGGTTAAACTGCAGTTCTTCCCCCAGCCCACAGTCCTCAGAGAGTCTCTGACCCCACACCTCCAGGCACACAGAATTAGCCCGGCCACACACTGGGAGCCTAATGGACGCCCGTGTACACCCCGGCTGCTGCTCGTGAAGCTAAATAACACCCTGCACCTGCACATATCGCACATCCCATGCTCTCTCATCATTAAACACAGCATTATATAGCTCCTGAGTGTTTACCCAGTAGGGCTGCTGCTGTGGCTGTTGTGGCTGTGCAGGTGGGGTTGGGATGTGAATAAAAGCTGGGGTCCTATTGGTGAGAGATGGAGTCTTTATTTTGGGTGTGAGGTAGAGCTCTAATTGAAGACTGATGGATTTACATTAATTTCCTGCTCACACCTGCCTCCTTTATCTGCTCGCAGATAGCACAGGAGCGATGGGTCTGCTGGCAGGACCGCCAGCCTTTCTATTATGAATAATGGGCAGAGCCGTGCACATGCCTCTCTTCAACGTACACAACCACACAGAAATTGTATTATTTAGTGCAGTCAGAAGCACAGTAGCAAATGTACCTGAGAAAGTGTAAAGCCAGCGTGTTTGGGCTGCCAATAAAAAAAAAAAAGAAGAAGAGAGAACAGAGCAGGGAAGAGGACAGGTGCAGCTCCTCTCCTGCTGTTGCGTGTGTTCATACCACACAGCTCAGATTTGGTCAACAAAATGAGCAGATTTTTCAAGTGACAACACAGCAAACAAAAGTTACTGAAACAAGTTTGTTCAGATTTGGCGGTCAGCCAGAGCACATGTGCAATAACAAACTGTATTACACAGCTGTGATGGATACTCCATTTTGATTGGGTAATAACATAATTCTTGGGATGATATTTCTCTTTATTAGACTGCTGAAATGAGAGAAAAACAACTCATGCAAATGGTGGCTCTCAGGCAACCAGATTGCAGGGCCACATCTCACACTATCATCCCCAGAAGGATGGTCCACAAGATAAAAATGCTTCTTTGGTAATTACAGGAGGGATTTATTCCTCTACATTTCACTTTGCGATCTCATTTGTGCAATATACCCTCTTACTTGTGCAGTAACTCAGATTAGTTTAGAATGTAATTCTCAAAGTGCAACTTAATGTTCTACTAGTACTGTACAAAAGACCAACATGATGTGCAGGATGATCTATTGTATCAGCACAGTATAATGTTTTACTAGTTTAACAGCTGCATTTACACTGCAGGCAAAAGTGGCCCAAATCTGACTTTTTTCTCATATGTGACCCGTAAATGATTTTTTTATGACAGTCGTAATGGCACAAATCAGAATTTTTCAAATCAGACCCAGGCCACTTTCATATATGGACCTAAATCAGACACATATCTGATTTTTATCACTCTGAACCGTCATGTCACATTTCATCCGACTTTTATGTTATTAAAGTGAGATAGATGACACAAGAGGCAAGATACAGCAAGATCCAATGTAAACAATGGATGAAACAGTTATGGATGAATTCTGAGTCAGTGAAGCCCCTCACAGTCCCACCACTCCTGGCTCAGACTCCGCATCCACACACACCTCTGTACAGAGGTATCAGCCACTGCTCCACAAAAAACCATCTTTAAAATACTTGCTCTTTTTTTCTTCAATCTTCTCCTCCTCCTTATCACTTTGTCATAATATGGTTGCTCTGACTGCACAACAAATTCAAAACTAATACACACACGCTGACGTGTAGCATCCACATTTACTTCTAAAAAACACAGCATGGAGCATGTGATGTCAAATCTTTTTCAGTGCATGTGGGTCACTTCAGGGCTGCAGATCATTCATACTGAGGTCTGATGGCAGTCACATTTAAATATTAACAACCATGCAAAATCAGATGTCAACAAAAAAATCAGAACTGAGCAAGACCTGTAGTGTGAGTATATCCATACAGATGTAGCTGGCTCAATTTCCCCCTTCCAGCAGAATGACTGCCGAATGCTTGCCAAGCCAACTGCTTGCCGATTTCCAGTCAACTACCAGCAAACTTCCAGCTCGTGGGAGTCCCCCCAAGTCTCTGGGGTGAGCCTAAATTGGGGGCATTAATATTTACATTAGTGTCAAAAAATCTTAATGAGGGCATTATACTTTTCTACTGGTGCACACAGTATAGTTTGCTAATGGTGCAATATACTTCACTACTTAGCAACATACAGTTCAAATGGTGCTTTTCTAAAAAAATTCAAGCTTTTGTTTTATTTGTACATCTTACTCTCTCCTGAAGGTTCATTATTCGTCTCTACCTTTCCTACCTTTTTTATTCAAGTAGTGCAATACATTGTTGTACTTTGTGATATATATATGTATATATATATATGTATATGTATGTATGTATGTATAGTATATATATATATATATATGTATGTATGTATATATATATATATATATATATATATATATATATATATATATATATTATATATATATATTATATATATATATATATATATATATATATATATATATATATATATATATATATATATATATACATATATATATATTTATATATATATATAAATGTAGTTGTTTGTTTATTTGTGTAATCTCTTAAGGTGTAATGTACTTTTCCATTTTCACTTTATAGTGCCTGAATTTTGCAATATAATTTTCTAGTGGACCAACATCTCATTCTTCTTGTTTTATAAAGGAGTAATATATATTTCTAATAGCACAATCTATTTTTTCAACTGTGAAATGTACTTTTCTACTTACATCATATAAAGTTTTATTTTACCCTCTAATGTTCTGCAGGTTCATTGAATCTTCTGACTAGTTCAGTGTTTCTAAAATAGTTGGGGCCTGATCCCTAGCAACGCGTGGCCAAATAGGGGCTTTGGCACTCTGGCCTATTCAAAATACTGCACTGTGATTGGGTATTTACCATTTCAAAGGTGGGATTTAAGTAAATAGAAATTGTCTATCAAGGCTGCTGGTGGCCTTGGTTAATGCTGTATCATATCACTCTGCACATGTATTGACTCCCTTGTCAGTGGTATATTGTTTAAATCGGGCAACATCCCTTTAAACAATGTTTTTTTTGTTTCACTCTCATGATATAGCTTTGCACTGATGCAATATGCTTTTTTTTTGTGGCACACACGTTATAAGAATTGTTATCTTCCATTCAATACCTAAATGTATGCTTGCAACAATTTCTTTATGTGTTGTAAAAGCTTAAATAACATTAAATGTTTCTTTTCCCCATTCATAGTCCTTGTCATGTTAAGTTTTGTTCTTAAGTGTCCCTGTCCCCAGTTTATATGATACCACCATTCCTTAGAGTCAATTTCAAGTTGTCTTCATGTTTCTTAAAATTCCCTCTGACCTTTAGCACAGTAGGCTAATCAATGATCCAGAAGTTGCGAAGTTCAATGATTTTTGAGAACATCCGAGCATTTTAAGTTGTTAACAGAGCAGAGCAGTTTGTTTACTTACCTTACCAGCCAAAAGCCTGATCATCTGAACATCATTTCCTTCCTATTGACACTGGGAAAAAATTAATACAGAGTCGAGAAAAATTAATGCAGTGCACTTTAACACTGTTTTCTAGAGAAGGAGGGCAACAAACCTTGATAGTTACAAGGCAGAAAATCTCAATCTGGTGCTGCATCAGCACTAAGATTAAGTCACGTTATTTGTAGGTTGACCTTTACAAATAACACAGATCAAACAGACCAACAACTTGTAGCAGAAGAAAATTAATATTTTGCATTTGTGTGCTTTGTAATATACTGGATAATATACAATGAGCAGTTTGTTGTTCCTTTAAGCCATAAGACACTGCTACCAGTGAATTCTCCCAAAATAATGCAACCATGGCAGCTTGAAGATTAGAGTTTAACAAGGGGGACACTAAACATTCCCCTCATCTGTCTGTTTGGTGCTAGGGGGGGATCTGACCTAACATGGAGTCTGGAGGCTTGAGGGCCAGGGGCTAATAGCGAAGAGCCTTGAGCTGTCAAACATGACTGACAGAGCTAAATGCTCCACAGAGATGACAGAGAGGAGGACAAAGCGCACTGCTCTGTATGGGAAGTCAGGGGACGGGAGAGTGAGAAAGAGAAGGTGTAGGAGGAGGGGTGGAGGTGGTAGGGAAAAAAAGAAATGCTGAAAAAAAAAAGGAGTATAATATCTCCTCCAATGGTTCAGGGCAGACCCCACCAGCTGGAGAATAATTGCTGAGTTGGGGAAGGGAGAGGGGAACAGGCTCACATGATTGACTTGTCATTGATCATAATCTTAATTGCACGCATCCAAATCCCCAGGGTGTGATTTGTCCACTTGGCACGTGTGTGAGTGAGTGTGAGGGGGGATGTGTGTTTGTGTATGCATGTGTGTTTGTGTGCATGTCCAGCAGATGCCTGTTTGTATGCTAAGTAAACATTAACTGTTGAAATACAATACACAATAGTTTAGACAAAGAGCAGCAGAGTTAAATGAAGAGTGCTGAAACACATCTGGATGTTTAAAAAAAGTTAAATTTGGCATTTCACTATAAACTTCTATGAGTTTATTGTTCAAAAATAAAGTTAAATTAGTGAATAGGCCCTAAAACATCCCTGCCAGACTGATGACTGGCATCTGTAACGAGCCATGTTTACAAAAAAAATGCTTGATCAGAATAGAAACACGTTATGTAAACAAGTAAATGTGAAGATTCTAATCCAGTGGAGCTCATTCGGAAAGAAATTTCATTTTGAATGAGAGGGGTGGTTAATGCTAGGCCTGCGCTCAAAATATTGATAAGGCAAAATATCGTCACACACTCCTTGGGGATACGTGTATCGATACGGATTATACAGAACTGATACATCCTCAATGTTTTGACAGTTCTCAATACACTTTGGGTAATGTTAACAATGGCACAGTTTAAAGCAGAAGCCAAGCTACATGATGAAGCACATGTTCCAAATTTGAACTTAGGTCTACCATCTTTGGGGACCTGAATTTAAGTTTCTTAAGTTGTAGAGTCATTTCAAACTCCTCGTTCTTTTCTTCTTGTGACAAAAAAACAAAACTTGTCAGGAATTCTGTGAAAGGGGACTCAATGTTCACCGTTTACATGGATCAGGATACATATCATATCGTGGCCTCAGTGTCAGGATATGTATTGTATTGTGAGGTTGCTGGATATACCCAGCTCTAGTTTATGCCGACCAATACCTCGAATGACGTTCATGTAAACACCCATTCCAAACGAGCCTCCCTGGTTCTGGTTCCTCCTTCCACTCCAGTCAACTGCGCATGTTTAGAGCTGCTTAGGTGTGTCCAGTTACGGAGAGGGGCATTTCCCACACTATAATTAATGGTCCAACCTTTCTCTTTGCTTTTTTTCTCAACTGCAAAGTTCTGAGTTCCTCTAAAGAGAGTAGGAGCATTTCGGTTATGTCAGAGTAGAAAATAAAGATATCCAGAGTCACCGACAGCAGCAGGATATGTGTTCCAGTTGATCTTGGAACTGGGATAGCCCGATTAGCAAATTAGATAACATCACTGGGAATGCCCCCTTTGGTCGAATTTCCTACTTTAAAGTGAGACGTCCTTCAGCCATCCTAATTTTACCAGCTCATAACTGGAACGCATCTGGCTGGGATGTGACGCAAGTCCTACTGTCCTCTTCCTAGCTCTAATGTAAATGAAAAGCACCATAAATTCTCTATCCTCTTGTGAGGGAGGATGAGTGACAGACTGCTGTGTTTATTTATCACAGAGGAGTCAGTGACTGTAGCATTCTTATGTCAGCACAAACTAAAATATTAACAGAATTTAAACACAATGTGGAACTTCATTTCTAATAAATCTGGCTCTCCTAACAGAGAAAATCTTTGTCAACATGTGCTCAATAAAATCACGGACATGTCTCATTCATATGGTTGGGGGCTGCCATGATATATTTTTACAACAAGTTAATACAGACCAGAAATATTGTTTTTACAAATAAAAGCACTTTTTGTTGTCTCTGAGTGTAGATGCTAAGAGGCAGCTCTGTGAATGCCTTTACGTTTTTATTCTGATTACAGATGGAGCCTCTTAGAATTTCTCCACTTTACATGACTGACTCTTGACTGGTCTGTGACTGGAAGGTGCTGGGATCTGCCCACCGTCTGGGCTGTTGCGAGATCCCCCGTGATGTTGTGACAAACACGTAGTAACTGGTTGATGCTAACACTATTCCAGTAAGGGAAAGATCCTTTTTGGTTGTGTTATTGTAAGAGAAGTGCCATTTCATAGGGACACCCTGCAATTTTGTGAAATGGGCATGTTTATGACTCCCATTGGTGGGTAATTGGCTGGAACTTGGCAGGCATTTGGCAGGCATTCAGCTGGGAGGGGAAAATTGAAGTGGCTGAATCTGTATATGTTAGATGAATGTACATGCCATGATTGGAATGTGTTCATGTAAACAGTGAATCAAAAAACCCCAATCCAAATTATTTCAATCAGGTTGAAAAAAATACAAATGTAGACATGTCTGCCTAGGAAGGAGAGTGAGGGAAAGATGTACATTAAACAGTGTTGATTCTTTTCTCCAGTTGATATGAAGTTATTGTGATAAATGTTTCAGGTGTTCCAACACTGTTTCCTCTGGATTAGAAGATTAACCACAACCTTACTAAGAGTAACTGTATATCATGAGTAGAGGACAAATGGTTTAACTATGTGGTTTACTCTGAATGTATACTGATCTGTTGAAGGTGACAATAGAGTGGTGCAGAGATGATATATTTTTGTAGGCCAACTCAGAAGTTAGCATTGCGCTGATCCCTTGACAAAAACGCCAAAGGGATTTGTCAATCGCTTTTTGGTTGATTGCAGATGAGAGAGTCTTCATGAAACGTATAATTTTTGGGTCATGATAATCTTCACAAAAGAACTCAAGTTCCACGTCTTTTTTATTACAAACCTAATCTGCTGAAGTAACTACATACTGTTGGCTGGTCATGTGTACACTAAACCGATGCAGGGGACGTGTGGTAGCAACAGCAAGCGTATCTCCAGCCTTATAGAACTATGGTTGGACTTAATAGCAGTTATCAGACTTCAAACTTATGGCTTAAGGTGTCACCACATTTTAAAAATAATTTTCTCTAAATATGACCTGATCAGGCTGTTAGTTTCTTTTTGATTTAATGTCCCTGAAGAGGACAACAGTGGAGCTGCTTTGTAGTTTATTGTCTATTTCTATGCTAAAAATGCTCAAATGCATTGTGAAAAAGGGATGAAGATTGTTAGTTGGATCAGGGAAAACACAGTCTTCACATATAAAAAAAAAAAAGCCAATCTTGTGGTTTTCTTACATTTTCAAAAAAAGGGAACAAGGTGTTTTGAAAATGTCAAACTATTTCTTTGGCTCGGAGAATCATAATACTATTTAACTAGATTCCTTAGTATTATTTTTTTTAACTAAAGTATTTCAATGCAAACTAAAAATGCTGATTAATTATGATGGAATGTGGAAAAAAAGAAACTCTTAATTCTAACATGAGATTTTTGAAGGAGTCCTTCGGCAGTTCTTCTCATTTAACATGTGTTTCCGTTTTTTTGCAAAGTAACATATAAAATGACCTCCAAAAACTCTGATCTTTAAGTTATTAAATTCCAATTTTCTCCAACAATGGATCTGTTATGGAGAAATCCTAAAGTCATATTTTGCTGAACTATAACGTAACCCTTAAAGTGGTGTAATAAATGGACATGCTTTGCAGAATTTATGAGCCATTCGTGTGCATTTGAGAGAGTCAAACTTAGAGTAATAATTCACAGATGTTGCAAAACACAAACCATTAGCTTGATATACTCTCTCTTTTTTCAGATTGGCAGGGTGAGGAAAATAAAAGCAGTGAAGCTTCCATGGAAATGTCAGGCAATTCTTTAACGCAGTTTGATGAGTCAGTGAACCCACTGATTCATCTTTGTTTCCAAATACTGTATGTATATGTTTCTGATTAGAGCGACAGAAAATGATCAGAAAATGACCTCACTTACACAGACACACACTCTGACACAGATAAACACTGAAGAGTCAGCTTTCTTCCCATGTGTTTTCTTGTTTAATGGTGAGATTGATGTGTGGTTAGAAAGCAATCCTAGAGTGAGAAACTGACCTTTCTTTAATGCTTTCTTTTAGCATTTAAACAAATGGGATTTTCATGAACAGGCTCTGGTGAGCATTAACACAAAGGCCAACAACTGGAACAGTATCGTCAATGCCAATGGAATTACTGCGTGACAAGCAGGAAAATACACACACCACCCTGTGGTATCGTACACACTTGGATCAATGGCATAAAAAGCATTGGCTGCCACTAGGGAAAACATCTGTACAGCTTGGCATGTAAACCCATCTAAAGTAGTTAAACTATATAACATTATTTAAATTCAGTCTACAACAGAAAATGCGGCAAGAATTCTGCTAATTTAACAAGCTAAGTGTTGGTGGGGTGTGAAGTCAAGAGTGTTGTGTGTTCACAGTGGGTGATGTTTCTCTGTGAGTAACCTCTGGGAGCTCAGCTGTGGGAAGGCAGAAGGGTTCACAAACTCCAGGTCAGCTTGACTTCTGACATTGTGTGGCCATATGTTGTCCAAAACAAAAAAATTTGATACTATAAAAAGAAAATGTTTTATTATTCTGATAAGGACATTTTGGTGATTATATATGAAGTAACAGACACGAACAAGTCTTTTAAATCCAGCACTGGGATGACAAAAGACAGACAGATGTTATAATGTTAACATCGATATCTATCAAAAAAATAAATATATAAATAAACTGAATTAAAAATAAATAAATATCAACTTTTAAGTTTTACATCATGATATAGTTCACAAATTCATGAACTACTTCTGATTTTTAAACCTGGCAGTAACACAGAAGCAATTTCATCAAAGTCATGATTCCTGAGCAGACAACTGACTTAAGGATTAAATAAGGAACTTTTAAAATGTCTTTAATTCTTAACTCAGATGGGGTGTCTAACAAATTTGGCAAACTGAACGTCTACCTGACTTGACCCTACATAATTTAAAATAGAAACAGAAATAAAAAACACTGAGCACTTCAATGTCTGACATCTTCCATCCAATGGAAGACTTTAAAAAAAACCCTTTGAAGGCTCTCTAAAGACTGTAGACTGACTCCTTAGATTAACGCTGACATGTCCTCTCCTTTAGGCAACAACATAAAGATAAAGAAAAAGAAGTGAGATAAAATAACTTGAATTGCCAAAACCCCTAAAAATCCCTGTTGGGTGTGTTGTAGCCTGGCACCTTACAAGCTAACCACTACCCTGAACCATGTATTTCTGCTGATAATTGATCAAATATACTGCTTTGCAAAGTGGATCCCCATTGACACACATATCTAAGTATGTTTGAAAGGGAGACACTTAATGAAAGCACTACAAGCAAGATTTCTTTTGTTGAAAACAGCAATCTTTAGCTGAAACATGTTGTTAGCTCCTACCTGTGAAAAGCTCATAAGCTAGGTTGCTTCCTGTCCTCAGTAAATTTGGCCACTGTTTCTCCTTTACCTACCTATCCTGGTTTAAAAAGGCAAATGTTTTAAAGGGGGGGTTTTGCACCCTCCACAATCTCCACAATTTCTCTTCATTTTCCTCTGTCCCTCCCAGCATGTTTCCTTAGCTTCTTGCTATGCTACTAGCTTGTATCTTGTTTTCGCAACCTTGCTGCTATTGGTTACTGACAACAGTCACATCACTAAACAATACAATCTGTTTCAGGACTTAAGACCCTTAAAAAGGTTAAAAATGTTTATTTAAGGCAAGATAAAGACTGCCTCAAAACATAAAAAATTTAGTCTGATGCATGTTTCACACCGGAAGCATTTCAGTCCCGTACATATGCAACGTGTGTCAGCTCCAGAGAGTGTCACCACAGCTTTCACACCAGGTGCAGGGATGTCCTGCAGCCTCAGCTCATCTCCCTGCTGTCACAGCTGTCTCTCCATGTATATCACCCCAATAATGAGCTTCTATTGAAAGTTTAAGAAGAACAATAAATCTTCCCTTAAGGAACCCGATCCAATATACAATTGACCTGGGAGACCTGCACAATAAAAGCACTCTTATGAACAAGGGGCACAGACAGAAGAGTATCTTTTCTCTTATATTTTACAGCTGTGGACATACATAGCAGCTGCATTTAGGTAAACATGCCTCTCTATCTGTCACTTTCTGTCTGTTTTGAGCGAGAAACATGCACAGCTTGCAGAATAAACAGGCGAGATTTTCTGCCTAAAAGCTCAGACTTGATAACATGCACGCAAAAATAAAAACAGGAACACACCACTGCTGCCACGCAGTTAAAACATTTCTAGTGTGAAGAGCACCTTGTATTTAACAGTATGGCCACAGGAGCACATCCAAACTCCTGTGAAACTTTCTAGATTTTATTCTGGAAAAGAAATTTTCTAAGTGACTTTAAAATTGCTCGAAAAATTCACAATGTGTAAATATAGATTTGTTGGCCACTTGACGGCATAGGCCGAATCACACAAGTTGTACGTGTGCGAGGGTTTCTTTTATTTTTAGTGAATTGATCCTTAAACAGATCAACAAGCAGAAAGAGAGATCAACTGAGTCTACTCCTGCACAAGCACATGTACAAATTATTGAGAGAGAGCAGGAGAGAAAAAAGAGAGAGAGAGTGAGAGAGGATATGTGCGTCGGCTGCCCGAGAGAAGTAGAAACAGGACAAGGTTAATGTTCTATGACAGACAGAAGCCAGCAACTCTCTTTAATGTTGCTCCCATTAGGGCGCTCCCGGTGCTCACATCCCACTCTAGCATCCTTTAGAAGACGCCTCTGCCAACAACTGGTGGGAGAGCAGCAGCATGCCAGCTGCCAAACATGACATTTGCTGGCTAGGCCACTGAACCCCAGCGGGTGACATCTGCAGAGCAGCCTTTCATCCCCTCGCCGGGTACCTGTGTGGCCCCCGGCCCCTGAGAACCGGGATGAATGCACTCACTCTTCCTCCCAGCTGGGTTCCCCATTGCCACAGGGCCAGAGCGCTTACACACATGCTCACAGAAACAAAACACACACACATAAACGTAATAGTACATGTGTTTTACACTCAAACACACAATCAAATTCACACAAAAAAGCACAGCACCTCTACCTCACAAACACCTCCACACAACAAACAGCTCACAGCGTCAACATCTGCAGCTCTGGGATCTGCTTTTGTTTCCCCCTGTCGTTTCATCATCACGGGGATGGCGCTCAAGTTGTGCTATTCCCATTGTTACCCTGCTGCAACTGGCAACAAGAGCTCAAACAAATCCTCAGTGGAGTTTGATCAAATATGCAAACGCAAGCTGGAGCGGGTGAACACAAACACACCATATAAAGATTAAGAGATCAAAAGTGGAACAACTTTAGCCTGGCAGTTTAACACCTCTGCAAAGTAAACTAGAACCAGACGGGGAAAGAACAGTGATCAATTAAGAGAAATGGCTGGGGTGGTTTTTGTGGTAATGCGATTATTAGAAATCTTACGTGACAGGGATGAGTTGAGGGCCAGAGACCTTGATCTTTGAAATCTAAAATCTAATCACTTAGTCCTCACAATAGAGTGGACATTTGTTAAAAATGTTAAAAGAAAATCCCTGAAAACATTTTGAAATATCAAATTTCCAAACGAGGAAAGGGTAAGAAAACAAATATTAGGCAATTCTGTTTTTCCTAATAATTAGAAAAACTGTGATTATTGTCTGTGTAAATGTAAATGTTCATTACAGCAGGGAGAGCTTCAGACTATAGAGGCATGTATAAAAGCCACTAGTGTGAGCGTGCATAGTCACACTCCTATTTAATGGACTCTACAACATGTACTTTACTGTATACAAGTATTCCAAAGTGTTCAATGGCTGTCAAAAATTGGCAATTTTTTAAGTTTGGTAGTGGATGTTTCCTCTTGTGAATCCTACGGACTGTCAACACAGCTGGCGGGACATGTTGGCTGTGCCATTTGCAAAAGTTATCTCTGACACTGTGGCTAACATTCAGGCTAATGCCATGTACCTCATACAACCCCACTTCAAAAATCCCCAATTTTCTCTTGTACAAAAGTATAGGATGGACAGGAGACTCTGTGACCTTGACCTTTGCCTTATGACCTTGTGGTTTAAGCACCTCATCCTTGAATCAGAGTGGACATTGGTGCAAAGTTGAAGGAAATCTGTGTGAGCTCTTTTGAGATATTGCTTAACGGAACTGGATGAACAGGAAGCTTCATGACCTCGACCTACAGCCCTACAAATCCCATTATTAGCCTTGAGGTACAGTAAATGGTTGGGAAAAGTTAGAAAAAAAATCAAAGCATCTGTGAAATTTTGTGTGGAGAAGACCTGGTTGAACATACAGTCAGACAAAACAAAGGGCCTCTGGCATCGGCTGTCACTGCCACAGAAGCACTAAAACTGGGCAGGTAAAATTAACTGGGAAAAAATGGTTTGTTAATTAAAAGAGAACAACAATTAACTGAAAATATGACTCACACATCTGTCAACAATTGTGTTCACTGTGTGGTTTCTCCTCATGATGTATAAATCTGCTGATTTGCAATTAGTTAATGTTTGATTGGTGCATATAAAAAATCTAGTGGTAAAACAACATGCTTGTGGTAACATCAAGTATTTTTAAGCTCTGGGTTATTAAAACAAAATGTTTCTCACATCCCAATCATGGATCTAATTTCACAACAGTAACGTCTCACTCCCCCCTCCCCATCATACATTGTGCGATGATCCAGCTGATAGACGGGAATCACTTCACTCCCAGAAGTGTCTACTTCAACGTTGCCAATGTGTTCCTGTTTCTCTTCTCTATCTCTTTAATCAGGCTTGATCTTTGACCACTTGTTGTTATGAGTGCGTCTGTGTAGGGGTTCTGCTCCCGGCTGACATCCCATTAGCCCCACATTAGGAAATTCTAATCACTGTGCCACCGGGACGCTGGGACTCACAGCTCCTATTTCACTTAACCTCCAGCAGGAGAGATCAGACTCTGCGTCTCAATGTTTGTCCCTAATTACCTCCCTACAGTGAGCTGCCACACGCAATTTAATCCAATTTTCATCCCCTCTCATCTTTAACATCTAGCAAAGCAGTCACACATGCATGCTATGGTTTTCTATCTACATGCATGGAGCTCTAAGCGCAAGATGGATCTGCCCTATTTTTTCAACACTTGGGTGGAATCCTGACACATTTGTAATGTTTTCAAACAGTTTATCACACAATGATTTCTAATTAAGCTTAAAGATGGGCATACACTGTGCTATTTTGACCCGAAATTTAAACCCGCATGAGGTATTTGAAGTGGGGGATTGAATTCAGCCTGACTGTGTGTGCGTCGCTTGTTGACCTGACTACACCCAACAGCTCCTGACCAGTCGCATGGATTCTAACATGTTTAATGTTCTTGCTCTACGACTGCATCCACCCACACAGAGGAAGCGATTATGTACTGATCCTCCAGCTTAATTTCTTTTTGAGATGCAAGAATATCCATGTCATATGTGTCCTCTCCTTGTACCAGGACATGTATGACAAGCAGGAAAATATACACAGCTTCAGATGACACCGGAGTATTTTTATGGTTTATGATTCTGATTTTAAAAGTGGTAATTGATATTTCGGATATAACTATGATGACTTTTGTTAACGTTTTTTGTCATGATTTTCTCGTACAATGTGAGAATATTGTTTATGACCATCAGATTGTAAAGGATAAGCACAAATTGTGTACATTGGTGCTGCAGCATAAGCAATTCAGTCACACAGTGGGAGTGGAATTTCCTCCAAGGCTGACTTATTGTTAGCTTGGATTGCACAGTGTATGTTTGGCTTAAAGTTCAGACTAAGTAAGAAAATATAATGTGGATAATTAATTAAAGTCTTTAGGGTCCAGTTTATGACTGCCACCATGCTGGAACAAAGTTTCTAACTTTAAACTAGGGCTGTTGCAATATTCTGATGTTGACATTTACAGTCTTTTGCAAAAAAGTTGAAGTATTAATGTTGAGATAAAAGCAAGCATGTAATAAAATGATAACATGTTACAACAAGTTTGATCAGTGGCAACAGAGTACCATGCAATGCACATTTGCATTACATTAAAGGAAAACTGGGTTTTACTTGTGCTGCTGAGGTCAAATCATATTTTTTACATTCCTATCTATCCCTCTGTAGTAAGAAAAAAAGCATTTCCAACCAGGTTTTCTTATCCTGAGATTCAGCTTGAGAGCTCTCAGGATGTATTTTTCATCACTACCATATGTTTAAAGTCTTGAAGCAGATATTCACATTTAAAAGGACTTTGTAAAAGCAATGATTAATTTGGAATTGATGAAACTGTGATTGTTGGTTATTAATGAAAGCAATTGGACTGTGTCAGAGTAAAATGAAATCCTCAGCAACTCAAAATCCAAGGGAAAAGATGTCACAGTACTGGCTGTACTGACTGAACGCCAAGTGAGAAAGAGCAGGGATGGAAACGTGTATGTAGAACATTTCCAATCAAAAAGAAAAATATCAAAATGTTGAACTTCCAAAGAGAGCTTCAGAGAGTCTTTTACTAAACTACACAGACAGTGTGTGCTTGTGTGTGTGTGTTTAATTGTTTGCATCCCTGCCAGCCTTACTATAAGCATGCCTGTTTGAGTACATATGTTTCTATATTTGCATGTTTACATCTTTGTGTGCCCGTGTGTGTGGTTTAAAAGCTGCGATAGCGTCCCTACATGTTTCCTGTGTATCACAGTCTTGGTCCTCATTATCATGTCTCCCTGGGCCTGTTCTGGTGTTCAGAGCCCCACCAGAGGAGACTTTGGCTCGGTGGGAGAGGTGTTGGAGGCTGCCTGGCCCCGCTGCGCTCCTTCCTTCCCCCTCCGCAGGGTGCCAGGCACAGCGTGTACCAGTGGCAAGCCAAGCCTGACGATGAGGCCGCCTGCACAGCCAACGCCGTGTTTGAACAGGGCAGGGGGCTGCCACGTCATGCTGAACACACTCATGCAGGAAGGCCTACAAAACAAACGTGCACACACACACACACAAATATCTCCCAAAAGGCCGACTCCTGGTGGGCCCGACACATGTTTGGAGGATGCAGCAGAGGTGAGAGAGAATGTGTGGAGTCTAATTTAACCAAGTTTGTGCAGGTGAGAAACATCACAGATAAAGTTGCGAAAACAAGTGTCTAAATGTAGAAAAGGACTGATTATACACATTATGAATTTGTGTTTCTTAAATTGAGTTCTTGTAAGAAAAGGGTTTCTTGTTAACCCCTCTGATGAGCTATATTCACCAGATCCCCTCTCTATCATTAGATGAGTCTATCTCGCAAAGCCTCAAGCTAATACACTTCCTCATTCCCCGTCAGGCAGGACCAATCAGTGCCCTTTAATGAGAAAGACGCTATAGCTTTAACTGTGGTTCATTTGTGTCAAAAAGCAACAACATCGATCGGTACAGTTGGATGAAATTCATCAGTTTCATTTAAGGAAAATATTGAAAAACTGGAGTGCAGACATTGCTGATGGTGAGGTTTGACCATTAGTCATCAGTTGCCAAAAAATACTTGATGATGACATTGATTATTTTGTTTATATTGTTACTTTTACTCTCAGGATTGCTGCCATGTTTGCTGTTACTAATAACACAACAGGTAGTTACATACAGCCTGAGGTCAAGTATATGAACAAAATTTGTTATGACACCAAGAGACGCAAATGTGAACGCAAAGACAAACTGCATATCTCGGGCTTAATAACAACCATTTTAAAATGCCAACATTTTTATTCCATTTTCTCTTAAAGAAAATAAAGTACTCAAAAGCAGCAAACATAGGTTAGTTACCATCATTGATGAACCCATAGAGTTTAATTAAAGTCTACAAGCAACTACAGCATGATACTCCTTTTCATTGTGGAAAAAACATATAAACATCTCTGCTGTTTACAATGATGACCCTTGAGGAGATACGCATGTATGCTGCTGTAGCATTAGTTTCATTAGAATTAGACAACATCTCTGAAAAAAGAAAAACAAAAACAGCATCTCTATTATTGGTATTCTGGAAAGTACCCTCTGTGGTAAGATTTTCATTACAAGAAAGTCAAGAACTGTGTACTGACATGACAACACACTAAACAAATTATTAGCCTTGAAAAGTTTAAAAACATGGGAGACCATGTGAGGAAATTTTGAATTTGTTTTGTTCACTTCAACATCCTCCAACCTCGAGACCTCACACCTGACAGCAGACACAAGTTCTTACAGAAACTCACAGAAGAGGAACAAATGTTTTATAACTAAAGTATATTTTACTTTTGGACAACATTTTATTTAGAAAAATCAGAAACTGATGTGTTCTCTCTCTCTCCCTCCCCTTTTTTTGATAAAATAAAATAAAAATTCAAGTTTTTCTGCTTTTTTGTTTAATCAAAGTGGTCAATAGGTGAACAATATTGTGATTCCCTGACCATCACCATTCTCAATTGGCCGTCGTGGTTTGAGTTCTGTTTTGCTGCTGCTGGAGAAAGGAGAATTAAGTTGAAAGAAGGTAAAATTGTCTTTTGTGCCTGAGAAAGTTGATCAAATTAGGTCTTTAATGCTTCCTCTTCAGCTCGCTCTCAGAGTCATTTGCAGATATTATGCCATCGTCAGGCAGAGTCCTAAATAGCATGTTTTATACTTACAATCTGAGACTCGAGAGGCTCCATCTCATATTGGTAGCAGTAAAATATACTCCTCAAAAAAGTTTTGCAACATAAATTCGGTCGATCGTTTCTTCCCTTCATAACACCAATTGGTATTGTATTTTATATATCATTGGAAAGCCTGATTAGTCACCTTTACAATGAGGTCTAACTTGTGAGGATTGTACATTTTTGGAGCAAGCAACACAGCTAAACATGTGGGCAACGCCCCAAAAAATGTGCTTAAATCCCCTCCAACTGGAAACTGGTGTTCCGGTACACGGAGTAGCAGCATTATTTTGTGTCAGTCCTGGTACCATTTCCAAACTTCTGTGAGACTGGTGAAGTCAAAGACAGACCGTGAAGTGGACATCTCAGGAAGACAACACCCCAAGAAGATTGGTTCTTCTTCCTTGCTTTAGTGAGGAACCTTAAGCATCCCTCCAAAAGAAAAGGAGATTTTGGCACATTTTTGGGGCACTACCCACACGTTTAGCTGTGTTATCATTCCACAAATGCACGATCCTTACAAGTTGTATCTAGTTGTAAAGGTCACTAATCAGGCTTTCAGATGATATAAAATACCAATACAATAACTAGTGTTATTAAAGGGGAAATAATGTTTTCAAAACTTTTTTGGAGGAGTATTGTTGTATTGGGGGCACGTCTGTTTATTTGGACAGAGCTTTGAATAGCCCCCCACCCCACCCCCCCAATTATTGAGAGGCACAATCAAGTCAAAAGTCTTCCACAAATTGTACAGAGTAAAGACAGCTTTATGTAGTTTTATATTAAATAGCAGATCAATCTTTTTGTGTCAAATCTGACTTAGTAAGTTGATTGGCCTGTGATAAATGTGACGGATAGATCATTTCGCCACTTATCAGTCCCACCGTTATAAACATCGTCCTGGGGTGTTGCCTGGTAGATATGAAAAGTCCGAGGTAAGTAGTCCAACCAGTGTTTCAGGTTCAGGTTTTTCTTGGTTTTACAATGAAGCGTTACATCCTTTAGAAAGTTTAAAATAAAAAGTGACTGCAGTTCAGCGTTTAAGCGTCTCACTCTGTCAGCCTCATTGCAATGATTCAGTCTCCTCCTCCCCCTGACTTTGGAGTTTCAGCATATTGCGTGTTCCACATTAACTTTTGATTCAGTCATATGTTCAGCTCTCAGGTGTGCCACCCAACCATCAAATATTAAACCTATGAATTCAAGGAGATGTCACATTCTGTGTTTCATCCATTATGTACATCAACACTACATTGTTGACTCTTTGAATTCTAATAGGTATGGAAGGGGAAGAAGAAGTAGTGCAATCTTCTTGTTGGCTTTACAACTTGTGTCCCAGCATCTGCTTAGTTTGTGAAGTCTCAACTTTTTCGCAGCTTCTTTTGGTTGTCTGTCTGGGCGAAAACGAAAATCTGGTGAATGTTAGAAAATGTTAAAAGAGCATCAGGAAGGCATCCTAAAATTATAACTGTGTGAATTTTGGCAAGGAATGTGTTAGCAAGTGAATTTGTGTGTCTAAGTGTGAATGTGTTTGCACAACTCTCTATTTTTTTAGTATTTTGAAGTGTCATATCTCTTCTTGTAGTTATCTGTGGGAGTCAATCCCCCTCTGTTAAAAAAAAAGTAGAGCCACTTTGATTTTGAACACTGACGCATGCACAAACATGCATTTTGAAACCCACAAGCCCTTTAAAATCACACACAAATCACTGCGGCCTGATTGAAAGAAGAGAAAAGGAATAGTGTTTTGCAAAATCATCCCTTCGCTCTTAAACTCTCCCTCACTCTCACTGGCAGTCAGGGGAGATGGGGAGTTCAGCAAGGGGGAGAGATTGGGTTACAGTGACATAAATCTCCTCCTCTCAGCCTCCTGTGTGTGCAGGAGGTGGGCAGCAGGGCGACAAGCCTCTTAGCACTAGTGTCTTTGGGAATGCCGGCATGTTCCCTCGAGGAGATAGAGCAGATAGGCCTGGCGCCTCCAGAGGAGTCTCTCACCCCCAGAAACCCTCCCCCTTTTTCTCTCTCACCCTCTCCGTGCTTATCTCATAGAAACCACAATAGGGTTTTGTACAGTGGTGCGCAGCGAGAGGGTTTCAGATGGCGGCAGAGAATGATATGAAGTAGAGTATGATGTTGCAGCACAGCCTCTAATAATGAAGCATAATTCTATGTTCAGCTATCATTCATATTACTCTGCTATAGCTGTTTTTCGCCAGCCAGTCACAGGCTTTTTTATAAGAAATGTTTTCAATTTTGAGGGACATTGTAATGTCTGGCAGTCTTCATGTGAATTCAGAAATGCTTCCAAATATCTTTTCAAGTCTACACCACTAACATTGTAGCAATGTCGATACTGTAGATTGATGGGTTTGCTGAATGTAAAAACTGGACCATTGGATGAGGTACCAAAGTGGAAACGGGTACAAGCCAATGCAAATACCTGATAAAGACTGGAATTGCCATACTTGTTCTCTGTGATATACAGCATATACAGTGAAAAAGGCCAAAGGTCTATGCTACCTCACAAGAGAATGGAGCAGGAATGACTTATTCCTGTAGCCCAACATGGAAGTTAGCATCGCACTGGCTCCCCCAAATGCAAGCCTACTAAAAGCCTTTGGGATTTTACACTGTTTTGGATCATTGCTGATAATGAGCTCTGTGAAAAACAAATAATTGCAAAGCGTATATGTTCTACTCTTTGTGATGACAAACCTACTTTTTATGATGTTTTAAGCTTAAATATAATGGTGGAGAGTTAAATGCTATTAGTGAGCTACTATGAAACTACAACATGGTGGTTTGACTCAGAAAGAACTAAAATATTTCCAATGTATAACATCTTTTTGTACCCTCTTCTTTGAGAGTTTCCTCATAATCAAGTGACCTCATCACATTGGTCCTCATGACTGTTGCAATAGTGCATGAATTATTGATTATTTAAAAACGACCAGACATTCTTGCTGTCAGGTTGCTGGCCATTTTTGTAGTCCTTGTTAGCAGTTAGTTAGCAACCATTGTTTTAAAAACACAATAATGGTTAGGGATTCAAAAGCAGGCAACATCAAATGCATTTTATTTTTTCACCACAACCTTATTTCAGGCATTTATCCAAAACCAGTATTTTAAATCCCAATTACTGTGTGTGTGTGTGTGTGTGTGTGTGTGTGTGTGGTGGTGGTTGTGGTGGTGGTGGTGATGGGGAGGGGAGACCAGGAAGTGCTAAATGCTAACCCACCTCTGCGTTGTTGGAGAGGCCAACCTACATGAAAGGTTGCAGTGACATTTGACCTCCAAAAGTCAATGTACCTACAAGTCAAAGCGTGGCTAAGTGCCAAACTGATTAAGTTTCCATAACGGATTCCTTTGGTATTGTGCTCACAAGATTTAAGGTCACTGTGAGCTTTGACATTGCAATTAAAAACTCTAAAAGTAGGTAACTGAGATAACACATGATAAATGAGACCAGTGTACCTGTCCAAACCTGACACTTTGTTTAAGGATAAATCTGAGGTTAATATTACACACACAAAAAACGCAGAGTGAAATATCAGAGTTAAATCTTTCATTCCAAAAGTGTTATTTCAGCTCATTCTAAATTAAATGCAACTAACATAAACTAAATGAACCAGGTAAAGTGTAATAATCAGCTCTGTACAAGTTTATAAAACATGGAACTTTAATCGGCTCCAGTGGAAGAAACAAGTCTAAGCTTGGTGGGGGCCACAATTAACATCGCACAGTACTATGATGTAAAATCCATATTCTGTTGTTGTTAAGGGTGTGGTCAGACCCCGCTCATGAGAAGTAAAAACTTAAGACACAAATAGCAGGCTGAAACAGAAGGATTGGGGCATGCCAAAATCCAGTATTTGTGCAATTTTTATGGAAGCAACATATAAATATGTTCTTGGGACCATTGCAAATTTGTTGGAAATAATAAAAAAAATATGTGATGTATTTATCAGACCTCTCAGAAAAAATGGCTAAGCTAATACTTAATGTTGTCTCTTAATATGGGCTCAAAATCTTGGCCAAACACTCCTCAAACTCCACTAGTGGCCACTCTAGCTCCAGTTAGTGGCTACTGCTTTTCTGTGACAATGATTTACAACTATATAGCATCAATAGCATTTTACAGAATCAACAATGTTTAGCAGTATTCTGATATAGATAATGAGGATACACATATAACATTCTTTAAAAAAATGGGCTATGACATTCAAATTGCAAGACCTGCAGATATCGAGCTCAAAGAATGATCAAGGGCACTGCTAACATTAGCATCACTGTATATCAACTTCACAACAGTTAACTTTAGACAGTGTGATCACGTATTAAATAAATGGTGCTAAATTTTGTCAGTGTTCTGTTTTTTTTGTTTTTTGTTTTTTGTTTCTTTTTTTTTTGGCTTCAGATAAATTGACTCAGTTCATTTAAAGTTTACATTTCACTGGCTTTGCAATACATTTCTAAGGAATATCCCTGGTTAAAACCAGTACTTTTGCAGTATTGGGCACAAACACCATGCAATGTGGAGGTCCTCTCAGTTTTGACAATCATCACTTTTGCAGCAAAGTTTTTAAGTCACATGATGACAATTGCCGAAAATGCTGCCATACACTGACAAAGAGTTGCAGCTGAGGCAGTATCATGCCAGTCAGCCATGCCCCTACTTATGCATAACACTTTTCCTAATTATTCCGACCAAATCCTGTTTGTGAACCAGGCTGTAAACATTTTTATATGTTCTATAAAAATGGGCATTTTAATATGGGTGTTAATGAGGCTTCATTTGCTTTTACAGCCAGCCTCAGGTTGACACTAAAGGAACGGTTCTCCAACATCATTTTAAACACTTGGGGTTGCCATTTAGTATTGGAGTAGTACCCAATATCAGACTGATAATCATTTTGGTACTGGGCTCACACTGGTATAGACATCCCTATACAGTACTGGTGTATTGAGGTCTCAATGGAACTGACACTGGTATAAAAATAATAACAGTTTTGAAATAACCTCTTTATAAATGGTCTGTTAGCCTCAGCCTTAGTGAGTACAGGAAATAAAAGGGTGGAAAACCTAGGGACTGCTGTTGAAAGAGGAGTTTTTTGAATTGTATGTCACATTAAGACCTGATCACACATAAGTGGGTATCTTAAAAAAAATGTTTAATTTGAAATATTAATCCAGTTGATACTCAGATGTTTTCAAAATCATTTTTGTCCACATGAAACCACAGAGATGCAATGTTATATGCAATAAATCATGCACAAATGTCCAAGATGTAAGACTTCCTCTGCAATGACAATGACCTTCAAACTTGACCCACCAATCCAAAGTCTAACAAGTATTAGAGTAAAACATGTGACCGTGTTAACTAGTGTTAACAGGTGTTCTTTGCAGACAATTATTTTAGTTACTTGCAAGACACATCTGAATCAAATCCCTGTTAGCCTGTTAACTTGCTGCATCCCCATTAAGCTCACTGCCGTTAGCTCCCTATATCTCCTGTTAGCTCATTAGCTTGGTGATGTTTCAATTATGAAGTAGTTCATCCTTGTTACATAACAAACAAGTGTGTGGGTGCATTTTGGGTTTTCCAACAAAGGCAAGGTGGGGATCAAAAATTATGCCTAAATTTCTTGCAGATGGTGTGATATTGGCAGAGTGTGGACTGAGGGTACTGTTTATCTGGGTGATGTTTGGGTTTGGATAATTGAAGAGTATGATTTCTGTCTTTGATTCGTTTAACTGTAGGACAGTTTGAGCCATCCAAATTTTAATATCCTTGAGACAGTTTAAGCTAGGCATTTTGGGTCTCAGCGGTAGGTATCTGAGTGTCATCTACATGGCAGTGGAAAGAGAGATTATGGTGCTAAATGACTTCAGAGTGTAAGCATATAAATAGAAAATAAAAGCAGACCTAAACAGAACCCTGTGGTACACCACAGGTAATATGACAGGTGGTGGATGAATGGTTTCCTGTAGTGACTGCAAAAGTTCTGTCTTAGAGATGAGAATAAAACCAACTAAGTCCAATGCCCTTGACACCCAACCAGGTTTCAAGACATTGCATTACAATCGCATGATCCACAGTATCAAATGGCGCACTTAAATCTAAAAAGAATAGCGCTTACTCTCACAAATGGATCTGTGTTATATATCCCATGGATTTGTAAAACAGTTCATCCGACTTGTCAGGTTACACTGACGCCACTCTGCAGTGCATTACAAGTCCTGTCCTGTCTACATATAGACCTTGTAAACAGTGATGCTGGAATTCTTTTACCTAGCAACACTTTTACAAAAAATACGGTCGCAATGATACAATTTGAGTTTGCATGCACAAAAATAAAACACATTTACAAAAATACATTGCCAACATGTAGACAAGGCCCAGGAAGAGTGAGTTCTGTGACACTGCCAGAAACCAAGTAGCCTGCTGGAAGCCTGTAAACAGATTGTAGCCTCAACCCGCATTATAAATATGTCAGCAGGGCTTTATCAGAAATACAAAGTTGACTTGCCATTTTTGTTTCCCGTTATGTGTCCTAAGGTCAAACGTTACCAATCACCAGAATAGGAACAGCCAATCACGCCGCACTTTCCATAAATCCTATCTGCTGGAAGCTTCACAACCTTGATGATTGCAGGGGGCCAAAGGCTGCGCCCTTCCGTGTATTTTCTCGAGGGCAGCTAAATTGGAGGGCCGGCAGCTGTAATAGGAAAAAGCCTTGGAGACACTTGAGTCCCCCTGACGAAGAGAATAGCAATTATTCTGGAAAATCAATTTTCAACCCAATCTTTCTCCCTTATCGACCGAGCGGCTCCTTGGAGGTAGAAGAGGTGACAGGAAAATTTATATCCCAGATTCTATTAGCGGATCTCTATTTGCTGCGTGCATTGAAGAGAGGCCCTTTGTTTTCGCTGACATTTGTGCTCGGCATAAACACTGGAGCGGAGAATGTTCAGACCAGCTCTATTATAAGACTGACTGTATATGAGATTGATTTTTCTTCTTTCTAGAAGCTCATTCATTTTCATTGATTTAAAGCTTGTTCTGACTCGCCACACCATTACATATTCCATTTGGGGGCTAGTTTAAGAATAGAGAGGGTTAGCATGAAAATGGACACCCACAGCGGCAGCAAATATACTCTGAAATACATATATTTACTATTGACTGTTCTCCATCTTCTTCTGCCCGGTTTGTGTTAAATTAAATCCAAGAAGCTGCACTGTAGGCTCTGTAGCTGCCTCTGTGTGTATGGTTGTGCAAGCTTTTGTGCACGTCACTGCTCCTCATGATTATTCCCACAGTCTTATCAGTGTTTATTTTCCTACTGTGAAAAGCCGATTGCTCCCACATTCTTTGCATGTTCTTCTCCGCTCAAGATTTATAGTCATGTTTATCCCATTAATAAGTCCAACCATTGTGTAAACAGGCTGCAGAGTGAAGTAGTGATCATTTAGCTGAGTCTATATCGCAGTTTCACATATCTTTCACTTATGCCGTGTTTCAAGCCTGCCTCTTAAGGTTGTTTTTGTCAAAGTATACATATTAAGGAGTGAATATGAATAGGTTTGTATAAATTTATATGTGTGTTGTATGTGTGTTTGTTTTGACATCACATGGATGTAAATCAAAAGTGGCAGTGCTCTGATACAGGCTAATAAAACTCCCTGATCTGGAAGGGATAAAGACCCCTTTAGCAAACACCCTGCAATGTAGCCCACTTGCAGTCCCTCTCTCTCTCTCTCTTTCTCTCTCTCGCTCACATACACACACTCACAATTACACGCTTAGAGACTCCCCCTCAAGACGTCTGTGGGGCCATTTTCATGATTAGCCATAACTCCTCAAGAGGAAATTCACTATATGTTGTAAGTTACCCACAGAGACACACTCATGCTAATAAAAAAAAATACACAGCCATGACTGGGAAATAGACAAGAACACACACATGCTAGGGCTGGGTGAAAAGGACCAGAAATAAAATGATGATTTTTTTTTTTTTTAGCTAATGGGGGATACATCAGTTATGCCTCATTACATTCCTCTGCAAATTGTTGTCATAAATACAAACATTGATAACAATAAAGTCTGATAAGACAGCATTATTACATGTTTGATAAAATGGCATTTCAAGTGAGGTAACCAGGAACCCAGTGTTAGGTGAATAATTGTCATTTAATAGTCAAAAGGTGCTGGAAAATCCCTGTCAATTGCTAACATTGCACAAGTATGTTAGAGACATTTGGACAAGCAGCAAGAGAAACACATTTCCATTATGTAACCTAAAGACTGGTGCCATTTCTCAGTAGTTCAGTAGTGGAGAAAAGTTTTTGGATACCCCATGCATTTGTGATACATTGCCTTAAGAATCACTCATAAGTTTCCAAGTGCAAATTCTATTAGTACAGTCACAGCCAAAACACTAAACTAATCCTAAAAAGCCATTAAAGACTTTAAATTGATTGGTTCCATAAAAATACATGAGAAATTTTGAGTATTGCATCATTTTGGTACCACTGATCAACTACTGACTAAGGTCAAGCTTTTTGTTGAAGACACTATTTTTAAAAAATCTCTGCTAGGGAGGGCTACAGCTGTTGTCAGATAGGCGGACAGTGCAGATGCAGTCACTCAGCTGTTGGATACACTCTGTAGAAATACAAACAAACCAACAGCTTGGAGGACAAACCAAGATATGACCAAGACCAAGCATTTCTTCAGCAAGAAATGACCACATCCTGATCCACATGTGCAGGGAAAACCGCCCAATGACATCGCGTGAGCTCAAACAGCAGTGGTCAAACCCAAACTGGTGTCCAGTGTTTCACCCTCACTGTACGTGGCCACCTCCTAGATCATGGCTTAAGGTCCTTGCAAGGCTGTCAAGAAGCCCCGGATCAATGAGAGAAAGAGGCCAGCCCAGCGTCGTGGGGCCCAAGCACACAAAAACTGAACAGCCTGCAACTGAAAGAAGACTCTGTGGTGGGAGTCCAGTTTCCAGCTTAATACTCCTCCTGCTAAAGTAAGGGTACGCAGAAGGCCGGACGAAGCATTATCTCCAGCATGTACAGCAGCTACCTTCAATAATGGTGGAGGCAGTGTCACGGTTTGGGGATGTATGAGTGCTGCTGGTGTTGGTCATCTCACTGTCTGTGATGGCAATTTTGACTCTGCCAAGTATCGTGGCACTTCTGAAATTCACATGTTCCCATCTGCACGTATACTTTTCCATCGAGGTCAAAACTGGATGTTTCAGCAAGATAATGCCCCTCGCCACACATCCAGAGCAGGTACAACTCGGACAATATCCAGGTCATAGAGTGGCCAGCTCAATCCCAGGACATGAATCCCATTGAAAATCTTTGGTGGATTATCAGAACATCTGTTTCAAAGCATAAACCAAAGAATTTAGAAGAATTAAAGGAAGTAATTCAAGAAGGAGGGGACAAGGTTACCCCTCAACCATGTGAAAGGCTCAAATAGAACATGTCAGCCAGGATTAGAGCTCTACTATGAGCGAATGGCAGGAATACTAAACATTAATTTGATGATGACTTTGATGCTTTTTGATATGTTTCACCATTCTTTATGGTTCTGTTTTTCATTTTCTGATGATTGTTAATGTCAGTGTGCTTTGGTATTTGTATGAGTTTTTGTTGCATTTCAATTTGCAAAAACAAAATTTGTCATTGTGTAATTTTGTGTATTGTGTATTTTTCTGCTTTTTTGCTGCATTTACTTTTTGTTGTCCTTTTTAATGTCTTTCTTTGGTTTGTCATGGAGCAATTTGAATAAGTTGTTTTTCTTTTTGTTTTTTTTTTTTAATTGTAATGCTTTTCATTTCTTGTTGCATTTCTTGATTTGCCAAAGTGTTTTTATCATTTGTTGTAGTGTTTATTTTATTGCTGTTTGATTTTCTTATTTATTGCTCTGCTTTGTGCTTCAGCCAGAGTTCTTGCTATTTTAGTTGAAAATTTGACTGAAGCTAATTAAAAGGTTATGTATTTTTTTATATATTATCTATCATTTTAATCATAGAAACTCTCTCACTGGGAAACAGACTGCACTTTAGTGTATAGAAAATGTTAGACCACATAATCTCAGTGGAAAGAAATTTTACTGAAGTTTCTTGAACAAAGTGGAAAGTAAGTGCAATTTTGCCTTCAAATTTGGATCTTAAAGACAGAGAAATTAACCAATAACCTATCTTAACCTCTCCTTTTTCTTAGTAATATAATAAGTAAATGATTATTTTCACTTAAACTTGACTTCTTAACATATTAAACTGTGTATCCAGTGGTAAGAAAGCATACTATTGTTAGTGTTTGTTACTGTGAATGATGGTATACCTGAGCTTTAGGCCCGTCGTCTTTGTCTTTCCTAAATCAAAATCCACATAATCCTTGGCATAAACCAATCATCTCATATACCTAAAAAAACAGATATGTTTCCCTGCCCTACACTTTCTCCTGCATGTCTTCATCTCCTGACACAGCAGTGAAAAGGGGAATCTGAGGATTTACAGTGCTGGATCTGAGGAGCTGCATTTGCTCGCTGTTTCCAGGGACCTCTATCTCCGCCCTCCATCCCTCAGCAGAGGATAAAAGTGTCCTGCGAAGCATGTGTATGTGTGTGTTTGTGAAAGGGGGGTATTTGGTGAGAGTACTGACTGTTGAAACAGATGCCTGCATGTGTGCATGTATGTGTGTGTGCCACCTATGTCAACATGGCCGTTCTCCGGACCCGATGCTGCTCGTAGATAGGAGCCTGCCCACAGAGCCACTGAGTCTAGACTCCAGATGTGTTCACACACACACACTGGGACCAATGTGAGTCCGAGGCAATAATTCCAACACATGACAGACGTTTACTTATGCACACTTAGCTGTGGATAATCATCCCTCTCTCTCAAGTCTTAAAAAAGAGATACTACTCAGTAAATTGCAGATTTCTTGTTTATGACCAACTGAGGACATCTTCACTGTACAGTAAGTGGGAGTGGAGTGCAGAAACACCCTTTCAGGATGACATTTGGATGTAGTTAGGCGGTGAAATACCATCGGCCACCATGCTCCCTTTTAAACAAACACACTGAATCAATTTCTAGCATGAATCTTTCAAGAAAACATGCACAAACGGAGCACGGGGATGCCAGGTGTCCCTTTTCTGCTCTGAAACTTTACCTGATTGTTTAAAACTTTTTGCTTTACATTATAGTAATTATCAAACGTGGTCTTTCATTGTATTGCACATTTAAATACCTACTGTGTCTTTCAAACCTGCTCTAAAATAAACAGAAACATATGCTGGCTGCATATGCTCAACACCGCTTTTTTTAGACTGTTCTATAGCGGCACGACAACAAGAGTGTTTTTGTGAAAAAGACACATGGGTAAAATGCAACTGTTATAGAAAACAAGACTCGGGAAAGAGGAAAAGTAAAGAGTGAAAGTGTTTCAGAGCACAGATGCACCCGCTCTCTTGCTATCTCCTGTGCTTGTGGGTATACTGCCGATCCAGCTATTCTTGTTGGTTTGTTAATTGTTTGTCACCCACCAGGTGCCATCTGTCTGTAGTCCCACAGTCCCCGAGCCATGTGGGCCGGCCTGCCTGGCGCCTGCCAACGTCACTGACCTGCAGCAACCGTCCACACCTCCGTCACACACCTCCTGATCCGTCTGGGATAAATAGCTTCTCCCTCAACTTCTGTGCCGCCATCACGGCTTCCCAATCTGTCCTGTGTTAGAGAGGCGGAGGGAGGGAAGGGGGAGAGGGAGGGGGGGTTGACAGGAAGAAAGAGAGGAAGGAAGGGAGACAAACATGAGAAGAGAATGGTTAGGATGGATGGATGGATGGTTTGTCTGGAGAGATAAGAAGATGGATATACAGAGGCAAGGCTCATAAGCTGTGCCAATGTCTGCAATAAGTCCTGAAATTCAACTTGCAAGATTATAAGAAAGTCCTTAAGTGTTGACCAGATGCATATACTTAATGGTTGCTTTAGCAGGTAGACCCTGCTAGTACCAGGTTGGATCCTTAATTCTTTGTGGTGCAAATTCAACACAGCACTGAAAACATTCATCAGAGATTTTGGTCCTGGTTGACATGATAGCATCTCATCGTTGCTGCAGATTTTGTTCGTTGTACATCCATGTTGCAAATCTCCCATTCCATCAAATCCCCAAGGTGCTCTATTGGACTGAGATCTGTTGAGGCCACCTGAGTACAGTGAAGTCATTGTCATGTTCAAGAAACCAGTTTTAGATGAGCTGAGCTTTGCAACATGGCGCATTACTCTCCTGGAAGTAGTCATCAAAAGATGGGTACACTGTGGTCATAAGGGATGGACATGGTCAGCAACAATACTCTGTGGCGTTTAAGTGTTGCTCATTTTGTACTACAGGGCCCAAACTATGTCAAGACAATATTACACTGCCACAAGCCTGAACTGATCCAAGGCAGGATGGATCCATGCTTACATGTTGTTAAACCAAATCCTGACTCTTCTATCAGGCAACTTTTTTCCAATCATCCAATTCTGGTGAGCCTTTGCGAATTTAGCCTTGGTTTCCTGTTCTTAGCAGACAGGAGTGACACCCAGTGTGGTCTTCTGCTGCTGTAGCCCATCTGCTTTAATGGTCTTAGTGTTAGTTTACAGAAATAGTCTTCTGCATACCTTGGTTATGATTAGTGGTTGCTTTAGTCATTGTTGCTTTTCTCTCATCTTCAACCACTCGTCACTGTAACTCTGACCCCTGGTGTCAACAAGAAATTTTCACCCAGAAAACTGACACTCACTGTATATGTTACCGCTTTGGACCATTCTCCGTCAAACATTGAGATTGTTGTGTGAAAGTCCCTGTAGACCAGCAGTTTCTGAAATACTCAGACCAGCACATCCAGGAGACATTTGACCATGTGCTCAAAGTCACTCAAATCCTCTTTCTTCCCTGTTTTGATGCTCAGTTTGAACTTGAGCCGGTTGTGATGACCATATCTACATGCCTACATGCATTGAGTTTCTAACAAGGGACTGGCTGATTAGCTGTTTGCCTTAACAAGCAGTTGAAGGGTGTACTAAATGAAGTGGCCAGTGAGTGAATATGTGTACAATGCCTGACAAATTAATTAGACCACCAACGATGTAAGGTTTATGGCACAGCTGTCCTAAATGAACAGCATTGATAATTACCAAAATCATTTTTTGTGTTTCTGTAAGAGTTAATGTAGCAGCATGTGGAGGTGCTATAACCAATGCTAAAATTTAGTTTTTATCCATGAATTTTAAAATTTACTGTTTTACAAAAAAACTGAAAACATAGTAAAGTATTTCTTGATTAGGATGTGAAACTTTGGATATTTACTTGCACTCCTGTACAGAATAATTAGTGTAAGTGGTGGAATGTTAGGCTTGATAAATTTCTGACTACTCAAAGTATCCCAGTGAGCCGGCTCAAATCTGGGTATAAAAAGATGAAGTTGGTTTGAAAATCCTCATTCCTGATCAAAATTATTATCCAATAACAATAATATTTCGGTTTTAAACAAGTTTTTGAAAGATCTCTAAATTACTTAATTTTTCTCATTTTTTATGACAGGTGGTCTAATAAATTTGTCAAGTACTGTATATCTGAATCAGAATATAGAAATATCTACCTATATAGTCAGATATATATGTAAGGGCAGGCATGCATTAATGTGACTCAAAGACATCAACCTTTGACCTCCAGAATCTCAGTTCATGTACATGTCATAGTACTTTGTGCAATGTTTGCACCTGTAAGACATCGTTATTAAAATCAGTGATGATGCAAAAATGTGGCAAATGCATTGTGCAATTAAAGAAAACATTTAATAACCAACACTATATACTGAGAGACAAGGGCTTCTATTTTTGTGGCAGCAGTATCAAAACAAGAATCAATATCATTTGGAACAAAGTTTATACACAAAGATCTTGGTTTTAAAACCCTTCTAAGTTCAACAATAAATAAATAATATATACTATAATTCATCATGTAGATAAGAAATGTTTAAAAAAAAAACATATAAAGATATGCTGAATATTTAGAAAATGTTTGGCCATAATAACTAAAGGAAAGTCCAAAACATCACTTTTATCTTTGTTTATAAAATTAAATATTTTGGACCTTATACCATCCTCTTTTTCTGTACAAGGTCTTCCTTGTAAAAGAGACTTCTATGTCAGTGGGATATGAATTTGAATAAAAATTACATCAACGAAAAAAACAGAATAATTTAAACTTAGAGCAACATTGTTTGGGACAGTCCTGAGAGCTTACAACAAAATTTGAACCAGTTTTCAGAAAGTGTTGTCAGGATCTGGTGAAAAATAAACTACCAAAAAGCAAGAAGACGGACCAAAAATGCAGATTAAAAAAAAAAAAAAGAAAAAGAAAAAGAAAAAAACCTTTATTGAGGACTAAAACAGGATCAAAAAAAACAAAAACTAATCCTTAACAAAAAAGTCAAAGCACAAAAAAAAAACCTCTTACAAAGTATCAAATTAAACAACAACAACAAAAAAAAGAAAACACTGGTGGCAAAACTCAAAAAAGGCAAATCCAAGTCTCTACAAAAATGTTCAACAAAAACAGACAAAATACCTACAAATAGGAGGAACACTGGAGAACACTGAAGACTTGGTGAAACATCGAAGACGAATGATCCAACAAAGACTAATGGAAACACAGAGACTAAATACACTGGGGAAACATCAAGCACAGGTGAGACAATCACACAGGTGGAGGGAATCATCACACAGAAGGGAGGGCAGGAAAACACCACATGGAACACAGGGATTTCAAAATAAAACAGGAAACACGAGAGACAAGGGAAACAACAGGTCACAAAGACAAAGAACACAAGGAAAAAACATACTAAATAAAATAAAACTAGCTGTATCATAACAAGTGTATGCTTTGCATATGTCACAACATAAAAACTGACCCATCTATCATCAGTTAGTAGCTCCTGTTAAAATGTCAATAATCTTACTTTTTGATATTCTGTATTTTTAACTTTAACCTAATTCAAATTTGGCCTTTAGAGTCTCAGGAGTTGTTAATAAAATGATATTAAATTGCAACAAAGCTGCAACAATTACTCAATGAAAGCTGTACATCTTTTATCTATGCAAGTCAGTCAACAACCGAGATGTTGCATCAAAATATAAATGCTGATTTAATTCCATAAAAAGCATTTCATTGAATCTAACTAACATAATGTTATGTCAGCAGAAGTTAAGATTTTCAGGATCTGGCACAGCATTGATGGCCCCTCACCAATTTAAGAGTCTCCAACAGGCGAGGGAGGTCACCTTCACCTGGGCCTGATGTTGGGGCAGCTGTGTGTTGAAAAATGAGATCAGCTGCTTGCTCACCGGGACGCACGCTGCTGCCTGGAACTACCCAGGGCGCTGTGCACCAGCTATCACATGGTGGCCCCGCCACAATAAAGACAGAGCGAACAGAACACCCGCCCTTCTCTCTTTCCCAGCCTGCCTGTCTGCCTGCCATCCTGGGGCATGTTGGGTCACCTTGACGACTGGGCCCAGTGAGGGGAGCCGCACCCCACTCCGGGGCAAAGAAGGAGGCAGGATGGGTAATGAGGCGTTGCCATGCAAGTGGAACAGATTTTGAATAACCCCGTCCACACGCTCACACACACACAGATACACACACATCATATTACAGTGATTGTGTTTACAGACGGGACAACAGCTTGTTGGAGAAACCTCTCAGGAGCTCTCTGTCCAGATAGAAGGAGATTCATGGGCATCATGATGGAGGTCAGCAAGCCATGTGAGAGAGTGTTCTTGCAAATCTAATCTCACTAAAATGAGAATAAATGCGATGTAAGGCTTAACTATGGAGCAAAAGTCAAGATGGCACACTTCCTCAGGTGAACCAAACGCATGAGCTCATTCTCTTGCTTTGTAACACTTGAGTTTTCCAAAATTACAGTCAACATTTTTCACCTTTTGAGGCCTTTTCTTACCAGTGGATGCAGGTAAAAATGAATCATTTAAATTAGTGGGGATGGGTGGGCTTGAAAATAAACATTAAGTGGGTGGGTAGCGTATGAGAGAGGGGAGGGATAGAACAGAGAAAGAGATTTGAGATGACGATTATTGTTGGTATTTTTGACATCTAAATATCCTACAACCCTATCTCCAAAGGAACAAGGCTCCTCGACTGCTTTCTGACCGTTGCACATCCCTGCCCCCAGCCTATCACTGTAACAGGAGCGCTCCCCCTGTGCCCCCAAAATTTAAAAGTCTGTCAGTTTTGGACTTTTGGTTGAACCAATGTACGGATATAACTTCATATTCAAACATACTGTGAGAAGCTTATTCTCCATTTTTTTCACACTAAATTTATTATTAAGATTTATTAACACTTGTGCATTTGCTGTTTTCAGTCAACAATAAAAACAATTAATATTCCAGCTCTCTTGCTTCCAAATAAAATACAGTGAAGAGTTAAAGGAATGCTTATCCAGGACTCTGATGCAGAGAGGCACAAATGCATCCAGCAAAGGAAATCTAATGAATCAGCCACCTATAAAATGGCCATTTTAAAGGAAGAGGATGAAATAAGAACAGATTTTCCAGTCCAAATATGTCCAACATAATGATTGTCTTTGGGTTTAACGATTCTGCATCTCAGTCTCACGAAGCAAGGCTAAGTCCAGTGTTCCCTCATGTTGACTCAACTTAAACATTCGCTAATAGCTTTTGAATCTGTGCGGCATCTCGTGAAGCCACTGGAATCCTGGGACTGGTTGAACAAGGCCCAGTGGGAGTTTCTGACCACCTCTACGCTCACAGACCCACAATCCCGAGTAATGTACACCTATAATCACAAACACACAAGTTCCAATCATTAGCAGATGCAGCAAAAAAAAAAAAAAAAAAATGGCTGTTAACAGTTGATTTTTTGCAGCAGCAGGAGAAGAATGAGACAGAGACAAATGTTTAACTGCAACCAGAAAAATGTCTCTTTAGGTAAATAATGAAAAATGTTTTCTGACCACACAGAGATATAAATGCTAAAGTTTGTTTTTCATTAGCTGTGCTTATTTGAAATGAATAAACCTCACAAAAACAGCCTGGAATCCATGCCTTCGGGTAACAAAATCCAGAGCATAGGCTTTTTTCAAATATTTAACACTGCATAAGGGTCACTGAATGAGGTTTTATTTTATCCACAACATCTCTGTGAAAAATTTCAGTGCCTGGGTGGTACATGCAACATACATTTGTGATGCCTTATCCTTGACAAAAAGCTTAGAGGGTTCAACTTCTTCATTTTGCCATGTTGGACAGCATTCCTTTTAAAGTCTTTTAATGTAAATCCTTGCATATTGCATTAAATAAGTGACACATAACGGTAATACTGCATCACCAAAATTTAAAACTCTTTCTTCCTTTATATGGTACATAGCCAGCTATATGTCTACATTCGAATGAGTTGACTCTGCTGTCTCTCTAAAGCATTGCTTGGCCCTTAAGCTGTTGATCTGCAGGCTATTAACAGAAAAAAACTGTCCCCAAACTTTAGGCTTTGCAGTGTGCTGCACCTTCATAATCTGAATAACTGACATTGCCGATCTGTCAGGGAGTTTGGTTGTGACATGGACTGAGTTACCCACCCAAAGACGGTGGAGTTTAACTTTTTTATTTACTATATAGAGGGAGTACTATTTCAGGGCCCAACCAGTCCAATAGTCAGGTTGTACTCTTTAGCTGGAGTCAGTGTTACAGTTGAATACAGTTGAGTTTTCCACTCTGTTTTAAATTGGAAACAGCTCTTAGGATAACAAATTGTTTAAAATCTTGGAAACCCCATTTAAATTCTGCAAAAGCACTGACCATATCAGCATTAAAGTCAAAATGAAAAGATATAAATCTTATCATCAAAAATTGTATAAAGATGATAGCTTATTCCAGGATATTTTCCCTGTTTTTTGTGCCATATCGCCCCTCATGTCTGTTCATCCTCTCTGAATACTAATAGCCTGTCTTCTTCAAGCTTTGCTACAGATGCTGGCAGGTTTAGACTGAAATGATTATCAGAGCCAGATCCCACCGGCCAGCTTTCCAGTAACACTCCTACATGTTGGTGGGACCAGCGCCGGGGCTGATCGAGGCTGAGGCTGGGGCTGGAGCTGATGCCGGGCTGCCAGGGGGAGGTACGCCAACAGGCCCGAGAAATTAATACCAGCACTGGGGCCCTCACCGAGGTCCAACATGCAGCTCCAGCTGGACGAGACAAGATGAAAGTGATGACTGGCAGTGATGTCACGAGACGAGGCGGCTGGAGGGTTGCTGCGTTGTGACTTGGGATGCTATACCTGGAACTAACAGCAGGAATTTACTGGCCTCCATGAATGAGAAAAAACAGAGATATAAATGTGACTTTGTTTTGCTGAGAGTCTGACTGGCAACTTCACAGAGATCTGATTTTAGAGCAGAGTGAGGTTTAGTCATGTTTGGAAAGATCGTCAGTGTTTAAGTCTGCAAAGAAGAATTTCACAGTGCGATCAACATACTATCCTAACTAGTAGATGATAGTTTTAAAACTGATTATCAGTATGGGCAGATATAAAAATGTTGCCAAAAGTAACAATCCACATATCAACCATACATGTTTGCAGATAGCACACACACACTAGCTACTTTATTGGGTACATCTTTTCAGCGCCAGGTTGGACCCCCTCTGCCTTCAGAACTGCAACTGAAGTGAATCTTCATGGCATAGATTCAACACAGCGCTGGGAAAATTTCTCATAGATGTTGGTCCATATTGACATGATATGATCTCACAGTTACATAGGATTTGCTGGCTGTGCATCCATGATGCAAATCTCACATTCCACGTCGTATCCATTTATTTGGTTCTATGCTGACCTCTGAAACAAAAATCATCAGCCCTGACTAGTTTAAACTGACATGTTTGTCTCTGCAAAGTGATACATGATACGGATGTTGATGATCACAAACTTGGACTATTTTCTCGGCTGGCAAAACAGTTAAAGTCAAATACAAAACTAGCCAGCACCAGATTTACAAGAAGATAAACCTTATTCCTGATATTTCACACCATTAAAGACCCAAAATTCCAGTCAAACTCTTTGTTTAAACTGCATTGCAGCCACCTGATGCTAGTAACCACTGTTGCTCTGCTTAATGGCTGCTGTCTTGTTGCCCAAAAGGTCCTTACATTTGGATGTAAAAAAGAAGACAGTTCATGAGCTCTTTGGAGAAATAAATAAACATTTGTAGCCTCATAGAAAAATGGCAGTTTGGGAGTATTTACCTAAAAAAAATGGAAGTTAAGATGTATGTTGGCTTTGTTATGTTATACTCACATACAGCAACTCTATTGTTGCAGCAGGTGACCTCATTCAACACAGAAATATTGATGTTAATCTGAAAGGATAGCTGAACTCTAGCAGCGTTGGCACCACTAATATCAGCTGTACTAATTTGTGAACACCAACCTGCCCAATCATGTATTATATGAAAAACATGCAATTTTGACTGTTGAGAGCTAACTTTAGTCAGTCATGTGTGATTATATATTGTGTTTAGCAGGACTTGAAAACTCTGACCTGGAAATTCCCTTTGTCTTTCCCTTCTGATCATGTGCATCTTGGATACACACCTCTCTTACAGTTGAGGACAAACATAGTGGAAGCACCAAAATGACATGCATAGTTTGAGTTTGGTGTCTCATCTTTTAACCTCAGAACTTATCACAAACTTATTTTACATGTAGCATTTCAGGAGTGGTAAGTCAGTATGTTAAACCTTAATTTCCTTGTAGCTTAAATAGTCTTTTTGTTGCTGGCAAGAAAATATTTACGATTTATTGCTGTGATTAGATAAGTAAAATAAACTTTAAAAAACGAATAAATAATAAGTAAAATAAAATAAGAAACTGAAACCAATTATGGTATTTTATACACAATTCATTGTTATAGTGATCCAGAACTTGTGCATCATAGGCATGACCTGATACCACATCTTAGGCTGTATCAAAGGTTTGTACAGAGAGAGGTATCAGTATATGATCAAACAAAAGCAAGGCCAATTCTGACTTAAAAAATGGAAATGTTATTTTTCCTTTGTGAAGCAGCAGGGCAACCAAACTCTCAAAAGCCACACAATCAAACCAGAAAGTCATGACAATGATGAAGCATTCAAGTTGAACCAAAGCTTCCAAACCAAACATTTGCTTCTAGGAATTTGTTTCTCTGATCACATTAGGCAAAATATGCCAAAATCTGATCAAGTTTGACACAACATATTAATCTCCCCCCTATGGGAAATTACAACACTATGAGCTGTTTGACAAAACTGGATGAGAAATCGACTTTATAAGATACAGATGACTCATATTTACATAGGGCTTGTTGTGTATTTGATGCGCTGTCAGTCTGCAGTCTGAGGACTGAACTGTTGTGTTTGTGCTGTAAAAACAATAAAATCCCATCACAGTCACTCCCTGTCATTGCACATTTGCAAACAGTTAAGTGTAACCAGCGTTTGTGTGTTTTATAACGAGCTCTGGGGACGGTCCAGGCAGTTTATAAGCTGAAATCTTCGATCCTGCGAGCGCAATCACAGCAATGATGGTTTAAACATGAGGAAATCATTTACATGGCTTCTTTGGCTCACAGGGAGTTTCAAAGTATCTCGGCAAAGTTATGACAACAAGACAGCTCTCACACACACACACACACACACACACACAGACACACACACACCAACCCACTCTGCATGATGGGATGCTGAATGTGGTTTCTTAATACTACAGAGCATTGGAAGGAGCTCAATAGATTAATGGATTTATTAAGCAGAACTATTTAATTTCATTTCAGAGCTTCTGTGGAAACACTCATCTTTGAAAACAAAAGCATGTACGCCTGTTTTCTAATCACTTCTGTAGCTCCATAATTGACTCTAAATAAATCAGATCTAAAATATGTTCTTAGTGATACAAGCTTCAATTGGAGAGATGCTATCAATCAGCACAGTATTTGTCATAATACTAATAAAACTAATAAACTATGGCAGATTTCTGCTCAAAGAAACCAAGACCATCATGCCTCAATGTGGCTGCTTGTTTCGTGTTCCCATAAATATGTTATCCTCAGTTATGCCAAACCTGGACGCTGTCCAACTCCAGCCATGAGACAACATATTTTGTGTGGGCTAGCTAATAATGTGTGCCCCCACTTCATCTATCTGTGCCTGCCATGGAGAAAAAAACACTTTAAGAGTAGGTGGAATTCATGTACAGTAAAGGAGAACATCCATTTTGTCATGGAAGATTGGAGTCATGGTTTAAAAGTAAAATACAACTGAAGGGAAAATAGACTTTCAGCCAGCGTAGTTTACAGCAGGATCAAGACTTTTAATGGAAACAGACGCCAAAGATTCAGCTGGGGAGTAAATACACAAAACAGCTGAGCTTATGTTTTCCTTTTCCATCTCACTCTTCTGTTTTCGAACACTCCCTGATGGCACATCGTCCCAGAACTGACCAGGCTTGAAATATGACAAGTTTAATACGTCCTACATCACCGTCAAGCACGATTGAGTTACCAGAGCAACAACTGGCCTGCAGCAAAGCCTGTGGAGCAGCGGTGTGAACATAAACCCCATCAAAAGGGGCTCAAAGCAGAATGGAAAAGGGAAGTAAAATAAGGAAACAGGCCTCTCAGGTTTGAGGCTAGGGCTGGGTAATATATAAAGTTTAAGATATATCATTACATTCTCTCAAAATAGTTGGGGTAGGATATCGTCATGTATATTCAGGCTGTCAAAGTTGGCATGTTAAAAATGAATTACTTCAACATTACTTTTAGTGCCACTATTTTTTTAAGTTCAACCACTGCACACACACTGGATAATTTTGACCCTCAGCCTGGTTCATACTTTGGGAAAACAGGAAAAAACACTTGTGTTATGGATAGCATACAGACATAGATACACAGGAGGGTCTTGACAAATGACTCACTTGAAAGGTTGATGTCCAGTCTCTCATACTACAAACTGACTAGGTAGAGAGAGAGTTTTTGATGAAACAAGAATGAAAAATGACCATATTATTGGTTTTGAGATCTTTTGCACTGTTGTATCAAGCAGGTGTCAGGTACAGGTATAAATTCACCAGAAATATTTCAAAATGTATCATCCTGGTAATGTAATAAGTAAAGATACATTTCTATTTAAATTGTGAGTCACAACTCAGTTTAAAAAGACAAAACAATAAAAAATAGGCAGGATTTTTGTCTACTTTTCCCTACCCTATTCAAGTGAGAACCAACATTCAGGACAGAGGTGGCAGGTAGGGAGAAAGAGAGGGAATGGATTCTGGAGTTGCTGTGTGGGTGGGTGGGCCACCGGGGGAGGCAGAGAGAGAGAGAGAGAGAGAGAGAGGGAGAGCGATAGGGCAGTCCTGCTGGCGCTGTCACCAGCCATGGCGTGTTTGGATAAGACCCGTGGAACATGAGGGGGAATCAGCATGAGGCATCACACCTGGAGGAAAAGACAACTAAATCCAGCCCCCAGTACAACGGGCCCCGGCTCCACCAAGTCTAGCCAGCATCTGGAATGGATATCTAAAGAGATGCAGCCAACTTCACAGCCCTTTCATGGGTGCTTCTCACTCCACCTTTGAAAAAGTCCACAGAGGAAAGACTTGTTCTTGTGATTATGTGCTTTCTCGAAGTTGCACTGCATCCCATCTGCTTGGCAAAATGTTGTTGTACTGCTGATAAAATAATTGTATTTTTTCCTCAAACTGTTAGACTCCTTTCAACCTCCAATATGCTTCTGCTTGACTTTGCTTGGCTTTAACAAGTGTGCAGATGCCAACAGTTTTTGGTTATGGTAGCCTCAGTGTGGTTCGCCATCTTGAAGAAAGAACAAAACATCCACTCATATTCATAATACCGTCTTAGGGCACTTTCACACCTGGATCTTTGAGAGAAGATGCTCTGAAACAAGGGAGTGGTGATGGGCCCCCCCACCCTCCACCCACCCACCCTTTATGAATTAATTTTGATGAATTAATTAATTTTACTATTGCACAACATTACATTACTGATATTTAAGACAAACTCCTATATGTGTAAGGCAGGGGTGTCCAAACTTTTTACATCGAGGGCAGCATAAAGAGGAATACAAGGACGACTGAGCCACTTGCTGCACCTCTTTTATAGTGTATTTAAGTTAAAGTTTTAGTGTGTAGGAGTGGGTTATCACCTGTCAAGGGGCCCTTGTAACTCCAGGCTATCACTGGATTCACACCTAGTCAGGACGAGAATGACCTTCTGAGCAGCAGAGATGGGAGACACTGACGGCTTATCTTCACTGTCAGACACAAAACAAGAGTAAACTGCAAGAATGTTGGTGCTTGAAGATGAATACTGCAATGTACTTTGGAAATGAAACCCTGTGACAAAGTAAATATGGTAGAAAATGTGAATGATTGATGGTATTTGCTGCTGTAACTGAAATGTCTTTATTCATTCAACTGTTTCAGGGACTAATTCAAAATGGGCAGCGGGCCACATTTGGCCCCTGGGCCATAGTTTGGACACCCCTGGTGTAAGGGATCAACATCATCTGTCACGCTGAAGTGATAAGTGTCAACACTGTATAAAGGTCAACTTTATTTTCCTTTTCAACATGTTTTCATGGGTTCCAGATGTCCCCAGAACACATTTTAATTTTGCCTCAATATCCCCTTAGATATTGGATTTTGGCATGTCTACACACCCCTCTGTTTCAGCCATGCAGAGAACAATATGTTTCAGTGTAAAGCATAATAAGCCTTATCCAGTAACATCCCTCTTAAAAAGTAGATGTGCTTTTGGCTTTACAGTGAAGTGCTCTCATGTTTACTGTGGCTGCAAAGGCATGCCTTAACATGTTAAGTCATCTGAAGGCTGATCAGACACCTGACTCCAGTGGTGTCTTTCATCTCTGGAGATGAAACCCCCTGATGGCATCATTAAGGGAAACTTCCAAAAAAAATTGAAAACATATTCAAAAGGTGGTGCAAGGTGGAAGGACATGACAGACATGCAACACTTTCCCACTACATGGGAGACACTCTCTGAGCCTGTCTAAGCATGTCTGTGCAACCATAGAAAACAACAGAGCACAGCGCTGACAAGCTGAAGTGCCATCCATGTCTTGAGAGAGGGGTTGTCAGAAACAACCAATCAGGATTTATACTAAAACAACCTGTTCTGACCAGGACTGAAACAAAGGGGTTTATAGGCCAAAGCTAATATAAAAGTGGATTTTAAGGCAAGAAACTTTGAAAAAATGCCCCAGGGACATCCAGCACCAAGGTAAACTTGTTGAAAAGGAGGAAAATAGTTAGCCTTTCACTTACATTATACTTGTACAATCTTATTGTAAGGTATGGCTAATATTCAAGAACTTTCAAGGATTTAAAGCACCGAAATGAATCCTGAGAAAACAACCACAGAAAAAAATGCAATAATGTACCTCTATCTCTTCTGAATCAGGTTAAAGCAAACTGGCAACGGGCGTTAAAGCACACTGAATACCCTGAGGTGCTTTCAGGTCGAAGAGGTTTACACCAAAGAAGCTGGCATCCATCACTGTCCAACATCCATCATGAGGTTTAAATTAAAAACTACTCGCTATCAAGGGGAAATCAGCACCGATATCCATCCATCAGCGACCTGAACCCATCAGGACACGCCGATGCTCAGCTGTCTGTGTTGTCAGGGCCCAACCAGCCGTGTTGTGACTGGAACAATCCTGCGCCGCAATGTTTGTTTACACAGAACCGCTCACTCACCCAAATAATCAGAAGCTGTGGGCCTTTCTAATCCCCACACAGAGTCAATGGAGCCAGGTTGAGCTGGCGACAGCAGCGATAAGATACTCAAACACGGCCTGGTGATCTGCGAGCTGCAACCTCTCCCTTCCCACAACCCCTCTTGTCCTTCTTTTGTTTCCTCTGGTGCGATTCCCAATGTGACACGGATTTGGAGTTCACAGGTCTTGTTGGGGCTACTTTTTTTACCTTCCTTGTCAGTTTAATATATTTTTTGACTCCGTTTTGCATTCTTGAAGCCCAACATTCAAGTCAAAGCACACTAAAAACACCCAATCACTCTCAAAGGAATGCATATTTGAAAAAGTGTATTGTTATGGTTTTGGCTAAATTGGTACCGACTCGGTAAATCTGGATGTGCATGTGTGATTCTGTACGCACGCGCTGATAGAGGTATGTGGTAAAGCAATCATTAACATTCCATTCATGACCTCAGTATTATGTCCACAGCAAAGGAGAGCATATATTTGCCTTTCACACCTCTTGCACGGGATGAGGGAAATGATAGAGCATTATGTGTGTCCGTGTGTGCGCGTGTGTGAACGAGATAGAGCAAGGCAGAAAAGAGGGAGAGAAGGGGATAAAACACAGCTCGCTGATACAACATAATCTAACTGGAACCATGTCTCAATATCACAATATTTCACACATTCTACGTATCACAAAATTGGCAGTGGCAGCCCTCCTCCTCAGATCAGCCGAGTTATTTTCTGTGCTGGATGCTGCAGGACCGAGATACAGTTTGCGAAGGCACAGATGGGAGAGGCTATAGCTTCTGTAGCACAGTATCGCGCACAAAAATGTTTGGTATGTTTTAACACAGATAAAGCTGACATATTCCGAGGCGTTTCACAGACAATACCCATGAAGGAACAATCTCCCATCTGGCAGCGCAGTGGCTCTGAAATCCTCTCTGTCATGCTCAATGAGAAGTGGAGAGACAAAACATTCGCTGTATGTATATCGCTCCTTATCAAGGCTCTACCTCTGGCCGAGCTGGATATCTACAAAACATCATCCTGCAGGCTAGGACTCCTCAAAAACAGAGAAAAACCACACACTTAATGCTCTAAGTTGAATGTATAAACATCTCTTCACGGTTTGAAGCCACACAGACACAGTTTATGCATTCCTCCTCAGGGTATTGGATACTAGCAAAGTGAACAAACTTCGTGGCCCTTCAAACCACATGTACAATTTCCTGCTCAGGATCAAATCGATCTGCTTTACAATGTGTCCCCTCTTCCTTTCCCAGTGTCTGAGTACAGGGAGGATTACACTCAGAGGGCCCGCTCAGCCGCTGCCTTTATGAGAGGAATGTCAATGAAGTCAGTGCTGTACTGCTTCTCTCCACATGATGGTGCAGAGGAC